>JAZKJV010003760.1:190000-878092 GCA_037367405.1 Ottelia alismoides
TAGCTGCATACAAACAGCAACACTTATTTTTAAAATGTGAATGATCTCACAAGATGTAATAGGTTTGTTCTAAACCATGATAAACACCAAACACAAACAAAAGCAAACATCAAACATAAATAAAATAAAAAATCAACACCATGGATACATGTATTTAACAATACCACCAATCACTACGCAATAGTAAGTTACCCAAGGCAATGTATATATTGTCCAAATAATCCAAAAAATATTGTGGTAATTAAGATCTTAAAATAATTATGTAATATTAATTATCTGAAGAACTCATATATATATTTATTTTATTTCCTTATAAATTTTTAAAGTTAAAAATAATTTCATGAATTATTTATGAATTCGTAAAAATAGAAACATTTCTTTTTCAAAATTGATAGCATGGTATAAGGTAGATTGTTAAGTATTTACAAATATTTTTATTTTTTTTCGATATATGTATTTCATTTAATATCAAATTTACCAAGAATTTATTATAAAACCGTACAGGGGAATGGATATAATAATACGAAACAATGAATATAAATGAGTAACAATGAGAAATCAGTGGGGTGCGAGTGTAAAATCTCCTGTGATGATATTGCAAATGGCGTGTATTGCTTTGACATGTGCACGTATGTAATATTAAAACATTTCAAGCCCAATCATGTAAATTGTCTACCATTCACGTAAACATCATGATTCCACCATAGTCGAACATATACACATATATTGAAATGTATGAGGATATTTGCAAAAATCCTGATGGTGTAAGTACATGACACGTGATGTGCCTTAAGCGGTTGTGTACCTTGATTAAGCGGCGGAGAATATTATGTGATTCACCCTGCGAGCATGTGGCACAGTATAATGCGTCAGATTATAGATGCATATCCAACGACTATGATTGCGGATCGATCTAACAATAATGAAGCTCTCCAATCAGACGGTTGTTGTATCATTTCGGACGTGAGCATGTTCTTCCTCAATACGGTGTGTCTCCAGGGTGTGCTTTTATCACGTTCTCTCCAGATGATCTACCGATCTTCTTCAGCATATAGGAGAGAGCTCGGAGGAAGTCCTTGACGACGATGCAACTGAACGTTGGGCCATTAGCAGCCACCACCGTCGAGCTCCTTCTTGAGGAGAAGGGAGTTATCTAACAGAGTCGTAATCAGTTGAAGATGGATCCGACAAAGATGTAGGCATTTGCAGATTCGATTATCTGTGCATAAAAGGATGTGCTGATAGCACCCTAGTAGGTGTTGATGAACCTCGAGAGGTGCTCCGACACAAGGCCCTTGGCAGAAGGTATGATCGCCATAGCACACCCGGAGCTCTCGATAAGATCCAGGCCTTGTAGGCCTTGGCCACATGGAGTTTGGGCCCTTAGAACCTAGTCAACTTCACGTCCTTGTTCAAGAACTCCACATTGGCCTCAAACCTTGATGAATCTCGTATCCATCATGCTAAAAACTCCTTATTAAAATCCCTGCTTAAACAAGCCAATAAAAATATCCTCTAATTCTCTATTTTTATCATGTACCATATTGTGTATAATTAGCCTTTAATTATTTGTATATAATTGCCCTTATTTTTCTGTAATTATTTTATCACTCAAAAACCCCTAAAAATTAGGTAGATAAGTTGTCTATAATTCACTGACCCTTAAAAAGATAAAAAAATACAAAAAAAATCTGTAAACCACAAACTTGGTGTTTTTATCCCCTTAAAAATACCCCCCCAAAAAATAGCTTTTGTACAGATGATCTCTTTTGGCTTTTTGCCCAACATGAAAGTTGTAGATCTCGTCGAGACGAGCAACTTTCATGTTTTGACTTTTTCCAAATTCAGCCTCTAACTATTTCTTTTCTGATTTTCTTTCTAATTATTCTTTGAATTATTCTGATTGGGCCACGTGGCGCTCTCAGGAGCGGCCACGTGGCCCGCCTCTTCTTCTGACACCCGGCGCCTCCTGAGCCGCTGGATCCTCTCAGCCCACGCCCATCTCATCCGTCCATCCCCGCTCCAATCCACAACCGTCTGATCGGATCTCGGATCAGATCTGACCGCTCCCTCGCGCCTTATCCACAACCATTGGATCCAGCTATCATCCTACGTCTACCCTTTTGCCACGCCCCCTGTTAAACCCTCACCGTTAGATCGCCCCCTCATTCAATCCCAACCTCTCACCCCCGCCTCCTTCGTAGCCACTCGATCAGATCGTATGATCTAATCTTGACCCTCCGTGCGCGCTCTACTCACAGCCGTTGGATCTCACGATCCAACGGCCGTGGCTCATCGTCCTCCTCCGAAAGCTTCGTTCCCAGCCGTTACCACTCGCCTAACCCCCGCTCCCCCTTCCTTTTTTGGCCAGCGCTCCGACCATCCCCGCAAGCTCGTAACGCCTCCCCTACATTACACGAAGATCCACCTTCTTCGTGCCTCCATTGATGCACCTCCATCATCACTGCTCCACCATTAAATTCCTCTTCGAAACCCCCCTCCCACCACATAACGCCTGGCTCCCTCTCCACCTATTTAACCTCTGCCACCGCCACCGTAGTCAGTGTCCATCGTTATTGGGTTAAACCTAGCATCCTCCGCCCCTCCGGTGACAACGGAGGGGCGGAATGTCGAGGCGAGGACGGTTTCAACCTGGTGTTGACCCACGGCGGCGCTCCGCCGTGTCCTGGTGTCTACGCGCACCGTCGAGCACCGGGAAAGGGTCGCCCCCGTCGTGCGATGACCCCTGAACTCATCTGAGCTCAATCCCAGGCCATTTCCCCCGCCAACTCCTCGCTCCGGCGAGGAGATTTTCATCTTTATTTTTCTTTATTTTCTCCGATTAATTACGCCACCTTCAACCACTTTCACTCCCATCTGATCCTCCCACGAGCTCCACCCGACCACCAGCAATCTCGCCAACCACCTCTCTCTTCTCCAGACCCCCGAACACCCCGATCACCTCCTTCGCCGCCTCGCCGGAGAAGGAGACCCTGGGCCCCCGCTTCCAGTCATCCCACGGCCCTCAGCTCACTCACAGAACCTTCACGCGCACGCTTCGGCTATTCTTCTGACATCTGCAGGTTCAAGGTCGGAGTTTAGACCGGAGCATCTTCACGCTCTTCTCCTCCGACGATGCTTCTTCAACTCGCAGCTCCGATCAGCCTTGGAGCATCACCGGAGTCCCATCGTCTTCGTGGCACCCCCAGCTCGCTTCTCCGACCATTAGGCGCGTCGGCGACAGACGGAGGAGCTCCAGAGACCTTGCCGGAGCCTCGCCTCCTTCGGTGAGCCGCGGAGGAGGAAGGAGATACAGGTACCGTCCGATCATCAGGATCGGACGGTCAAGAGGACGCCACGTGGTGGACCCGAGCCTCCTTCCAGACCTATAGGCTCGGGTCCTCCAAGCCTAATGCCGAACGTCCAGACACAGCCACGTGGCCCGAGCCTAGCCCTCACGTGCCTTGCACGTGAGGTGCTGGGTAATTTGCACGCCAGACCCAGGAATTTCCGTATTTTGCATTTTGGTCCCCCAGGCGCGTGCCTCACGTGCGCACCTGGGGTTATTTACAGGGAAGACCTCCAGCTTTTTGGAAATTACAATTATGCCCCTGTGCGTAAATGGAAAAATTACAACCGGGCCCAGGCGGTTTTTCATATTTGCATTTAGGTCCCTCCAGGGACCTAAATGCAATATTTATCCCTTTATTTTATTGCATTTTTATTACCATTATGCCCTTGCACTGTTTTTAGCATAACTTGAGCATCGTAGGTCCAAATTGCATGATTTTAGTGTCGTTTTGATCCTTATTTTGTCCTCTACATTCTAGCATACTTATTTGTTCCATTTGACACTGTTTTAATTTAAGTGATTTTTTATGTGAAAAATGGGACCATGCTCTACTTGTCTTGTTTGATTTGATGACCGATTTTTAATGATATGTTCAAATTGACTCTAACTTCATTCTATATTGCGTTGCTCTCATTTTAGGGTATAATTGTAGCATTTTATTCATCATGCATATTCCTTTGCATTATTCGCCCATGCATCACTTTAACTTGCATAAAAACAAAATAAAAAATGCATATACCATAGCATCGCTTTGCATTACCTTGTAAATTGCATATGGACCTGAAATTGAGATTACATCACATTGAACTTCATGAATCAAAATTCAATAATCAGAATAGGCCGTTGTATCCCTGTGTTCGACCTTGGTACACTTGCCAAGTATAAATATTCCACAGCATTCAAAGTCTGTGTTTTTGCTGAAAAAAATTCGCCTCCTGTACTACGGCATAATTCCATATTATTATAGAGGCGAATTTTACGTTCATCAAACCTCTGCCTCTTGAGGATTAGCAGCGTCACCGTCCGGATATGGTCGTTGTACAGATCATCCATGTACTATGTGCTCGGCGCGTCGACCATCATCACCAGTTGCATCAGGAACTCCTCCTCTGTCAGGAAGTAGTTATTTGTCGCTGCTACTCCTCCTCATTTTATCGATACCGACAGAGGCATTGGCACTGGGAGCATCATCCGATGGTGATCGGACCCGTTCGACATGGAACTCCAGGAGGCGCATGGTGCAGTCTCATGGGGGCGTCACGAAGGAGGAGGAGCGTTTAGGGGGTAAGGGAGAGTGGGTCAGGATATATTCCGAGGCACTGGATGCGGCGTATCTCGATTCTCAACAAAACATATAGAATGAACCACATGGCGACCAACTGATGAAAAACCCGGCTTTAATAAGTTATATAGATACTATGACATTAAATAGAACAGAAAAGAAATAATACGATTTAATCAATTGATCTTTTACATCCTCAGAATATATTAAAATTCTGACTCAACTTCTTAACCTAAAAACTGTCACATGACATAAACTGAAAACACATAAATAAAAAAATGCGTAGGATCCCTCATGTTGCATCAGTGACCTAATGTAGAGAATGGTGGTGGTTGACTATCTACCTAACAGGAAATAGAAGGTGGGTAATTTTACAAAAAAACGAAGTTGGAGTGCTACAACGAGCAAATGTAGAGAATGGTTGGGTTTGTTGCAGTGAATGTTGTTAGAAAACCCGAGGACATCCCGCTTATAGGAATGGAGTCTGATTGATGAAGGAGGCATCTATGGTGGGTTCTAGGGTAGTAACAATGACGATCACGAGAATCGTGGATGACATTCAGTTTAGAGGGTGATAGATGATCGAACTACAAGGGAGAGAACTTGTCTACAAAATGATGCTTTTAAGTGTGCAAAAGGCTTCTTTTGATGGGACAACACTACAAGTGCGTGCAAGGAGAGGAGTTATGGTTAGTATTTATTTTGTTTTATTGTCTTATTTTTCTAATTGATTACTAACTGTTTTTAACCTTGAATGTGAAACATAACATTTTCAACGAAATGGTGGTCTCAGTCCGTCTGAGTTTTGAGTTTGACTTGCGCATCATGATGCGGGACAACAACTATATTATATTAATATTCATGATTGATGTACTTACTGATATTGAAAATTCAGCACTAGCTCTACGCAAAGAGAATGAATCAACTCACACAAGTCAAATTGAATGATTTGATTTACGTGGTGTTTAACCTAAGGTTGAAACATATAGAAATTAGGAGAAAGACCATGAAGGATTCTCTGTTCTTGGATAATATGGATTCCGATGATGAATAGGTATCGGAGCTCCAGAGTTGTGACTTTGAAGTGTATTATCAAGAACTTGATGCAAACATTACCATTGAAGATGCCATCGTAGAAGTCAATGATGATGTTGATGGACAAGGCAATTCACGTCAGAAGAGGAGGAAGGACATACGTAATAGCTTCTTACTATTACGATTCTTGAACAGGTTGTGTTATTTTAAACACGATAAAGTGAGTTAAGTGATATTGGTTTTATCTAATTTAGGTAAAGCATTGGTGGCTGTTGATGAAGACGATTTTCAGGATGACGAAGTCAGCGACGAAGGAGAAGTAAAGCAAGGGTGAAGTATACAGATGACTCATCGGACGATCCAATAAGCAATAGTTCATCGGATGCCAATCTTTATGTAGATGCTGCAATTGGAGTCAATGTCAATGAGCATGAGCATCCAGAAGGCCCATAACCTTGATTAGGGTATGACAAATCTACCTCTTTTAGTACTCTTTGGGTTTTTTGAACTATCGAACATGTATTAGAAGTATAATATTCAAACTTATATCATATTTTGTAATCATTGTAATCTTTTCCTCTTGATCTTTTAGACTTTTATATTAACCCAAGCAGTCCATGTCACGACCCCATTTCCGAGCCATCAGATCCTCCCACGTCGGGATCTGGTTATTCATCAATAATTTATTCAGTATTCACAACTAACATTCAGAAACAAACTGCAAACAAAAATACTCAGGAAGAAGTATTTAATACCTTTCCATTCACTAAATAAAGTTTTCATGATACATTGTCCCACTATAATCGTTTACATGTACATCAGCTGAATGGAAATACACAGAAAGATTTCCAACTACCTTATAGAATAAAGTTATTGTGGCTGACTGGATGGCTAAAGTCCTTACGATGGCTCACCGACACTTGTTGGGTTTTCCATAAATTACAGGATAACAATTAGCGAATGCTAAATAATGAATAAGAGAAAAGCAAACAAATGGTGTAATTTTGTAAAATTTGTTGTCACACAAAGCTGCATTCCTTCTCATTAGTTTAAGTAATATTATTTCTATTCCGCACCAAAAATTGTTCAAGGGGAACCCAACATTTTTGGACCCCAAAGTTGTAGACACTTCGAGATTGAAGATTGTGTTTATTTGGTGAACTTATGCCGCTGCACGCCACCTCAATCAATCCTCCAATACTACATGATAATTTTCCTTTTCTTTTATTAACCAAGGTTTCAAACCCTTGGTTTGGCAAACAAAGAAGCACACCATCCTCGAGGACCCTGATCCTTAAACCTCATGTCAGCCTTTAATCACATAACCTAGCGGCTTTAAATACATGTTGTCGTGACCCAGCCACTGTTGAACTACATGTGCCTCCACATGGCACGACCACATCTTCCGTCGTTCAATCTGAATATACTGACACCCGATACCACGCATTGCAAATCATTCATTTCGTGTGCACTTATCATAATAGGGCAACCGTGTACCACCTAAGTAGGGAAACGTCAATACGGGTTCCTTCTGACAAACCTATATGTTGCATACCCGACCTATAATTCTACTCACAATCATTCTTAATGTAAGACATTATCCTCTTTAGGATCCAACACAATACACATCAATTCATATGAGGTAATTCTTTCGTCAAGTCATCGATTTGCATGATCATCAACCTTGAGTATATACTTACATATATATTAATTCATACGTATATACACTTTTATTTATGAATATTTTAACTTCCAGAGCCTAACTTTCCAAGCAATTGCATCTATTCGATGCTAGACATTATTATAGTGGGAATTACAAAGCAAATTTCCTTACTTCCTAAAAAATAGCGAAATTAGGGTTATTCGTAGCGAAGAGCATAAAATCAGAATTTTCAACGATCTCATATGAAAACCCAACAAGTAAAGAAGGATTTCATCACCTAATCGAGATCTTTATCGCATATGCAGTACTTTACCATGTTTTGTTTTCATAAATGATGATTTACATCTCTTGAAATAATCGAAATTTATTTATTTATTAAAAAATTAAGAACGTGCCAAGAATGCGAAGAACAAATGAAGAACGCGAAGAACAGATGAAGAAAATGAAGAACACGAAAAACACACGAAGAACGCAAAGAACAAATGAAGAACACGAAAAATGTAAAGAATATATTTTCTCTTAAAATTTCGGCAGAGCTTCCCCTTATACATGGTGATATTTATAGAAAAATTTTAGTAGAGTTTCCCCTTATGCTGCGACAGATTTATAGAAAAATTTCGGCAAAGTTGACCCTTATAATAGGACATGTTTAAAAAAATGCAGATAGCTTCCTCTATAAAATCATGGAGACAAAAACAACAACGAAACTAAAAGAATATAATCAAACAACAATAGATGGAGAATCGATAGACACCACACATCTTAGGTGAGTGAAGGTGTGACGAATTAAATGGTTCACTGACGTGCATAATCGCCCATAAGTAGGGTATTAGACATACTTCTCCATCAAAACAACTATAAAAGTAGAATCGAAAGACACCGCACGTCTTAGGTCACTGATTTCTCCTCGAATCACAATAGAGGATGAATAGGAAAGGGAAGATGAATCGAAGACTAAGTTAGAAAAAGAAGATGGATAAAAAACCAGCTTAAGTTATATCTTACTTACGAGGCATATTAAGAGAGGATCGTACCTTCCTCCTACTCATTCTCCTGACAGCGCTTCGCTAGCGCTCCTTCTCCGTCTCCCACTCCTCCTCTTGACCTCTCAACCCCAGCCCTTGGGGTGGTAGCAGTGGAAATCATAGAGAATGAATGGGTAGGGGTTATTTAGAGGCTTCAGAAAGCCACCAACCATGGTTAGTAAACTATGGTTTGAACCTTACCCGCGGTTAGCGGTCCATGGTTTTGGCCAATACCTTATTCAAAACCTAGGACTTAAGTTAGAACTATCTAGAAGATTCTATATTTGCTAATGACGCTTAATTACGCTAATCGTGATTAACTTTTTACTGATCGTGATTTAATCTTTACGGTTTAGCTTAACTCTTGCTAATAATTTATTAGTGTTCGTTAATGATCATTAACGATCCTTAGTCCATACTTAGTTTCTTTACTCATGCTTAATTAATCTTAATGACAGTCATTAAGAGTTAATGACACCTTAAGTCTCCTCACTTCTATTTCTTCTGAAAATCATAATAATTCGAAATAAAGTCTAATTTATACGAAACAAATTCCGTTGGTTTCCTCTTAGCGAGTCGAATCTTATGATATAGGATCTGAGAGAGACCAAGTCCAAGGCTTCACAGTCCAACAACGATGTTTGTTACTTTTGGTATTGAGAAGTCACTTGAAATATGCTTTATTTGCTTTTATAATATTGGAAATGTATAAGACAATATTATCTTACTAATATTATTACGATATTCTGTATTAAATTACATATTTTTGGTGGGGATACCGAGGCTTATGTATTTACCATCTTGAGGCTACACGCCTCGCCTCGATTATGGGGTAACCGACTTATTCCGCTTTTCATTTTCTCAAACCTTTAACATGATTTAGCGGACCCGGTATCCACCCCGCGTTATGGGCATGTTATGGCCTCAGAGCAGAGAACCTTGGACGGAGCTAAGGGAAGTGAGGTTGCGGTTTCTACACTGGCCTTGGTTAATGGGTGGTGACTTAAACTTTAAGCTACTTGCAAATGATATATTCAGAGACAACAAGAGGTTGAGTTTGATTAGTTCCAAACACTCATTAGGCAGTGGTGGAGATCCTAGATTGCAAGAATCAGAGACTAACATGGAGGAATTCGATATTGTCATCTAGGCATGATAGATTCTCGATCTTAACGAAATTCTTGCGGTCTTTTCAGCTTTTCAATGTTAAAGTGCATGCAATCTGCAGTTATGAAAAGAAAACAAACATAAATGATTTTTTGCACTGAAAAATGCTCAAAAATGGCATAAATGATGAATATTAGCTGTAAAACCAAAACTTAAAGGAATATGTAGAATTCCACGGGAGGAAATGAGCACAGTTAATTCCACGCGATCGTTCAAATACAAAATGATAATACAATTTTCAGACAACATAATCTTCCACCCAAAACTAAATGTTGCTCAACAACCCACAACCAAAAGAGAGGGAAACAATGATGAAAGATGGCAACACATGTTACCCACGTCAAAATTTGAGAAGGCATGCAACAATTCAGCTTTTTTGAGCGGCGATTGTAGATCCAAGGTGTGTGGACGATCATCGGACGATCGTGGGATGTAGGGTCGTCGGGTTGTGGAAGACGGAGCGTGTGGTAGCGTGGGAAGGTAGTGACGGAGTGAGAGGAAGAGACGATGGTGGCAAGGGTGCGTGACGAGGTGGTGGCGAACGAGAGGAGGTGGTGGACCTGGTGGTTGGTGAAGGCGGCGACAACGAGAAAGAGGGAAGAGAGGAGATGAGGGTGGGAGAGAAGCAGAGGTACGGAGTTAGGGTTTTCCATAGGTCGAAGAAAAAAACAAGAGGGGGGCTGGTAGGGATGAGCTTTGGGTCGAACCGGGCTCAACCCAACTCGAGTCCGCTTCCACTAGCAAGGTTGGCATAAATACACAACTTTAGTGAAATAAGCAAATCAATAGACATCATACTTTTGATATCAAAATTTTTTCCTTGTAAAAATTAAAACACTTGTCTTTTCTAGACGGAGATTTTAGCCATCATTTGAATCAGGGGCGGAGCTAGAAAAATTTTATTGGTGGGGCTGATGTTTTTTTAAAATATATAGATATAAAGGTAATTGAAAGTACTACTATTGGGTTACAAAATTATGAAAGTGATGGGAAAACTCTAAGATAAACTTACATAATTTATCGAAGCAGCGCTCGACGATTTTTCATTACATAAAAATCAGCCATGACTTCTTCTACGGCGACATTTTCTGCTATCTCCTTTTCTATATAAGTAATCATACAACTGCGCATAAATCCATCTTCCATTTTATTTCGAAGTCTTGTCTTCACGAGGTCCATAGCTGAAAATGCACGTTCAGATGTAGCAGTTGAGACAGGAAGAGTCGAGATAAGCCGGATCAATCTATCGACTAAATAATAGACTCGTGACTTTCCAGTTTCTGCCAATGCTTGACATAGTTCAGATATTATAGTCAAAATTTCCATCTTTGGATGATGAGGGACATCAAGTTGGTACTGCATCAATTGAAACTGTAATAAGTCTCGTTCACTATCAGAGAAATCCCGTGGATAATAATTTGCTGCAAGAAAGCAAATATCATTTATATTAATTTTTTTATAACCATCTTGTGGGTGCAGCGCAGAATTAAGACACAAGAGCTCCATAGTTGTATCATTAAATCTGTGATCCAACTCTTGAAGTTGTGAATCCAATGTAGCCATAGAAATATCAACTCGATAATGATGTTCAAGTGTAATGTTGTTTTTCTCATGGTGAGAACGAACTCGACTAGAATAAGGAAGCCTCATATCCGGAATATCGATATTTTGCTTTGAACAAAATGTTTGCACATTATCAAAAAATCTGCTCCAACCATCTTCACGCACGTCTTGAATAAGAGATCTAGTGGTGGAAACCAAAGCAATTGCATTTAAAATATCTTGATCGGTATTTTGCAATGCACGACATAATACATCGGTAAATCCCAAAACCTCCTCATCAAGTGTAAAATTAATATGAATTCAAAGGATGTTATTGAATTGTAAAGTAGAATCAGCATCCCCACGTTAAGAATACGTAGATCCATCTTTCACGATTTGACTTAGTACATGGCATGTCGAATCGAACAATCTTATCAAACTAGAAATTGAATGGAAATGAGATCCCCATCTGATATCTCCCGCACGGTGTAATGTTTCAATCTGATTAAGACCTCTTCCTGTTTCAATTTCATTAGCTAGAATTTTTTCAGCCAATATAGATGCTTGAACATCTTGTAGCTCGTCATTCCTCTTGGTAGAAGAACCAACAATGTTAATGACAAATGTTAATTTAGAAAAAAATTGATGAACGGAAATCACTTCTCTTGATGCTGCAGTTAAGGCTAATTGGAGTCTGTGAGCAAAACAATGTACATAATATGCATACTTGCAATCCACAGTAAAGAGTGCTTCGAGTCCCTTCCATTCTCTACGCATGTTGCTTGCACCACCGTAACCTTGTCCACGCATGTCTTGAATACTGAGATTATGATGAGAAATGACATTTGAAATCGCTTTCTTTAATGTAGTTGCACTTCTATCTTTGACATGTACAATATCTAAGAATCTTTATCAGATAAAGCTGTTAGTATCAACAAAATGGATGACAATAGCCATTTGTTCTCTCTTAGATTCATCACAGACTTCGTCAACAATGATGCAATATTTTGCCTTTCCAATCTCATCACGAATAACCTTTTGTACTCCAGTGGAAATAATGTCCAATATCTCCCTTTGAGTTGTAGGAGATGTATATTTTGCATTTTTAGGGGCATTATCTAAAACAACTCTTGCAACTTCTTCATTATATGATGTCAATGACTTTATCATTTCAATATAATTTCCCTGATTCTTGGAATCTGCAGATTCGTCATGCCCTTTAAAAGCACATGCTTGAAAAGCAAGCTATTTTGCGCAATCAATTGATGTTTTCAATCGCAATCTGTTGTACTTAATCTCTTCCGATGTTTGTCGATGTATGACATTATCAATATGGCTTGTTTGAATCATCAAATATTTACAAGCTTGTTCAGCTATATTATGCGGTGAGCATGGATCACTTCCGATATGATGTAAAAGTGCACAATCTTTTCCTCCAATTGTTCCCAATTACGAAATCCATCAACCGTGAAGACATTTGATCCAAATTGTCTGGTGGATATTTTATTGAAAACAAAACATAGCAAACAAAACACTGCATCCTTGACTGGAGAATATTCTAACCACGAAGGATATTTTTGAAATCAAGAAGCTTGAAATCCACGTTGATGATTTTCACGACCAGATGCTGGATATTCTAGACGATAATGTTGATATGGTCCACATTTAATATATACACGTCGAATCTTATCCCGCTCGTTAACTGGATATTCCCAAATTTGACGGCGCAATCCCGGATCACGAACTATAAAATATTCATCAACATGTTCATTTTGCACTTCTTGTTGATAATTTTGAACATGTATATCAAGAGGAGATGGATTGACGGTCCGAAGAGCATTATCTAAAATAGATGGAGAATTTGCAAAAGACTGCGATATATCTTTATCACAAATTTCAACCCTTGCTTTCTTGAAATAAGAGTCAATTGTTCTTTTAGCCACAAGTAAACCTAAATTCACATGACACAATGTAAATAAATAATATGTTATGAATTTATGTGTCAAGTAATTTATATACACCTCAAGAAAATTCTTATGCGGCAGTGCGAGAGGGATGATTTTAAAGATCACATACTTCACTGGATACTATATGATGACAAATGTGGTTATGTGCCCCAAATGTGGATACTATATTAATCCTCCCAACAAACATATTGCTCCAAGACATTGTAGCTTTATAATAAGACATTGTAGCTTTATAATACTATCATATTAGAAGTCTAGAGTATCAACTAACGTTTCTTTTTTTAAGTTAACAATACGATTGATAGGAGCAACCATTGTCAACTCTCGCACATGGCATATATATCTCACGGTTGTTGTTTCTCTTGCAGCGATCAGATTAAAATAAAGGATTAAAAGTTGATGAATGGATTTGTTAATTCTGAGTCGAATACAACCCAACACTGAAATCCGACAAGATACGGAAACAAAAAATCAAAATCAAGACTCGGAAGATTGGTACCTCGTGTGCGAAGAGATGGATTGGTTCAGTCACTTCAGTGAGAAGGTGTTGTGGATGGCCGCGTCACACGTGATCGCGCGAGGGGAGGAGGAGGAGAGTCCGAGACTCCGACGACGTCGAGGCGGGGGGAGGGGGGATTAGGAACTGCCGTGGGTGGGGGGGGGGGGACGTTGGTGCGTGAAACTAGGAGGAGAGATTGCCGAATCCCGATTCCAATTTGCCATTGGGGGGGGACGATTGGTATTCTGCGGCTGCCATGATCGTATGGAGAAATTGCCAAAAGTAGATGTCAGATTTTACAATTTAAAAACTAATAAAATGTAGAAATGTTAAATAATGATGTAAATAATATGGATGACTGTGAAATTTTTAAATTGGGAGGGGGGGCATGGCCCCTACCCGCCCCATGCCTCCGCCATTGATTTGAATGCATGACATTGCACATTCTCCCGTAATAAACAATCTATTTTTTTGAAGTCAATAAATAATCTATTATAAAATGATCATGTCATATTCCATTATCTATCTACTATACACCATTTCACAAAGACAATACTCATCTCTCTCACCAATCAAATAATAAATCCCATAAACCATTGAGGGAAAAAAGGGAGAATTGATACGATAGAAACATGTTCTCACGTGCGTGCTTGAAGCAAAACCCTCTACTATCCCCTTCCACACTAACTCCCCCAATCTCCATCCCGCAAATGGCCTCCCTGAAGGAGATCCTGACCCGCAAGCCCGTGGCTGCCACCATCCGCCTCACCGTGCCAGCAGGGGGCGCTCGCCCGGCTCCCCCCGTTGGCCCCGCGCTGGGTCAGTACCGGCTGAACCTGATGGCCTTCTGCAAGGACTTCAACGCCCGGACGCAGAAGTACAAGGCCGACACCCCCATGGCCGTCGTCATCACCGCCTACAAAGACAGCACCTTCGACTTCACCGTCCGCTCCCCCTCCGTCACCTGGTACCTCAAGAAGGCCGCCGGCATCGACTCCGCCAGCTCCCGCCCCGGCCACACCGTCGCCTCCACTGTCACCCTTCAGCACGTTTACGAGATCGCCCGCGTCAAGCAGTCCGATCCCTACTGCCAGTACATGCCCCTCGAATCCATCTGCAAGTCCGTCATCGGAACCGCCAACTCCATGGGGATCAAAGTCGTCAAGGAGCTCTGAACGACTACCGGAGGTGTTTTCACGAGCTTGATCACTTCCGTTGATGTCCAACTGTGAGCTTGATTACTTTCGCATCATATAACCTACGGCACCTTTTGCCATCAGCATATACCAACAATTTGAGAGCTCGACCTTCTTAATAATTCACGGAAATTAAGAATCAAGCTTTAGTACATTGCTCCATGCCATATATTTTTTCAGAGCAGCATATACTCACAGATTCCATCTAAATCTTAACGTTTGGAGATTGCTTCTTATAAACTTTTTCAAAGAGGTTGATTTGGAATGTTGCATTTTTAATATCAAGGTGAAATATGGTCAAACTGTTGAGAGATTGATGCAGTTACTCGTTCTTTCTTTCGGATTTATATTATACTTTTGTTTATAGTACGACTTGTTTGAAGCATTGGTAAGAGGACAGAAAAACATGCGTTCAATCGGAATGCACCTCCATTCGATTACAAGATAGGTCTCCCCCAATACTGATGCATTTTTTGACCATATATCTGGGGTTTTCAGAATATTATAATAGTCTATAGAATTTTCCCTCTGGCCTCTCACACTTAAGAAAAAGTGACACGGGGTCTTTCGGTGGATATAAGGTTTCTTTCCACATCATATCAGTTTTTACGATTTCTTTTAGTATGCGGGCTTTGTCTAATGAAATCCATGTCAATATCCATTACTTCAAGCAGAGAAGCGTGGCACAGAGGAAACATCACATCTTTGATGTTGCCACGAGTCAAGGACCCTTCTCAACTCGAAGTAGAATGCCTCATACATACCAGGGAGATGCTGCCCTAACTATACAACCTTAGTAAGTGAGTGCCATTAGTTGGATCCATTTGAATAATATTCTCGATATAAGGTCTAGTTGATTGAAACACGATCACATTTCTTTGCATTTACTAAGCCTAAATCACCATCAAGTGCTCTTTTATTTTCATGAAACTATGCCACAATGAAATAAAGCCAGAAGAGTCCATCCAAGGGATCCACAAGGCGAGTTCCCTAATAAAGAGGAACGTGAAGTAGAGGTGATCAAGGTCTTTTCCATATTGTCACAAATGGGACAATGTGTCGCAATCTAGAGCTTGATGTCTCAAGTATACCTTCTTTACCGACAACTTCCTTTTAAAATCCAAAGGAGACTGGAAGATACCTTTACGCTTTTGGATTTATACAGCTATTGAGGAGGAATTATTTTATGAGTTGTGATAGAAGAGCTCGATTTTTCCAGGGTATGATCGCATTTGTGACCACTATTCGGCAAAAGAGGAGAGTGCTTAACATATGTTCCTCGATTGTCCTAGTGCAGTGACACAAGTTGAAAGGATTTTGATGGTATACTTGAACGAGTTATGGGAGTCCGTAGATGAGTTTGGGTGTGGCAACAACCCAAACAAAGCGTGGGTGGTTTGCTTGCTTGAAATGCTTTTATCTTTTGGGAAGAGCAAATGAATATAGAAAATGTGATTGAATATGCTAAAATTCCAAAGATTTTTTAGTCTTTGTAATTGTTTTTACTCTATGAATATGCTAAAGCACCCACTTAATGGTCTAGTGGTAGTACAGTGTGTCTACCACATAAAAGACCAGTGTTCAAATCCCACTCTTGCGGGGGCTGCGTTAGGTAGTCGACGACCATCGTAAAAAATAGTCGAATCTTTCAACATGGATTTGAGCAAGAATCCATGTAGCCGACCCTACTTATAGTGGGTCACGACCTAAATGTCGGTTTCGGTGACCGATCGAAACGGAATTTTGGTCGAATTTTGATCGAAATTAGACTGAAATTCCGGTCATTTTTTGTACCAGGGCCCCCATATTTCGATCATTTCGGCCATTTCGGTCGAATTTCGATTTCAACAGGATATCGATATTCGACAGAAATTCAATCAAATTTCGCTGAAATTTAGGCTATGAACGGGAGAAGACTTCGTACATTTTTTACAGGGTAGGCATCTTCTTGATGTCATACCCTATTTTCTTTAAAAAATCCAAAAGAGGATCTTGACCTTAATGCGTGCTTCAACTTTCCACGTGCATATGTAATCGCAAAGAGCAATAACATCTGACATTGTAGGTTGGTGCACGCGTTTTATTTTGATATTAGAAATGGAGAAATCCCGACCACATCATGCCCGCCAATCGTGCTTGCTAGGCTTGAGTCTATGCCCATCCCGATACTCTGCCACTTTTGCAATACAATTAATAGTCAAGTCCTATTAAGCAAGGAAATATATCCTCATTTGCCTAAATCCTGACTAAGTCATGTAGTTAAAAATGATAAGTTGGATCTATCCCTAAGCCTCTTGCTTAGAAAATGAGTTATCCTAGGGATCACTTTTAGCACCCCTTCATAAACAAGGATGCCCTCATGGGAAGTATTGGCTATCACCTTCAAAGTTATTAAGGTTCTATAACAATAAGTGTTAGAGTATGCGTCATATGTAGAGACGAGTAATTGGATCACTCCAAGGTCCAATTACCCCAACCACAAGTTTAGTCTCACATCTAATGGGAGTAGGATTCAATCATTTTGGTGGGGCTATATAAGAAGCCCCACACGACCTATAATGGGTGAGAGAAAGATCAATGTATGGTATCCAACCCATTGAGAGGTCTTTTCCCATGGTTTTATCCCGTTCCTTATAGTGTAGGGTTCCACGTAAAATCCTGATGCTCCTCATATTTATTTTATTATCTTTGATATTATGCTTCTACAAACATTATTTTCTACCTGGTATCAGAGGGGCTTTGATTCTCAGGGATATATTTTCAGTTTATGATTTGTTCGAGATTCGATTATCAAAGCGGGTTCGGTTCTTGGATTTTATCTGTTCTTGAAGAGTTATTGTTGATTATATTCTTGTCAAAGACCTGTTCAAGTTCAAGAGTTTTTTTTCAACACGATTCTGTTCTTGAAGATTATTCATATTATGCAAATTATGAAGATAGTCATCAAGTTCAAGAATACTAGGGTTTGATGAAATCCTAATTCTATGCTGGTATCGCCAACACCGATCAGATCAGCCAACATCTCTAGTTAGTCTTAGGGTTCTGATGAAACCCTAAGTCAATCCACAACAAGAAGATCATTATCGCCATATTCATGTTCAGCTTCATCAATCTCTACGGTTAGAAGAAACGGGAAGGAAGGGATCTCAATGAAGCCCTTGTGGTGTCAGCTACGAAAATAGCATCGTAGCCATCATCACACGATTCTGAGATCCTCGATGGCACCCTTTTGTTCTCCTTCAACGCGATCTCCTCTCCAGGTGATGTGCACCATCCAAGCAAGTTTCAGGCGGAACCACCCTCCACTGCCTCAAAAAGAAAGAAAGATGAAGACAGAAGAGGGGCATGCCACCCTCTTTCCAGTTCTAACACGTGCATCTTCCAGTCCAGGCAAGCACGTCTTCTAACACCCGTGCACGAAGGCACTCTCCAAGTTCTACATCGCCCCAACATGATGTGCTTTCTCCCCTCGCGTTAGTCTCCGACTTCCAGATAGTGCCATCGATCTCTTGCAATATGGTGCAATGCCCCTGATCTCAACTCGATGGACTCCATCATCCCTCCTCCAGATTCTCGACGGCGACGATCGGGCAACGAAGCCCTCACGAAGGTGAAGCCCCTTCAATCATCAGGCGTAGGGTGGAGCATTGGGTCGGGCCAGCCCGGGCCCAGCCCGGACCCGACCCGCAAAAGCCCGGACCCAACCCGTACCCGATGTAAATGAGGGCCGGGCCCGGGCCCTCATTTTGCCGATTTTTCAAGCACGGGCCGGGCCCAGCCCGAACCCGACTTGGCCCTCGAAAGCCCAACCCGACCCATCGTTTATGGATGTAGTTTTGTTTCCGTCGCTTCTCCATCGTCGTTAACCTCCTGGTTGCTTTCATTTTTGGATTTCTCTTGCTTGGCTCCGTGTTTGGTTCTGGAGTTTGTGTTTGAACCATACATTTAAGCAAATCTAATATTATTAACTGATTCCAGAGCATGTAGCATTCATTCATTTTCCTTAAGATTGATTTTTATTAAATCAATTCTGCCATTTCTTGATTTCTGTGGTGATTTAAGCAAGGTCTGTGTCACGAATCATGAAATTCCAGTCACAGTATCTTGTTTTCCCGTAAGGTTGTGTATTAATTCCCAAAAGGTATTCTGATTAGCAATACTATTTGATTTTTCGTGATTTGCAATTCTTACACAAACCTGCATTATAATGGCATTCTTATTTATATATTTAATTGATTATCTGCAACAGATTCTCAATCATGCATCTGTTTATAATGAATTGGTTAAATAGTTTTTTATTGCATTAAGTGGTATTCAATCCCATGCCCAAGATTCAACCTTTGTATAATTGAAATGGGGACGGGTCGAGCCCGACCCGAACCCGGGCCCGATCCGAGGGGCCTTGGGCTGGGCCCGGGCCTCCGATTTGCTCAAAAAGTCGGGCCGCGACCCGGCCCAAGGCCCGGGAAAATATGTTGGGTCCGGGTCGGGCTTTCCCGGGTTGGGCCGGGTTGAGCCCAATGCTCCACCCTAATCAGGCGTCACACGAGTGTCCTCAGGCGCATTCTTCTGCTCCAGGCGACGATGTCTAGGGTTCCCCGATGGAAACCCATTGTAAGTTATTCTGGATCGCTAAACAAAATTTTATGGCCAACAAATAGATAAACAAATAATAATCACCACAAATATTATTAATCAATTACAAAACAAGACCAACCACGAGGGACATGTATTTTAATGTGGAAACCCCAACAACAAAAACAAGAAAACCTTTTCCCACAATTAAGTGGGGTCGGCTACATGGATTCTTCGCCTCCATTCAGATCTATTGGGTCATTCTCGGGCTTATATCCAAAAACTAAGATCCCTTCGTATAGTCTCTTTTCAACACTTCTTGGGTCATCCTCGCCTCTTTTAGCCGACTCAACATCCCAACACTCGCATTTCCTAACTGATGCATCGGCTAACCTTCTTTGCTAATGATCAAACCATCTTAAGCAGTTTTCTCGTATCTTATCCTCCATCGGAGCTATACTAACTTTCTTTCTGATTGCATCATTTCGAATCCGATCTTTACGTGTGTGTACACACATCCCCCTTATCATTTTCATTTTTGCTACAACCATTCTCTGCACATATCTATGGTTCACAGGCCAACATTTAGATCCATAGAGCATAGTAGGTCTCACAACTGCTTTGTAAAACTTTCCTTTAATTTTTAAAGGAATTTCTTATCACATAGAACAACAGAGGCTCCTCTCCACTTTAGCCCGCATGCATTTATTCTATTAGTAACATCTCCATCAATTTCCTCATCATGTTGCAAAATAGATCCGAGATATCTAAAAGAATCTCACTTCCGAATGTTATCGTCACCAATCTTCACCTCAATTCCTTCACCATTGCTTCCATCAAAGGCGCACTCCATATATTCCGTCTTAGCCATATACGAAATCCTTTAATATCCAATGCATGTCTCCAAACCTCAAGCTTCTCATTCACCCCATCTATAGTCTCGTCAATCAACATAATATCATAAACAAATAACATACACCAAGGTAACTCATCCTGAATGTAACTTGTCAACTTGTCCATAATCAAAGTAAAAAGAAATGGACTCAAAGCTGAATATTGATGTAAACCAATGTTGATGTCAAAATAGTCAGTTTACAGATGTGGAAACCCCACTGTGTAAAAATCACGACTTGATTCACTTTACTCAAGATTTCTCGATTGACCGAGTCAATCAATTATTCCACTATCTTGAGTTATTTCTCCACAAATAGCTCAATCGTTTACAGATGCTTTAGAACACACCAAAGATTTTCCCAAAAATTAGATCAAACACCAAATCCTTTGTATAACTTGGATCAAACACCAAGTGTTACAGTATGATAGTAAAGAAAAGATTACAACAATCTATATAACCTCAAATATGAATATGCAATACAATACAGACTATGAGGCTAAGAAAATGCACACGGTAATAAAGAAATGAATTGTAAACCGAACGTGTAGATGACTTGGCTCTCAAGATGCAATCTTGAAGTAGAGAGCGAAAAGACGACCTCAAATAGAGCTTAGAGAGAGGGGCTTTTCCTTGGAATGCGTGTTCTCAACAATAGATCTAGGGTCCTATTTATAGTGGCGGGGGATGAGCTCTCAAAAATATAGATGTTGGAAACAAATCCAAAAGAAATAATCAAGATTTGATACACATGATCAATCATCTCAAGTTGATTGGTCATGTAAATCAAGGTGATCGATCATCTCATACATAGTCGTTGGGAGCATGAATTCAAATTGTGATCGATCATGAAAGACAACTAGTCGATCATATGTGGTCATTCATGTCAAGTGGGTTGGTTGACTAGTAATGGTCGATCAGGTCAATTAGGTTTATCGATCGAAGGCAATTGATCGATCATATCAAGAAGGTTGATCGATCATAATAGCTTAGACTTAACATGCTTACACGATACACATGCATATATATTTGGGACTTATTACATGTGCCTATTACAAAAGTCTTCTTTCTTCAACTTCTTCAATTTAACTTCAGCTTTTAGCTTGTCCATAGCTTTTGTTCCTCACACTTGGAGCGAATTTGCCATGAAGAGCTATCTGTACTCACAAAGATTTGTTATCATCGAAATAATGATACAATTAGTATGCATTCAAGATACTAACATTCCCCCATTTTTTAATGATGATAAATAAATAAAACTCGAAGATTAACATCTCCACTTCTTTCCCCCCTTTTGACATATCAAAAGGAATTCATTTAAAACAATTTTCTTTGGAAACAACTTTTCTCCTTTTAAAAATACAAAATGCTTCATTCATTTTATTTTGAAAACATATCCTCCCTTAATAAATTTTATTTTGAAAAATATTTTTAATTTTGAAAAACAATTCTCCCCCTTTTTAAAGTACTATATGATACATGACTAGTAGTAAAGTTATAAGGTAGAAAAATTGTGCCATGTAACCAAGGAGGATAGCTGTGATTTTAAAAAAAGGAGAGATTTTTTAAAAAAGACTTGTACAAAAAGGAAAATAAAAGCTGTACACTAGAAAAAACAATGGTTAAAAAGAGAAAAAGGTGAAAAAGAGAAAGAGAGATCGACTTATTTATAGACTAACCTATAGGGCGTTAGCTTTTCACAAGCTAACCAACCTTCCCCTTTGCGTGTAGTTGTACACTAGTATACCGATTAACCACGCCGCTAGAATACTCGAACCAAGCACTCAAGCCCAAGGACACAAGAGTAATGGCACTGAACCCTCTTTTGTATTAGGAAGAAACGCACTCTAAGTGTGTTGATTACAAATAAGCTCTACCCCTCATTATATACACAAGCCAGAGGTATACGAAGGGACACCATTATTACATGTATAATGAATGCAAGGACTGTTCGTCTTCTACGGAGACCTTTCCTCTTCCGAGGTGACTCTTCACATGCCTTGGCACTTCATCTTCCGTGCAGTCCCTTCGTCTTCTGCAACCAATGCCACGTCACACGCTCGTTAGCATGCCATGTCGTCCACCTCATCAGCACGCTATGTCATCACACCACGTCATCATGGGCCCCACGCTCTTACGTAGGATGTTGCAGCTCAAGCTCTATCAAGTATCGTCGAACACTTATGTTATGGTAAGGGGAACTCGCGGTCTTCGACCTTTGTACAGTAAACCCCATCCTTAGCTGTCCGTAAGTTAAGGTGAAGTCCTCCAGAACTTCACAATGTGACCCCCGAACCACATACGTATGCGATACTGGTATTGCATGCTATTCTCGTACCTCGGGAGTTGGGGGTAATAAATGCCTTCCCCGCGACTACTCCTACGTCTTCAAGAAATCCTCGATAAGGTCCTCGAATTGCCACATGATTTTATCACGTTCTCAGCTTGCCTCCTCATCCGGAGTCCCTTCCATTTGACAAGGAAGAAGATCCTTCGGTTCTTCTTGCTCTGGCCGTCCACACACCTGTTAAGAATTTTCTCAGCAACCCCCATATGCTGAACCCATACATTAGGAGGGGCACGTTTTGATGCCATCCTGGTGTTATCTTATTTGTCCTCATGGCACTCCTTCAGGAACTTGACATGGAACACGGGATGCAGCTTCAATCTCTCTGTAAGACGTAGTTGATAGACGACATGTCCCACGCTTCGAACTATCTCAAAGGGTCCGTCGTAATAAGGAATCAATCCTTTATGCGTCGTCTTCTTCAGGATTTTTCTTCCAAATCTGGGGTGTAAGCTTCAACAACACCTTCTCCCCAACCTGCAACTCAACCGGCCTGCGACTCTTGTCAGCCGCCTTCTTCATCATGCGTTGAGTATGAGCCAACGCATCCTTCGCTTCCTACCACCTATCCTACCTCTCCATTGCAAAGCGATGTGCATCAGGACACCATCCTTTGTTATTCTACATAGCCACTTCGTGCGGTATCGTGGGTTGCCTACCCATCACAATCTCGAACGGACTCTAGCCTGTGGTGGAGGTCTGCTGCAGGTTGTAGCAGAATTGAGAAGTATCTAGTAAGCTCATTCAATTGTGCTGATTGGCAGTTATATAATGCCTAAGGTACTTTTCCAGCAATGCATTGATATGTTCCGTCTGTCCATCCGTCTGCGGGTGATTGCTGGTAGAGAATTTGAGATTGGATCCCAGCATCTCAAATAAAGTCGTACATAATCGACCTGTGAATCGAGCATCGCGGTCACTCACGATGACCAATGGTATATCCCAGTACTTCACCACATTCTGTAAGAACAGCTTCGCCGTGGTCTCTGCCGTACACTCCTCGGATGCTGATACGAAGATCACGTATTTGGAGAAGCGATCAACTACCACCATCACCACATTATTCCTGTCTTCCTTTGGGAACCCAATGATGAAGTCCACGGAGACGCTTTCCCACGAACATGAAGGAATGGGCAGGGACTCCAGCAATCCTATCGTCTTCTTCCTCTCTGTCTTGTCTTGTTGGCACACAAGATAAGTGCGCACGTAGACTTCCACGTCTTCATCCATCTTCAGCCAGAAGTAGCTTAAGGAGAGGAGTGCTAGTGTCCTCTCCACTCCCAGATGACCAACCCACTGTGCGTGATGTGCTTCCTTCAGCAGCATTTTCCTCAAGTCACCTCTCGAGAGGACATAGGGCCTCCTGCCCTTCGCATAGAGGACGCCTTCCTTTATTCAGAATCTCCAGACTTCTCCATCATTCACGCGCTGCACCAAACTCGAAGTAACTGGATCCTCCTGTGTTTGTTTTCGGATGCTCTCTAGCTTGTCTTCAAACACACGGGTGATCGATGAAATCACCGTGACCTTCGGCTCTTCTGGTTCGTTCTTCCTCGAGAGAGCGTCTGCTACTTGGTTGATCCAACCGGGCTTATAGCGAAGCTCGAAGTCGAATTCTACAAGAAAGTCTTGCCATTGCGCTTACTTGGGAGTCAACTTCTTTTGTGTGGCAAAGCATCTGGTTGCTACATTGTCCATCAGCACCACAATCTTTGAACCGAGGAGATAGTGGCGTCATACCCTCAGACAGTGGGCCACTGCTGTCACCTCCTTCTCGTGCACAGAGTACCTCCTCTTCGCTAGATTCAGCTTGCGGCTCTCGTACGTCACGGGTTGTCCATCTTGCACCAATATACCTCCAAGTGCATAATTGGACGCGTGGTGTGGACTTCAAGTGGCTTCTCGAAGTCTGAAAGTCGCAGAATAGGTTCTTCCACCACTGCTCTCTTCAGCTTCTGGAATGTCTTTTGTCATTCACGCGCCCATCTCTAAGGCTGATCCTTCCGAAGCAGGCCCGTCAGGGCTGCCGCCTTTTTGGTGTATCCCTGATGAACTTCCTATAGTAGTTCACCAATCCGAGGAAGGATCGTAGCTCTGTCTCCTTTGTGGGGATTGCCCACTCTTCAATCGCCCGAGTCTTCCCGGGCTCCATGCGTATCGTATCTCCGCCCACGATATGCCCAAGGAAAGAGATAGTCTCCTGACCAAAGGCACACTTCTTCAGCTTCAAGTATAGTCGGTTCTACCTCAGCTTCTCAAGCACCATCCGCAGATGCTTGATATGCTCCCTCAAGGTCTTGTTGTACACTACTATGTCATCCAAGTACACTATAACAAACAAGTCGATGTACTCGCGGAAGACATCATTCATGAGAGTACAGAAGGTTGCCGGGACGTTCGTCAACCTAAACGGCATTACAAGGAATTTGAAAGACCCATAACATGTAACACACGCAGTCTTCGGCTCGTCTCCCTCCTTGACGCGGATCTGGTAATATTCTGACTTGAGATCCATCTTCGAGAAATACTTGTCCTGGCCTAAGCGATCGAACATGTCTTCAATATTTGGGATGGGCTACTTATTCTTCACCGTCACCTTATTTAGTGCACGCTAGTCCACACACATCCGCATGCTTCCATTTTTCTTCTTCTGGAATAGTATCGATGCTTGATGCAATCATTCCCAAATTGACAGGGCAATTCAAATTAGAGCATATGGTTGATTTGGGAATTTTTAAAATTAGGGATTTCCATCCTTAATTAGTTATTTTAATTAGTTTGTTTATTTAAATAAAAGAGATCATGCGTGATCTCCAATTAGTTGGTCAATTTTAAATTTGAATTTTGAATTTCGAATTAGAGTCAAAACATGATAAAGGTAGATTTGAATTTTGATTCAAATCAATTAGAGTCAATTGGGATCGAGTGGGATTTTAAATTTGATCCACTTTCTATTTTTATAATTCCACCCCTGCTATATAAAGGGGTTGGTAGACTATTGTTGGGGACAAGTTCAGTTGATATGAAAAATTGAGTTTATCTCATTATCTCCCCTTATCTCTCTGTTTTGTTATTCTCTCTCTCAACATGGTCTTCACGATCTATCTTAAAATCCCGCACCTCTGGCGTGTTATTCTCTTCACACATCCTCTAATTTCTTCTCCACCAAAAATTCCACCATCAAAATTTAATCTTTCACCTTTGGAAACTTTCCATTTGCATCATTTGGTATCAGAGCATGTCAACCGAATCATTTTTACGATTCGACGATCCTATCGCATATTGGAGGATGAAGCTCGATCTTAGTCTTCTCTCCCATGGCTCACATGCTCATCGCGATGACAAAAGCTCAAGCGACGCCTTGTATCAAGCCTCAAGGTTCAAGCATGGCTGGAAGCTTCAATCGATGAAACTTTGCCCATCGACAACAAAATCAGTTCACAGAAGCTGCTGTACAACCTATTTTTGATCAAGAAAATGAAGGTATTTTCATTCTAGATGAAGATTTATTTGATACAACTCCTGTGTAACAAAACTATGAAGATAAAGGGCCAATTTTTGATGAAGTATGGGGGAAGAATACGAAATCGTCGAGTTTTTCGAGGTTGAAGTTGCTGTTCAGAAATTAAAAAATGAAAAAAGAAAGACCTGTGACCCATATTTGATAAGGATCCCGCGGAGGAAGATCGGGAGATCCTCGATTTGTCACAGTTGGAGTGGCTTTCCAGGAGGTCGCATCACTACCACTGTTGGTTCCTGTTTTATTGCCTTCCAAAGCCGCTGTCCAAGGTGTTAGTTTACTGCCAACGTCGACGATGCAACCCCCTTTCCAAATCACCATAGTGATTGGGCTTCACGTTTCGTCCCCCACCACCGTCGAGGCCTACGTGGTTATCATCGCCGCAGTCGCTACCATCATTGGAGCCCCATCCACTGCCGCCACCGCCGATGGAAGCCCTGTAGGCGAAATCGACATCGCCATGACTCCCAATGGGGTGTCCCTCACCTTCACCATCCACAGGGCCACCCATGTGGTAGTCACCACCACCCTCACGCACAGGGCTTGCGCGACCACGCCACGAGAGGCGCACTGCTCCTCCCAGCCCCACGCGTCAGCACCTCAAGGCGAGTTCAACGTCGTCGCTCCATGCGCCGGCAGCACCACCAACAACTTCCACCTCGGCATCGCTGTCGCCACCATTTTCCACGGAAGATGCAATACCGTCATCTACTCGCGGGTCGTCGCCATAGCTGCTGCCGCCGTTGGAGAAATCAAAGCCTTAGGGTTTGGCATCGTCTAAGACGAGAGGGAGGAGGCCCCCACGGGTTTCCTTATTTCTCTCCTATGAAGGGTCGATCCTGGAATTAGGGATTGGAAAATAATGTGGGGAAATTTTAGTAAGGCCCCTCCTTCAATGCATTTTTATCAAAATAACAAGTCTAAGGGATGCTACTGGAGTTGCTATGAGATAAATTTCGAGTACGCCCTCCAGTAAAAAAATATTATGAAAAATAGGTTGAGGAGAGAGAAAATATGCACCCATCAATTCCAATTAGGATTAGGAATATGGGATTCATCTATATAAGGACCTTATGGGCTAGTTCATTGCCCACATCTCCTCTCATCCTAGACTTGTGCTATTCATTCTCTATGGCTTCTTCGAAATTCATGGTGCTCGAGATGAATATGCCCCATCAATTTTTCGATCACCACAATGAGGGGACACCGCTCATGGGGGCGCCGCCTTTTGCGCCACATATGTTCTTCCAGCATGGGGCTATTGACTCCGACCACCGCACCAAGGAAACCTAGATCCCGCCCTTCGCTCCACATCTTTTCTTTCAATTCGGAATCAAGAAAGCAGAAACGTCACATCTCAAGGCGGAAGATAAAGCAATTCGTCAGGAGACGAATTTTTCAAGCGAAAGAGAATTGACGCAATCATTCCCAAATTATCAGGGCAATTCAAATTAGAGCATATGGCTGATTTGGGAATTTTTAAAATTAGGGATTTCCATCCTTAATTAGTTATTTTAGTTAGTTTGTTTATTTAAATAAAAGAGATCGTGTGTGATCTCCAATTAGTTGGTCAATTTTAATTTTGAATTTTGAATTTCGAATTAGAGTCAAAATAAGATAGAGGTAGATTTGAATTTTGATTCAAATCAGTTAGAGTCAATTGGGATTTTAAATTTGATTCACTTTCTATTTTTGTAGTTCCACCCCTCCTATATAAAGGGGTTGGTAGTGTATTGTTGGGGACAAGTTCAGTTGATATGAAAAATTGAGTTTATCTCATTATCTCTCCTTATCTCTCTCATTTGTTATTCTTTCTCTCAACGTGGTCTTCACGATTGTATCTCAAAATCTCGCGCCTTCGACGTGTTATTCTCTTCTCACATCCTTTAATTTCTTCTCCACCGAAAATTCCACCATCAAAAATTAACCTCTCACTGTTGGAAACTTTCCATTTGCATCAGTGCTCCATAGGGGGCTCTACTTGGACGCATCTGACCAACGCCCACCATTTCCTTGAGTTGTCTCCGCAACTCCTCTAAATGTGCAGGGGGCATCTTGTAGGGTGCAAGTGCATGGGGCACCGTACCTGGCAGTAACTCTATAGCGCGATCCACGTCTCGCTTCGGTGGAAGCTCCTTGGGTAGCTCCTTTGGCATCATGTCCTTGAACTCGCCCAACATCTTCTTTACTGCCTTAGGGCATGGCTGTGTCTCCTCGCCATTTTCCTCGATATGTACCGTAACTAAGTACGTTGTCTCCCTTTTCTTTAGCCCGTTGCAGAATTATATTGCGGACATAGCTCCAGCTTGTCCTTTCTTCTTGATAGCCTTGATGAAGCAGGGGCTATCCGTAGTCGTGAAGAAGACTCCTTCCAGATAGGGTGTTGCAGATGCCTTCGCCTTCTTCAAGAACTCGACTCCCAAAATAACTTGGAAGTCATCGAGAGGTATCACGAGGAAGCGTACCTTTCCTGCCATTCAACGATCTGAACGATGTAGTTTGCCACACCTTCGATCTGTAGTGACTCGGAGTTGGCAAGCTTCACGCGGCACTGACTCTTCTCCTAGGGAACTCCCAAGCTCTCGAAGTATTTGCTGGAGATGAAATTGTGTGTTGCTCCAGTGTCGATCATGGTTGAGAGAGTCTTTTTGTGTACCACCACATCGAGGTACACCAGCTCTGGATCCTCGCGCTACACCTCCGTTTTCGCCTCTTTGCCCAACTTCAGTGGACACAAGCGAACGTTGTGCAACAACTTGAGGTTCATCATGCGCACCTCTTCGTCCGAGTTCTCCTCCATAGTCATGGGGTTAAGCTTCTCTTGCTTCGAAAACTTCCGTGCTTGATGTGGCACATCGCAGATGAAGCAACCCTTCCCCTTAGGTTACTCGATCTTCTTGGAGGATTCTGCTCCCTTTCTTGAAGTTTCGGCCTTGCCAAACTTCTTGAACTTCCCTTTGCTCTTTTCTTTGGATTTGTTTTTTGCTTTCTCGGTCTCCTTTTCTGTGTTAGGCAGGACTTTGTAGTCGATCAACGCATCCGCAGCAGCAATGATCGTCTGGAGGTCCTTCACCCCTTGCCTCCTAAGCACCGCTTGAGCCCAATTTTGAAGATCTACCATGAAATTAAAGAGTTTGTCTTCTTCAAACATACCTTTTATATCCAACATCAATGATTAGAACTGTCGTACGTACAGTACTGTCGTACGGTTCCCGTTTGCTTCAGTCATTGGAGCGCCTCCCTCAATACCCAAGCAGTGTTGGTGGGTAAGAACTGTTCCTTTAGTTCCTTCACCAACTCATCCCAAGATGAGATGTCTGGTCTTCCTTCGGATGCACGACTCCTCCACTATAGCTTCGCATGTTCGGATAGGCACATCGCTGCCAAGGATACCTTCTTCGCCGCAGGAGTCTTGACAACTTTAAAGTATACCTCCATATCCCACAAGTAATTTTCCAAGTCTTTCGCACTCCGCGTACCTGAAAATGACTTGGGCTCCGGGACCTTTGGCCTTCTCACATCGCTGGATCCACCCCCGTTCGCGATCGCCTTCTTGACAATGGAGAGTTCCTCATGCAGTTCTTGCAGCTCCTCTAGCTTCTCCCTAAGTGCCTTCACCATGTCAACCGAACACGGAATCCCGCCGTCGATGCCTGACGATCCCATGCCTGCATCGTTCTCTAGACGAGCCAGCATTGGGCATCAGTACCCAATTGTGACTGGATCTTCATCACGATTTCCTCCAAGGAAATGATGCGATCTCCGGTGTTGGACATCATTTCTCGCTCTGATACCAGTTGTCACAGGGGTAAATTTTAACTTCGATTTTAAGACTAACCTGTGTGGCAGCTTCACGCAAGCTAACTAGCCTTCCCCTTTGCATGTAGATGTATACTAGTACACCGATTAACCACACCGCTCGAATATTTGAACCAAGCACTCAAGCACAAGAACACATGAGCAATGAGACTGGACCCTCTTTGTATTAGCAAAAGACTCACTCTGAGTGTGTTGTTACAAATGAGCTCTACACCTCATATGCATAAGCCAGGGGTATACGAAGTGACACCATTATTATATGTACAATGAATGTAAGGACTCTTCGTCTTTTACGGAGATCCTTCGTCTTCCAAGATGACTCTTCACATGCTTTGGCTTTTCATCTTTCGTGCAATCCCTTCGTCTTCTTCAACCGACGCCATGTCATCCGCTCCATCAGCATGCCATGTCATCCGCCTCATTAGCACGCCATGTCATCATGACGCGCCATTAATGAGCCCCACGCTCCTACTAGGATGTTGCAGCTCAAGCTCTATCAAGTGCCATCGAACACTTGTGTTGTGCCAAGGAGAACCCGCGGTCTTCGACCTTCGTGCGGTAATCCCCATCCTTAGCTATCCATAAGCTAAAGTAAAATCCTCCAGAACTTCACAATGTGGCCCTCGAACCACACAAGCGTGCAATGCCGATATTGCATGCTATTCCCGTACCTTGGGAGTTGAGGGTTCAGGGTTACACATGACTAGTAGTAAAGTTATAAAGTAGAAAGATTGTACCATGCAACCAAGGAGGGTAGCTGTGATTTTAGAAAAAGGCGAGATTTTTTTGAAAAGACGTACAAAAAAGGAAAAGAAAAGCTGTACATGGAAAAAAATGACGATTAAAAAGGAGAAAAAGCTGAAAAAGGGAAAGAGAGATCAACTTATTAGTTTTGTTTTTTTCCATCTTTATGTCTTCTCCCAACTTGGTGGATGGCATCTATTCTGATCAGTATGGGAGAAAATGAGAGTATTATGTAGAGTTCTACATGACAAACTCTCCAGTTTAGATTCAGACGTCTAGATTTCTAACTCTAGCAGTTTGATGTGCACATGTGTGCGATTATTATTTGAAAGGTCCCTATCTCTATTTGGGCTCATAGTTTTCATATGATCCATAGGGACTCAAAACTAGAGATCCCATACTTCGAGCAAGTGTAGGCTCACAGTTTTCATGTGGATTCATATGGATTACATAGTAGAGATCCCATTCTCTGAGCTAGTATGGGAGAGACCCAGTTCTCCAACGATGAGACTCTTTTCGGACTCCATTCTTCAAGGTTTGTGGACTTCGACGATGATATTTATACAACTTTCTTCAGTTTGACCCTTCAGAGAGATGGAGTAGTTGTGGAGTAGAGTTCTCCATGTAGAGACTCATTTCGGATTCACTGACTATACGTAGTATGGAGCACACGTTCTTCGACGAGGTGACTGATGAGCCGCCCGAACGACTAAGGTAAAGGAATAACTAAGGTCGTTGTGACCTCAGTCACTCGGGACTCAGAGCTCAACAAGAAAAAGATCAGACCACCAAACAAAGATCGAACCACGAGAAAATCAAGTAGCGGTCTCGCTATGATATTAACCTGGTATAGCATGCAGGGTCGAACTTGAGGAGCACGTGATGGCCTTGTAGCCTACGAAGTAGTCAAAAATAAAGAAAAGTGAAAGCAAATGATTTTTGGTGGATTTTTAATATTTTTATATTTTTTTGGAAATTTTAATTATAAAGAAAAGGAGAAAACACTATAAACAAGCAACTTCAAGCAATTATTTCAACACCCAAAATTGATCCAAAAATTCAAACAAAAATATTTTTATGATTTTTATATTTTTTACCGTTTTTGGTGAATTTTTGACAATTTTCTGAATTTTAGGGAATTTTCTAAAAATGAAATAAGGCAGAAACACAAGAACACTATCCAGTCAGGCTTCTAAGACCAAAATAAAATATAAAATGGTCTCAACAGAGCCTGGAGGTAATTTTCTTGGGAAATAGAAACAACAAGGAAAATTCAGAAAAGGGTTTATTATTTTTGGAAATTTCTATGATTTTTTAGAATTTTTATGAGTTTTTAGGGGGTTTTTCAATTTTTATAATTTTTATAAATCCAAAAATGACCAAAATTGGTCAGAAAATCAAGCACACCAAAACACACAAAATACGAATTTTTTAGAATTTTTGAGAAGGTTTTAATATTTTTTTGTGATTTTTAAAGATGAACAGGCAGAAAAAGAGATGTTTTTGAATTTTTAAAAATAATAAAAGGTTCCAAAAATTTCCCAAAAAATTAGTGAAAATTCTACACAGTGGCAGGAGCCACGTGTCAAATTTTCACTTAATTTGGATATAATTTTTTATTTAAAGCTAACAAGAGCCCACTGTCATAGGGACATGTCTGCAATAAAACTATCTTCTAGGGGCCTAAAAGTAACAAACTCAGAAGTGTAGGGGGTCCAGGTGCAAAAAGACCAGGTTCTCACGTGCCACACACGTGGTCTGGGCACTCAGGGACCTATATGCAAATAATTTAAGTTCCTGGACCTATTAGCAACAGGTGCTAAAAGTCCAGGGGCTTAAGTGTAAAAAGCCCACTAAATTCGGTACATGCAGAAATAAACCACTCACAGGGGCATATGTGCAAATACTAAAAAGATATTTTCATTCATGAACAATAATAAACTACGGGTCCATACATGCAATTTCACCACAAAATTACGTGTCGATGCACGTGTCCACAACAGGCAGGGGTTGAATTGTAATTAAAATAAATGACAAGGTCCTCTATGCAATTTTACCAAAATAAAATGAACTAGAGTCGATATTTACAGGACTAAACTCTAAAACCAAATATAAGGGGGTCCTAAGTGATATTACCCCATTTATTGATCCGAGGGCTGTGATGGCGCCGCGTGGCGAATCTGACGGTGATGGTGCGCTGCGCCTCAACGAAGAAGCCCTGGCCCTGATCCAACGGTGAAGGCGGTGCCACGTATATGATCGGACGGTGGGGACGTGGCTCGCCTCTCCTCTGCAACGGACGGTGAAGATGAGCTCCGATGATTGATCTGATGGCTGCTGACCCCTCGCCAACGGACGGACGTGATCAGAATTGGACGAGGGGCTCGATGGACGGCTTTGGAGGATCCAAGAAGAACAGGTGGCCGGCGAACTTTGCCGACCCAGAACGCGCACGATGGTCCTCCTCTGCTGCTCCTGAGATGCGGAATGGCTCCGCCAAGGTGTGCCGCAGCAGCTGCTGATCTCCGATGAAGCCGGCGAGCTCCGAGGAACTCCGGCGGCAGCGATGGCCTGGAGCTGCTGCCTCTGAATGGTTAGGCCCTCAGATGGGCCTGTTGAGACCTGCAAGGTATCGCAACACGCTCCTGGGTCGAGGGCAAAGTGCCTCGACCCGGTTAGAGGCGAGGTGGGTGAACGATGCGTCGGGATGGAGGAGCTCCGGCGATGCAACGACGAAGGAGCTCGAATCCCAGTTCCTGTGCGAACTGGGTTGAATGGATGGGTGAAGAATGTGCGGAGGAGTCTCGTGAGCGTGAGGGTTGATTCCGATGATCGAGAAGGTGACTAGTGTGGTCGGAATCGATGGTCGTCGGCGGAGAATGAAATTGGGCGTAAACTAAAGTTGGCGAAAGATAGGAAGAATCGATCGTACCAGATGGTCGAGGTCGACTGTGGACGAGCTGATGAAGCTCTGGGTCCTTGCCTCGAGGGCCGTCGATGCCCGAGGCTCGAGCACCACGCAAGGGGCGGCGCACGGCGGTGAAGACCGTCCGGATCGATGGATGAGCACTCCCTCCTTACTGCAACACTTCCCTCAACTCGCTGTCACTCGGGTGAAGGCAATGGAGGTCCTGGGATGGCAAATGCGGAGCTAAAGATGCCAGAATCGTGCGGTGGAGCTGGGAATTTAAGTGGCTAGGGGTCCGGCTAGATGGGAGTCGAGCGAGGAAATCGGAGCACGGACCCCGAGGCTAACCACCGGGCGCGGATCTCGGATGATCAGGGAATGATTAGGACCCGGGGTTTGCGGATTTGGCGGGCGGATCAAGTGGGTAAAAATGGGAGAATTCGGGTCGACAGCTCGATCCGCGAAGGACGAAGGTCCGCTGGGGAAGTTGACCGGGGGTCAACATCCCCCGTGGACCAATGGGAGGGCGACACGTAATAATTATTTAGAAATTGAATAATAGATAGCAGATGACTGAATTTGGAAAAAAGTTAAAACATGAAAAATGTTCATTTATTTATAAACTATTTTTATGATTTTTATTTATTTTTTTGAAATAAAAATTAGATATTTACGATATAGTATCATATACATAGGTATAAACAAATATATATTTTTAATTGTTGATTTTTAATTATTTATTTTTATACATTTTTATTCCAATTTTATATTTTATTTATTTACAAGATAAAATTTGGAATATTTTGGTATTTTTATTTTATTTTTATTATTTATTTACAAGGGTAAAATAAATAGGTTTATTTATATACATATATGATATATATAATGAAGGAAATTGATTTTATTTTTGTTCTTTTTATTTTATTTTTATTTTTGTAATTTTTATTTTATTTACTTACATTATGGAATATAGAATATGTACAATTTTTATGGGATTTAAATTTATTTATTTATAGGGATAAATAAATAGATAAGTGAGTCTATGTACATGGTGAATACACAAGGGGTGAAGGCATTTTTATTTTCTTTTTAATTTTCTCATTTTTATTTTGATTTTGTATTTACAAATATATATAAATAAACACAAACCCATTTTTATTTTTATTTAGAGGAAAATATTTTTCTTTATTTATTTACAGATATATGTACAAGGGTGAGCTTCCTTATCTCTCTCTACTTTGGCTTTTATGCAGTCAGGTCTATACTGAGCCCTCCCTTGGGATTAGATCGCTCAATATTTATTCTAAATATCTCCCTCTTTTTCTTTTGTTTCTTTATTCTTTTATTTATGCACAAAAACATGCTAATTATTTAACTTTACAACATGCATGCATTTTGACAATTATTGATATTTACAAGGATATACATGTGTTTGGCAAAGGTTTTGTATCTAAAATAAAAGAATAAAGAGTGATGAATGGGTATTCATCAGTGACTTATTCCAGTTCTGGTGACTACTGAAGGATATGGGAAAAGATCTTCAAGCGCATCACGGTAGCGTGAGGATCGTATCGTATGCGATCGGGAGCGACTAGTCGCACTAGTTGCTACGGGCAACGGAATTTAAAATTTTTTAAATGATGAAACCACATGATCCAAGAACACTTCTTGGATCGTTTCATCTAAACTACAAATAGGTACTAGGGTTACCTCTTGAAGCGTGGTTGCGATCGAGTCCCTAAACCAAGAGACCTCCTGTCTCAAGTCCGATCCGACGGAGGAGACGCTTGCGAGCGCATTGATGAGACACGTCCTTCTCACAATCCAAGTTGATGATCCAAGCGGCGAATCTCCTGATCTCGTCACACGAGATCCGACGTATTCTTCATGAGCGAGGTGCACCAAAGGAGACGGAGATCCACGAGCAAGAATTCCAACAGCATAAAGACGAATGCTGCGACGATGTCGACTCTCTCAATGGCTCCATGGTGGACGACCATAAGAGAGAGAGGGAGAGAGGCACATGATGTGTAGAGAGAGAGAGGAAGAGAGCATTAATTTACGTTGTAAACGTGTACTTGAAGAGCAATGGATGCCTCTTCTTATATAGGGTTTTGGGAACCCATGGATCCCAATCCTCGGACAACACATAATCAATGGATGAGATTGATTTGTGTTTCTTTCAATGGCTAAGATGTTGTTGTAAAAATACAACAACTAATGATTTAATTTAAATTAAGTTTCATTGATAAATCAACAAAATTAATTTCAAATTAAATCATCTTTGATAAGAGAAAAGATAATGAACAGAATATACCAATCTCCTAAAAAGAGGGGACAGCTACTCTTCTCCTCGTGGAGAGTTGTAGCCGTCCCCTTCTCTTTGGTGGACTTGTTCCATCTCTTCTAATTATCATGAGATCTCATTATCTCATGATATATATCATCATCTCTTGTCGACAATATTTTCACCAAAAAATAATTCCAAATTATTTATGGAAAATATCAACCATGCCATTGAAATTATGTGAATCTCATTCACAAGAATCACAACCCAAAACTAAATGTAATTATATTTTCAATTAATCATTCAACGTGAATCCAATTAACGTTAACAATTAATCAACAAATATAAATCACAATATGCTCTCTTTAATATATTATAAATCACATTTATAATATATATGATTAATATGGATAATGCTATCCATATTATTCATATCCATGATAATTAAATCACATTTAATCATCTTGGATCTCTTTTTCTCATGTGCTCAAATAATATGAATCACATTCATATTATTCACATCCTTGATAATTAAATCACATTTAATTATCGTAGATAACTATCCAAATAATATGAATCAAATTCATATTATTCATGATAATTAAATCACATTTAAATATCCATTTTCTCAATGCCCGGATATATATATATATATATCAATAATGAAATTATCCGTGAACTCTTTCAAGGATAATGCGCTTTCTCCGTGGATACTTGGAGATAAGGACATGACGATTGTATTGTTCCACGTATAGTGACTTGGATATTGAGATCAAATCTCAAATCCAGATCTTGTGGACCTCCCGTAGATGCTTGATTAAACCAAGACCATAAATCTAATCTTCTCATTGCATCTGAATCACATTCAGATCAATGTCCAAGATCCAGCAGTCCGGAAGGGGGTGAGTGGAGGAGCGAGCCACGAAAGAAGTGGGAGCGGCGAAAGAAGTGCGACAACCGGCGACCACTGGCGGAGCGAGCGGACATGGCGGAGGGTCAAGAGATGGAGACGCGCGGTTGGTTAAAGTTGCTCGAGACAAGGGAAAGAAAGTCCTGGACTCAGACGAGATCATCTCTCGTGGTTTCGTTTCCGATGGTGCATATGGAAAGAAAGAGGTCGGTGAGTGGGTGGCGGTTTCTCATAAGAAGCTGGGCCCGAGATGCTTCCGGTGTGGTGACAGGGGCCATCTGGCCTCCTTCTGTCACCTTCCTCCTAGGTGCTACACTTGTGGAAGGGTAGGTCATTGATAGGCAACTTGCTATTTGCGCGGCAAAGGGAAGGCCGCAAAGCCTCTTCCACGTCAAGGCCCTTACTCCGACGGCCTTCGGGGTGGAAGCTCGTCTGTCATCAATCAAGGTGGCCCATCCTATGCGGACGTGGTAAAGTTAGATGCTCGGGGGGGGGGGGGGGGGCATGTGGCCAAGCTTGCAACCGCTTCCGCTGAGGGCGGAGGGGCGGATACTGCGAAGCCAACGTTCAAGGGGAGGACTCGGCTGCCTTCATCAAATTTACATGTAGTCATCGGCTACGCGACGAAGGGGAACGTCTACCTGAAGGTCATTTCATCGCATCTCAACAGGTTCTTTGGTGCACGATTCCTGGGGGATGTTGTTCCTCTGGGTGATCGAAGATGTTGCGTCCGAGGCTTATCCGGAGTCCAGAAGGAGCGTTTGTTACGCAATGGGGATGTAGGCGATGTTAGCTGGAGGTGCCTGCGATTCGCTAATGGGTCATGCGAGAAGTTGGATGTCTACATGGCTATGGTGAAGGGAGTTCCCTTCCTTTCACGGTCTGTCGATGATGCAGCGTGACCCCAAATTATGGGGCCACATTTATTTAATTAAATAATTATCAATTTTATTTACGTTTTTAGCAGTCGTAGTGGTCCAATTTAATAATTGAGATCGCCTGTGATCTCAACGTTGATTTCGTAGAGTTTAATTATAATTGTTGGTCAATTAAATAATTAGAGTCCAATTAAGTTAGTTAGAGGTCAATTAGGATTTATTGGAGTCCAATTAGGCAAGTCGGTTGTCAGTTTGAATTTATTTACTATTTTTGTAAACCCTCTCTCCTATATAAAGAGAGGGTAGGCCATTGTTTTATTCAGTCAAGGATGAATTAAAAAGTTGAGATTTTTATCTCTATCCCTCTCTCTCTCTTCTCCCTCCACGCGATCTCCGCGGTTCTTCTCCTTCAACCTCTCGCATTCCCGGCGAGTTTTCTTCCTCTCAATCCCTCCAATTTCTCTTCTCAACCATTCTCTTCTTCTACCAAAAATCCACCAAAATAATATATATTATTATTTTTCGCCGACGCCGAATCCTCGTTTGCATCAGTCGAGTGCTTGCGGAGAGCCTTGCGGCAGTGGGGAGTTGTACGTGAAGTGATCGATGATGGCCTACGGCCGGGAACCGCGGTTGAAGTTACGACCATCCTGATAGAGTGCTCCAAAAGCTTCCTTGACAACGTTGGTGACATGAGCTCTTTTGCGGAACTGAAAGTTGGTGGGTTCTCCTTTCCGATTGAGATGGTGGTCGACGTTCCTCCGCCACCGCCACCACCGGAGGCGACGGGGCCGTTGGCAGACGAGGGGGCGTGGGACGCCTCGGACGAGGAGAGGACGGTTGGTTTCCCGAGGCGACCCTTGATCGAGGGGACGCGGTCTATTGTGGGCACACAACGGTTCATGAACTCTCCAAAAAGACTATTCCTGCCACCAAGTTCATTCTTTTTGCATGGTGACGTGGAGGATGCTTCGGTGGACCCGCCTTTTCACTCGGCTTTTGAGGTGGTGAACGAGATCCCGTTTGGGGCGACTTTTGATTCGGCACCGGGTGAGGGGCGGGATCCGATTTCGGCCTCTTACACGGGTAACTGGATCTTCCCGGACTCGGGTCGAGGCAGGGCGATTCAGGTCTCCGCGTCCGTGGTGCAAACTCGAACCCACTCGGGGTAGACGTCTTAGTATGTTCACTCGGGGGACTTCCCTTGTGCTTGGGTGGGGGTGCCCCATGTCGCCACTGCTCCTTCTTTCCCACGTATCTTATCGGAGGAAAGGCCTCGACAGTTGTCCATCGCCACCGCAGCGGCAACTCCGATCGTGCCTGCTCTGGAGGAGACATCCTTGGATGGGGGACTCTCTGACCGTGTCTCTGAGGCAGGGACTAGCGTAGGAAGGAGCGCAAAGTGCTACAGACGAAGGAGTAGAGCCAAGCCGGCTAGGTCTTCCTCACAGTCGTGCTCTACGTTCAAACTTCTGGTGGCGGAGGCCGCAAACGTGGTGCAAATTAAGGGGAGCGACGAAGGATCCAAATGAAGGTGTTGTCATGGAACGTGCGAGGACTGGGGGATCCAGACAAAAGAAAAATTGTGGGTGCGAGGTTCACTGATTGGGGATTCGGCATCCTCCTCCTCCTCCAGGAGACGAAGCTTCTTGCCTTGTCGGAGCGAGATTGGAAGGGGTTCGGGGTTGGTGAAGTGGATCAATTCAGGTCCTTGGATGGCACGGGGTCTTCCGGAGGGATGATTGTGGCTTGGCATTCCTCGAGGTGGTCTTTCATCTCCATGTCTCTCGGGAGGCACCTCATGACGATGGTTCTGGCCAGTACGTGGTCCTCTCTTCAGCTTGCGGTATCCTGCGTCTATGGTCCGTGTGATGCTGGATTACGTAGGGAACTCTGGGAGGATTTATTGGAGGCTAGACGTTACGTCGGTGCGACCCCCTGGGTGGCGGTGGTGGAGATTTTAATGTTACACTGCTATCATCGGATAGGCCCGGTGGTAGGGGAGGCCAGGATCCGGGCTCTACTGCCTTTGCAGACACCACTGATTTGCTTGGCCTCGAGGTTCTGGACGCCACGGGCATCAGCTATACTTGGAGAATCTCTAAGGCGCGCTCGCGGCTTGATCGCTTTCTCGCCTCGGAGGAGGCTGGGGAGAAGTTCCCCTTGGCGTCCGTGGAGGCCAAACCTCGGTTTTGCTCTGACCACAACCCTATTGTGTGGAGTTCGGGAGATTCCCCGGTACAACGGGGACTTTTCAGATATGAAAAATGTTGGCTATTGGAGTCCAACTTCCGGGCGGTCGTGGCTTCGCATTGGACGGAGACGGTGGTTTCTGGCTCCGTCGTGCAGAGATTTCACAAAAAACTATGCTCTTTGAGAATGCGACTTGCAACATTTAAGAGGGACTCGAGAGCGGCCAAGGCGACGGCTAGATCAGAAGCGGTGGAGACCATTCACAAGCTTGATTTGTTGGAGGACAACAAATTGCTCTCGGCGGATGAAAACGCGGCTCGCACGGAGGCCCAAAGGAAGATTCTCGTCGAGGAAAAGAAACGCATTGCGGAGTGGAGGTAGAGGTCAAGGATTAGATGGGTACGAGAAGGGGATGCTAATACTTCATTCTTCCAGCGTTGTGCTAATGGGAGGCGTAGATCCAATGCCCTACGCTCAATTACTATTGAAGGGAGTTGCGTGGAAGGAAACAGAGAGATGGGCCTTGCTATTTCAAAATACTTCAAGGACGTTACCTCGACAATAATTCCTAGGAGATGGAGGTGGCTGGGTCGGGAGACCAGGTCGGTGGCAAGGGACTCATGGGAGGACTTGACTCGGGATGTTTGTTTAGAGGAGCTGAGGGACGCGGTTTGGGATCTGAACGACGACGCGGCTCCTAGCCCAGATGGGTTCCCGATCTCCTTTTACAAGGACTTTTGGGACGTCATTGGGCAGGAGGTGCTTGAGGTGGTGGAGGAATTCTGTAAGGGAAACACGGGCTTTGATAGAATCAACCGCGCGCATCTTGTCCTTCTTCCGAAGTCGTCGGCGGCCGCTTCGATCGGGGACTTTCGGCCTATCGCCGTCTCGAATGCTCTATATTTGATCACGGCGAAGGTTCTGACGCGTAGACTCAATGTCATCCTTGGGAGTCTTATCTCTCCGGCACAATCGGCGTTCGTCCCCGGTCGTCAGATCTCGGATTGCGTCTCGCTCGCCTCTGAAATTATTGCGGATTGGCGGCGGGGGGTACGAGCGGTATGCTATGGAAGGTGGACTTTTCGAAGGCATATGATACTCTTGACTGGAGATTTCTGTGGAGTGTGCTGAGGAGGAAGGGCTTCCCCGACATATGTATTTCTTGGATGAGGTGCTGCATCACCACGGCGTCTTTTTCGATTCTGGTCAATGACCGGCCGGAGGGGGGTTGGATTCAGCCTCGCAGGGGAGTGCGACAAGATTGCCCTCTCGCGCCAATGCTATTCATACTCGCGGCAGATGTGCTCTCTGACATGGCGGATGGAGTAGTTACACGCGGCCTTTCTAGAGGCTTCTCGAAAGACGGGTCGGAGGTTCCAGAATCGCCCAGTATGCGGATGATACTCTTTTCTTCATCGAAGGGGGCATCGAGGAGGCTAGCGGCATGGCGATGGCTTTAGAGATATTCTCTGAGATATCGGGCTTGACTAAGAATAACATGAAATCGGTTTTCGTGCCTTTTGAGCATGCGGAGCTCGTGTCTGAAAATATGGAGTCGATTCTGGGATCGGGGAGGTCCTCGCTTCCTCTTGAGTACCTGGGCACGCCGCTGACGCAGGGGCGGATGCGGCTCCGCGATTGGTTGAGGGTGGTGGGGAAGGTTGAAGCCAGGTTAACGGGTTGGAAGGTTGCGATTCCCTCGAGGGGCGGCAGATTGGTTCTTTTGAAATCCGTCCTGTCCTCCATTCCCATCTTTCTTCTCTCCAACCGTAAGACGCCAAAGGGGTTGCGGGCGAAGCTGGAGAAACGGATGCGATCATTCTTGTGGGGCAATGGTGCGGGCGAGACAAGGGGGATCCATTTGGTGGGATGGGAGGAGGTCTTGCTTCGGAAGATCGACGGGGGCCTGGGGGTGAAATCACTTGAACAAATGAACGAGGCCCTCTTGCTTAAGTGGGCTAGCAGGATTTGGGGTCCGGGGGAAGACCTTGCTTACTCTGTGATCCGTAAGATTTACGCCGTCATGGGCGCCCCTCCTTCGCTGTCCGCTGGCCCCAACGCCCCGACTCCTTTTTGGCGCAGCGTGGTAAAGGCCTTTGTGAGCAACATAGCCCTCTTTAGACCAATTCTTGGGAGGGGGGACTCTTTCTCCTTTTGGACTGATGATTGGTCGGAGGGAGGGGCTTTGTGCTCTCGGTTCCCCCGGGTGTTTGCGCTTGTAGGGGACAAGTCTTGCTCAGTTGCGGATTGCTGGGATGATGGGCTCTGGTGTCCTACCTTTGCTGCCTCCCTATCTGACCAGAGGTTCGATGATTTCTTGGCTTTGCTGGAGATCATACGAGAGGTGGGGCCCCCTGGTGGGGGCCGAGATCATTGGAGTTGGAAAGAGGGGTCCTTCTCGGTCAGGGGGCCTATGGTGCAATTACTAGACCTCCGCCGGCCGGCTCAGACTTGCTTATCAGAGACTGTGCTCTTATTTGGGCTCTGGGGCTTCCGGAGCGAATTGGTTTTTTCCTTTGGCTGCTCAGGAGAAAGAGGCTGCTGACGAGGGATAGGTGCGTAAGACTTCTTGGGGTTCATTCTGACAGGTGCTTAATTTGTAATGCTGCGATCGAATCGGTGGAGCATCTTTTTTTCTCATGCTCCTTGGTATCACAACTATGGCAGGAGATGGGTCCGGGTTGGTGTAGCAGCGATGACTTCCAATCTTTTTGGGACTCGGCTCACGCTAATTCGCACAGGCCACAGAGGGAGCGGATATACCCCATGGCCATTCTCTGGGCGGTGTGGAGGGGGAGAAATGACCTTCTGTTTTCGGGTCAGCGTTTTTACAAGGAAAATGTGGGTGTGTTAGCTAATCGCATGCTAGATGAGTGGTTCATGTAATGGTTAGGGTGCAGTTCTTTTTTGTTCGTTAAAACTCTGTTTCTCTTTTGCTTTAATTAATAAAATTTGGGACGGACACCACAGAGTGTTTCCCCCTACCTTTTAGACTTCAGAAAAAAAAGATCAATGTCCAACATTTGGACCAAGATCATATCACTTCTCTACTGAGAGGAGTCACTAAAATGCAGACCCGTTTCTTCACTCTCTAGGAATGGAAGCGTCATGGTTATACAATCGTTTATGATCACATCACGTTCGGGTATTCCCAATACATGTACATCATGCATACTAGAAGATCCAGAATAAACCCGAAGTTTTAGATCTCTTTTGAACTGTCTCCTTCAAGGTTTTATCATTAAGTTTCTCATTCGATCATTGGGAGTTGGTATCGATCATGTACTTTGCAAAAGCATATATCATACCCAGGTGTTGATTATATACTTTCCAAAAGTATATATCAAACCTATAAATTCAGTCAAGCTTCCTAAGCGAGACGACCGTGCACGGAATTTGATTCTTCCCAATATCTCATGAGTGAGCTCATCTCTTCCGGTTCATTAAATGAACCTGTATGATCCTTTTGAGAGATTGTATTACTCATATGCCCTTATATGCACACCAGCTCGCTGGTATATAGACCTTGATTAGGCCATCAACCTATCGGTCTACCAAATGTACATACTCAGATATTTTTTGACTAAGAAAGACGGGGTGCCCTCCCAAGGCGGGAGTCACCACACCAACTCATTCATTAATAAGCAAGAAGTTACATCAGTTGGAAATCCAGAAGCTGTACAAGGCATTACATTTAGCAAGAGCATTTTCAAAGTAAAATCGATGCCCCTTAAAAACTGTATCATTCTTGCCAAGCCAAATAGCCCAGAGCGCTGCAAATGGCTTGGAGACATCGCCGGAAGACCCAAGCCCGACCGCCTGAATAGACACCGCATCGGATGGCTGAACCCACGGGAGACCCAACGACTCCCATAGACTGACCGAAGACCTGCAGGCAAAGAAGATGTGGTCCGCATTCTCCATACCGTCCTCGCATCTATCACACCTCGTATCCGTCGCTCCCAACAGTCTGGCTCTTCTCACTTTGTCACAGATCCGGTCTCTTCTTAGACACCAAAGAAAGACCTTAACCCGAGTAGGGATCTTAGCCGCCCAAATCACCTTCAAGTCTGCACAAAGATCATCGTTACGCTCCACGAGCCCAACAACCAGCCTCCTGTATGCTTTCTTCACCGAGAACTTGCCGCCTTCCCACACGAAATGATCAGGGTCACCCGTCATCTCCTCGGCCGGTGGAATCTCCAACAACAACCTCAAAAACTCCTCCATCCTTTGATCCGAGAGAACTGCAAGGAACCTCGACGCCCACGACCCCGAGTCAGCCACCTCCGCCACCCGCGCCCCCTGTCAGCGGCCAAAGCCATCAACCTATGTTGGAAGAAAAAGAGTGCATATTATTTCCGAGAACCCTAGGCTCTCTTATATAGTAGAGAGGTCTATGGGTAAATTACATAAAGTGGAAAACAAAAAAAGATAATAAGAAAGAGATACATATGGAATATAAATACAAATATCTTCACACTCCCCCTCAAGCTGGAGCATAGATATCAATCATGCTCAGCTTGAATGAACACTTCTGAAATGATCCTCTGAGCAGTGGCTTGGTGAAGATGTCCGCGGTTTGTTCTCCAAAGCTGACATGGGTAGTAGAAATCAGGCCCTTCTGAATCATGTCTCTAGTGTAATGGCAATCTACCTCAATATGTTTTGTTCTCTCATGAAACACAGGGCTATTTGCAATGAATAGAGCAGCCTGGTTATCACAGTGTAACTCCATAGGTAGAGGAACCTCTGCATGTAGATTGCATAGCACTGCTCGAACCCACATCATTTCTGTGCTTACTTGGGCCATAGCCCTATATTCTGATTCAACACTCGATCTTGCTACGACAATTTGTTTCTTGCTTTTCCAATAAACGAGAGAAGTGCCAACAAATATTGCAAATCCCGAAGTTGATTTCCTATCCTTAGGACAACCTGCATAATCCGCGTCAGCATAAGCGGATACAGAGAGTGTGTCTCCTTTCTTGAATAGCAACCTTGAGCCTGGAGATGATTTTAAATATCTCAATATCATGTGTATTGCATCCATATGTACCTGTCGAGGTTGCTCCATGAATTGACTCACTCGACTCACTGCAAATGCAATATCCGGCCTGGTAATTGTAACATAAATGAGTTTTCCAACCATCTCTCTGTATCTCCTCTTATCAACTTCATATGTATCATCATCGTATAGCTTCATGCTAGGATCCATAGGAGTCTTGGAAGGCCGACATCCAATCATGCCTGTCTCTGCAAGCATATCTGTAACATACTTCCTTTGGGTCATCACTAGACCTTGTGCATTCCTAGCAAATTCCAACCCCAAGAAATATCTTATGGTGCCCAGATCCTTAGTCACAAATTTACTGCCCAGAAAATCTTTCGCCATCTTGATTCCATGCGCATCATCTCCTGTGATAATAATATCATCAACATACACCATGATAGCCACAATACCTCTAGACATCTTCTGCACAAACAGTGAATGGCCTGCATTTGACCGCTTGAATCCCTGTCGTTTAAATAAATCTGAAAGCTTCTGAAACCACGCTCTTGGACTCTGTTTAAGGCCATATATTGCCTTATGGAGTCTACAAACTTGCTCACACTCCCCCTCAGCAGCAAACCCCGGAGGCTGTTGCATATAGACCTCCTCTTGGAGATCTCCATACAAAAATGCATTTTTCACATCTAGCTGGCATAGCGGCCAATCACGTGCCACATCGACTGAAAGAAGGACACGCAAAGTAGAGTGTCGAGCAACTGGAGAAAACGTATCCAAGTAATCAACTCCATATGTCTGAGTAAAACCACGTGCCACGAGCCTTGCCTTGTACCGATCAAGGCTGCCATCTGCATGATATTTAACAGTAAAGACCCATTTGCAGCTAACAATAGACGCTCCGGAAGGAGGGGGAACAAGTGTCCAAGTGCCACGGGACTGCAATGCGTCCATTTCTTCTTCCATAGCAAGCCGCCATTTGCTATCTTGCAGGGCCTCGTGATAATTGCGTGGAATTTCTACTGCAGATAGAGCTGCTGCAAATCTTTGGAACTCTCCTGTAAGACGATGAAAGGAGACGTGGGAAGCAATGGGATAGGAAGCACACGTGCGCCTCTGCTTTCTAATAGCTATAGGCACGTCCAAATCTCCATCATCTGTATCATGTTGTGTTCCCTGTATCAATAGTTCCTCAGACTCATCGTTAGAAATCAAGTTATCAGAACAAACCTGAGGGCTGCTGGATGACAGACCATGACTTTGAGCAGAGGAGGACCGACGAGTATAATGCTTTGGTAACGGGGGAACAACAGTCACTGGAAGTGGTAAAGGTGGAGGTGAAGGTGGAGGTGAAGACATGACATGAGGTGGTGATGGAGATGGTACTGGCGGTGACTGACTTACGGGAGGTGGTGGCATGAATACCTCAGTATTATAATGAGAAGTAGTCAGAGTGTCACCTGTAGGAGAGAAAAACATCACAGATTCAAAGAATGTGACATCTGCACTAACAAAATATTTTCGACGTAACAGTCAAAGCAACGATACCCCTTCTATGTCCTAGAGTAACCTACAAACACACATTTGATAGCCCGGGGAGAGAGCTTATCAAGACCTGGTCCCAACTGATGGACAAAACCAATGCAACCAAATACACGGGGTGGAAGCGAGAACAACTCCTTCTCAGGAAAGGCTACAGAGAGAGGAGATTTCTCCCCTAGGACAGACGAGGGCATGCGATTAACTAAGTATCAAGCTGTGAGAACCGCATCACCCCAGAACGAGCGTGGAGCATGACTCTGAATAAGAAGGGTTCTAGTAATATCCAATAGATGCCGATGTTTCCGCTCTGCAACACCATTTTGTTGTGACATGTAGGTACATGAGGTTTGATGAATTATGCCACGAGAGGAAAAGAACAAGGACAAAGTTCTAGTGCAAAACTCCAATGCATTGTCAGAACGCACAATTTTCACAGAAGAAGAGAAAACATTTTTAACTTCATTGATAAACATTTGAATCACATCTCCTGCTTCAGATTTATTCTTCAATAAAAACACCCAAGACAAGCGAGAAAAATCATCTACTGCAACCAGATAGAATCCGTGTCCCTGGTGGTCAGGAACACGACTTGGACCCCAAATATCAATATGGACTAACTCGAACAAGGAGCCACTGCCCCGACTCTGACGACTCGGAAAAGTAGACCGATGATGCTTTCCCAACTGACACACTTCACATCGGAACGACTTCGGAGAAATCTGGGGCAAAATACGGCTCATCTTCCGAAGAGGGAGGTGACCAAACCGGAGATGCCATATATATGGAGAGTCTGATCCTGTAGAATGGAGAGATGCACCGACATAAGGAGTATGGATCAGACGATAGAGACCATTCTGCTCACGGCCATAGCCAATCACGTTGCCCGAGGGTATGTCCTGAAAAACAAGAGATGATGAGGTAAAAATAGCTCGATAGTTTAAATCCTTTGTAATCTGGCTAATGGACATCAAATTCATAGAAAAATCAGGGGCATATAACACATTCTGCAATCTCAAGGAAGGTGTTAAATTAATCTTCTCCTGTCCTGTGACCGGGGATTGTGTCCCATTGGCTATCACCACAGTGCGACCTGAAGAAACAGGTTTATATGAAGTGAGCTGTTCCTTCTCCCCACAAAGGTGTTGTGTCGCTCCAGAATCCATAATCCAGTTCGTAATCATAGATCCACCACAAGTTGTGAGAACATAAGAGCTACCTGACGTACTGGCCGTGGCAGGTGAACTGGTAGAGGCAGAGACGGCTACATCTAACTGACCTTCAGGAGTTGTATCAGGAGGCATAATATTCCTCAGTCTGGCAACCAGATCATCGAACTGCTGGTCCAATGAGGAAGGTGCAGGAGACTCAACTTGCTCAGCTACCCGAGCTGATGCAGGAAAGCCATGCTTTGAGTAGCATGTGTCTTCGGAATGACCAGGTCGACGACATTAACTGCATGGTTGATGAATCCGACCCCCTCGACTCCGGGGGCCACGACCACGAAGGTAGAGGGGCCATCTCTACCCCTGGAGGCTGCCATTGTTGGAGGTGTCTGGCTGGCAGTCGAGCTAGGGACAGTGATTCAGCTCAGTCGGCGAAAAGCTTCCTCCATTGGAGGAATAGTAGCGTCAGTTAGAATCTGAGACCGGGCAACATCGTACTCTGGATCAAGGGCAGCCAGTAATACACCTACCATGGTAGCGTTCCTGTACATCTTCTGCTGTTCTGGAGTGGCTGTCAATGGCATGAAGCTATGGAGCTTCTCAAACATCCCTCGTAGGGATGTGTACAATGAGTGAAGAGGGCGCCCATTCTGCTTGATTGTAAAAATATCATGCTGCAGCTGAAGTATCTTGGTCTCGTTTCGCACCTGTGAATATGTCGCCGCTAGAATATCCCACATGGCCTTGGCCGTGGGCTGATGTAGTACATCGTTGGCGATTTCTATCGTCAACGTCCCAGATAGCCAAACTTTGGCATACACATCATCTGCCTCCCACGAGGCATGCACCCCAGTCTTCTCCACTGGCTCCTCTTCAGTAAGAATATGTTTCTTATCATTCGACTTCATCATGCTCATGAACTGCATGGCCCAGAGTTCATAATTTGTCCCGTCCATTTTCACAATAGGCGCTGGACCTCTGAATGCGCCAGTGGCGGGTACATCAACCTTGTTCTCAGACATATTGCCGAAAGAAGACTGCTAAGGGTGTGAAAATGGACGGGACAAATTGCGTGAATATGTCGCCGCTAGAATATCCCACATGGCCTTGGCCATGGGCTGATGTAGTACATCGTTGGCGATTTCTATCGTCAACGTCCCAGATAGCCAAACTTTGGCATACACATCATCTGCCTCCCACGAGGCATGCACCCCAGTCTTCTCCACTGGCTCCTCTTCAGTAAGAATATGTTTCTTATCATTCGACTTCATCATGCTCATGAACTGCATGGCCCAGAGTTCATAATTTGTCCCGTCCATTTTCACAATAGGCGCTGGACCTCTGAATGCGCCAGTGGCGGGTACATCAACCTTGTTCTCAGACATATTGCCGAAAGAAGACTGCTAAGGGTGCGAGAGATCAACGTTTGTGTGTCTACACAAACATATATGGGTTTGGGTGCACGTGTAGACTCATGCACGCCAACCCATCAACCACTAGTCGGAGCCGAGACGGTACACGAGTGCAGGACAACACTCTATGCATACGGTGCGCGCAAGTCGAATGCGCTGTCCACGTAGAACGAGCGCGCTGTGCGTGCTAGGATGTGCGCGCGGTACGCGCAAGGGCAAGCGCTGTGCGCGCGAGGGCAGGCCCTTGCTGTGGAGATGCGGCGGCGAAGAGAAGGCGACGCTGGAGAGATGCGGCGCCAGAGAGAAGGCGGCGCGAGGAGAGGGATTGGAGGTGGGGTTAGGGTTTCTTGGGAATCAAGAGCTCCGATCTAGGACCGCCGCTCTGATACCATGTTGGAAGAAAAAGAGTGCATATTATTTATGAGAACCCTAGGCTGTCTTATATAGTAGAGAGGCCTATGGGTAAATTACATAAAGTGGAAAGCATAAAAAGATAATAAGAAAGAGCTACATATGAATATGAAAATACAAATATCTTCACAACCTAGGAAACCGATTGGCCAACGCCCCCTCTCTCGTCTAGTCATCCTGCCAGAAACGGAAACGGAGACCATTCCCCAATTGGGGCCGAAGAAAAGACCTGAGGCAAGGAATCACGGCACGGATCCCACTCCACAACGAGGACTCGTGACGCTTCCTCCCAGCCATCAGCTCCCCCTTGACACCATAAATCTCCCTGAGCAACGACAACACCGGCGAGTCGGATGGACCCCAAATGCGTACCACCCACTTGGCTAACAAGGCTTTGTTCATTGAATCCACATCCCTTATACCAAGGCCCCCCTTCGAAACAGGCACCACGATATCCTTCCAGGCCACCATGTGCAATCCCCACGTTGTCTGCCTTCCATCCGACCAGAAAAAAGATCTCATTAAAGATTCCACCTTCTTTCTAACGCCCGCCGGCATTCTCCTCGTCGAGAAGAAAAAGATCGGAATGGCGGAGAGAACATGCTTCAGCAAAGTAAACTTCCCACCCTTGGACAGAGTGGTAGCCTTCCACCCTTCCAGCCGCTCCTCCATTCTCCGTAGAACACAGTCCCAATCGGACCTCCTCAACCGTCCCTCAACCAGTGGTAACCCCAGATAAGTAATCGGTAATCTCCCCAGGGGGCATCCGGCCCAAGCTGCCAACCTGTTGCTTTCCTCGCCATCCATCCCCATAGGAACTAGGACCGACTTCTCCCGGTTAATCTGCAAGCCTGAGAGGCAGCCAAACACATCCCACCAAAGTAGCCGCATTGTGATTCTGCTCCTCTGTCTCCCCCAGGAAGACCAGCGTGTCATCCGCATATTGTAAAATTGGGACGGAGATGTCCCCCACCATGAAGCCCTCACACCAGTTCTCCTCAACCGCCCGCTGAAACAAGATCGCCAGACAATCCGCAACCAACACAAAAAGCAGGGAGGCTAAGGGGCAACCTTGTCTCACTCCTCTCTGTGGCTGAAACCAACCACCCTCCGGTCTCCCATTGACCAACACAGAGCAGGAGCTAGTCGTTACACATCTCTTAACCTAGGCAACCCATTCCTCCGGAAATCCCCTTTTCTGCAACGTTGTCCACAGGAATCTCCAACTGACACAGTCACATGCCTTGGCGTAATCAATCTTCCAAACCGCCCCCTTCTTTGCAGACCTCTTCCATTCATGATAGATCTCCGAGGCGGTCACAATGCCATCCGCCATACACCGGCCTAGGATGAACGCAGATTGAGCCGATAAGACCACGGAGCCCAAGACAACCCTAAGCCTGCTCGCCAGCACCTTGGCAACAATGAGATAAATGCCATTGGAAATAGAAATCGGCCTGTAGTCCCCAACCCCAACTGGGGTCTCCTTTGGCAGCAAAAAAACCAAAGACCTGTTAATCTTCTCAAAACCCCTGTTGCCACCCCTGAACTCTGTTAGCACCTCTAAAATGTCACCCTTCAGCAGTTCCCAGAACTCACGGTAAAGGACACTGAGAAGCCTTCCGGGCCTGGAGCCCCATCCACATTTAGGTCCCAAACCGCCCTGCGTACCTCTTCCTCCGTGAACTCGGCCAGTAACGAATCCACCTGGGTTCCGCTCAACGACTCCACCCCCCGGCCAGTCCAGCCCCACCCAACCTCCTCCCTCCCTCTCCTCGACGCCCTCACAAAGTGATCCCGAAGGGCGACCCCAATGTTCCTCTCGTCCGACACCCTTTGCCCCTCCACCTCCACCTCATGCAAGAAACTCCGCCTCCTCCTCCCGGACGCCACAGAATGGAAAAAACGCGTGTTAGCGTCACCCTCCCTTAGCCATTTCTGCCGGGATCTCTGCCGCCAATGAACCTCTTCCTTCCTGTCTTCCCGAAGCACCACCTCAAGCCACACAGCCCTTTCTTCCACCTCCTCTGGAGTCAGCCTCGGTCATCATCTAACCCGTCCAACCTGCTAATCCCAGCCTCAACCTCAGCCCTGACCGCCCGCCGCCTCTTGGTGACATCCTTCCCAAAGGTCAACAACAACCGCCTTAAGGAATCAAGCTTGGCCGCAAAGCGCGAAACCGCCGATCTCGAGACCACAGAACTCCGCCAATGATTGGCCACCAAGTCCCGGAAGCCCTCCTCCAACAACCACTTCCTCTCAAAACGAAAGGAGAACCGAGCCAACCGCTCCTCCCCAGAAGACCAAAGAACTTGAGTGTGATCAGAAAGCGTCCGCGGAAGAGCCCAAGCCCTCGCCAGCGGAACGCCTCCCCTGCCTCAACCGACATCAAGAACCTGTCAAGCCTGGACCTCGATCTCGCATTCCTCCTAGTGTACCTGCAGCCGGCCGCATCCACAACAGACAACTTCAGAGAACGAACCATCTCCCTAAACTCAGCAGATCCGGGGTCCGAACCTCCGCCTCCCCCCCGGCCTGTCGTCCGGGAGCAGTGTAACATTCAAGTCACCACCGATGATCCAAATGCCGCCACCAACTCCAGGCGCAACACTCGCCAAGTCCGCAGCCAGGACACCATCTTCGGGCCTACACGGTCCATAGACATTAGTAATGCACTGAGAAAGCCCATCCACTCTTCGCAGCAGCTTCACCGATAATGTGAACAAGGAGACGGAAGTCCCCACCAGATCGAACGAATCAGACCGCCAACCAGAAATCAACCCTCCAGAAGCACCTGCTGCCTCTTTCTCTGCCAGCACAAAAGCCCCTCCCCTGCTCATCTCCCTCCGCAACTGATCACCCAAAGTCTACAACTTTATCTCCTGAAGTAAGAAGATATCTGTCCCAACTTCCCTCAACAGATTCTGCACGCCGAGTCTTTTCTCGGGCCGACCCAGGCCCCTCACATTCAAAGATAACAACTTCATTTAAGCAACGCAATGTCCATCTTCCTGGGGGGAATAATCCCCAGACGCCTCGCAATATCTCTGTCGAGAACAGCAAAACGGTTCCGCACCACCAAAGGACTGGACAGCCCCATAGTCTCACCTTCAGCAGCCCCACCCGACGCCAGGGAGGCCCTCAACGAGGCCCTCGCCACCTTCTCGGCCTACCTCCCCCCCTCTCATAAGCCAGCCCGAAACGCCGCTGTTGCTGCCCCACGTCCTCCTGAAGAGGCAACCCAAAGCCCGCCCCCTCCACCACAACAGAGGCTCCCAAGACCGGAGGCGAAGGCCCCTCCGCCGCCCTAGACCCAACTGGATCGGCCGCATGACCGGTCGAACCCCTCCGCCGAACCCCAGAGACCGGAGCGCCCTCCTCCTCACCCAGCTGGCCCACCCGACCCTCCTTCTCAACCCGCACCTCCCCAGCCCCGCTCGCAGCACCCCCCCTGCTGCGGAGAAAGACCCGCCTCACCTCGGGCCGAACCGCCAACCTCCCCCTCCAACTCCGGAGCCGCAATCTCCACCCTGTACCCAGGTGATGAAGCGGCGGATTCAGACCCTCCACCGAAGGAGTGCCCAACAGCAACGGACCGAGACCGAGCGGAATCCACCCCAACAGAACGCAGGACCTCCTGAGCACCATCAGGCCGGGCCCCACAACCAACCACCACTCCATGCAAGTCAACCACAAGACGCCAAGGAAGAGAAGCCGCCGCAAGACCCGGGAGCCCCACAACAGAAAAGGCACCGAACCGAATCTCCTCCAATTGGGGATGCGACACGATCGGATGTCGATCACCCGCACATGGCTGCTCTACCTCCGGAAGCTGAGCCCCCACTTCCGAGGGCTGAACCGAAGGCAGCATCCCCGACCCTTAACCCCGGACAACTCCTTGGTCAGCTGGATCTCCCGCCCGCGAGAACCGGCCGCCTGACATGCCGCCCAAACATCCGCGACCACCAACTCCAGGAGCAGCCGCCTACTAGCAAACCTCACCGCCCACCAACCCATTTTCTCTGCGCCAACCGACCTTACCCGAAGCACGACCTCCAATGCCTATCCGGGTTGACAACCAGAACATTCAAGAGATACGACCTCAAGAACGCCCCTCAGCAGTTCAACAATGCTCTCGTGCGTCCTTGCCCGAGCCCCCTGACAACAAACCTCCTTTACACTCCCTGGGACCACGGCGACATCCCGCACCCTCGGCCTCCGCCACTTCAACTGCAATGACCCAGCATCCGAGCCACACAGCAAACTCCACATCTCGGAGTCGCGGAGATCCCGCGCCAACGCCCTCTACGGAGAGAGACAAGCCACATCTCCCGCAAAGGAAGCCTTGGATACGAGCCCCACGTCAGAAGTCGCCAGGAAAAGCGCCCCCTCTCCACCACCCTCCCCCACCAACACGCCTGAGGGGAGGCCTGTAACCGGGCCGCACCTCCTGGAATGCCCAAAGCACCGGCGTGAGAAGCACCGCATGAGCTCCCGACACACCCGAGCCCAGTGATCGAGACCACCACAGCGGAAGCAGCCCCAGCCAAACGAGGAAGCCGGCGACGACCCACGCCCACGCCTAGAAGCAGCCGAACCCCGCTGTCTCCGACGCCCTCCACCAAACTCCACCCTTCGTCCGCAGCCACAACCCCACAGGCAGCCTCTCCAAATGCCACAGCTGGCAGGTCCAGAATTCTAGAGGCACCAAAACCGCCCCTCGCCGGTCCAATTGCCTCCGGCCGCAGCCCCCGCACACCGCCAAACACACCGCTCCCAGCCGGCCTCGCACGTTGGCTACCCTGGTACATACTCAGACATATAGTAACATTTCTGTCTCCGGTCAGAGGATGCATGCCTATACCGTGACAACATACGACATAGGTTTTTAGTTATTTCGATCTCGTTAAGTCAACTCTTTGACCTAACTAATCTGACACCTCCGAATCTCTATTCATATGCAGAGGACCTGCATCAAGAGGTCGGTCAGATACCAGCCTTTAGAGATAAGGATTGCCATCTCCTACTCAGGCTGGAGATCACATCTTAACAATCATTTGATGGTGCTTGATGAGTCCTCAATCTAATTCTTTAGATATTCATCCAAGCACCAGTCTCTATGATTCAATAATTGAATCAACAACTGTATGATCATTAAGATGGTCATGGTACATAACCCTAATTGTACTAAGGGATCTATTATGCAAATTAGTTATTCTTCATTACAGATTAAGGAGTGAATTGCAATAACATTTATTGCATAATGGCTCGCCGTGGGCTCGCATGTCCAACAACTACAATACCGAGTGCACATTATCCGATGAAGAGACCCGGTTAACTTCACACTTCAGCCCCTCAGTTCCTCCTTACCAGCACGATATGAGAAGTAACGTCTTCAACATGCAATCGGTAGAGTATCTGTTGAGTTGATATCGTATGTAGTGTCTTGTATTGTGTGAGTGAGAGATTTCTTTATATTTGTCCAAGCTGAGTATTGCATGCTCATGCTTGAGGGAGAATGTTAGAGTATGCGTCATATGTAGAGATGTATAATTAGATCCCTCTAGGGTCTAATTACAACATCCACATATTTAGTCCCACATCTAATGTGTGTGAGACTCAATCATTCTGGTGGGGCTATATAAGAAACCCCACACCGCCTGTAACAGATGAGAGAAAGATCCATATAGAGTATCCAAGAGTTGAGAGGCCTTTTCCCATGGTTTCATCTCGATCCTTATGGAGTAGGGTTTCACGTAAAATACTGACGTTCCTCATGTTTATTTTATTATCTCTGATATTACGTTTCCACATTCATCATTTTCTACATGGTATCCGATCATATTTCTATTGTAAGAAAATATTTTTTTTAAAAGAAGCCATTCTTGTTCGTGAAAAATCGCATGACCCTTAGTTCTATCTCACTAAAGACATGCTATCTTTAATAACCCCAACACTACTTAGAAACATCTCCTTCATAAGTTGTCCATTTGTTGTGAAATACTTGTTGACATGAGAAAATTGATCGAAAATATTACAAAACCGAAAAAATTCAATCATGAAAGGATTAATCTACCACCTCTTGATAACACCTTGACAACCCAACCTTTTAAATGTCTCCATGATCTCTTAGACGCTCCTATGGAGGAAGATGACTGCGCCAAAGAGCACGAGTGGCTTGGGGGGTGATGGAATGGAGGATATGAATAATGCTTTTATGGCAAAGTGGGTGGTTCGACTGTAGGGGAAGTTTGAGGATCTCGTATGTCGTTTGCTGAGGAAGATTTATGGTGTCACCATGTCGCTGGAGGCCACCCAAGGATGCATGCCATCATCCTTGTAGAAGGAGATTACTGCGGATGTTCTGGAGATCGTCGCCAAGTTGAGATCGGTGTAGGGGAATGGAGCTAGGTTTCGATTTTAGAGAGATGATTGGATGGGAGACGGGGTGGTGGGGGACCGATACCTATGCCTCATGAGGTTGGCGGGGGATGGTGATGCAAGTGTTCAACAAGTGTGGGATCATGGGGCTTGGTCTCCGGTGTTCGCGTCATCCCTGCAAGATCGGCAGGTGGAGGAGTTCCTTGCTCTCCAAACGGAACTGTTACAGTATGAGGGTCCGTCTTCAGGTAGAGATCGTGATACTTAAGAAGATGGCATGTTCTCGGTGAAGAAGGCTTATCGTTTTTTCATCGACAGTGGGTTGGAGGTACGGGAGGAGATTAGGGCAGACATGGGAATGATTTGGCAGTGTAGGATGCCGAACCGGGTTAAAGTTTTCCTCTGGCTGTTTAGGCTTGGGAGATTTTAACCAAGGGACGTCTGCGGTAATTGTTGGGGGTGGAGGACATTACCTGCGATAGGTGTGGATCGGCGGCGGAAGATTTGGATCACTTGTTCTTCTCCTGCCCGTGCTCAGCTGAGGTGTGGAGCCGGGTTGGTATCACGTGGATGCCGGTGTTGGATTGCAACACATTTTGGACTGATGTTAGATTGGTCCGTGGCTTTGGGCATGACGACATCTCGTTCCCTTTTGCTTTAGTGTGGTAGATTTTAGTGTGCTAGGAAGGCAGGAACAAGGTTATTTTTGAGGGGCGGCAAATGTTTAATGCTGGAAATGTACTTGGACTTTGTAGGGCGTGTTCTGTATCATGGCAAATGTAGTATTGATGTAACCTGTAGCATTTACATTATATACATTAACACACACGTATATGTGAGGTGGGTCCCAATTTGAGATCCCATCTTGTTTCCTTTGAAAAAACAAAGCTCCTATCTACTGTTTTTTGCAAATGTATGTAGCGGATGTAATCCCCAGTATTAGGACGGGTCCTAATTAATTGATGATGAGAGTATCATCGTGGTTGGTAGAATAGTAGAGTCATTTATATAAAAAGGAATAAAATAAGAATTCAATGATTATCATTAGACTCGAAGCCTCTCCAAACATATCAAGAAGCCTTGCAGCTACACATGCCTCCTCGCAAATTGCGTTCACTGAAGAAAAATGGTGGTGTTGGCATACTGCAATGGAAAGATGTTGTCATTGCCTTCCCTCTTGAAAAACTAGTTGATAAACCTGTTTGACCCACACACCCATAATTGCTATTGCTAGAGTATTAATTGCCACAACAAAATAGCATTGAGAACCAAAGTACAACCCGTCAGATCCCACATTGCAGATGAATCAAATACCTAATATAACACTTGTTCACAAGCACAAAAAATAAGATGTAACATAATGCTTCATCCAAGCAATCCGGAGATTTGGGAAACCAAGCTTCTGCAAGGCTGTCCGAACAAATGACCGTCAAATAAATATCACAGCACATTGAAAAATCAACATTCCATAGGCAACCGACGCTCTATATTTCTCCCACATAACGATCACTTTTGAAACTTGGTCATAACTCCCTAAAAATGGAGCGTCTCTATAAAAATCTTGACCACATTGAGATAGATCTAATTGGATATTGCCAAAGGCCTAAAATTCTCAACTTGATCCATGATCACCTTCTTAGGAACGAGGGAAAGAAATAAGCGATTTATCCTCTCATCACCGGACTTGCTAGTCAAGCACTCTTTGGCCATAACAATCGCCTTATCCCCCAATAAGCTCCAAACTCCTTATTTGATAGATTTATGAAGCCTTATGGACATTGAGAACTAGCCAGCTTGAGAGACTTCAAAGCTGCAGGCTCAGTGACCTCTGTCATAAATAACCCAGTTGCCAAAGTCTCCAATTGAGAAGCAAACCTACCCTTCCATCTCCAAGGAGCTTTAACACAAGTGAAATGCCAAAGTGAGTGGTCGGAGAGCAACTAATATGGTCGTCTCCCTCCACCACCTTAAAACCAACTACAAGTTTCTCTATTATGTCTTTCCTCCTTTTGTTGCTTACAAGTAGATTGAAGAATGAAGTTTTTGTTTGACCCCATGGTCTGAAATTTCACTAAAATTCGCCAATATTTCGGCGATGTCACTTTCAACAATTCAACAAAAAAAACCCAGCCCTTATCCTTTTCGCATGTCGGTGAAATATCACCTACAATAGAGATTTTGTTAATTTTTTTAATGAAAAAGGACCGCCATGGAAAATTTCCTCCCCCATCTTGCTCATATCTAACTTAAACATGAATACTTAAACTAAACTTCATTTAGAGGGTATTGCCCTTGAGCCCTTATCGAGGGGATGGGGGGTTGCCTGCCATTAAGCTTGCTGATCGAGCTACAGACTCCAGTCCAGATGGTGGACTTCGCCTGACAGAACTCGAGGAGGTTGCACTATAAAAATGTAAAATGTGGTCGATTAAGTAGACAGTCTATGACTCAAGGCTTCTCAAGATTCTTACAACAAACTGACATATTATATGATTAATATAGCATATACTGTGCATGTATTCAATATAGGTTAAATTTAGCCGACCGTATTTAATGTGGGAAAAGGCTTTGTTGTTGTTGTTGTAGTTGTAGCACGAGTGATAATTTTCCTTAGCTACATGGTAAATATTCATATTATTATATTGGTATATCACGGAATTTGAGTTTATGAGTGTTGGAATTATTTTGTTATCGGGCTATTTCTCTTTGTTTCTTTATTAAGTCATGTACCCCTTCAGGGTCCTTTATGTATTTTTCTCTTTTTTGCTCTCTAGAATTTCACGTTATATAAGAAACCCTAGACCTCTTGAAATAAGTTATTCATTCTTTCTTCACATGGTATCAGAGCAACATTCCTGGGTCGGGGCTTATACCTAAAACCCATCGCCACCACTAGCCTCTACTAAAGGTCTCCCTCAGACGTTTCCTGAACTTTCCTCACTGAAATCGTTTGAGTGCGAACTTGGCGATGTTTGGGCAACGTTTCATGAAAACATCATTGATCATCCTTTCCACATAGGATTGAGCCACGTCGATCTCTCCCTTTCTCCTTATTGTGATGTTTGGGGTTCTGGTCTGCTCCATATTGCTGCTGGCCACAGATATTTTGCTGTCTTTGTGGATGACTATAACATATCTTCTTGGGTCTATTTATTCAAGGAAGGATCAGATATCGACAAAATTATCAAGTCCTTCCAGTTTATTAGTGCATCTTTCTCTACTTGTATTCATACTATACCGACTGATAAAGCTCTTGAGTTTACCCGACATTAGTTGGTGTTTTTCTTTATCTCTCAAGGAACCCTTCATCAAACATCCTGTCTGTGTACCTCTCAAAATGGGATAGAAGAAGGAAATCTTCGCCACCTTCTTGACATAGCTTGTACATTACTTACATGAATGTTTCTAAGACCTACTAGGGAGATGCCATTCTCACTGCCACTTATCTCATCAACAATGTCTCTTTTTTTGTCCTAAGGGGATCACTCCTTTCTCTCTCTTATATCTTGGTGAGACACCCTTTCCGTTCGTATTAAGGATCTTTGGTTGCACTGCAACTGTTCATAATTTCCAGAATACAATAAATTATCTTCCTGTGCTATCAAGTATGTTTTCCTTGGCTACTCTTGCACTCGAAAGGGATACAAGTGCTATGATCCTACTAGTTATCGGTACTACATTTCTGCTGATGTCACTTTCTTTGAACAAACAAGCTACTTTACTCAAGCTGTCAGTGGCATACCCTTGGAGCTTCTGCCACCACCAATACCCATTGTCTCTGATCATGTATCATTACCTGCTCCTTATTTTCAGGATAATGTGCCATCTTCCAGTGTCCTCACCACTGCTGCTCTAGATGCTCGACTGGAACTCCCTGTTTACATCATGACATTTTTTTTGAGAGTTACATCATGACATTTTACTTCCACTAACCGTCCATCCAGCCGTGACAGGCGATTTATAGATGCTCTTATGGCTATTGCTATTCCACATGATCATTATAGTGCATTACATGACCATGGTTGGAAAAAGGCTATGAATGAAGAGATGGACATGCTTACATCCACGAGCACGTGGGATCTTGTGTCATATCCTATAGGTGTCAAGCCTGTAGTCTGCCGCTGGATCTTTACAACCAACAGTTTGCTGATGGTTCTATTGACATGCTAAAGGCCATGCTTATGGAAAAGAGATTCACTCAAACTTATGGAATGGACTACTTTGATACATTTTCTTCTGTGGCTAGGATGCAATCAATTCGTACCATTCTCTCAGTTGCAACCAACAAGAATTGGCCAATCTTTCATCTTGATGTGAAGAATGTCTTTTTATACGTTGACCTTGAGGATGAGGTCTATATGATACAACCACGGTGTTACTTCGTCGGAGATCCTTTTGTTGCAGAGGTTGCAATTGATAGAGCGAACGACGTGGCTACAACCATGTAAGGGGAATGGTATCATCCATTATGGAGGAACCGGAGATTCTACCAAATATGAAAGAGGTGTTGTACCTGATTGTTGGTAATGGTGAGACATTTAACTTCTGGTTGGCTAGGGCACCTTAGAGATCGCTACCCTCGTCTTGTTCCCCTCTTACAGAACCAGGACGCCATCATTGGTGAAGTGTGGTTTGCGGGAACATAGAGTCCTTGCTTCCCTTTAGCATTCCTTAGAACGAAGACTTCAGGAGTACGTCGCACTTCTTGGCGTAGTTATTAAGGTGGCAAGGCTCTTGGCCTGGGCATGCTTAGCCTTTTTTTTTATAAATGCATGTATGGAAATTTTCATAGGTTTAGGGTTCTGTTGCCACCACATTTTTTATCACGATGTTGGGGTCAAACCACCAAAATTTCAATTTATACCCTTTCTTTCTTATGTGGTCAATATCTTAATTCCAAACCCTTTGGCATGTGATATCCTATACATTTTTTGCACACATAATTGTGTAAAACTTTAGTATTTTATCTCTTAATCATATTGGTATGCATCATCCCTCAAGCAAGCTGTGCGTCTGGATGAATCTTCTGTGAATATGTGGGGATCGAGTAAAACATATTCCGTCTTCTCAACATTATATCGAAAGGTGGAGAATGACCACCTTCTAACCCTAAAAAAGATCCCATCTGTCTTTCAAAAAAAGGAGCCCGACTGTTCTCCGTTTCTTTCATCTATTTGTTCCCAGTCTATTTTGGATCTTCGGTCTCCATCCTTTTGCATCAGAGTCAATTCTCAGGTTGTCATCCATCGGTCCCTGTACTACTAGTTATATCTTTTATTTACACTGTAGCTTCCTTAGTTCTCAATTTAACTATGCTATAGCAAATCGTCGAGTACAATATTTGCACACATATGAAAAATAATATCCTTGCATGTTCAATGCCTAAAACGATTATGTCTTTCCACAAGCTTCAATAACACTAAGAATTCATAATGAAATCGATTTTTCTACCAATTTTAATTGCCAGATCGCCTTGCCTGGACAAGAAATGGTGCATGCCTTGGGACAACTAGGCGCCAAGGCGCGTCGAGGCATCAAGGCGTCCTAAAGCGTGCGCCATTTCTTGTCCAGGCAAGGCGGTCTGGCAAGGCGCCATGCCCAGGGCCCCTAGGCGACCACCTAGGTGCGCCTAGGCACACACCTTGATAACCATGCTTCTTAGTGAGTTGGTAGACTTTGAGGGCCCCACGAATGGCATGTATCACCACATTTGGGGTATTGGGAAGTACTCAGTGAAAAAATCATATCATTTCTTTGCACAGAATCCTAACTTGGTCTTGGATGACTAGATATGTGATTTCCAGATCATTTGGAAATGTAAAATTCAATAAAAGATTAAATTCTTCCTTTCGCTAATAAGGCATGGTCGTTTGTTCACAAAGTCACGACGAGATGACATCCTTCATACCAGAGACCATACATGTGGCAGATGTAAGGAGGATGAGGATTTGGAACATCTATTCTTCAAATATCGAACTTCATCGCTCATATGGGAAGGTGCGGGTATTCCTTGAGTAAAAATTGATGATAGTACATCGTTCTGGAGCTCAATTAGGACAACATGTGGCAACTCGCAGGCAGACACATCAAAATTCGACCAAATTTCGCTGAAATTTGAGGCCATGACTTTCACCAACCACCCTCTGGGCTATCTGGTGTGCTAGGAATAAGAACATATTTCGAAGCCAACGATTTTATGCTGAAAATGTTCTTGGTCATTTTAAGGGCCTTATGTTAAACTGGTCTCTTTTATGAATGTATACACTTTTTAATATATCAATGAACACCCTGTGGTGAGTTCCATCTCGGGATCTGACCCGTGTTTCTTTCAAAGAAGAAAACTTCACTTTGCCATTGGGGTTGAGATTTAGAGAGGTGATTGAGATAATCGTCTGATTGTATGGTGTGGCTAGAGATGTTGTGTTTGGTTTCTTTAATGGAGACACAATGGCAGTCAAGTTGAGGGCTGTGGAGGCCTCAGTGGGGGATGATAACTCAAGAGGCTGTTCGGGTGATGGTAGCATAAGAGTCACGACGCTGTGCTAACTAAGAAATCAATTACAATAGTCTTGGGTAGTAGCGGCAAGGCTAGGTGCAGTAGTGGTTGGTGGTCAGGGCTATGTGCACCATGCATGGGTTCAAGGCTAGATGATCAGAGGAGCAATAACTTTTAAGTTAGGGTATGATCAAGATGCATTTTCTTGAAAGGCCAAATTAGATTTGTTTAAAAAAATGGCGAAGCCTTCTCCCACTATAAGTAGGGTCAGCTACATGGATTCTTGTTCAAATCCATGTTGAAAGATTCGACTATTTTTTACGCTGGCTGTTGACTACCTAACGCAACCCCCACAAGGAGGAATTTGAACCCTGGCCTTTCGGGTGGTAGGTACACTGCACTACTGCCAAATTAGATTTTTTTAGAAGCAAATAATCCATGTAGACTGGGAAAAGGATTAGTTGTAGAAAAGCCAGAAGGATGACCATTAGAGGTTAATGGACATCCAAATTTTATTAAAGTAACTATAAATTAGATGACAGAGTACGACATTACCTCCTAGGTACATTCTAAGTGTACACCTTCACATATCTAAACATGAGCTCATTTCTTTGCATCCACAATGCCCAAACCGTAGTTAAGGGACTAGGTCGATCGCATCTTCTCTGGTAGGAAGCTTCTACCTTGTCTGGGCGCCAAAAGAGACATTGCTATGGTATATCCAACCGGGATAGTCTAAATGATTCCGTACTTCTCTTGAAAAATGACACTGAAGAATAAATGCTCGATATCCTCACCGTTGGCTTAAAGAGCGTAAGCAACATCATCCAACTGGGGTAGGGCCCATCTCCATTTATGCAACTTGGGGACCATCCTTTCTCACCTCATCAACCACAACAGTAATTTAACCGTAATAAGGGTCTTGATTCTTCCTTTACATCTGCATTCCTGATGAAAGACTTGGTTTGTATCCATGTGGCCTGGAAGATGTTTCTTGTATATCGTCACCGTAGGTTATTTATTCCTATCCCATCACCTAATAATTTCGGACTCCATCCATTGTTTTAAAATCCTCAATTAGTGAGAGTTTTAAAGATTCAACATAACATGCATCTGAGAAATGTGAGTTGAAGGTGGGAGCCCAGAATCCATGGTTAACGCTGGAACCTGACCAACTTCAACATCAGTCCCAGCATGGAGATTTACGTTTATACACCTACCGTGGCCCGGCATCCCTAAGACCTCAGGTCCCGCCCGAAGACTTCTACGCCAAGACACTTCTCCTCTTCCCATCCTCACCAGTACTCGCCTTTGACCTGACCTCATTGCTTAAATCGACCCTCCCTCATTGCCTAGCTCCGACTAGATGAAAGGAAGGTAATTAAAAGAGAAGTGATGCTGTGTCATAGAAAAGAGAAGTGATACTAATATTATTTCCTGAAGTGAGCGGTAGATGTGCAAATAATTTTGCCAAAGATAACAGTGTATATTTAAACTTGTTCCGAACCTCCAACATTTCCACCCTCCACGGTTTCTGTAGAGATAGTTGTTCGTCTTTATGTGTCTTTTATTATATTTCAGTTTCTTTATGTACCTCTCATGTAATTTACCCAAGGGCTCTCTCCCTATATAAGAGACCCTAGGGCTCTATGGAATAAATCATCTCAGTATTCTAACATGGTATCAGAGCCACAACCCTAACCCTAGGGTTCTCCACCGCCGCCCCCCCCTCTCTCGCCGCCTAGGGTTTCGAACCCTCCCTCCCCGGGGCTCGCCGCCTCCTCGCCGCTCCTCCCAGCGGCCTCTCCAGACCTCCGCAGCGGCCTCCCCAGCCCCAGCAGCCCCCCAGCGGGCTTCCCAGCCCTCCCCAGCGGGCTCCCCAGCCCCCAGCGGGCTCCCCAGCACCTTGCGGCCCTCTGATATACGCCGCCCAGCCCTACACAGCCGCCGTAATCCAGTTGTAGGGGCTTCCAGAGCCTCTACTTGTGGCCGGGGAACCGCATCCTCGCTAGGACTCGGCGTCATGGTCGATTCAAGTGCATAATTGTCTACCTATGCACTTGAATCCTACAAGGTCTCGGTAGACAATACTTTCTTGGTCTATTAGTACTTGTTCTTCTCCGGAATTATGTCAGAACAGAAGCTTGAGATGTCCGCCATAGGTGCCTTCAAAGGTTCGGCACCAATCGTCAAAATGGACGGGACTAACTACGAGCTGTGGGCGATGCAGTTCCTCAGCCTTATGAAGTCGTGTGGTAAGAAGCATATTCTTACCGAGGATGAACCGCCGGAGAAGACAGGGATTTATGCCTCATGGGAGGCTGACGACGCGTACGCCAAGGTGTGGCTCTCAGGTACGCTTACGACGGAGATAGCGAATGATGTCCTTCACCAGCCCACCGCTAAGGCGATGTGGGATATTCTGGCTATGACGTACTCTCAAGTACGCAACGAGACGAAGATGCTCCAGTTGCAGCATGACATATTTACCACGAAGCAGAATGGGAGACCTCTCCATTCACTGTACACGTCACTTCGTGGCATGTTCGAGAAACTCTATAGCACCATTCCGCTTACAGCCACACCGGAACAGCAGAAGACGTTCCGCAACGCCACTATGGTTGGCGTATTACTCGCTGCCCTAGACCCGGAGTACGAGGCAGCACGCTCTCAGATCCTAGCAGATGCCACTATCCCGCCGATGGAAGAGGTATACAGGAGACTCAGTCGTGTACCTGTTCCATCCGCTACAGCAAATGCACCTCCGTCTGCAATGGCAGTTTCCAGGGGACGTGGTGGTTCGTCCTTGTTTCGTGGCAGAGGAAGTGGTGGACGCGGACGTGGAGGTCGCATACGGTCCACGTGTTCTTTTTGCCGCCGTACTGGTCATTCGGAGGATACGTGCTATTCCAAGCACGGCTTTCCCCCTTCTGCACGTGTCGCGGATCATGTTCAGGCTCCTTCAGCTCCAGCCACAGATCACAGGTTCGAAGAGTTGGTGGCACGACTTCGGGATATTATGCCACAACCTTCATCATCAGAGGGTGCAGACGTTTCTGATGTTGCGGTTTCGGCATCAGCCACTACATCAGCCTCAGCCAATGCCTCAGGTAGTCATTCAGCCTCATTTCATAGTCATGACCTAACAGGATGGATTGTCGACTCTGGAGCTACCCATCATCTATGCCGTGAGAAAGATGTTCTGCAGTCATACAGAGCCGTTCAGCCAGGTCGCTCTGTACTCATTGCTGATGGCACTCAGTCTCCTATCATCGGTCAGGGGGAGACAGTTTTACTACCATCTATGCACTTACAGAATGTGCTACATGCTCCAGAATTCTCTATGAACCTCTTATCTATTAGCCAGATTACTCGTGATTTGCACTGTCGTGCTATTTTTGATCCATCGTCTGTTATCTTTCAGGACATACTGACAGGCAGGGTGATTGGCTATGGTTCTGAGCACAATGGCCTTTATCGTCTCGTTCGTAACTCCTATGCAGGCGTCTCCTTGCATTCCCAGGCCTCCGTTTCTCCGTACACCTGGCATCTTCGGTTCGGTCATCTGCCGCTTCAAAAGATGCGTCACCTCCTGCCTCAGATATCTCCGAGTTCCTCTTTTCGTTGTGAAGCATGTCAGTTAGGGAAGCACCATCGGTCTAGCTTCCCCGGTCATCAGAGTCGGAGCAGTAGCTCCCCGTTTGAATTATTTCATATAGATATTTGGGGTCCAAGTCGTGTCCCGGATCATCAGGGGCACAGGTTCTATTTAGTTGTCGTTGATGATTTCTCTAGAGTGTCGTGGACTTTTCTTCTTAAGAATAAATCTGAAGCAGGACATGTTCTTCAAAATCTAATTAATGAAGTCCAGAATGTTTTTTCATCTACTGTGAAGTATGTGCGTACTGACAATGCATTGGAGTTCTGCACTCGCTCTCTGGCTAGCTTCCTTTCCTCCAAAGGCATTGTTCACCAAACCACATGTACCTACACCTCTCAACAAAATGGGTTGCAGAACGAAAACATCGCACTTTCTTGATATTGCTCGCACATTACTTATCCAGAGTTGTGCTCCATTAACGTTTTAGGGGGATGCATACTTACTGCATGTTATTTGGTCAATCGAATGCCTACAACTGTTCTTGGGGAAAAATCTCCTATCTCTGTTCTCTTTTCCTGACAGAGATTTGTTTACACTGACACCACGGGTTTTTGGCACTGTTGCGTTTGTTCACCGCTTATCTCCGGGGCTTGATAAGCTATCCCCTAGAGCTATCAAGTGTGTTTTTGTGGTTACTCCAGGACTCAGAAATGATACCGCTGCTATGATCCGGTCCATGACAAGTACTATGTGAGTGCCGATGTTACTTTTTTCGAACCTGTCATGTATTTCTCCCCTGCAGGTGACAGATTGGTCTCCTCCACATCATCAGATTCCAATGTCTATGTTCCACCACCTCCCAAGCCTGGGGTCCATCCTCTACTCAACCGACACCACAATCACCACCACCACCACCTCCTCCGCCACCACCTCCAGTTGTTCCTTTCCCTAAGGTCTACACGAGACGGATAGGCCCTGCTCAAGCTACGTGTCAACCATCCAACACGCCTCAGGTATATACTGATGTTAGCACTAATGATGGGTTAAATAATGCACCTGTGTAGGAGCTTTTACCACAGGAGGAGGACCAACCAGTCAGCACTGTGTTAGATGACTTGGACCGGCCTATTGCTCATCGGAAGCAGCGAAGACAGTGTGGCCTCATATCCCCTGGCCTCTCAGGTCTCCTTTCATCGTCTCACTGGGGATTTCCAGAAGTTTGCCGCTGCTGTGTCGTCAGTAGAGATTCCTTGGACTTATCAGGATGCCATGAAGATTGAATGCTGGCGTCTAGCGATGGAAGAGGAGATGCGTGCCTTGCAATCTCGAGGGACTGGTCTCTTGTCCCCTATCCCTCCAGGTGCATCTGTGGTGAGTTGCAAGTGGGTATTTACGGTCAAATATCATGCAGATGGTCGTCTTGACAGATACAAGGCCAGGCTCGTAGCAAGAGGGTTTACACAGACATATGGTGTCGATTACTTGGACACTTTTTCACCAGTGGCGAGGCACTCTACACTTCGTATCCTTCTATCGGTTGCAGTGGTACGTGACTGGACCATATTCCAGCTTGATGTTAAGAATACTTTCTTGTATGGTGATCTACAGGAAGAAGTCTACATGCAGCAACCACCTGGGTTTGCTGCTGAGGGGGAGACTCAGAAGGTGTGCAGACTTCATAAGGCGATCTATGGCCTTAAACAGAGTCCTCGAGCATGGTTCCAAAAGCTCTCCCAGTTTATTGAAAGACAGGGGTTCAGAAGATCAAATGCGGACCACTCACTGTTCGTCCGAAAGACTCCTAGAGGTACCATCGTTGTTATGGTATATGTTGATGACATATTGGTTACTGGAGATGATGCACAGGGGGTTGAGATAACCAAGTCTATGTTGGGCAGCCAGTTCATTACAAAGGATCTAGGCACGATACGGTATTTTCTGGGGATAGAATTTGCACGAAATGCACATGGAATGGTGATGACTCAAAGAAAATATGTCACAGACTTGCTTGCTGAAACAGGAATGACTGGATGCAGACCTTCAAGTACACCTATGGACCCGAGTATGAAACTGTATGATGATGATACCGAGGAGGTGGACAAGAGAAGGTACAGAGAAATGGTGGGTAAGCTCTTATACATCACTATAACTCGACCGGATATTGCCCTTGCAGTAAACCGGGTGAGTCAATTCGTGGAGCAGCTGAGGCAAGTACATATGGATGCCTTGTACATGATACTGAGATATCTGAAGTCTTCCCCAGGCACAGGGTTGCTATTCAAGAAAAATACGGATCTGTCTATTTCCGCCTGTGCAGATGCAGATTATGCAGGATGTCCACGAGATCGTAAGTCTACTTCTGGATTTGCTATATTCATAGGAAGCTCTTTAGTCTCTTGGAAAAGCAAGAAGCAGACAGTTGTGGCGAGATCCAGTGCCGAATCCGAGTACAGAGCCATGGCACAGGCAAGCACAGAAATGATGTGGGTTAAAGCAGTCTTAGAAGATCTGAATGTTGATGTTCCCTTGCCTATGAACCTGCAATGTGACAATCAGGCAACATTATTCATTGCCAACAATCCAGCCTTCCATGAGAGAACAAAACACATAGAGGTGGATTGTCATTACACTAGGGACATGATTCAGAAGGGCTTCATCTCCACGTCTCACGTCAGTTCAGAGGACCAAACAACAAACATATTCACTAAGCCTATGCTCAGAGGACCTTTCCAGAGATGTTCTTCCAAGCTGAGCATGATAGATATCTATGCTCCATCTTGAGGGGGAGTGTAGAGATAGTTGTTCGTCTTTATGTGTCTTTTATTATATTTCAGTTTCTTTATGTACCTCTCATGTAATTTACCCAAGGGCTCTCTCCCTATATAAGAGACCCTAGGGCTCTATGGAATAAATCATCTCAGTATTCTAACAGTTTCTAATGTGGAGATTCACACCCACCTCTAGTTCGCTATACAAATGCGATTAAAGTATACACTGATGTAATAGGCAGATAAATGGATCCTCTCGGATCCAATTATATGGCTCTCTTGTTTAGTCCCTTATCATCTATTAGTGAGATCTCGCTCTATCAGGGGGACTATATAAAGTACCCTACACCCCCTATACTCATTGAGAGATTTATAATAAAATATCTGGCCCTAAAGGCCTTCTCGCGTGGTTTCCTCCCACTCATGGAGTAGGGTTTCGCGTTAAAATCTGAGCATTCTACTTATTTTATGTTGTTTTTTATTCTGCTTCCACGTTCTTATTTTCAACATGGTATCGAGGCATGTTTGATTCTGGGGTCTGTTCCATTACAAATTTATTTTGTTATAATTTTAAAGATTTCAATCCAAGATTTCTTATGCACATATGCATAAGTTCTGAAGATTGTCATTGCATAGTTCGAGAAAATCCAATGTTCCCGGAACCCTAATTTTAGGTGGCATACATGCTCTCTTCTTTAACATGATCTCCCCGCACACAATGCCTCGATGCTTGAGCATCTATCCAATCATCTCTCTCTTGCTCTCTCTCTCTCTCTCGAGGCACACTATTCTCCATGCATCGGTTCCCACAATCTACCTCTAACGTGCAACCTCCATCATGCTTTCTAACGCACAAACTCTAAAAAGAACTATCCAAGCATGATTAAAATCCCTCACTTGACCTATCCAGGCAGCACTTCCCATGCACGAAAACCCCAAGCATGAAGCATAACCTCAAAGTGGAAACCCCTCCAGGTGGTACTTCCCCATGTACGGAAAGTCCATCTCCTCTGACTCCAAGCGTCGCTGTCTCCGACCACTAGGAGGCGCCCCCCACAATCCCCTCCTCGTGCAGGCAACACCCCTCTCCCTCGCGCATAACTCCCTGGAATCGAGACTCCTCAAGCGATGATGATCGGTTGATGAATCTCGACTTCAAAAATGATGAGTGTACCCCTGCTCCGAGCCTCTTCTCGGATGCCCCCTTGCTCCAGGCCTCTTCCCCTCCATCGCGTGCACGCGAAGAACCCTCTCCCAATCAGGTGATGGTGGCGATGATATCCTCCTATTCCCCAACGACGACGAGAATTGGGTGCCACGTGGTTGGTTTCCCAGTTGGGAACCCCTAATCTAAGATAAAAAGTGTAGACTCCTTTTGGCCTTTTATTCAAAGGAAAATGTCTTCTTTTTATGTAGGCCAAAGGAGCCCAGTTGTAACCTTATCAGAAAAAGAGAAGCGAATCTTTTGGGGCCAATTTGGGCTGCAACTGAAACAAAAAGGTGAAGAGGCTTATAATGAAAAAAGAGAGAAAAAATCGAGAAAATAGAAGGCAACTTATAAAAAAGGAAAATCCAAGAAAAAAATGGTATGGCTTATGGGAAAGAGAAAGAAAAAAAGAAAAGATACTTATTCTATGTTGTTTCTCCCATCTTGGTTATCTATGTCCATATTCTAACAAGTATGGGAAAAAGGAGTGAAAGTAGACATATTCTTCTATCTGAGATGCCCCAACACACCTTATATCATGCCCATCATTCTTCGCTCGCGGCTCCTTAGAAAAAAATCTCATCTCCAGGATCCGTATATAAGGGAATTGACTCGAGGTTCCTATAGATATTGGAGAGGCCCTTTCTAGGGTTCACGTATAGGAAATGCCTCACTCTCGAGATCTGCATACGTGGCACAAACACTCCATTTCTGATGTTCGACATCAACTACTTCAGGTGGGCATCTACTACTTGAGATCATCTCAGGCTTTTGTTGCTAATCATTCTAACTTACATGAAGATCTACACTCTAGTACATCTACTGCCTACTAGCCATCTTCACAAGTGTTCGGAAATACGGTCCATGCAACCGCGTATGTGTATTCGGACCTCCATCCGAACCACATACTTCATATGCTATCAATATGTGGCCCCCAACCCTTATTCGGGCCGCATATATCGCATAAGTGGCCAAATATGAAGCTCTACTGGGTTCTGTTGCGGATAGACATGCGGTCCAATTAATCAGATCCTTGTAGGGATGATTAAGCGGTCCAAGAGATTGAACTGCATGAAACCCTTCTCCATCTTCTTAGCATCCTCACACGAAAAACCCAAACCCCTCGATCGCCTCCTCCGGGCTCGTGGCTCCGATCCTCCTCCGCTAATCTCCTCCTTCGATCCTCCTCGAGCCGCTTCATCGCACGGTCTCTCTACCGACCCTCACACCGCCTTACATCCGGTCGAGTGCTCCTACAGTGTCTCCCCCTAAGCTGGCCATCTCAGTTGCTCCTTGCGTGTCGCCCTTGCACCAACCATCTCAGCCTTGCACATTGCCCCTACGCCATCCCACCATACCAAATCACTGCTGGTGTTAGGTTAAGTTTTATTACAGTTCTAAAGCTATTTAGTTGCAAGTTAGTATCTTTTTTTTAATAGAAGTGCATTGTCTAAGTTTCTACTTTTTAGGTAAGATTAACAAACAAGTTTGCATAGATTTTTTGGTAGATGCTACTGTTAAGTAAAATTGTTTATTATGTTTATATCGATTTAGTTTTATGATTTTATCTATCACAGGTCATGTGATTGTGTGTTGAAAAAACTTTTTTGGAATAATACTATGTTAGGTTTTGTGAAATATAATTTTTCATCACCTTTTTATAGCTATTTAGTTGCAAGTTAATATCTTTTTTAATACAATTGCACGGTCTAAGCTTCTACTTCATAGATAAGACTGACAAATAAAGGTGCTTAATTTTTTTTGGTAATGCTACTGTTAAGTAAAATTATTTGTTACGTTTATATGAAATTAGTTTTCTTATCTATCATATGCCATGAGATTGTGAGTTGGAACAAGTTTCTTGGAATATTAACCAATATGTAGTGTTTTTATTAGAATATCAATCACAAAGTGATGAAGATATTTCAACTACAAATTTGAAGGTGAATTAGATTAGAAGTTGGTCAATATATTTGAATATTCTTCATTTGGAGACATATATTGATATCTATAGGAAGTATAGTTTTTTGTGGTCCCTTTATTGATATCTATATATAGATTTTTAAGAGCATGTGTGGGAATCTAGAGGAAATATGTAGTTTTTTTGTTCTATGCTACCGTATTTAAATATATTTCTTTAGAATTTATTCAAAGTATTATAAACCACATGGACCACATATATTTCTGTCTCCGTCAGGATGTATTAAGTGAAGATGTGTTGTGTATATTTTTTTATTGCATGTTGCAGCTTACTCAACCCTAGCTTGAGGGTGGGGGGAGTGTTAGAGTATGTAATAGATGAATAATTCGATCCTTCAGGATCCAATTACACTACACCTTGTTTAGTTCTACATCATCAATTGTAGGATTCTGCTTTGTTTGCGGAGCTATATAAAGTGACCCATAATCCATATATTCATTGAGAGATTTAATAGAATATCCGTCCCTAGAATTTCATCCCAATCCTCACAAAGTAAGGTTCCATGTTAAAATCCGAGCTTCTACTTCGTATTTTATTATAGTCTTATTTCTGATTCTGCTTCAGTTTTTTTTCTAACCAGAACTTCCCAGAGGTGATGCTAAAATGATGATCAATAATCCAATTCCTTGTAATGGTTGGTACAAATAAGCCGTTTTGTGAGTTTGGTGCGATATTAGGTTCCATGTGGAAGAGTCAGAATTTTACACGGTAAGGTTCAGAATTTTTCTAAATCTAAAAGGGTGTCACTTTAACTGGGGAAAAGACATTTTAGAGTTAGAACCTCTCCTATCAGTTTCGACCAATTTCGAGGAAGACCACTGGCTATGGATTTTGACCATGGATGAAAACTATTAAAATAACTGGCCTCTTCACTGTAAGATATTTTCAAGGTACTTGTGGCCAGTTTCTTTACTGCACGCTTATTCATCTGGTAATCGCAAATCCATTTGCCCGCCCATCCTCTATTTTATAGTTGAAAGGATACCAGATTTGAGATGGGTGTCCAAGTCACGCAATGAAGTTTTTTTGGTTTTTGCGGAGGTTATGTCGGTCAGTTGATTTGTTAAAGACATCATTCCTTTGGAATAGAGATTGTATAGCTCTCGTTTTGGCCAGTTTCCTGCATATCCGGGGGGGGGGGGGGGTCAAAGGGTATCTTTGATTCATTTTTCTGGTTCTATCTGACAATTGGAGTTTGAGCAAACAATGCCATGCACCAATCAAAACACCTCAGCAATTGAAGGGTATTGAGGAGCGTCATTTTTAGTGATTTAACTATGTATAACAGTGGCTAAGTTTGGAGATTATATATTTTTGACAATTCTAATAATGACTGCTGGGCTCACATGGAAATTATTTATAAACTGCAGGATTTCCACTATCGCCTTATTCGGTTGGGGAGTATGGTGGATGGGCTGCTGCTTATCAGATTGGTTGTTAAATTTTGATGAACTTGGTGAAATCTATCCATTCATTGTTTGCGCCAATGTTGGAAAGTAGATAATATCGGATGTTTCACACTTTGGCATATTGTTTGAAAATGTGTAGAATGCAGATGTCACTAAGGGGGAATAAGAGGATGGTGTGGAACGAGCATGGGGTAGTTCACTATGAATATACCGGTTCATTTCATTGAATCGAAGCCCATATAAACATCTTGAAAACAAAGAAACTGATGTAGCCGTCTGCAGTTGACTTTGGTAAAAAGGCTTGGTTTTGGTGGATGTTTCTTAAATTCATTGAATGCTTGAGCATATCTCAGACGGAGAAAAGCTCGCCACAAGTATATCCCCTACAATGCATCTGCATATATTCCATGCCTTTTGGCAGGGCATAAAGATATCTATACCAATTCTCATGCTGCTGTTTTGTATCTATTCATGTATTAGTTGAAGATATTCTTCCGTCTTAAAACCATTTTATTCAGATCATACAGTAATTTTAATGTATCCGTGGTTGCGGATTTGCAGGTAAAGAATTGGATTTCAGTCAACTGTAAAATGTTGGGAGAAATTAGATTTCATTTCATGGATCTTCTAGTTTCCCAGGTATCACTTCACAGCTTTAAATTGGGGATTTTTTTTACCGCGGATGTAGGGAGGGAGCATTTCTAATACAGAAAAATAAGTTTGATGGCACTGTTTATCGGATTCTCATTTTGCACTTGCAAACATGGAAGGACGTATCGATATCGGCAACATATCGATACAATGTCGATACCGATATATCGTCGATATATCGGCGATATATCGACGCATATCGTCGAAACCCGGTATCCATTAGGCATTTTTCTCCTGTCGATACCCGATATATCCATATCAACGATATATCGGTGACCTGTCGATACCGATATATCGCCGATACATCGACGATTTATCGCGATATGGCGATCCATGCTTGCAAAATTTATTTCTTTAGAAATTGGAATTCACAGGTACATTTATGCATGCAGTATTTTACATTGTTCAATGATAACTGTTCAGTGATAACTATTCAAACGGTTAAACCACTTGTGGTACAACAACAAGTTCTCGGGCTACATGGATTCTTTGCCTCCATTTAGATCTATCTTAATAAAAAAATAGATCTATCTTGGGTCATTCTCGGGCTTGGATCCAGAAAACTAGGATCCCTTCGTATAGTCTCATTCCAACACTTCGTGGGCCTTCCTTGCCCTCTCTTAGCCGGCTCAACATCCCAAAATTCGCATCTTCCAACCGCTGCATCAACTGATCTCCTTTGCAAATAGTCAAACCACGTTAAGCGGTTTTCTCGCATATCCTCGATTGGAGCTAGACAAAATTTTCTTCTAATTGCATCATTCTGAATCCGATCTTTACGTGTGTGTCCACACATCCACCTTAGCATTTTCATTTCCGCTGTCATTCTCTGCACATGTTTATGGTTCACAGGTCAACATTCAGATCCATAGAGTATAGCAGGTCTCACGACTGTTTTGTAAAACTCTCATTTGAATTTTAAAGGAATTTTCTTATCAAAGAGAACAACAGAGGTTCCTCTCCACTTTAGCCAACTTGCATTTATTCTATTAGTAACATCTCCAATTTCCCTATCATGTTGCAAAATAGATCCCAAGTATCTAAAAGAATCTCTCTTCTGAATGTTATCATCACCAATCTTCACCTTGATTCCTTCACCACTGCTTCCATCAAAAGTGCACTCCATATATTCAGTATTAACCCTACTTATACGAAATCCTTTATTCTCCGATGCATGTCTCCAAACATCAAGCTTCTCATTTACTTCATCTCTAGTCTCATCAATCAACACAATATCATCAACGAATAACATACACCTAGATAGGGATGAGCATTGGGCAACGACCTAACCTGATGCCCGACCCAGGCCCGAGTCCGAGCAATAGCCGAGTGGGCTTGGGCTTAATTTTTGACCCGAATTGAATTTTGGGCCAGGCTCGGGCAACGATGGGCCCAAGCCCGAAGCCCGTGGGTTGGCCCGCATAGAGCTGTCATAGGACCACATATAGAGCTGTCATAGGACCCGTGCAATATATTTCATATGGCTATTTTCAAATCGCCATATGTAGTATTACACATGTCATATATGGGAATCGAATTTTTTTTCTGAAGGAGGTCAATGTTTTAATATTACATATCATATCTAGAAACTCATGGTCACAACTTAAGTATTTTTGTTGTTAAGATAGAAAGTGCATTGGTAAATGCCTTGAAAAATACCAAGTTTAATTATACAATGTTGTTCCATCAGGTCATCAAACGACAACGGCATACAAGTTTGAATAAATTTGATGTCGAATAAGCATGTTGTAATGGAAAGGGGTCAAATAGTAAGGCTACTGTTCCAGATGATGTTCCAATCCTAATTGGTCAAATCTTTTTTTAATATAGCTGGCCGACCCAAGCCGGGCCCGACCCATGCACTTGCGGGTCGGGCTCGGGTTTGGGCCGTATTTTTAGAGATGTTGTGGTCTTGGCCTGCCCCATGGGCTCAAAAATTGGAATTGGGCTTGGGATGGGCTGGGGTAGACCCGACCCAACCCGACCCGATGCTCATCAGACATCCCTACACCAAGGTATCTCATCCTGAATGTGACTTGTCAACTCGTCCATAATCAAAGAAAAATGAATGGACTCAAAGCTAAACCTTAATACAGACAAATGTTGATGTCAAAATACTCAATCTTCTCAGAATGGATCCCTACACAAGATGAAGCCATGTCATACATATCCTTTATGAGGTTAATATATAGGACATGCACTTCTCTCTTCTCCAAAACTATTCACAATATCTCCCGTGGGACATAATTATAAGCATTCTCCAAATCAGTAAATATGATATGGATATTCTTCCTTTTAACTCTATAAATCTCTATTGTTCTTCTCAACAAGTGGATGACTTCAATAGTTGATCGACATGGCGTGAATCCGAATCGATATGAAAACTTGCCTCAACATTCTTTTGATCGCACGTTCCCAAAATTTCATAGTGTGACTCTTCAGCTTGACACCTCTGTGATTTGAACTATTTTGAATGTCTCCTTTGTTCTTATAAAGAGGCATGGCTATACTTCTCCAATCTTTATTTTCTTGCTTTGCCAAATAGCATTGAATAAATTTGTAAGCCAAGTCAGACAACACTCACTAAAACTCTCTATACTAGTATAGGAATTTTATCTGGTCCTACACCTCTCCCAGATCTTATAACCTTAAAAGCCTCCTCTATTTCCATCCTTTGTGTTCTTCTATAGCTTGCACGGTGCAATTAACTTTCATTACTAGCTAGATATTCCAAAGTGATCTCTTTATTTCTTTCCTCAGTGAAAGTTTATGAAAATACTGCCTCCATCTAGTGTCTATATCCTTCTGAGTAACAAGGACGTAACATTCCTCATCCTTAATGCATCTCACTTGAGAAAGATCTTTTATCTTTCTTTCTCTTGCTTTGGGCAACCCAAATATATCTTTCTGGCCTTCCTTAGAGTCGAGTTTTTTGTACAAGGCTTCATAAACTTTTGATTTAGCTTTGATTGCAATCTTCTTTGCTTCCTTCTTTGCTTTTTTGTAGTCTGTGATAGTTTCCTATGTTATACCTTTAGATAGAGCTTTAAAGCACATTCTTTTAATTTTGAGCTTCTCTTGCGCCTCTCCACTCCACCGTCAAGCCTCATTTTGGTTTGGAGCTCCTCCCTTTGACTCGCCTAGCATGTCTTTTGCTATCTTTCGGATATAAGATGCTACCGCCTCTCACATCTCGTTTGCACTTCCGTTACAATCCCAAGATCTTCCTGAAGCTTGATTGCTTCAATTGAAGATTCCACCATATGGTTCTATTGATCTTGAAAACCCTTCTTTTCTTTACTAATCCTTTTATTTGCACATTCATGATTAACAAGCGGTGTTGGGTTGTCAAAATTTCTATGAGATTACTTTGCAGTTTTTGCCATACAACCGATCTCTTCTCCTCAATGCAAATCAATCAATCTGTGTTCTAGTCGGGCTACTCTTATAAGTAATTAAATGCTCACCTCTCTTCTTGAAGAGAGTGTTTGCTATGAAAAGATCATAAGCTGTTACAAAATGTGGAATGATATTTCCCTCTTCATCTCTATCCCCAAAGGCATGGCCTCCGTGAACATGAGCTACCTAAAGCATCCTTTCTCACATGTTCATTAAGATCTTCACATAAGCAAATCATCTCTTTTTGTGGGATTCCTTGCATAATCATATCCAAATCCTCCCAAAAAACTTGTTCAATCCTTTCATCTAGATCAATTTGCGGTGCATAAACTGAGATAATATTCAGAATTTCTTCTTCGATCATCAATTTTAGTAAAATAATCCGATCTTCGAATCTTTGCATCTTAACCATGCAATCCTTCAAATCCTTATGAACAATCGTTCCAATACCATTTTTGCTCTTATCTTTACCTGAATACCGAAGTTTAAAGCTTGTCTCCTCGATCTCCCTTGCTTTCTCTCAAACCCATTTTGTCTCTTGACATAGTATCTGAATCTTCCTTCTTTTCGTCGTATCTACTATCTCCACCGATTTGCCTGTCAAAGTACCCATATTCCAACTACATATCCAGAACTTACTCTACAACCTTTTTTGGACTAACTCCTTTACTCACACATCCTTGCAAATTTTGGACAGCATCTGGCCGGTGATGCAACAAAAATAGCTTATTTATTTTCATGTATTCCTCATAAGAGAACCCTTGCAAAATTTGAACTACATTCGAGCATCGATAAAATGGCCATTGTCAACTTATCATTGCCTTCAGGCGATGCAATGCGTCCCTAGTAGGGAATGTCTAATGAAATCTAAGTGTTTGCTTAAATGCATGTTGAAAAGATCCGAACTGCTTGTAACATGTTGCAAGTACAAAAAAAGATGTCGTAACTTGTAAATATGAATGCGAATGGAGAAAAATGTTGAAACTTGTGACCTCCTTTCCTTCCCCTTTTCTTCACAATGTTTCTTGTTGCCACCTTGGTTCCGAAATCTGAATTTTCCAACGAATTTATCAGCTGTCGATTTTTATTTTGGCGGTGTAATTGGGTGGTTTTAAGTAAACTGGATCTATCATTATTTTTAAAAATCAAACAGTTGGTTTGCGGCAGTTCAATCATTTTGAACCATATCAGTAACAGTATTTAGTACCAATCTTTATACTGTATACATAAAGGCCACGTGGATATGCTACTGTTCACGGTAATATATCATATGCACTACTTCAATAATAAGACTACATATGACACAGATTGTTCTGATGTGGCTCAGTTCTTGGAACCTAAATGTCGATTTCGGTCACTATTTCGGTGACTGACCGAAATGGAATTTCGGTCGAATTTTGGTCATTTTGGTTATTTTTTTATACTTGAGCCCACATATTTCGATCATTTCGCCCATTTTGATTGAAATTTTGATTTCGATTAGATATCGATATTCGACAGAAATTCGACCGAATTTCGATAAAATTTGAGGTGATGCTTAGTGCTGCTTGTTTTTCATGTATTCCACATCTTACATTTACAGCTCGTAAGGCGTTCGTTTCTATTTTACTAATGATGGCTCATATTCCGACAGTTACGGGCTTAATGAGTCATAGTGACAATCATGGCACAGATTATGCATCATGCATGACGTGGAATAGAGATATTGTTTTGACATTCATTAGACAATTTCATCTTCGACGTTTGCATGATATTTTGTCTAATTAATTATTTAGCTCGATTTTGTTGTTGGCTCTAAGGTAGTCCAAGCCACGTGGATGAAACCTAAACTCAACCTTCCAAGAAAATCACGATTTTCTTTTAAAAAATGGAACTAAGGGTCGTTGTTATTGACAATGAAATGATTATGGAGAACAAAGTTCAGCACCCGATCACAAACAGAAGACAGATACGATCAATTCACACACAATCTTTTGCTGCTTCCTATTGAGGTTGAATTCTTAGTGCACTTATACATTAACACACTACAAGAAAATTGACCATTAGTTGCAAAATTTACTTTCATTCTTGTAATTCCTACAGATATGTGTCATGTTTGTTGCTTAAGATTCATATATTGATGATTTATCTGTTGGCTTATTCGTTAGAATATATATTTAGGGTTTAATGGGGTTAAACCTTTTGAGGGAGTCGACTTGGCTATCTTCATCTTTATTGTTTTTATTTTGTAAGGTATCTTCTGAAAACACCCATGGAATTTTAGAACATTATATGACATCATGGTGTCATTCAAATTTCAATTCAATTCGAGACTCCTATTCCATCCATCAAGCTCTTGTCGAATTTTAATTGTTTCGGAATCATTAAAATCGACATATTCAAGATGGATCAGTTAGGAATTTTGGTTTCAAAGGGCATTACAAAGACTTGCAACAGTGGGCCGAGCATGCTAAGGGTTTGATGAGACGAGTGAGAGTTATGTGAGCTGCGAGGGAGATGGGTGCGCAACAGGTCCGTGAGGAAGCCAAGGGCCCATCGGGAGGCAAGGGCACAAACGTAGCATTTCCACCAGGTAGCCAGATATGCGGCATGTCCAAGACGAATGTTGGGAAGCGATGTATCAGAGGAGGAGGCCAGGGTACTCCATTTTCATGAAAGGCCAGTTTCCACCCACATGTTTTCAGAAAATACTTTAAAGAATAAAAAATAAAGATGGGATAGTCAAGTTAGCTCTCCCTCGGGGATAGCCCCATTAAACACTTATATTTATCATTGTTAAATTTAATAATGATTAAAAAAATCAACGGATAATCATTGCAATATGATTTATGCTAAGAATATGACAACAAATAAAATAATAATTATAAATTTAAAGAATCAAGTAATCGATATATTCATTTTATATATATATATATATATATATATATATAACCACGGAAAAATATGACAAGTTATTCGTTACTTTACGTCAATTATGTTGTAGTGACGTTCAATAGCCATACAAATGAAAAATATCATATTTGATAGTTAATTTTTTTTTGCATAAATAATTTTTGTTTTTCACATAATTGGTAACAATACGGGTATCTTTCATCTTTGGATCAAGATGAACTTGAGAGCGACCACCAACCTTAGCAAAAAGCAAGTCAATGAGGGAGAGATGATCGCAACCTGGAAGCAAGAGACATGCCAGTATTTATCATCACGTCCAACTTGCTGTTGCATCTAATCTTATATATAATTTACTAGAAATCCAATAATTTGCATGCCAAGTAGATACGTTTTTGCAACCGGTCGTCTCTTTCAACATATTATCAATTAATTTACGTAACCATCCAGTTGCTTACCTCAACAACAACATGGATCTATACTTAATTAGGGTACGAGGAGTACCGATCCATCTGTCCAATTCTAGTTGACAACTTGCCTCAACGTTGATAAAATTTTGAAAAACCACCTAGAGGATTGAATCTATTTCATATGCGATTTTCTCGTTCGCGATTGCTGTCCCGACTTCGTAGCATTTCATTCTTCTATGAGATTTTGCTACCTAGCCTTTCCATCCGGGCATCTTTGCCTTACGCTTAGATGTACTCCCTTCATTACGTCGTTTTTGAGTCTCTACGATTTTCGCTGTCATGATTTTGCATCCACTTGTTCAATTCTTCAGGCAACTCTTCCTGATCAAAAGTGGTTGTAGTTGTAGTCTAGACTTTCCAGGATTTTATGTATTTGCAGATAATAATTCGATAGAATACTAGGGTCCATTTGGTAATCGAGTTATCCTGAGGTAACCTGGTTTAGCTCTATCTATTCTTGAGTTGGAATTCCATCACAAATCATAGTGACATCACATCACATTCTTTATTCCAACCCTCATAACCATCCCAAACAGCTATTATTGACGTCAGTTTACCCCAACACACCCCAACCCAGCAAACAAAGAGACCCCAAGTGTCTTAGCTACGAAAAATCTCGTTGAACTTAAATGGGGCATCGCCGTTTTTGGTCATCAGCTCCCTAAAAAGACAAATCCAAAGCTTCAAGAGCGATCATCTTGACCATCGGATCACAAATGTTTAATTTTAGACGGCTTAATGATACGTATGAAATGTGATGACAAGTACATTAACATATTAGCTAGGGCACTCAAATTTATTGAACATATATCGGGATTGAAGAAATATATTGCATATTTCCTCAACTTATCAAATGAGGAAGAATCACCTTTGAAAAACCTACTTACATGCTAAATGGGAAAATTCTCAACATCTTACCAATTATACGAGATGAGTTCCATATTATTGATTTGCAGTAGACAGTGTCAAAAACCTTGACAAAACTCATTGGCTGAAAGGCAAAAATTTCCCTTCCTTCTATGGTAACACTATTAAACTCCTTTCTCATCCCATGAGTAGCACATAATCTGCCTACAATAAAGGTCAAATCGTTCTTCAATCATCTCATCTAGTATAGCTTCTTTGCTTCTGCTAGAGGAAAGAACAACTCATTCTTGATTTAGAATCTGAGATTGCATTTGGATGATTACTCTACATTTGAAATTATGAAAAGCAAACTTGCAAAATAGAGAAGTCAAGTTTAATTATTTGGGGATGAAGCACCGATGAATCATAGAAATTATTTTCAAGCTCTAGATACATAGGACATTGTAAGATATATCACAACTAATAAAGCATTTTAAGAATGAACTATCATTTAAAAGTTTCATAGTTCTTTTGGATGGTGATTTTAAACAAAATTTACTTATTAATAATAATGAGAAAAGAGAAGACACATGCAATGCTTCTATAAATGAATTAAAACTAAGGGAAGATTACAAAGTATTCACTTAGAGAGGAATATGAGATTGTCAGACATTTCTAGTAGTGAAAGAATACATACTCTTTTAAGAGACTTCGAAAAAAAATGATTTTAGATATTGACAGTTGTGTTATACCTATAATGATGTACAATAAAGAAGGGGAAGCAAGATGGATTTAGATAACAACCGTTTTATTGGTCCAATCAACTGAAATAAACATAGAATATTTTTTAACAATACGTGATAATTTTTTTTAAAAATAAGTTCAACAGTCACAAATATTTAAGAGAAAGGTCTTATAGCTCCAACTAATAATGCAATTTATATAATTAGTGAATATAAGTTATCATTACTTCTAGTTGAAGAGTGGATTTATTGTGCCAATTATCTATCATCTACAAGATATTTGCTAAGATACTCTCCTCAAGGCTTTCGGTGGTCCTTCCCCACCTCATTTCGCCTAACCAATTAGCCTTTGTTAAAAGTAGGCGAATTGAGGATAGTGTGCGGTTGGCACAGAGTTGACTTTGGGCTTCGAGAGGAGAAGGGGGCCATTTAGAGCATGCATTAAGGTTGATCTGACTAAAGCTTTTGATACATTTATCCTTCACTTCCTTATGGGCATACTGTCAGCTATGGGATTTGGTGAGGCTTGGCTGAGCTGGATATATAATTGCATTAGTACCATCTCCTCTATTTTGGTGAATGGAATACCTCATGGACTCTTCAGGGGCACAAGACGGTTCCGACAGGGAGAACCCCTTAATCCCCTTCTCTTCTCTGTGGTTATTGAATCTTTGACCTGCTTGGTTGAGCGGGCTGTGTTGGAAGGGAAAATAACTCCCATGGGCAGAGGGAGAAATAGGGCTCCCACACACGTGATCTATGCTGATGAACTCCTATTTTTCACGAAGTGCAATGATAAAACACTCTCTGCTATCAGAACTACAATGGATACATTTGGGACAATGTCTGGCCTCAGGATGAATTGTGCAAAGAGCAGGTTATTTTGTTCGAAGAATGCGAGAAGAGATTTTTCTTGGAACCTCACTCTTGGCCTCCTTGGTGAATCCTTGCCTACAAAATATCTTGGCATCCCCCTCTCTCAAAAATATGGTTGCTCCTCCTCTAGAAAAATGCTTGTGGACAAAGTTCGTGCTCATCTTTATGGTTGGAAGGCAAATTTTCTCTCAATGGTGGGACGTATTCAACTTATTAACTCTGTCATAAAAGGAATATTACTTTATTGGACCGAATGCTCGGTGCTCTCCTCCTTTGTTGTATCTCAGATCTCCTCCCTCTGTTCAGATTTTCTTTGGGACTACAAAAGGCATGAATTGGCTTGGAAAGACATCTGTCTTCCGAAAGAGGAGGGAGGCTTGGGAATCAGATCGCTTAGGGACTTGATTAATGCTCCCAATGTCACTTGGTTTTGGAGATTCCTCACGACAGATAACTGTATTTGGGATGATTTCCTTGCTTCAAAATATCTCCGGGATGAATCGTTTTGGGATGCTTCCGTTCCTCGTAAAGCATCAACTCTTTGGAAGACACTTTTGAGAAGCAGATCTACCATTGCCCCAGCCCTGGACCAACTTAGCCCCCCTTATAGGTGGACCTTCTCGCCTGTAGGTTTCCCATTTTGCTCGTGCTTTGATCTTGTCAGGACAAGGGGAACCTTGAATGACTGGTGGAGAGATTTTTCTTGGAACCTCACTCTTGGCCACCTTGGTGAATCCTTGCCTACAAAATATCTTGGCATCCCCCTCTCTCAAAAATATGATTGCTCCTCCTCTGGAAAAATACTTGTGGACAAAGTTCGTGCACATCTTTGTGGTTGGAAGGCAAATTTCCTCTCAATGTCGGGACGTATTCAACTTATTAACTCTGTCATCAATGGAATATTACTTTATTGGACCGAATGCTTGGTGCTCTCCTCCTCTGTTGTATCTCAGATCTCTTCCCTCTGTTCAGATTTTCTTTGGGACTACAAAAGGTATGAATTGGTTTGGAAAGACAATTGTCTTCCGAAAGAGGAGGGAGGCTTGGGAATCAGATCGCTTAGGGACTTGATTAATGCTCCCAATGTCACTTGGGTTTGGAGATTCCTCACGACAGATAACTGTATTTGGGATGATTTCCTTGCTTCAAAATATCTCCGGGATGAATCGTTTTGCGATGCTTCCGTTCCTCGTAAAGCATCAACTCTTTGGAAGACAATTTTGAGAAGCAGATCTACCATTGTCCCAGCCCTGGACCAACTTAGCCCCCTTATAGGTGGACCTTCTCGCCTGTAGGTTTCCCATTTCGCTCGTGCTTTGATCTTGTCAGGACAAGGGGAACCTTGAATGACTGGTGGAGAGATTTTTCATGAACCTCACTCTTGGCCTCCTTGGTGAATCCTTGCCTACAAAATATCTTGGCATCCCCCTCTCTCAAAAATATGGTTGCTCCTCCTCTGGAAAAATGCTTGTGTACAAAGTTCGTGCACATATTTGTGGTTGGAAGGTAAATTTCCTTGCAATGGCGGGACGTATTCAACTTATTAACTCTGTCATCAATGGAATATTTACTTTATTGGACCGAATGCTCGGTGCTCTACTCCTCTGTTGTATCTCAGATCTCCTCCCTCTGTTCAGATTTTCTTTGGGACTACAAAAGGCATGAATTGGCTTGGAAAGACATCTGTCTTCCGAAAGAGGAGGGAGGCTTGGGAATCAGATCACTTAGGGACTTGATTAATGCTCCCAATGTCACTTGGGTTTGGAGATTCCTCCCGACAGATAACTCTATTTGGGATGATTTCCTTGCTTCAAAATATCTTCGGGATGAATCGTTTTGGGATGCTTCCGTTCCTCGTAAAGCATCAACTCTTTGGAAGACACTTTTGAGAAGCAGATCTACCATTGCCTCAGCCCTGGACCAACTTAGCCCCCCTTATAGGTGGACCTTCTCGCCTGCAGGTTTCCCATTTCGCTCGTGCTTTGATCTTGTCAGGACAAGGGGAACCTTGAATGACTGGTGGAGAGAGGTTTGGTGCTCTCCGACAACTCCCAAGCATAAGTGCTATTTTTATAGAGCAGTAAGAGATAAAATCCCCACTAGAGAAAGGTTACAAAAAATTTGTTTATGCTAGGATTGCAGCTGCTTGCTTTGTGGACACTCTCTCGAATCTAGGGACCACATGTACTGGCAATGTCCCTATTCCTGGGATGTTTGGGAACAAACGTGTGTTGCCTTAAATTTGCCCTCTTTTGCTGATGGGACGATAACAAGTGACTCCATTAACTGGGCAAGAATGATTCATGGGCAAAATGCTAGCCTTGCTTTAAAGATCAGGACCAATTTGGATGTGGCTTCGTGGTGGATCTGGTGAGAGCGTAATATCCGTTGGACTAATACCTTCCGTGCGCCTGCTAGAGTCACTGCGAAACATATATATAGAAGATTTGAAGATCCTTCTTAATTGCTCATGCTCACAACCTCTTCTTTGTGATGAAAACTAGCTCCTGGGAAGCTGAATTTGAATATATTTTTGTTTTCCTCTTTGTAACTTCCCCTCCCTTTTTGGGGTTTTGTGAGAGGGTAACCCTTTAATGTAACTAACTTACACCATCAATAGAAACTTATTTACCACTCAAGAAAAAATGACGAGGATTAGCTGTACCCTATGCAATATCTCAATACACTGACATTTATTGTTCTTAATAATGTATTACAAGTAATTATTAGATCAACTATAATGTTGTTACGAAATCTAAATCTAAGTAATGGACTTTGCAATGGATTGAGATTTGATAACAAATCAAAAGACTTCAAATATCATTGAAAAATATTTACTAGGGTTATAAATAAATGAGCTAAAGTTTACATTCCACGTATTATCTTCTAGGACAAAAAAACAAAACAAAAGGACATTCATTTAGAAGAGAAATAGAATATAAGATAATGAGGAGAATGAAGGAGTTATACCTGGAACTATGGATGGAAGATGTTGTGGTCACCAATGACCGAGCTTAGTAAAGCTCCGCTAGATCCTAACCTTGACACAGAGATGACCAAAGCAGAGGCTCAAGCATGTGGTGAAGCACAACTGCATCAAGGTGGTGATCTCATCAGGATCTCACTACTCTCTCTCTCTCTCTCGACGAGGATGTGAGAATCTTTAACTCTCTCTCTCTCTCGCTCAAAGATCAGGGAAAAAGAGCTGCAAATGGCCGATGTTGGAGGAAAGCTGAGAGGTGGTGAGCTTAAAAGGAAGAGAGATGCTGGTACAATGTATCTAGACGCAATTCCATCATTGACAGGGGGTTAACGTGCCCGGTGGTTACTTGCAGGCTAAGAAAAGTGGTTGGCTAGGTTGTTGGGCCAGTTGAGGAAGAAGGGAGAAGGGAGAAAAGAAAGAGGAAGAAATAAAAAGAAGAGAAGAAGAGACGTTTACAGGAAGCGAACCTTTTAGAAAAACTAACGGGTTCTTGCCACATATCAGCCAAGGTGCCACTACAAGACAAATTACGAAGGACAAAAGACCTTATATAAATTATATAAAATACAATGTAAATTACATAATAAATAACAAATTATTTTAGATGGATAAATAATATAAATAAAATACAAATATTATAATAAATTATTTTATTATGAACTTCAATAAATTTTAAAATTGAATTTAAATAATACAATTAATTAAAACATTAATGTATATGTATAAGTTACATATATACAATATGATATATTATTTTAATTAAATATTTTTACAAATAACTTATTTTTTATATTTTATTAATTTATTTTATTTACTAAGGATTATAAATATCTTTTCATTATATTTTAAATAAAATATTTATTTGGTTAAATAATTAGTTATATTTTCAATATAGGTCTTTTATATTTATACAAAAATTACAAATATTTATTATTTAATTAATTAATATTTTACTATTTTAATATTTTATTTATTTAAAATACATTAAAGTATATTAAATACATTTTTATTATTTTTTATAAATATATTTACAAGGGTAAATAAATAGAAGTTTCTACAATATAAGTAATATTTTCTTATATAATAAACATATTTATTTATTTTTTTAACTCATGTAATTTTATCTAGTTCTTGTGCTTATTATAAAATATGATAAAAAATAATAAAAATATAAATAATGGACAAATACGAAGGATACAATAAATAGAATAGATTATACAGTTGTTCAGAAACCATAGTACCCTAAATTACGATTTTTCGTATCTTAACTCTGATTTTAATGAAATCACTTTCATTTTAAAGATAATTTAATTCTGATTACAATGAAAGGTAGTTTAATAAATTTTGAGATCATACCGAGTAAATATTATCTTTGAATATCCATTTTACGATGTTTATAATTCGTTGTGCCATGATATTTATATAATAATTTCGATTATATTTTTATAAACTAGTATACATTATTATAAACAATTTTGAAGAGTAAAATAAATTAATTTAAAGCCATATGAATAATAACAAAAAAGATAAATATATGTAAAAGGTGAATAATGTACATTATCTACGATTAATGAATTGTATTTTTGATATTTTTCTAAGTTCATATCCTTATCTCCGCCTATTTTTTTCTCTTGTGAGAAAAAAGTTACTAGTAACTTCTTAGGTCAAACTAGCTAAATCTTTTATAGAAAAAGTAGTGGTAATCATTTTGGCTAGAACGATAGCACAAACTTTGATAGATAGCCTTGCATATTTATACATATTGATCTTTAAATGCATCTAGTTTTTTATTAGTAATATAACATTTAAATTATGTTTATTTTTCAGGAATGTATATGTTCATCTTCCACCACTAAATACTAACATGGATTTGGAGAATCCAAAGGTTACCCACTGTAAGGATAGGTCCATTTATTCCCATCATTTTTATGTGAATGATAAATATATTGATTAGGTCGTACATCTTCATAATTATTTACAATATTTAATTGAATAAGAGCAACTTCTCCCACGATGGAGCAAAATTTTTCCATGTTACCACCAAAATAAGAAGCAAGTGATAACAAAAAAACTATTGTTGAAATTCAATATTTAGGTCCTAAAGAGTGTTAGGTTATTTTTTATATATTTTAATATATTTTAATCATTATGAGATATACACTGACAAACATCTAATCTGTTTGTTTATATAAAGTACACAGTTTAATTACAAAAAATTAACATTTGATATAGATGTTTCAGATGGTTGGTGGTACCAATGTATACATGCCATTAGTGTAAGGCATGATTAAAGATATACAATAATAAATATTTGTGTAGTTGGTGTTGTTCTGTTGAGGATCTATCACTACTCTGGTATTTTAAATTTAACAAAATGTAATATTATTTCTAGATATTTTATATATGCACCACGTAGAGTGTGTGGAAAAAAGGTGGAAGCCTGGATGATGGTTGCTTCACGGTGGTCTCTGATGACGTGCTCTTGGCCAGTCTACTAATCACACACAATTAATAGTTGCTGATTTGACCGAACACAATAGGCGAATCAATCAACAATTAACTCACATGTAAAGATAAAGTAGTGCAATAACGAGTGAACTAAAATTTATTATAACAAAGATAAAATGAGTATAGTGTACAAGTATTCTGGGTGTCGAATCACTGAGAGTTATGAGGATTGACAAATAATTATTGTAAACAAAGAATAAACAACAATTATGAATTTGTGTACTTTTGGGTTTTTAAAATTTTTATGGGTTTTTATTGATATTTAATTTTTATGGATTTTTAATTATATATATTTTGGTTTTAATTTTATAATTTTTATTTTATTTTAATATTTTTTGATTTTAATTTCCTTTTCTTTTGAATATGAAATAAATAAATAAACATACAATGTAATATGTATAATATAATAATTATATAGGAAATAATTACGTAAAAAAGTATAACAAATTTAGAAAATATATACAAGTAGAGCTTATTTTAATGTATTAAAAATATAAATAAGTATAATAATAAATATATTAATAGATATATGCATATATATATAATCAAGATAGGATTTTTTAATTATAAATATAGATACTAATATTAAAAATTTATAAAAAATTCTTTTTCTTTACTTTTCTCTGTTTTATGAATTTTTAATGATTTTTGCTAATTTTTAGGACCCAAAATATTCCAAATCAGGGAGTTAAAAATATGTCAAATTATTTTGATATTTAAAAATAGCTAATAAGATTGAAAAATTTCAAAACTTTTTTTACTATGAAGTAATATGCATACATACAATTATAGAATAAAAAAATTATTTTTTTTGTATTTTTAAAAATATTTTCTAATTTATTTAGGGTTAGGAGAGTTTTTCAATTTTAAGGTTTTCTTTTGCTATTTTTGATGATTTTTAGTCTGTAGCCATGCTATATATTAATATAATATATACTGGAATTTTTAAATTTGTTTTTCTATTTTTTGTAGTTTTATCTCTAAACAGGGAATAAATAGCTCTAAAATGATTTTTTAAAATAAGAAATGCAAGGAAATGGAAAATAAAAATTATGGCATGGATAAGCATCATTCAAAGCATATCTGTTATTGTTTTCATATTTTCAAGTACAAGAAATATTTAATCAAAAATAAAATGCATAAAATTAATTATAGACGCCTAACAAGGTATATTTGCAATAAAAATAAAAGTCAGGAAGTTACGTGCAAAATACCCAAAAGTTTTGAATTTATCAAAAATTTATAAATTTGACAGAAGTACCTGAACCCGCAAGGGTATGCTTGTGAAATTCCCAACTCATGTGAGGGACCACGTGAGCTATGCTAGCATGGACCCAAGTGTGATATACAAAAGATCAAGAGCCACTTGTAAATTTTACAGAAGGTTTTAAACTAAAAATATCATTTACATGACTAAAAATAAAATAAAAGAAACGGCGAAGTGTAGACGCAATTATCCCCAAAAGTGCACGCGATTGGTCGTTGTTTATAATATCACTTGGACACATGGCATCATCTTATCAGCTGATACCGCTTCACTGATGAAGCGCTAGAATTAGATCTCCACTAGAGATCCTACGTTGGTGGTGCGCTTCATTCGACGATATCTGCACGACTGTGATTCAGCTCGGATCTGGATACACTCGGAAGAACTGGGAGGAACCCTACCACTTCCGAGCTTTGATTTGTGCTTACTCCCTACTCTGAACTCCTTTCTTCATTTTGATTGTCCCTACACCCTCTTGGAAGGGGTAGGCATCCACATGGGTTCTTAATGAAGTCTAGATCCCGCTGGAGGAGCCCTAGAATGTTCGTCATTTCTAGGCACCTGGAGCTCCTATCCAAGGGCATGTTATTTTCCCCAAGTATCATTTCTAGCCTTTGAACATGCGCAAAAAATTTCACAACTCGACGGTTCCCTCAACCGACCAATGAAGCTGAATAACACATGGAGGTGGATGGCGATGAAAATAAGGCGAGGTGGAAAGAAGGAGCTTCAATTCGCTCTGATTTGTGCAAAATCAGAGGGGAGAGATGGGGAGGGAGGTGAAGAAGCATAAGGGAAAGAGGATGGTCTGATCTGGGAGTCGAAACTAGTCGATTTCATTAAGAGTCAGTAACCGGATCTTTGAGCTCCAATAAACAAAATTACTGAATTAAACCCAATCTATGGGCTAAGGATTGAAGCTAGAGCTACGATTACACTAAGGAATTGAAATACTAGAAAATATACTACCTAGAAGCTCGTACTTGGATGGATCCAAGGAGTAGAAGGTGCTCCGCCTGAAGGTACTTCAAGTGAGTTGGACCACCGCCTAACCTCCCCTTTATCCACACCGAAGCCTTAGCGAGGTTGTTGCTGTAGAGGAAGTAGAGGGGTTGAAAGAAAAAAGGAAGGATGAAGTGGGTTCTTATAGAGATGGGTTTCGACGAAATGGTGGTGAGGATGGATTGGGCATGGACGATGGTTGGTGGAGCCTAAGGAATGGGCGTGCAGTAATGAGATGAGGGAGGTAGCGGTGTGTGGAGCTCAAGGGAGAAGATGGAGTGGAGGTGGCATGAAAAATCGAAGAAAGGCAGGGGTTGATTGATGAATCCATGATTCATTAACATTATGTCTGAATTTGTCTTAAACCCTTAATAAATACATGTAAATATCCACTAAATTCCACTTTTTAACAAAATTTTATTCATGAATATATACACTTTTATGCATTAAAATCATGTAAATAAATAAAAGAATAAAAATAAAGAAAATAAAAATAAAGGCAAATTGTAGATATGTATATATGTACAATATGACTTGCAAAATAAATATAGCTGAAAGTGATTTTTATAATTAATCTCCGAGAACAAGTCAGCATGGATTGGGCGACAAATAAATAAGTAGGGGTAGATAAGGAAGAAAACAAATAAAATAATTAACTTCATACTTCATACATTCTTCACTATTTATCAAATAAATAACAAATCTTCATTGATTTTTAATTAATTCATATGAACATATTGTTCACCAAATTCTTCTCCTAATTATTTCCAAAAATGTATAAAAAATATAAAAATAAGTTAAAAATATTACCTTGTATATATGCCAAGAAATCCAACTTGTAAATTCTCAAAATCCAAACTTCCGAACATCATAACTTGCTCATACAAACTCCAATTTCACTCTACTCACCTTTAAAGTTCATAAAACACTATTCTCTAATTAATGAAGGTGATTTCACTAAATCAGAGTCCGTTTACAAAAAGTCAGTTTTGGGAGCTAACTACAACTGGGTTTCTGGGCTATCTACTTTATTTAGAAGACATTATTTACCATTTTAATGGTTTTACAATTTTTAATTACTTTCTTGATTTTGTATTTTAACCTTAATTTATTTCATAATTTTTCTAGATTATTTATTATTTTAAATAAATCAAAAACCCTAATTTATAGGTATAAATGAACTATACAATTTATAATTGTATATATTAATAAACATAAATTAATTTATTAAAATCCACAAAAATTTGTATATACTTTATTTATTAACCTAATAATTAATAAAATATAAAATTAATATACTATTTAGTAATTTATTAAGTTAAAAATACAAAACCTATTTATTAAGTATTATTTATATTTATTTATTAATATAATATTTATATTTAGTAAAATAATTATTATTTATTAACCTTAATTATACCATAATTTAGATAATTTATTTATCTTTTTATTTTTACACTTAATTAAAATAAGGTTATTTACTATTTATTTAGTATTTATTAATGAATTACTTAAACCTGGCCAACCAGGTGCTGACACTTAATTAAAATAGGCGACCTGGGACCTTCCTCAAGAAGGCCGTCCGATTGTCTGTTCCAACCGCCGATCTTCGACTTTTTCTCCATGTCACCTCCAAGCTTCTTTCTCCGATCTCCACCCTCGATCTCCTTCTCATAACAATGTATTTACACGCCAACCCTTAATCTTCTAACAAACCTCCATCGTTCATCTATAAAATCACCTCCAAGTCTCCATATCCAAACTAATCACTCTTAACTAACTCCAGTTCCAAAATAGCCTGGCCGAGTCCTCCACTTTCCCACCTCGCTCCAACCATCTTCAGTGGTGACAAAACCTGAGTGCCTCCCCGCATGGAAGAAGGATCATCGGAGGGGAGGTTCCAAGGCTCCGTCGTCTTGCATCGTCGCCACCGTGCCGCGTACATCTCTGAGAAGACTGCTTGTCGAGCCAAAACCAGAGGGTCCTACACCTTCGAGTCCCAGGTCAGTTCATCCATACCTTTCCCATTTTATTTCTCAATCGTCATGTCTGCATTAGGTTAGTTAATCATGTCATTAGATACCCTAATCATCATATTTAGACATACATCCTTAATCCCTCGCAAGACCGATTCAAATCATCCCCATTCGCTTTTCCTTTTCTCACTTCAGCTTTGTTTTACAGATTCTAGAAAGCTACTTTAGATCTGCAAAATCTGTAATTTGTTGGCCGATTCCTTGCGAATCGAGCAAGAAATCATTTCATTGCATGTTATTCTTACATCAGGAGCGTTCGATTCATCATCTGGAGCTTTGAAATTTTGAAGAATGATCAAAGCATTACCATATTTAACAACCTCCAGGTCTTCCTGAAGCGCTACCTTTGCCAGCGAATCCCATCTGACTACGATTACCTTCGGCGAAGCTTACCCGCATGTGAGCTCGAGGGTTGTAGGAGACACCCCTCTGGCCTTGCAGGAGGCCCCAGGTCAAGTGTTAGATGACATGTAGAAGTCGGAGAAGGAAGCCCAGTCGCCACCCGCGCAATGGATCCGAAGAACATCAAGAACTCAAGGACGCACAGGTGGTTGCCACGTGGCCATCACCGACGGCCCAGATCGCACTTTCGTATATAATCTTGACCGTTCAAATCGAATTGGTGGAAGAATTGCACAATAAACCCAACCAAAGTTCCACAATTCCAGGCCGCCCCAGATACTTTCCAGAATTACATTTAGGTCCCCATGCGGGGTTAATACTTTTATGTTTATTCACATTTTAATCCTTTCCAGGGACTGGTTTGTAACAGAATAGAGACTTTATTTTGTAGTTATACCCCTGGATTTTAGGGGTAGTTTGGACCTCATTTTTGTTGTATTTTTCCGCGATTTCTTTAGGGTAGTTTCATAACTACCTAAGATACATTTCTTGTATTTTTAATGATTTTTCATCACTTTATCTTGTCGATTTGTTTTTCGCAATTGTGAGTTAGTTTTGAGTCAATTTTTGAGTCTTTTGTAAAATCAAGAATAAAGAGAACATTTTTGAGATCTCTTTCATGTATCAAAAATCGTGGTTTTGATATTCTGTCTCCTTGAGTTCGACCCATGCACACTTACCTGGTAAAATAATATAGTGTAGATGAAAATAGGAGAGAGAAGCCTATTCACTTCATTCTCTCTTTATCTCTCTCTCTCTCTCTCTCCTATTTTCGTTGATTTTTTGTTTGATCAACGTGGATCTCTCTTTGCGGGTTTCTACATTGACATCATTTTTAACTGCAAATCGGATCCGTGCTATCAAAATGGCATCGTTGCCAGGGAGGGGTAATTCCTACAACAGTTTTTGACTTTAATTTTGAAAATTCCCGATATTATTGGTTTTAAAAAATTTGTTTCTTTATCGATTTTCGATTGATTTTCATTTTACATCTTTTATTCGGCTTTTACGGCTTTTCGTGTTTCTTCGAATTGCTTTTGATTTTTGTTTGATTTTCTTTTCCTAACTAATTTTTGCAGGGCCTGCAGGTTCAGTCAGTTTCCACAAAAGCCGAAGCAGTTGAAAGTGTAGAGAACGAACCCTTCTTTCTCAAGCCGGTTGCAGAGGGAAGAGTAAGTTAAGATTTTTGATTTCTTGTAATATTTTGTATAAAAGTGGCATTTGCCTGTGTTTTTGTATTTTACAGAAAGGGGCCCCATAAGGGCATCCCGACTTGTACCTCCCCTCCCTTTTTCTCGGGGTCTGCTTCACCGAGTGTCGTGCATTCGGGGGAGCAGGGCACCCACCGCGGTTTTTCTCGCATCACTGGTTTTCCACAGTTTTTTCACGAGGCTAGGTGCATGCTTAGGTGTTTTTCGATTTTTATTCCTATATGCTTGCGCCTTCGTAGATAGTTCTAGGACTCGCAACCAAGGTGCATGTTTTTAGGATTTATATATATTAAAAAAATCCGTTAGATGTTTGTCTGAAAGAAATCCAAAAAAAAGAGAAAATCGAAAATAAAACCGGGACTGCTTAAATATCTGACTTTAAAAGAAACGTAAGGATCATTTGCTTTGGGAGAGTAACCCTCGTACTTCAGTTGCAGGTACACTTCCAGATATAGTGAGTGAGGGACGACACTTAAGGCTAGAACCAAAGTCTGTGTTTCCTTCAAGATACTACTTAGTCCATACTCCTGATCACTGTTCTTCAGTGGGTACGCTCGGGTAGTCGGAAATGTTACTTAGCAAAGTGTGGGGGGGGGGGGTTTAGAAGACACTAACGCAAGGCTCCGTCCTCAAGTAACACGGGTAGCTGGAAATGGTCTGTACTTATTTCCTAACTGGCTGAGAACAAGTGATTTTCTATAGGACTCGGACAGTGTTGCGGGGGAATTTTGGGCACCTATCAGCTCACGATAATTTGTGAATGTACTTGTATGCCCAAGATAACCCCAAAAGCGACAAGATAAACGACCGAACTCTTACGATCATCATTGGGTTGTGTTGATGTACATGGTTTACTTTGTGTTTGATTGTGAGGGTGTGAGTTACCGCATCTTTTACGCCTTCTCCCATCTCTCTTGATTTTACATCATGCTCTCCCGATTATCCTCTTAATATCGAAGACGACGACTTGACGAATATTTTGCTTAGACTCTGTGAGCTCTCGATCTTTCACCGTCCATCGTACATTTTTCACAGACTCGGATGACCCTCTTCTCTAGTCGGTCCCATCTGATCTTGAGGAGAGTCAGACCCAGAATCCCTCGCCTCCCAGCCCATTTTTTGAGGCAGACCCCTACCTTAATTTATCGTTGCTTTCTCCAGTCAATTTTTCTCTGAGTTCTTACGAGAAATTTTCCTTCTCCAGAAGATTTGAAGCAGATGGCTCATGGAAAGGGACCAGCATGGGAGCGACCAGTTGAGGAACATCATGCCGATGGAAGACCGGATCTAGTCACAGATATCACAACTGGGATTCTCGATACATTGTAGGCAGATGAATATTCAGATTTGCGACCATTTCAGGGTACATAATGAGTTACGAGCTAAGATCGCTGTGCTCAGAGCAGGAGCCGGGAACCCACTGCCACCAGCCGTGGTTCCCGCAATACTCAAAGATGAGTATGACCCCGGGCGAGAATGTTACATCATGAATTCGGTTACCACCAAATCAGGGGTCATATGAGTTGCGTCCGACTTTCATCTCATTTCTTCCCAAGTTCTATGGGAATGCCTCAGAGGAGCCGTTTACCTTTTGCAACAATTTGAGATGATTTGTGGTACGACTAATTACCCTGGAGTTACGCAGGAGGCCATTCACCTCAAAGCCTTCCCTTCCACCTTAGCAGATAAGCCACATTACTGACTCAGTCATTTAGGGAGAGAGATTTCTATGTGGACTGATATGAAGTCCACATTCCTGTGTAAATTTTTTCCTCTCGGACGAACAAACATGATGAGGAGTCAAATCTCCAATTTTACTTAATTGTCGAATGAATTGTTCCATGAGGCATGGGATCGATTCAAAGATCTTACCGAGAGATGTCCTCATCATGAGATACCGAGGAAGGTGCTTGTGCAGAACTACTTGGAGGGACTCCAACCGGATATTCAGGGGCTTGTGAGTGCCGCATGTGCTGCAACTATCTGAATTGGGATGCTGAATTGTCTGGTCCCATCTTCGAGGGGATGGTAGAAAACTAGAGAGTCGTCGACTCTACTCGGGCATTCCAGAAGGCTTCTCAGCCACCGCGTCACCGAGAACATCATAAGGTGGCAAACATTTTAGACCCTGAATCCAATACCAGCATGGGTTATATCAGCGAGAAGTTAACATTGGTAGATGTGATTGAAAAGCAAGTTCAGGACTTGCAGCCGCTGCGAGAGTTGGAGAAACTCTCATCTCTGCCTCAACAGTTGAGTGATCTTATGAAGAAAGTGACTGAACTGCAGCTTCAATACCAGCATGCTCAAGCTTCTTCGACTTCACAACCCGTTTAGAGATCTTTACCTGCTCCACCCACCCGACAGATCCATTTCATCCAAAACGAGACAGAGACTCCGCAAATTGATTGGCCAGGAGGACCAGTCTCTTACAAATCCCAGGCAGATCATCAGCTCTGCAGACATCGATGTTGAGCCTCAAGACACTCTTGAGGCAACAGAATATGGTACACTCCGATTCAGCAGCCGAGTGTACATCATCAGCAACAACCACAACATTATCCACAACATGGACGTCAACAATATTAGCACTGACAATACTACATGCAACAACAGTCTCATCAGAACGTCTATCAGATACCACATCTGTTCATCATACTGGCTCCATAGTCACAACCTAATTATCATCACCACCAGCAGCAATCTCCATTCACGCCACAACAATCTCCTCAGCAATACACTCCTCACCATCACATGTAAAGGCAGGAGAGAGTTGAGAGTCAGGGTTACGTGTCGAACCAGAATCATCTTCGCAAGCCTTGGCACTAAACCAGATCATGGACATGCTGAGCACGCTCCAGATCGCGCACAAGATTGAGATGGAGCGGGTTAACCATCATCTGGATGAGTTAACCGCGTCCAAGACCAGTCTTCCCGCACAACCTTAGATGAATCCGAATAACAAAAGGAGGCATCCAGATCAGGTAGACGACTCAACAGGTACGATCTCTTTTCCTGAATTTTTATCTAACTTCATTCGTCTTAAGAGTGGTAGATCATCACAAGCATCTAATCAGGAGGGGGAGATGGCACAAGGAGAGGAACAAAAGCCATACCATGATGCACAAGCTAAGGAGGAGAACCACAACAAAAGGGATCAACCATTCGATGATCAGGGATAAGGAAGTGATGCTGATACGATCGACATGGATTTAGGCGAATCAGACAACGACACCGCGCTAGGCCATGAAGATATGCCCGAAGCTAATATGTCCTTTCCTATTTTAGAGAGTTTTGTATATAACTCTGATTCTCCTAACGTACAAGTTGATCTCGATTGCAATAAAAAAGAGAATTTTATTCGTTAGCTTGTTCCTTTTCCTGAGGCTTTGTATGGAAAAGGCATAAGAAAATCCAAAAAAATGATGTTACTCCAGAGACTGAGAAGTTACTAAAAGATCACATCTTTTTGAAAATCCCGCTCCATGATGCCTTGGATCACTTCCCTACGCTTAAGCAGCAGTTGAAAAATGAATGTACAACGTGTAGGAAGAAGAGATCTCGAATAGAGAAGCATATTTTGACCAAGGCCACCTCCTGCATGATTCAGAACAAACTTCTGAAGAAAAAGGACTCGGGAACACATTATGTCAGATGCAATATCTTAGAAGCCACATTCGATCGCACTCTCCTAGATAACGGTTCCTATATTAATCTTCTACCATCGTGTTTACTCGATAAGCTTGAGTTAGGTCCTCTTTACAAATCCCGATCGATCCTTCAGTTTGCTTGATAGATATGTAAATAGACCCAGGGGCATTTTGATAAATGTTATCATAACCGTACAGGGTTTGCAATTCCTAATGAACTTTAAGGTCCTAGACATGGATTGCCCTACACAGTTACACCTTACCCCGATCATTCTTGGAAGGCCTTTCTTGGAGACCACAAAGGCCCTTTTCGATTGTGATATAGGGAGGGTATCTTTTCGCACCGAGGGTGAGAAGTTACATATAGAGATGGCGAGAGAATCATCCAGTGTCATGTCTACAACTAGTTCCGATTCTTTGAGTTCCTTAGCCACGTGTGATTACAAGGATAAGGTTCGCCTTGACGACCTCGAGAGGTATTGATGAATACTCATTCATCACTCTTTATTCTTATATTTTAGCTACAAAAACCTTTGCAAATACATGTAAATAGGTGTAAATACAAATAAGTACCAAAAGACATGCATTGTATAAAGTTTAATAATTAGCATGTTTTTATGCAGAAATAAAAGAATAAAGAGACAAAAGAAAAAGAGGGAGATATTTTGAATAAATATTTAGCAACCTAATCCCAAGGGAGGGCTCAGCATGGGCCTGACCGCATGAAAGCCAAAGTAGAGAGAGATAGGGAGCTCATGTGTGTAAATATACCTGTAAATATAATAAAAATATTTTCCTCCAAAAATAGAATAAAATAGGCTGGTATATATTTGTAAATATTTGAAAATACAAAATCAAAATAAAAATAGAGAAAATTAAAAAGAAATTAAAAGCCCTTCATCCTTGTACATAGACCATGTGTATATAAACCACATATGTATCTATTTCACCTTGCAAATAAATCAATAAAAAATTCCACAAAAATTTGTACATATTTCTTATTCCATAATGTAAATAAATAAAAGAAAAATCACAAAAATACAACAACAATAAAAAGAAATAAAAATAAAAATCAAAACCACCTTGTATGTATACCACATATGTATATAAATAAAACTATTTATTTCACCCATGTACATAATTAATAAAAATAAAATAAAAATACCGTATTATTCCAAATTTTATCTTATAAATAAATAAAATATAAAATTGGAATAATTAGTATAAAAATGAATAATTAAAAATCAAAAATCAAAAAGACGTATGCATATACATGTATATAATAATAATATTTTGTAAATACATTATTTATATTTCAAAAAAATAAATACAAATCACAAAAAAATAGTTTAAAAACAAAGAAACATTTTTTGTGTTTTAACTTTTTTGGAATTCGATCATTTACTATGTTAAATAAAGTGTCAAATAAATCATATTTGGAGGGCTCTGATTGGTACACGGGGGATTGTTGACCCCGGTCAACTCTCCCCCAGGACCACCAGAGCCGGATCTTGTTGCCCCGACCCGACTTCCCTGATTTTTCGCCACTCGATCCGATCGCCAATACCATTAACCTCGGGTCCTAAACCGAGCTTGATCACCTCTTACCCACGCCTGGGGTGGATTTTGGGGATCCGCGCTTCGAGATGCTCGCCCGACTCCCCGATAGCCGGACCCCTAGAGGTATTTAGTCCGAGCTCCGCCTCCTATTTCACTCATCTTTGGCTCATCCATTCTCCACCCAAGGACCTCCATCGCCTCCACGAGAGTGACAGCTCGCCGCCGGTGGTGTCGCAGCGAGGAGGGAGCGTGTAGGTCATCGATCTGGCAGCTACACGCCGTAGTGCGCCGCCTGGAGGTGGTGCTCGAGCCTCGGACACCGACGGTCCTCGAGGCTAGGACCCAGAGCTACCCCAGCTCGTCCACAGTCGACCTCGCCCAGTAGGTAGTCCCCGTTCTTCCTCTATTTCTTTAATTTTGCTTTTCTCCCAAATCGCGCCGTCACCATCGACCTTTGATTCCGACCACCCTCGCCTTCGTTTCGATCATCGGAGTCGCCCATCACAATCTCCCTTCCTCCGCGCACATTCTCCACCCACTCATCCAACCCAGTTCACACAGGAACTGGGATTGGGGATCCTCCACCGTCGCTTTGCCGGAGCCCCTTCATTCCGACACACCGATCATCCGCACCACCCCTAACCGGGTCGAGGCACTTTGCCCTCGACCCAGGAGCTCGTTTCTTTGCTTTGCAGGTCCATTCGAGTCCATCTAAGGACTCGACCATCTGGAACAGCAGCTCCGCCTCCGCCGACGTCGCCTGAGCTCTCCGGAGCTCCGTCGCGTCATCGGAGGATTCCATTCGACGCGGGAGGCCACGGCGTAGCATCTTCGATCTTCAGCAGCCTTCGAGGAGGTCTCCAGCGCACATACGAGCCCGGCGAAGTTCGCCGATGTCCAGTTCGTCGAGCACCCTCCTCTACTATCCGATCGACCTCCAGCTCCAGTTTAGATCTCAGACGTCCATTTGAGGAGCGGCCAGCACCGTCCGATCCTTGGAGGAGTGATCGTGACCATCAGTTCAACGAGGTTTAGCCACGTCGCACATGAGACGTTAGATCATCCACGTGGCTAAACCTCCTCCGTCCGATCTGAGCCAGGACTCTTCGCGCACCCACGTCACTTCACAGCCGTCCGATCTTCCACGTGGGAGCTTCCCAGCCGCTCGATCGCGCCAAGGGTTTTCTTCGTTGTGCGCCGCGCTTCCACGACCGTCAGATCCAACACGTGGTGCGCATCCGGCCCTCGACATTTAATAAAGGGGTAATTGATCTTAGTCCCATGTCGTTCTTGCATTTATTATCTAGTCATGTAAATATTTTATCCCGTTCATTTTATTCTGGACACTTTGCACTTTGGACCTCGTACTTATTTTATTTGCATTTATGCCCCTGTCTACGTGGACCACGTGCATCGTCACGTGAATTTTCTGGGTTATTTGCATGAATGAACCTTATATTCTAAGGTGTTAATGAATGGATTTATAGTTTTGATATTTGTAGAAATACCCCCGTGAGTGTTGAATTTGTGCATGTGCGTTATTTTAGTGGGTTATTTACACTGAAGCCCCTGGACTTTTAGTACATGTTACTAAATAGTCCAAGAACTTTAGTCTTCTTGCAAATAGGTCCCTGAGTGCCCCAAGTCACGCGCTTTGCACATGAGTTCTTGGGAATTTTGCACGGACCCCCTGGAACTTGTTTTAATTGCATTTAGGTCCCTGTGTACTGTGCCCTTATGTTTGAATTTAATAAAATAGCAAATCAACTCCAAATTTGATGAAAATTGGACACACGGCTCCTGCCATGGTGTAAAATTTTCTCTAATTTTTGGAGACATTTTTGACACTTTTTAATATTTTTAAAAATTCAAAACACGCAATTTTCTTACTGTCTAACTTTAAAAATCACAAAAAATATTAAAACACTTCTAAAAATTAAAAAAATTATATAGTGTTTGTTTGGCTTTGTTTGATTTTCTGACCAATTTTGGTCATTTTTGGCTTTATAAAACACTTAAAAATTACAAAACCCCTAAAAACCCATAAAAATTCTAATCAATAATTGAAAATGGTGCCTAAATTTTCCTTGTGTTTTCTTCTCTACAGGAAAATTACCTTCAGGTTTTAATAGGACCATTTTGCATTTTAATTTGGCCTTTGAAATCTGACTGGATAGTACCTTTATCTTCTTGTCTTGTTCGATTTTTAGAAAATTCAATAAAAATCAGAAAATCACCAAAAATTAACCAAAAACATAAAAAATTATATAAAACATAAAAACATTTTTGTTTGAGTTTTTGGATGATTTTTGGGCCGTTCAATAATTGTTTGTAGTTGCTTGATTTGTTATTCTCTTATTTTCTTTATTAATTAGAAAATCCAAAAAATTTTTAAAAAACATTAAAAATCCACCAAATATAGTTGTCTTTTTTATTTTTCAATATTTTCGACTACTTTGTAGGCCGCAAGGCCATCACGTGCTCCTTGTATTCGACCCTGGTGGCTATACCAGGTTAATATAATAGCGAGACCGCTACTTGAGTTTCACTTGATTTTTATCTGATTTTGGTGATCTGATTTTTTCTCGATTGACACCGCTTGGTGACTTGGGTCGCAACGACCCTTGATTACCTTTACCCGAGTCGTCAGGCGTGTCATCAGAATGGCGCCGTTGCTGGGGAGCACGGCTTAGTAGTCGTCTTTTTCTGCGGCTTTCTTTTCATGGCTTTTTGTAGATATTTCTGTATATATATTTGACCTGTTTATACATTTATCTGGTCTGACCACTTGTGTTTGTTTCCTTGCGTGGGCCCGAGGATCGAGGCGGCTTCTTCGGAAGCCGACGCAACCGCGAGAGTCGGAGGCAGCTCTCTTCTCTACAGAGTCGCAGGAGAGCGCGAGGAGCGAGCAGAAGTGTGGGAGCCGCGAAATAGCTATGGATTAGATTAGAATTTATTTCCTGCAATATTTAAACTGTTGTAATAATACAGGGACCAGAGGCAGAGATTCGGACTTTCGGGGTCTGTTTCGCCGAGCATCGGTGTGCTCGGGGGATCCCTTAGCTAGTTCAGTTTTTCGCGGCTTTTCGCGGTTTTGATTCTTTACTGCCTTTTTCGGTTTCACGCGGATTTTCGAGCCCCTAGCCGTAGGATTTTCTGCTTGATTGTGACGTAATTCATAGGATCCAAACACCCTAATATAATTGCCTGTTCCTATAGTGCGGTAATTGGACCTATAATAAAAAATTAATAAAATAGCCGTTCCATCACCTCCGAGCCTACGTGCCGCGAGCCTGCCCCGTTAAGCGCTACTCCTGAACTCGACCTATCGAGAAGAGGAGGGGTGGGTCTAGACCGGACTTTCTGGATTGGAGGATGGTGGTCGACTAGCCGTTCTTTCGAGTAGCACTGCTGATTAGGGACTCGGTTTTCCGTCTGCACCATTTATGTAGTTTATTTCCTGTCTTTCAATTCTGCGTGGATCATCTTGCATGTAGACTGCTGGAGTCAGGTACGCATTTCTTACTCTGCATGCGTCATTGATTTTCATGCATCGGTTTTTTCGTCTTCTCCCCCCCATTTTGGACTTAATAACCAGGAGAACCGAAAAATTCGTTAGGCATTTGATTTTTATTAAAAATACCTAAAAAAGAAAAAATCATAAAATTGGGACTGCTAAGACTATTGATCCTAAAAGACACCTGATTTAAAAATTTGTCTTGGGGAGAGCAACCCCCTCATTGATTGGTTTGATTGTGCGAGAGAGTGACCCCGAACACTAGGTAGAGCCCTCCGATACTCTTCTCGACTGATTACCGACTCTTCTGTGCGGGACAGTTGGTTGGGAAAGTATCGGGTATCCCAACAGGTCACGTAATCGCTCTGATATCTTGATTGTTCACCAAAATAAAATTGACAAGATAATTGACCGAGCCTTTACGGTCTTCAGCTCGTGTTGCGTTGGTGAACTGGGGGTTTGCTTGTGATCATAGTTTTTCCAGATCCCATCCGCCTTACTCGCCAGATCACGATGATGGGCAGGAGGTCTCTTAGGCAGCCTCTAGCTGCACCGCTGTTTAGCACTCCAGTCCATTCATCTAGGTCGGTTCGTGGGAGCTCAGACCCGCTCTCCGAACCCGAGTACGACTCCGCCCTATTCCCCCTCGATCACCCTTCTTCTTCTGATACCGAGATACCAGTGCCAGAGGAGAGACAGACATATGATTTATCGGCACCTGAGTTTGGTTGTTTTGATTTTTCAGAGACTATGTCCGGTAAAAGTGATGATCGCCCCAGAGGTCCGCATGAGGAGCATTTCATTCTGGACCAGGGTTCGATCAACTCCACCTTGATTGCCTCCCTTGAGTCAGTGCAGCAGCAGTTGAGGGATCAGGGGGCATTCATGATAGAGATGAGGCGAGAGCTTGAGCAGTTGAGAGCCGATCGCGAGAACCGCGGGGGAGGACTCGACGATGCGGCAGCAGCCGCAGCAGCCGCAGCAGCAGCAACAGCAGGACCACCGAGACCAATGCGGGAGAACCACAATCCCGGATCGACTTTGACGCACCGTTGGGTGGTGCTACCAGCCATCGTGGGGGACTTCAAGTTCCCCCCGAACACACTTCAGCTCCTGCCCCGGTTCCATGGGTTGGCTACAGAGGAGCCCCATCTCCACCTGCAGGAGTTCGAGATGATCTGCAGTACTGTCCACGATCGTCAGGTGGACCAGGATACTATACGGATGATTGCCTTCCCCTTCTCCTTAGCTGACAGAGCAGCCACCTGGCTGAAGCACTTGGGGAAGTTCGTCTACAACTGGGAGCAGCTCCGCGCCGAGTAATTGCATAAGTACTATCCACTCGGGCGGACGAACGCCGCTAGAGCCCTGATCAGCAACTTCTCCATGCTCCCCAACGAGCAATTCTATGAGGCATGGGAGAGGTTCAGAGAGCTGACTGACAGATGCCCGTACCATGACATTTCCAAGCCGAACCTTGTTCAGAGCTTTTTCAGCGGGCTGACACCAGAGCTTCAGGGCTTGGTGAACGCTTCTTGTGGCGGGTCTTACTTCGCCACGGATCACGACCAGGTCTGGGCCATCTACGAGGAGATGGCCGAGAACTACATGGTGATGTCCCAGACCCGGTTGTATACTCAGGGCAGGCCGTAGCAACCACAGACCGTACAGTACCAGAGGATAGCACGGGTCGACGTCAGTCCATCCAGTTCGTCTGCGGTAGCCACAACACAGGCCGAGTCCACTGTCGCAAACATGGGGATTATCAGCGAGATGCTGGACCGGATGGAGTTGATAGAGAAGAAGCAGTGCCAGGGCATCACTCAGATGGAGCAGATGGCACAGACTTTGAGTGACATGAAGACCCAGCTCATGTGTCTCCAGGAGGCACAGACGGCTCCCCAGCCCCATCTTCAGTCACGAGGCGATCACGGAAGCAGCAACAGCTCGTCCCAACGCTCCAGCTCCCACCAGCAGCCTAGACAGGTTCATCTTGTACAGGTGGAGCCGTACCAGCAGACGCAGCCCACCTACCAGTCACCACCGTCTCTAGACATGCAGATGGTGGTATACCAGCCGGATCAGCCTCTGACAGTACTCCCGCCAGACCCTTACGATTCAGAGCCGTTGATGGATGTCAACTGGATTTGGTACGACCGCCCCTAGCCCGGTATCCGACGAGACCATCCCGGATTCCGTTGGGCGGCCGGAGGTGCCTAGCCCCAGCAGCAGCCGTCAGCACAGGGTGGCCAGTACATCCATCAGAGGGATCACCAGCAGCAACAGCCCCTAGTGTATCCACCACAACAACAGTCACAATATGGTCCTCATCCCCATCAGCAGGGACAGTCTTGGAGGCGTGATCAGCCTCACCAGCTGCAGCATCAGCCACACACTTACCCCTCTCAGCCACAGCAGCATATCCAGCAGCCTCACTATCAGAGAGGCTACCCGTCGGGTTCCCATGAGAACCCTGTCTTGGATGATATAGCCCGCCTTCTCACAGATCAGCATGCTACTTTTCTACGGGAGATGGACGAGTTCCGCCAGGAGATGCGGAACATCGTGAGAGGGAAGACCGCCATCCCTGCCCAGATTGAGCCAAACCCCAACAATCTGAAGAGGAAATCTGAGCAGGTAGTTTGTACTGAGTATGCCACTCCTAGTGACACTTTTGGTGATATGTTTGCATATCTTTTCGATACTGAATTTGTCACACTTAGGAGCGGTAGGATGCCAGCAGACGGCGCCTCGTCTGAGCTACACCACGAGGACACTTCCAGAGCGCCAGACGAGGAGGAGAGCGACACTGAGGCCACTAGAGATGATGACGGTGGTACTGACGCCACCACGGATGATGATCCCACCAGCGGTACTGAGGCCGCCATTTCACCAGATGGAGGAGGTGGTACTGAGGCCACCCCTGATGCCGAGCCAGAGCGCGGTACTGAGGCCGCAAGTCTTCCAGCCGATGGTGGTGCTGATGCCACCGATCTTACTTCTGTGATTCCTGTAGTTTTTCCTTCTTCTGCACATGTATCTCGGAACACTTCTGTGAATAAAGGAAAGGGTTTATTTTCTTTTGGTCCCACTATGATGCATGATGTATGTGTGGATCCGGTCGTCGAATCGTCTAGACCCTCTCCTAGTCCTTCATCTGATAAGGACCTTGTGATCCCCTTCCCTAGAGCCCTTCAGATGGGGAAGGGGAAGAAAAATGAAAATCCAAAAAAGAGACAGCAGGAAGAGTTCAGCCAGCAGATGATAGATTGGTTTCACATACAGCTGACTCTTCAGGAGGCTTTGCAGCACATCCCTCTTTTTCAGCGTTCCCTTAGAGACAGGACTACAGTCAGGAGGAAGAGGAAGAACCACCACTCAGAGATCCATGTGCTGACGAAAGCCACTTGTTTCGCGATCCAGAACCGTCTGCTGGCCAAGAGGCCAGATTCAGGAGCCCCTTATGTCAGATGCCATATCAGCGAGCAGAGGTTCGACCGTACTCTACTAGACAGCGGATCGTCGATCAACCTACTTTCGGCAGCCTTCTCGACCGTTTCGAGTTGGGCACTCTTAGACAGAGCAGGACAGTCCTTCAGTTTGCTGATCGATCTGTCAAGAGGCCGAAGGGGTTGCTTAGAGACATTGTCGTCACGATTCAGGGCCTGCAATTCCCCGTGGACTTCGTAGTGTTGGACATGGAGATCCCTGAGTCAGTGACCGATACCCCCATCATTCTAGGTCGCCCGTTCTTGGCCACAACCAAGGCAGTGACCGACCATGATAGCGGGAAGGTATACTTTCGCGTCGAGGATGAAAGTGTACAAATAGAGACGGTCGAGGACAGCAGAGCTAGAGACAGATCATGCTCAGAGACTACTTCAGATACAGAGCAGATGACAGATGCTGGGCTAGACATCCACCAGGACTGCGACTTTGTGATTACAGACGATGAGGCAGTTTGGGCACATCCCGATGCACAGGCCATCCTCTTACTTTCAGATTCCGCTGATGCAGAGATGACAGCAGAGGAGAGCTTGGAGAGCGCATTCCTGGTCCAGGATACTTCAGAGGCAGCAGAGCCGATTCTCGACTGGAGACAGATTCTTGTGATGATGGTGGCCCTGATGCCACCTTAGATGACACAGATCCCTCGGAGTCAGAGTCTGATGGGACAGATTGTGGTGATTATATACCAGACCTGACCTCCACTGAGCCTGCAGATCGGGAGGAGGTAGATGGCGAGCAGAGCAAAGACAATTCAGTTGAGCAGCCTTCTCCAGATCCAGTTTGTGAGAGTAAGTTCTCATTCTCCCGGGCAGATTTGGCAGCATACACGTGGCTTCTTTCGAAGCCAGATTTGCCAGCACCAGTTTGTCCAGAGCTGAAGCCACTACCTGTGTCGCTGAAGTATAGGTTCCTTGCGGGTGAGCATGAGATGTACCTAGTCATTATTTCCACTGATTTGACTGGAGAGAAAGAATCCCATCTGATGGGGGTTCTTGACAAGAACCGCAAGGCGATTGGATGGAGCGTAGCAGATCTCCAGGGGATTAGTCTGGCTCTGTGCTGTCACCACATCTATCTCGAAGATGAGGCAAAGCCGTAGCGTGAGTTCCAGCGGAGACTGAACCCGAATCTGAGAGAGGTTGTCATGAAGGAAATTTTGAAGTGGTGGAGCGCCGATTTTATCTATCCCATCTCCGACTCCAAGTGGGTCAGTCCGTTACATGTGGTGCCCAAGAAGACGAGCATCACTACAGTGGTCACGGAGTCCGGAGAGGAGATCGCTACACGAGTACCCACTTCTTGGAGGGTCTGCGTGGATTACAGACGACTCAATCAGGCCACCAAGAAGGATCATTTCCCCCTGCCCTTTATTGATCAGATCATTGAGAGACTGGTAGGGAAGAGCCATTATTGTTTTCTGGATGGGTACTCGGGCTACAACCAGGTGGCCATCGCTCCTGAGGACCAGGACAAGACTACCTTTACCTGTCCCTTCGGCACCTACGCCTTCTGACGCATGCCATTTGGGCTATGCAATGCCCCTGCGACTTTTCAGAGATGCATGCTGTCGATCTTTTCGGACATGGTAGGGGAGTGCTTGGAGGTCTTCATGGATGATTTCTCGGTCTACGGCGAGGGATTCGACTCCTGTCTTGACTGCCTAGACCGTGTCCTTCAGCGATGTATTGAGGTTCGCTTGGTTTTATCTTGGGAGAAGAGTCACTTCATGGTGACTCAAGGGACGGTGCTTGGCCACATCATCTCCAACAGGGGCATGGAGGTTGATCCGGCCAAGGTAGATGTCATTAGAAAACTCACACCGCCGTCCAATCTGCGGCAGTTACGGTCATTCCTAGGGCACGTCGGTTTCTACCGACGATTCATTCTTGATTTCAGTAAGATTGCCCGGCCGTTGACTGACCTGCTGATGAAAGACACCGAGTTCCTTGTCGACGACAAGTGTCTTTCGTCCTTCGAGACTCTCAAGAGATGTGTTGTTGAGGCTCCTGTCCTTTAGCCACCCGATTGGTCTCTCCCATTCGAGATCATGACGGATGCCTCCAATTTTACCGTAGGGGCTGTGCTGGGACAGAGGAGGGATGGAGTCCCATTTGCTATCCACTACGCTAGCCGCACATTGGATTCCGCGCAGCGGAATTACACAGTCACAGAGAAGGAGATTCTAGCCGTAGTCTTCGCCCTAGATAAGTTCAGATCGTACATTATTGGATCTAGAGTGACCTTGTATACTGATCATACCGCCATCAGGTACCTCATGGCAAAGAAGGATGCCAAGGCTAGACTGACTAGATGGATCCTTCTACTCCAGGAGTTCGACATTGAGATCAAGGATAAGCCTGGAGTCAAGAATGTGGTGGCGGATCATCTCTCCCGATTGGAGTATCTTGAGGATTCTGAGCAGATTGACCCTATTTGTGAGACCTTTCCAGATGAGACGATCCTTGCTATCGCCTCGCTCCCATGGTACGCCGATATTGTGAACTATCTTGTCGCCAAGAAAGTTCCACAAGATTGGCCCAGGCAGAAACTTGAGACCTTCCTCGCGAAGGCCAAGTTTTACCATTGGGAGGATCCCATCCTTTACCATGAGGGAGGGGATAGTATCTGGCGTAGGTGCATTCCTCAGGAGGAGCATCACAGCGTCCTCACTTATTGCCACAAGCTTGAGGCAGGAGGACATCACCCTGGGAGGAGAACGACACAGAAAGTGCTCCAATCCGGCCTATGGTGGCCTACTCTCTTCAAGGACTCTGATGAGTTCGTGAAGAGATGTATTGACTGTCAGAGGATGGGCACTTGTGGACGCGTGATATGATGCCGATGCAACCCATTCACTTTTGTGAGGTTTTTGACGCATGGGGCATCGATTTCATGGGTCCATTCCTTGAGAGTCAGGGATTTGAGTACATTCTGTTGGCCGTGGATTATGTGAGTCGTTGGGTTGAGGCTGTCCCCGCCCGAACTGCTGATGCCAGGACAGTTTGCAGATTTTTGAGGAAGCACATCATCACGCAGTTCGGGGTACCTCAAGTATTGATATCTGATGGGGGGTCTCATTTCATCAACGACCAGGTGAAGGCCCTTGCTAGCGAGTTCGACATAGACCATCGAGTTGCCACTCCATACCATCCACAGACGAATGGTCTAGCCGAGGTGTCGAATAGGGAGATCAAGACTATTTTGCAGAAAGTCGTCCGCCTGACCGAAAGGATTGGTCATAGCTTTTGGACTCGGTCTTGTGGGCATATAGGACGTCTTTCAAGACACCTTTGGGCACATCTCCCTTTCGCCTTGTTTATGGCAAGCCGTGCCATTTACCAGTTGAGTTGAGGCACATGTCACTTTGGGCAGTCACAGATATTCTTTTGGATCCAGATAGTGTAGGAGACCAGAGGAGGGCAGAGTTAGAAGCCCTGGAGGAGCTTCGTGATACCGCCTTCTCAAACAGCTTACAGTATAAGGAGAGAGTGAAAGAGTGGCATGATTCTCATATCAGCCACAAGCATTTTGAGCCTGGACAGAGAGTATGGCTGTTTGACGCTAGGCTTCGCCTATTTCCAGGAAAGCTACAGAGCAAATGGAAGGGACCTTATCTTGTGAGAAAGGTACATGACAATGGGAGTATTGGCATATCTGAGTTGTCTTCTGAGAGTACCTTTCGAGTGAACGGACAGCGGCTCAAGCCATTTCTAGATCATGAGCCACGGGTCGTAGATGTTGCCCCTATTCATTTTGCGTGAGATGTGGTCTCTTGACTCACATCTATTGCATCTCACGCCTGATTATCACTATTCTTCCGACCTGTATAGATCCAGTTGTCTATTTCACTCTATTCTTTAGTCCCACATCCCTTTTCTCATCTTATGATTATGCTATACTTAGGGTGTACTTTACCCTAAGTGTAGGGGGGATGTAGGACCTTCGGGTATTCTTTTTATCCTTTCTACCCCTGTTTTGCTGCCTATACTAAGGGATTTTCACCCTAAGTATAGGGGGGCAGATTCTGTACATCCTTCACTCGGATTTCCCTTCATGTACAACTTGCTATACTTAGGATTACTTGATCATAAGTATAGGGGGAAAAGGCGAAACTCTCTTGATCTTCTATTCATTCTATTCCTTGATTCATCTCTGTATATAGCAATTCCTTTTCACGTCCCTGTACTAAGCACGAGTTATGTCTTCTTCATCGCTCTTGATCACTCTGAGGACATCGTTCGAGCTAAGTACAGGGGGGTGTGTATATATTTCATATATACTTTAGCCATAACTCGTACTTTGTATGAGTGTGTGAATAAATAAAAATGGCTAAAAACCCATAAAATTTAAAATTTTTCTCCCTTGTATATAAAATTCATTTTGCACATACCTATTTTATTATACAAATTTTTTTTGTACAAATGATTGTAAAATGATTTGTGTAAAGGATTTGTAAATATTTTCATAGCAAAAATTATGTATACAGTACAAAATTTTTCCTAAATGTTTTGAAAACAAAAAGTTTGCAGAAACCTTGTGTAAATGTTTGAAAATATTTTGCAAAACTTGCATTCATGCATACATTCATGGTTTCAAAACATTTTTCAAAAAATTTGCATGATTGTAAATATTTGTAAATAGCATTTTTGTAAATACTTGTATAGTTTTTCCTGGATCATAGTTGACATTTAAACTAGCCTGGAATTAAATTGGGAAATGGAGCTTGATTAAGATCTTAATCCACCTAATTCTAAGAGGAACCTTATAGGGCTTAGGGTTAAGGCTTTTCAGGTCCATTGGACTTAATTCTTTGAGTCCACTAGGCTATGAGCATATGTCATCTTGATGAGCCTAAGTAGAGCACTTAACAACACACGCATGACTCTTAGAGATAATGGCTTGACTTGCACTAGCACTTTACACATAGCTCTCCACGGATGAAGTGGTGAGGAGGCAGTTTCCTTTGGCTTGGGGTAGCATATGAGGGTAGTACTTCTAGGCGGAACCTCTCTTCTTCTTTTAGTGAAGGAAGTGCACCTCAACTTGGTCTAGTGGTGATGAAGGCTAAATACAGAAGTCGTGGGTTGCAATAAAGCTTCAAAAGAGGGATATTCTACTGGCTCAAGAGGAAAACTCCTTGCTTATATGCTGTACCATGTAGATATGTTGTACAGTTGCATAAAAAAATGTGCAAAAAGAAAAGAACTCCAAAAAAGTGGTGGATCGGATTGAAAATTTAATAATCCCACCGGAGTGTATATAGTAAAATAAAGCAAAAGCTTATGGTATACATGTTACATCTCATGAAGCTTGCAGCGGGAGACTCAGCTACACTGGTTAGAGCTCCCAAGGATACATGGTTACACTGGCCATGGTCCATTCTTCATCTTCTTCCCCCTCTTCTTGAGCTGGTTGCACTTGAACTTAGACGAGAATACCCTGCTTCTCGAGGAAAGAGCTGCTAGACCGAGGCATTAGAGTTACCAGGTTGGGGGAGGTTGTTTCTTTGTTACTTCTGAGGTGGGGAGCTACATATCACTTACACTGCATGGAAAGATTCATGGTCATTAGATTTTGTGTATGTAGACTTGTTCTGATCTGGTTTATTGAGGAGTCTTGTCCATAGATTGGTGGAACTTAGAGGCTGTTGAGTTTTAAGCTTAAGTCCAAATAAGGTTGCGACACATTAATAATCCAAAGATCTGATCGAGCTCCATATTTCAATTTAATGCAGGCGAGTTTAATAATCAGCCTTAATCCATGTATATTCTCCTCCTTTTCTTTTTCTTTCTCTTTTTCACTTCTTTTTCAAATAAGTGTTTGCTAAGGGACTAGCAAAGTTAAGTATAGGGGGGTGATGAATACTCATTCATCACTCTTTATTCTTATATTTTAGCTACAAAAACCTTTGCAAATACATGTAGATAGGTGTAAATATAAATAAGTACCAAAAGACATGCATTGTATAAAGTTTAATAATTAGCATGTTTTTGTGCAAAAATAAAAGAATAAAGAGACAAAAGAAAAAGAGGGAGATATTTAGAATAAATATTGAGCAACCTAATCCCAAGGGAGGGCTCAGCATGGGCCTTACCGCATGAAAGCCAAAGTAGAGAGAGATAGGGAGCTCAGGTGTGTAAATATACCTGTAAATATAATAAAAATATTTTCCTCCAAAAATATAATAAAATAGGCTGATATATATTTGTAAATATTTGTAAATACAAAATCAAAATAAAAATAGAGAAAATTAAAAAGAAATTAAAAACCCTTCATCCTTGTACATAGACCATGTGTATATAAACCACATATGTATCTATTTCACCTTGTAAATAAATCAATAAAAAATTCCACAAAAATTTGTACATATTCATTATTCCATAATGTAAATAAATAAAAGAAAAATCACAAAAATACAACAACAATAAAAAGAAATAAAAATAAAAATCAAAACCACCTTGTATGTATACCACATATGTATATAAATAAAACTATTTATTTCACCCATGTACATAATTAATAAAAATAAAATAAAAATACCGTATTATTCCAAATTTAATCCTATAAATAAATAAAATATAAAATTGGAATAATTAGTATAAAAATGAATAATTAAAAGTCAAAAATAAAAAATACATATGTATATACATGTATATAATAATAATATTTTGTAAATACATTATTTATATTTCAAAAAAATAAATAAAAATCACAAAAAAATAGCTTAAAAATAAAGAAACATTTTTTGTGTTTTAACTTTTTTGAAATTCGGTTATTTACTATGTAAAAATAAAGTGTCAAATAAATCATATTTGGTGGGCTCTGATTGGTCCACGGGGGATTGTTGACCCCGATCAACTCTCCCCCCAGGACCACCAGAGCCGGATCTTGTTGCCTCGACCCGACTTCCCTGATTTTTCACCACTCGATTCGATCGCCAATACCATTAACCCCGGGTCCTAAACCGAGCTTGATCACCCCTTACCCACGCCCAGGGTGGATTTTGGGGATCCGCGCTTCGAGCTGCTCGCCCGACTCCCCGATAGCCGGACCCCTAGAGGTATTTTGTCCGAGATCCGCCTCCCATTTCACTCATCTTTGGCTCATCCATTCTCCATCCAAGGACCTCCATCGCCTCCGCGAGAATGACAACTCGCCGCCGGTGGTGTCGCAGCGAGGAGGGAGCGTGTAGGTCATCGATCCGACAGCTACACGCCACCGTGCGCCGCCTGGAGGTGGTGCTCGAGCCTCGGACACCGACGGTCCTCGAGTCTAGGACCCAGAGCTACCCCAGCTCGTCCACAGTCGACCTCTCCCAGTAGGTAGTCCCCGTTCTTCCTCTATTTCTTTAATTTTGCTTTTCGCCCAAATCGCGCCGTTACCGTGACCTTTGATTCCGACCACCCTCGCCTTCGTTTCGATCATCGGAGTCGCCCATCACGATCGCCCTTCCTCCATGCACATTCTCCACCCACTCATCCAACCCAGTTCGCAGAGGAACTGGGATTGGGGCTCCTCCGTCGTCGCTTCGCCGGGGCCCCTTCATTCTGACACACCGATCATCCGCACCACCCCTAACCGGGTCAAGGCACTTTGCCCTCGACCAAGGAGCTCGTTTCTTTGCTTTGCAGGCCCATTCGAGTCCATCTGAGGACTCGACCTTCTGGAACAGCAGCTCCGCCTCCGCCGACGTCGCCTGAGCTCTCCGGAGCTCCGTCGCATCATCGGAGGATTACATTCGATGCGGGAGGCCACGGCGTAGCATCTCCGATCTTCAGCAGCCTTCGGGGAGGTCTCCAGCGCACACACGAGCCCGGCGAAGTTCGCCGGCGTCCAGTTCGTCAAGCACCCTCCTCTACCGTCCGATCGACCTCCAGCTCCAGTTCAGATCTCAGACGTCCATTTGAGGAGCGGCCAGCACCGTCAGATCCTTGGAGGAGTGATCGTGACCGTCAGTTCAGCGAGGTTTAGCCACGTCGCACAGGAGACGTTAGATCATCCACGTGGCTAAACCTCCTCCGTCCGATCTGAGCCAGGACTCTTCGTGCACCCACGTCACTTTACAGCCATCCGATCTTCCACGTGGGAGCTTCCCAGCCGCTCGATCGCGCCGATGGTTTTCTTCGTTGTGCGCCACGCTTCCACGACCGTCAGATCCAGCACGTGGCGTGCATCCGACCCTCGACATTTAATAAAGGGGTAATTGATCTTAGGCCCCTGTCGTTCTTGCATTTATTATCTAGTCATGTAAATATTTTATCCCATTCATTTTATTCTGGATACTTTGTACTTTGGACCTCGTACTTATTTTATTTGCATTTATGCCCCTGTCTACGTGGACCACGTACATTATCGCGTGAATTTTCTGGGTTATTTGCATGAATGAACCTTATGTTCTAGGGTGTTAATGAATGGATTTATAGTTTTGATATTTGCAGAAATACCCCTGTGAGTGTTGAATTTGGGCATGTGCGTTATTTTAGTGGGTTATTTACACTGAAGCCCTTGGACTTTTAGTATGTGTTACTAAATAGTCCAAGAACTTTAGTCTTCTTGCAAATAGGTCCCTAAGTTCCCCAGGTCACGTGCTTTGCACGTGAGTTCTTGGGAATTTTACACCGGACCCCTAGAACTTGTTTTAATTGCATTTAGGTCCATGCGTACTGTTCCCTTGTGTTTGAATTTAATAAAATAGCAAATCAACTCCAAATTTTATGAAAATTGGGTACATGGCTCCTGCCATGGTGTAAAATTTTCTCTAATTTTTGGAGATATTTTTGACACTTTTTGATATTTTAAAAATTCAAAAACACGCAATTTTCTTACTGTCTAACTTTCGAAATCACAAAAAAATTAAAACACCTCTAAAAATTACAAAAAAACTATATAGTGTTTGTTTGGCTTTGTTTGATTTTCTAACCAATTTTGGTCATCTTTGGCTTTATAAAACACATAAAAATTACAAAAGCCCTAAAAACCCATAAAAATTCTAATAAATATTTGAAAAATCAAAATTAATAATTCTGGTGCCTAAATTTTCCTTGTGTTTTCTTCTCTATAGGAAAATTACCTTCAGGTTTTGATAGGGCCATTTTGCATTTTAATTTGGCCTTTGAAAACTGACTCGACAGTACCTTTATCTTCTTGTCTTGTTCGATTTTTAGAAAATTCAATAAAAATCAAAAAATCACCAAAAATTAAACAAAAACATAAAAAATTATATAAAACATAAAAACATTTTTGTTTGAGTTTTTGGATGATTTTTGGATCGTTCAATAATTGTTTGTAGTTGCTTGATTTGTTATTCTCTTTTTTTCTCTATTAATTAGAAAATCCAAAAAAATTTTAAAAAAACATTAAAAATCCACCAAAAATAGTTGTCTTTTATTTTTCAATATTTTCGACTACTTCGTAGGCCGCAAGGCCATCACGTACTCCTTGTGTTCGACCCTGGTGGCTATACCAGATTAATATAATAGCGAGACCGCTACTTGAGTTTCACTTGATTTTTATCTGATTTTGGTGGTCTGATTTTTTCTCGATTGACACCGCTTGGTGACTTGGGTCGCAACGACCCTTGATTACCTTTACCCGAGTCGTCAGACGTGTCATCATGTATCAAGTAGAGACCCATGATATCCTAGAAGAGGATGGGTCCGAGACTTCTGCTGGAAGCTCTCCTGACGGAACTCTTTTTTTTCAGCATAGAAGGTGAAGATTACATGGAGCAGAATTCTGAGGTTGTTATTGTAAATATTTTAGATTCAGAACATTCACAGAAGTCCTCCACCTCAGATGAATCAGAGACTGATTTTTACTTAGCCAAATTATTTTCATTCAATCATTCTGAGGATGAGAACGGTAGCAAGTCAGATGATGTTCTAGACATCTTCTGTAGTCTGACTCCAAAACATGTTGAGATGATGAAAAACCTTAGAACAGAAACATCCATCAGCAGCACAGATCTCATAACTCAATCAGAAGATGATATCGCGGAACCATATCTAACCTTACTTGAGCTGAAGACCCTTCCACCAAACATGAAATATGCTTTCCTTGCGGGTCCACACCATTAGTTTCCGATCATTATCAACGCGTATCTGACTGAAGAACAAGAATCCCGTCTGATGGATATTCTTGAAAGAAACTGTAAGGCCATTGGGTGGACTGTATCCGATCTCCACGGGATAAATCCTTCTTTGTGTTCTCATCATATCTATCTTGATCGTGACACCAGACCTTCCAAAAAGTTTCAGCGTAGGCTGAATCCCGTCTTACACGATGTTGTCAAGAAAGAGATCACGAAATGGTATGACGTCGACTTTATTTATCCTATCTCCAATTCTGAATGGGTTAGCCTATTACATGTTGTCCCGAAGAAGTCAGGTATTCAGATGGTTAAGAACGAGAATGGAGAGGAGATTCCAAAGAGATTAATCACATCATGGTGGGTATGTGTGGATTACAGGAAGCCGAACGCTGCGACAAAGAAGTACCACTTCTCGTTGCCTTTTATAGACCAAGTGATAGAATAGTTGGTAGGTAAGGGGTACTTCTGCTTCTTAGATGGTTACTTTGGATACAATCAGGTTACTATTTCCCCTGAGGATAAAGAGAAGACCACCTTTACATGTCTTTTCGACACGTATGCTTTTAGACGGATGCCCTTTGGATTGTGCAATGCCCATGCTACATTCTAGAGGTGCATGCTTGCCATTTTTGCGGACATGGTCGGTGATTTCCTCGAGGTCTTTATGGATGATTTTTCAGTCTATGGTGAGTCCTTTGATGATTGTTTAACGCACCTAGACCAAGTTCTTCAGAAATGTTGTGAGGTCGATCTTGTTTTGTCTTGGGAAAAGAGCCATTTTATGGTTACAAAAAGGATCGTTTTGGGGCATGTCATCTCTAAGCAAGGCATGGAGGTTGACCCTGCCAAGGTGGATGTCATCAAACGACTTGATCCACCATCCAACGTAAAGCAGTTACGGTCTTTTCTGGGGCATGTCGATTTTTACCGACGGTTTATCAAAGACTTCTCTAGGATTGCCCGACCGTTAACTGAACTTTTAGGCAAAGACATCGAGTTATTATTGTTAGATGATAAATGTCTTCATGCCTTCTTCGCTCTAAAAGAGATAATTATAAGTGCTCATGTCCTACATCCACTCGATTGGTCTCTACCCTTCGAGATCATGACAAATGCTTCAGATTTTGCTGTAGGGGCTGTATTAGGACAAAGGAGGAATGGACTTCCAGTTGCTATCCACTATGCTAGCCGTACTCTAGGCGATGCACATCGAAATTACATAGTAACAAAGAAAGAGATGCTGGCAGTAGTGCTTGCTTTAGACAAATTCAGATCTTATCTTCTTGGCTCTAAAATCATAATTTATACTGATCACTCAACTATCCGATTTTTAATGGAAAAGAAGAATGCTAAGGTACAACTTCTTAGATAGATTCTCTTACTCTTGGAATTTGATTTGGATATTAGAGACAAGCCTTGGGTAAAGAATGTTGTAGCTGATCAGCTCTCCCTTCTACAGTTAGAGTGGCCTTCAGACGATTACACGCCAGAGATTGCAAAGAGATTTCTAGATGAGAGTATCTTTACAATTACAGAAATTCCCTGGTACGCAGACATAGTGAACTTTTTGGTTACACAGAAGAGTCCACAAGATTGGCCGAAAGACCGAGTCGACAAGCTAGTGTCCGAGGCACGATATTACCACTAGGAGGATCAGATTCTTTTTCGTGAAGGATCTGATTGTATTTATAGGCGATGTATTCCTCAGGAGGAATACACCAGTATCCTCACTCTATGCCATTCTTTTGAGGCAGGAGGACATCATTCGGGGAAGAGGACACCACAAAAGGTACTTCAGAGAGGATTTTGGTGGCCGACTCTTACCAGAGATGCCTGCACATTTGTAAAGAGTTGTCCAGATGTCAAAAAGCCGTAGGGATAATTGGTGCTCTAGATGACATGCCTATGCGACCCGTTATCATTTGCAAGATCTTTGACGCATGGGGTATAGATTTTATGGGACCGTTTCCCTCCAACAACGGCTTTGAGTACATACTTCTCGCTGTAGATTATGTTAGCAGATGGGTGGATGCTATACTCGCAAGAACCACTGACAAAAAGACAGTATGCAGGTTCCTAAGAGAATACATTATTTCACGGTTCGACATTCCATGTATTCTCATTTCAGACGGGGTTAGCCATTTCATTAATAAGGAGGTGAAAAAGATAGTAAAGAATTATGCTATTGATCACAGGATAGCTTATCCTTATCACCCACAGACGAACGACATGGCTGAAGTTTCGAATAGGGAGGTGAAATCTATTCTCCAAAAATTAACACGGCCAGATAGGAAGAATTGGTTACAACTTCTAAACCAAGTTCTTTGGACTTATCGTACTGCATATAACACTCCCTTGGGTTCTTCACCGTTCAGATTAGTTTATGGGAAGCCATGCCATTTGCTCGTAGAAATCATGCACAAATTTGAATGGGCTATCAGAAAAATTTTATTAGAATTATAGAAAGCGAGAGCCAAGAGAACGTTAGATTTGAATGAGCTAGTATAAATTCGAAATCAGGCAATGAGAACACCCTCGTCTCTAAGGACAAAGTGAAATGATGGCATGATAAACATATCCGACACAAGAGCTTTGTTTTTGGGCAGAAGGTTTGGTTGTTCAATGCACGGTTGAGAAATTTTCTTGGAAAATTGAAGAGCAACTGGGAAGCACCGTATATAGTCAAAACGGTGCACGACAATGGTAGTATCGCTATATCATATGTGTCACATGGTGCAGAACCATTTACAGTAAATGTGCATATGCTGAAGCACTTCGTGGAAACCATTGATCATCTAGCTCGAGTCAAAGTGATCTACTTTGTACAGGATGCATGACTACTCTTCCACTTCATCTCGTCATGTACAGAGACTTGTGAAGACATTCGATTTTCTGGAGTACATATCTATATATCCTATGTAGATCACAACCGTCCCCATTTTTGTTCGTCTTTTATGCTTAAGATATCAGATACTAAGTATAGGGGGGACCGATTGCCTGTTGATTCTCGTTTTCGATCTTTATTCTTTTTAATTTTATTTTGTATATCCTTTCTTTTACTCTAATCACTGGTCCTTAATTTTGGCCACACTCTTTTCTATACTTAAGATGCCTTATCCTAAGTATAGGGGGGACTGAGTGATTTCGATGATTTTGTTTTTCTTTCTCCTTTTGTTCTCTCGGTTGTATGCACTTTTACCTCAGTCACCTAATTTTTACTTCACTATACTTACGATTACCTGATCGTTAGTATAAGGGGGTTGGCTGACTTCATTTTACTTATTCTTTTTTCACCCACTTTTACTTAGCACGAGTTATGTCCTCCTTTTTCTCTTTTGATGCTAAGACGACATAACACAAGCTAAGTATCGGGGCTGTGTATATATTTTATATATACTTTTGTCCATAACTCCTACTTTTATGTATTTTCTATATCTATAAAATCCATAAAAGTGGGTGATAGTAAATTAAAATCAACCTTTTGAATTAAATGAACTATAAAATCCTTGTAAATAAGTAAAATAGGTTTAAAATCCTTATTTAAAATCCTTAATTTAAAATGTGTATTTAAAATATGTATAACACTTATTTAAATCCTATATAGTAAAATATGTGTAAAATTCATGTAATTCTTGTAAAATTCTTTGTTTATAAAACTTGTAAAATCCATTAGTTATTTAATCCAAATAAAATTTGGGTAAATTATCTTGTAAAACCTTAAAATCCATAAATGAGTAAAACTCAAAAAATATACTTCAAAAAACATGGTTGCATTTGCATTTTTCAGAATAAGTTTGATTTCTAGAACTAAAGATGGGGAAAAGTCTGAAGGATGGAGCTTGATTACGGATTTTGACGATCATTGTAAGGAGCCTAGTTAGGAACTGCAATTTGGACTCTTCAGGTCTTTGACGTAAAACTTTGGGTTACATGAGATCATGTTTGGGAAGTCAACTCGAAAAGTGCCTAAGTAGAATACTTGGTGTCATCTGTATAACTCTGCATCAGTGAACCAATTTTGGACACATGCACTTTGCACTTAGCTCGATTTGCATGGGGCTGTGAAGGGCATTCCATTTTGGTAGTGAGTTTCTATCATTGTCTTTGCAGCATTGATGTCTAAAGACGGGAGAGATTAAGGTTGCGATAGTCTCTTCGGATGAGGGAAGGATATGCTGACACAATATTTCCAAGACCTCAAAAAACGGACGGAATAAAAGATGCTATATCCGTTAAGGCACAAAGATATGAATGCAGTGCAAGCAAATTACAAAACCAATTCAAAAAAGAAGCCACCAAATACAAATATGACCATAATGGTCCGAGCTTCCACCAAAAATACCTGCACATCTTAGTAGAGACTTAGCTACATCGGCTGGGCTTTACAAGGAGATGCGTCTACACTGGTCGCACTCTAGTTCTTTTCTCATTCTTCTACTTTCTCTCTATATTTGATTGTGGACATAGCACGAACTGACCTCAGAAGAGAATACCTCCCTCCCCGAGGAAAGAGTAGATGGATGAGGAACCAATGGAAGTGTATAGCTAGGATGGACGGTTTCTTCGCTTCTTTAAGCAGGAAGAGCTAAAACAATTCATACACCGTACAAATTGACTTCAAGGTTGATAGAGTTTGCGATATGAATAAGTAGATCTGAACTGGCTGTTGAGGTGAACTTAAATAAGGATTTGTGGAACTTGAGGACTGTTGAGGATAAAATGCTAATCCTAGTTAAGGCTCCAACAAAATACTTGTTTCAGGCCCGATCGAGCTCTGTCCTTTGTCTGTTCTCATGAATTGGTTTAGGAAAACAAATTCATTCTAACTTTCTTTCTTTTTCACTTATTTTTCAAATAAGTGTTTGCTAAGGGACTAGCAAAGTTTAAGTATAGGGGATCGATGAATCCACGATTCATTAACATTCTGTCTGCATTTTGTCTTAAAATCCTTAACAAATACATGTAAATATCCACTAGATTCCACTTTTTAACAAAATTCTATTCATGAATAAAAATGTCCTTTTATACATTAAAATCATATAAATAAATAAAAGAATAAAAAAAATAAAATAAAAATAAGACAAATTGTAGATATGTATATATGTACAATGTGACTTGTAAAATAAATATAGCCGAAAGATATATTTATAATTAATTCCGGAGACCAAGTCAATATGGATTGGTCGACAAATAAATAAGTAGGGGGAGATAAGGAAGAAACAAATAAAATAATTAATTTCATACTTCATACATTCTTCACTATTTATCAAATAAATAAAAAATCTTCATTAATTTTTAATTAAATCATATAAACCTATTTTTACCAAATTCTTCTCCTAATTATTTCTAAAAATATATAGAAAAATTTAAAAATAAGTTAAAAATATTACCTTGTATATATGCCAAGAAATCCAACTTGTAAATTCTCAAAATCCAAACTTCCGAACATCATAACTTGCTCATACAAAGCCAATTTTACTCCACTCACCTTTAAAGTTCATAAAACAATATTCTCTAATTAGTGAATGTGATTTCACTAAAATCGGAGTCCGTTTGCAAAAATTCAGTTTTGGGCCTAACTACAACTGGGTTTCTGGGCTATCTACTTTATTTAGAACATATTATTTACCATTTTAATGGTTTTACAGTTTTAATTATTTTCTTGATATTGTATTTTAACCTTAATTTATTTCATAATTTTTGTAGATTATTTATTATTTTAAATAAATTAAAAACCCTAATTTATAGCTATAAATGAATTATACAATTTATAATTGTATTTATTAATAAACCTAAATTAATTTATTAAAATCCATAAAAATTCATATATATTTTAGTTATTAACCTAGTAATTAATAAAATATAAAATAAATATACTATTTAGTAATTTACTAAATTAAAAATACAAAACCTATTTATTAAGTAATATTTATATTTATTTATTAATATATTTATTATTTATTAAAATAATTATACCATAATTTAGATAATTTATTTATCTATTTTTTTATTTTTACACTTAATTAAAATAAGGTTGTTTACTATTTATTTAGTATTTAGTAATGAATTACTTAAACCTGACCAACCAGTGGGACCTTCTTCCTCAAGAAGGCCGGTCGGTAATCTGTTCCAACCGTCGATCTTCGACTTTTTCTCCACGTCACCTCCAAGCTTCTTTCTCCAATCTCCACCCTCGATCTCCTTCTTCTAACAACCTATTACACGCTAGCCCTTGATCTTCTAACAAACCTCCATCATTCACCTATAAAATCACCTCCATGTAACTATATCCGAACTAATCACTCCTAACTAATTCTAGTTCCAGAATAGCCTGACCGAGTCCTCCACTTTCCCACCTCTCTCCGACCATCTTCAGTGGTGACAACACCTGAGTGTCGCCTCGCATGGAAGAAGGATCATCGGAGGGGAGGTTCTAAGGCTCTGCCGCCTTGCATCGCCGCCACCACGTCGCATACAGCTCCGAGAAGACCACTCATCAAGCCAACACCAGAGGGTCCTACACCTTCGAGTCCCAGGTCAGTTCATCCATACCTTTCTCATTTTATTTCTCAACTGTATTAGGTTAGTTAATCGCATCATTAGATACCATAATTATCATAGTTAGATGCACATCCTTAATCCCTCGCAAGAACGATTCAAATCATCCCCATTCGCTTTTCCTTTTCTTTCTTGAGCTTTATTTTACAGATTCTGGAAAGCTACTTTAGATCTGCAAAATCTATAATTTGTTGGCCGATTCCTTGCTAATCGAGCAAGAAATCATTTCATTGCAGATTATTCTTACATCAGGAGTGTTCAATTTATCATTTGGAGCTTTGAAATTTTGAAGAACGATCAAAGCATTACCATATTCAACAACCTCCAGGTCTGCTGAAGTGTTACATTTGCTGGCAAATCCCATCCGACTACGATCACCTTCGACGCAGCTCACCCGCAGGAGAGATCGAGGGGGGTAGGAGACACATCTCTGATCCTGCAGGAGGCCCATGTCAAGTGTTAGACGACGAGAATAAGTTGGAGAAGGGTGCCCAGTCGCCACCCGCACAGTGGATCTGAAGAACATCAAGAACACAAGGACGCACAGGTGGCTGCCACATGGCCATCATCGATGGCCCAGATCGCACTTCCGTATATAATATGGCATGTTCAAATCGAATCGATGGAAGAATTGCGCAATAAACCTAGCCAAAGTTCCAGAATTCCAGGCCACCTTAGATACTTTCTAGAATTACATTTAGGTCCCTACGCAGAGATATAAATGTAATACTTTTAATTTTCTTCACATTTTAGTCCTTTCCAGGGACTTTTTTGTAACAGAACAAGAAACTTTCTTTTGCAGTTATACCCCTGGCTTGTAGGGGCAGTTTGGACCTCATTTTTGTTGTATTTTCCGCGATTTCTTTAGGGTAGTTTCATAACTCCCAAGATACCTTTCTTGTATTTTGTTCATGATTTTTCATCACTTTGTCTTGTCGATTTGATTTTCGCAACTGTGAGTTAGTTTTGCGTCAATTTTTGAGTCTTTTGTAAAATCAAGAATAAAGAGAACAATTTCGAGATTTCTTTCCTGTGTCAAAAATCAAGGTTTTGATATTAAGTCTCCTTGAGTTCGACCCATGTACACTTACGTGGTAAAATAATATAGTGTAGACGAAAATAGTAGAGAGATGCCTATTCACTTCATTCTCTCTCTCTCTCTCTCTCCTATTTTCATTTTTTTTATTTTATCGGTTTTCTACATCGACATCATTATTAACCGCAAGTCAGATCCACGCTATCATTGATGAGCTCTGATAGGTCAGCTGAGGGGGATCGTGTAGTTGACCGATGTCAACTCATAAAGGGTTCTAGTTGGTCCATATGAACCAACCAGGAAAACGATCTGATTAATATTTTGTAAAATCAATTTAAAATAGAAATCAAATTTTTAATTAAAGTTAAAAATTTGAAAAATTTATTATTTTATGTAGTATTTTATTCTGGATTTTAATTATTTTTACAAGTTAATTTATAACATGTTAATATTTACATGTGCGTATATATGTAAATATACCTATATTTCCTATATTTTATTTTTAAACTTTATTTTGTATTTTATTGTAATATACAAGTATTTTATATATTTATAATTTATTTAAATTCATATTTAAATGTTTTTACTTTATTTTTTTGAGTTTATTTATATAATTACTTATATACATATATTATTTCTTTGCAGCTTTTTATTTTGTGAGTCTTGGGTACACCGTGTATTATTTTTCAGCGAATAAATTTTTGAATTTTTCTTTGTATTTTTATGTAGAGTTCATGCTGAGGGTTTAGTAATTAGAGGGTATAGAAATAATAAAATAAAATATGTACCAAAATCTGTTATTGGACTAAAATAATTAGGGTTTTTGGTGTGATTTTGTGTATAGTCTCTCTATCCTATCTCTTCCTACTTTATTCCTTGTCGACTTAGTCATTATGATGACTGGATCTCGAGATCTAGGGTCAATTAATGTCTTTTACACTTCATTCTTTTTCTTTTCTTTTCTTTATTTTGACAATAAATACAATATTTTGTACAATATATAATGTGAATTATTGAATGTTTAATTTCACTAATTAATGATTTATACATGCATTTATCTAGGGATTAAAGGCCAAAATAAAAGAATTAAGGTGATGAAATGAAGATTCATCACCCACCATACTTGCCTTTACTAGTTGATAACTGCCTCCCACTATCCTTGTTAATTCGAGCAAACTAATGTTCAAATTAATTGATATTGTTCGTTGCAGTCGGATAATGAGGGCAGATCAAAAACCACTTTCAATTATAATCAAATTAATTTCGAGCGACAATATTTTTTTACTTGGTTGGAAGTCCAAGGTCGAACTCAGGGAGGCAACTGTCTCCTTAGGTGAATTCGAAGCAAATTTCTAAGGTATGATTTTCAGAGGAGATATTTTTTGGTCTTTTTCAGTTTTTTATGCAAGACACATGAAAAATTAGGCCAAAATACAAGTTAAATCAGAAAGGTAGTCAAATTAGTTCCAAAAATTATGAAACTTGGCCAGATGATGAAATATGAGGAAATTAAGCTACCTTAATTTTTTTTGGAATTTTCTGACATTAAATGAATTAATTGTGAATTAAAAAATGAACGCAAGGTGATTTTGACTAATTTAATTTTAGTAAATATCAAATCACACTATTTTCAGGTATCAAAATTATCCTAGATAGTTCTAAGTGTGAAGAATCCAGGAAAATTAATAAACATAAATTTTCATGTGAAATGGACTTATTAAAAATCAATTAATCAAATCAATAAATGATTTATTTAGGCCTTGAGATGCGTGCAAATGAGATGATTTTTGGTCACAATGTGAAATTAATTGTCCTGGATCTAATGTGATTTTTTTGAGATTTTTTGGAGTCACAGAAAAATTACTATTAATTAAGAGGTGAAATTGGGCAAAATATAGCTAAAATGAGCCACTTAATTAATAAAAAATTCTACTGATATCACAAAAATATGCCACATGTCACATAATGAAGAGGACAACATAAACTTCACAGTGCAATTTTCCAATTTGAAAAATGAATTAATATGCATGCCTAAATATGCGTGCAAAGACAAGTGTATAAATGCAATTACAGAAATTTAAATTGCTGAAAATAAAACATGCTGACAAGGACTTTTATGAAATTACCTATAATGCAGGGGGGCGGATGCTATTTCTCCATGAATCACGTGCTCCTCACGTGGGGTTCGCCTGGCAGGGACTGAAATGTAATATTGAAAACCTTCAGGGGCCTCGATGCAATTTTCCCAGGCCACACGTACCGATCACGTGGGGGGGGGGGTCCCAGGCTCGGAGGACTTCGGAGGCTCGGAGTAAGGCTCGGGCTGGTCTGGAGATTCGGGCGTTGGCTCGGAAGACGGCTCGGCTAGCTTCGGGGATCCAAGCCTAGTGGTCGGAGAGGAGGCTCGGATCTGGCAACGTGGCGTGCTCTGGACCATGCGATCTGGTGAAGATCAACGGTTGCTGTTGGCTCCTATCAGACGAAGACGTGGACGATCAACAACCGTCAGATCGTGGATGATCCAACGGTGTCTGACTGCGGACGCGTGGTGTGTCTCGACCCGTTGGATCAAGATCGATCCAACGATCCTTGAAGCTCGATGAAGATGGCTACGTGGACGATCTATCGCCGCTGGATCAAGATAAATCCAACGGCCCTCCGATGCTGTAGCGTTGGCGACGTGGCGTGATCAGATGCGTGGGATCCGCCTGATCCTACGGCTGCTGAGCGAGGCGACGTGGATGGCTCTTAGCCGTTCGATCAAGAGGATCGTACGGTGGCTGGACTTCGTTCCCAACGGTCCTCCACCTCCCGTGGTGGAGGAGGCTGTGCTCTGGCGGAGGGTCTCGAGCTTCGCCTCTTCCTTGGGTCGTCGATGGAGCTCGCCTGAGGTTGCTAAGAAGCTGGAGATGGTCGTGGGAACGTCAGGGAGCGACCGGAGGTCTTAGCTGAGGCAGGAGTGAACTGGAGACTGGGGGCGGTGAAGCTCGAACTGAGCTCCGATGAAGTTCCGGCCAGTGACCGCGAGAGTACCTGCAAGGGTTAGAGATATAGCCAAAGCGTGCGTGGTGTCTGTGGAGTGATGCGGAGTGAGATGCGAGGCCTATGGAGGAGTGGGGATGACCGGTGATCGAGCTCCGCCACAGTGGCGGAGCTGGCGACGATGGAGGGTGAAGTGTGTCGTCGGAGGAAGCTGATGGTAGCGCAAAGATCAGAGCTCATTTGCGGAGCTCGGGGAATGGTCGGAGGATCGAGATGATGCTGTGAATGTCGAATTAACTCGGAGAAGGAGAAGGAAAAGGAAGAATAAGATCGAGGAAGAGATGGAGGAGTCTACCTGGGGTCAGAAGCTCCGGGGAGGATTCCAGGTCTTCGCTCGAAGGTCGGTAGGAGGCCTGAGCTCGTGCAGCTCACAGAGGTAGCTGCAGCACGGCAGAGTTGGCCGTGGATCTCGCCGGAGAAGAAGCACTTTCTTCGCTCAACGTCTCAATGAATTGCTGTCACCAAATCGAAGGTCGGAGCTCAGGGAATCTCTCTGGAATGACGGATGGGGGTGACAGTGGCTAGAGGTGGTTGATTTATAGGACAAGGGTGACGACAGGGATGGAGGGGAGGGGAAGTTCGTGGAAGTCGTGGGGCAACTCTAGTGGTAGTCGTGAAGAACGAGGGAGCTGGCGAGGATGAGGGAAGAGTGGCCTCCATCGTGGTGGCGTCAGTGGTCAGAGAAGGTGGCTGGCGTGAAGCCGAGAATAGAGAGGGGGCGGCCCCTTGCGCACGGTGGAGAACGTAGGTGCGGGACATTCGGAGGTTGACGACGATGTCTTGACCGTTGGATCTTGTGATCCAACGGCTGAGAAGTTGGCGCTAGGGAACGTCTGTGATTAGATCTAGGCTGCGTGATCTGAGCGTCAGGGTCGTGCCACGTGTCTTAATGGAATCAAGGTGTGGGTGGACGGTAGTGATGCGAAGGAGGCTCCGATCGAAAGGTCGAGGACGCAACGGGAATGTGAGGTGGGGATTGCAGCATCAAACAATGATCTAATGGCGGAGAAGGTGACACTTGGCGCACGCAGAGCATGGCGGGAATGAATGGCGGAGATGAGAGGCGAGGGTAGATCAGACGACTAGGAAAATGAGTGGATGTGGAGAGAGCTGGTCCGTTGGATCAGAGGGAGATCCAACGACCCTTAGTGAGGGCGGATGATGCAAAGGGGAGCGGGCCGCGTGGCACAATCAGAGGGCGCCACATGGCCAGCTGTGAGTGGCTGAGAGGAGAAATGAAATTAGAGAGAGAAGGAGGTCGAATTTGGAAAAACTCAAAACATGAAAGTTGTAGATCTCGATGAGATCTACAAGTTTCATGTTGACCAAAAACGTAGATGAGGTCAAATATGATACAAAAATATAGGAATACAAATATACACAGATATAGTATACATAGAGGCCCAAAAACCCAACTTCTTCCTACGAGCTCCGAATTGAATGAAATTAGTCTCATTTTAAAGGTCTCTGGATTTGTATTCATCTGAAGGTGAGTAGACCTAATTTGGAGTTAGTACAAGAGAACTATGGGCCTTCTAAGGTCCAGGGGTTCTAGGGCTTTATTTAGTGTTTTACAAAAGAGATCTCTGACCTTCTTCCCTATATTATTAACTAATGGTGTATATATATCATAAGGAAGGTATTATTTTATTCTGGAGGAGATAATAGGTGGATATTTTACAAGTGAAATTGGCTTCTTATTTAATGCAAATATGAGTGCTAAAATGCATATATTATGCTTGCATGTATGAATGCTAATTATGCAATACAAGGGGAAATATGCTACCATTTACTCGGGAACAAAGCTCTATTTTCAGCTTTTAGAGTGATGAATTACAGATTCGTCACTAGTCCCTAGGAAACACTTATGTAATAAGTACAGAAAAGAAAATAAAGAAAAGAAAAAGAAACAACTTGGAATAAATTTTGACTCCTAAATTGTCTTCAACAAAATCAAAGTTTGGAGTTCAGTTAAGACCTTTAGATTATTGGTTTGTTCAGAACTACATTAAGGTTAAAAAGTGTGACACAACAACCCTTAAGTTCCATAATCCTATTATCCAATTCTATTTAACGTCTGGTCAGAACCATCATCTTAATTGCATACTATTGCAATCTTGAAATGATAGATTCGTATGCGGGAATTTTTCAACTCTTCTCAGACAAATCACTACACTATCAAGGAGTCTACTCCTCTGGTAAGTCGTCCTTGTGGAGACATATATTCCCTTAGAAGGTCAGGTGTTGCCAGTATTTACAATCGAAAGGGGAGAGAAGCTAGAAGAATGAGGAAAGAAGCGGTAATTGATCAGTGTAGTCTTCATTCCTACATGAATGTTGTCCTGTGTAATAGAATCTTCATCAAGAAGCATGCTTTTTCTGGAAGCTCAAATTTTCATGGAATTTTTGGTATAGGCTTCATCTTTGATTTTTTCTTTGACTTTGAATTGCTCTGCATTCTTGTTTGTGACCCGACGGATATAGAGTCTTTTGGTCTGCCCATGTTTTTAGGTCTTGGAAAAAGTTACGCAAGCATACTATTCCTCTTCTGAAGCATTGTCTCAATCCAATCTTTAGTCTTTAAATTTTGTGGCTACTAAAAGAAGTGGTTTAGAGTACCAATTTCGGAAATCCCCAAGAATGGTTCCTGAGCCACCCTTGACGAAGCGACCTAGCATTGTTCTGGCTCAGACTCCAAGACTTTTCAACAATCCATCTGGGTTGAGATAAGTATTAAGTGCAAGGTTTCTAGTCAAGCCACTGTCTCAAGAGTCGTATAGATGTCATAAATGGAGTTTTGAATAATACAATTCTTGCATTTTTTATTTGGGATATTTACCCAGCAGACCCTCAAATCTTTCGAAATTACCTCTACGACCTTTGAAACATCGTAATTCCTCCCACGACCCTGTAATCTTGCTAACCCTTACCCAATAAACCATGTGGTTAACCCCCATCCATTTACCCGTTAAAACTAACCAGATTCCGTTAAATTCTTTTATCTTATGCCTATTTTATTTGTCGAATTTACCTTAACTGCCACTCCCTCTACCCTCCTCCTTTTCCCCACCACCCAACACCTCCTCCCTCCATGGCCCTCCTCCCCGACCTCCGCCTCCTCCTCCTCCTCGTTCCCGACTCTGTCCTCACCCTCGGCACCCCCTCCTCCCGCCGCCTCCTTTCCCCACCACCCAACACCTCCTGGCCGTCCTCCCGGCGGCCGCTCGAAGCTCCCCACAATCGTGATGATGATCTTTCTGATAGGTCCAGAAACACCTGCAACTTAGGATAGAAGCACAGGGGAAGTACCTGCAATCGGTGCTCAAGAAAACAGAATGACGAAAAATGCGGTATCTGTCCAAAACACACAAAAATGAAAAAAAATCTGATCTGGAAACTTTATTTACGGAAATCCTCATGCAAATATACATCTTTTGTACAATCTTCTATGCCTTCCCAAAACAAAAAGGAAAACAAACGAAATAAAGTAACTTCGTCTTCAAAGGCTTTCTCGTATTCAAACACAAAAAAGGTCAAATCTTCTTCTGAAAAGATCGAAGCTTTCGATGCAGGCGGCGGAACTCGACTGCCTTCCATCATCGACATCGCCATGACTTCCCTGAGCACCGCGTCGAGCGCATCCTGGCTGTCGACGTCGACGCCGCCACCTTGGAAGATGACCATCCTCTGCGAGATGGGGTTTAGCATCACGATGCGATCAGGCTCCGCGGGCCCCTCGGCACCCGGCGGAAGCGGCGGCGCTCTCACGACGCCGAAAAAGAGCGGGAAGAAGGAGAACCGGACGTTGGGATGCGTGGATTCTGCTTCCATTTGTGAATAAAGAGATTTAGATTCTGGGAATCCAAACTTCGGATGCGGTAGTCCGTATACGAAAGGAGAAGTGCAGTTCGCGTAGGAGTATATAGCAGGTCGCGCGCCACCGCCCTTGGCGAAGCGCCCTTGCCCCCTGCCGCTGGAGCCCCCCTCCCGGCGCGCGGTCCGCTTGAAGCTCCCAGTGCTCGAAACCCAACCTCCCCCACCCACCCGTCCGCCTCTCCTTCTCAAAGCCCCCCACCTCCCTTCAGGCCGTCGCCAACCTCCTCCCTTCCATGAACTTCCTCCACCCCAGCCCCAGCTCAGGTCGAGCCGAAGTGCCACGCCCCCTCACGCACACCTCCTCCGGCCAGGAAAATGCCCTCGATGAGGGAGGAGAGATGGAAGAGGCTTTTGGTTGATTCTAGCCGTCCGATCACGGATTGGTTAGATTAACTCGTTTTTAACTCAATGAAGTTAACTCAAGATGTGTCAATTTAACAGCAGGGTTCGTGGGGTAAGACGGAGCAAGATTACGGGGTCGTGGGAGGAATTATGATGTTTCAAAGGTCGTAGAGGTAATTTCGAAAGATTTCAGGGTCCGCTGGGTAAATATCCCTTTTTATTTTTTTATTTGAAAAGTAAAATAAGAGGAGTTAATTCGTAAATTCTATTTGCAATTAAATATCTCCAACTGTTATAAATCATATTTATAATATTTATGATTATTATGGATAGTGATATCCATAATAATCATATCTTGATAACTAAATCATATTAGTTATATTATATGTCAATTCTCATGTGTCCAAATAATATGAACCATATTCATATTATTCATGATAATTAAATCATATTTAATTATCCATTTCCCATTGTTCAAATACATTATCAACAATTGAATTATTCTCAAACTCTTTCAAGAACAATGTGCTTACCCAGCAGAAACTTGGAGATAAGAATAGGACGATTGTATATTCCATGTATAGTGACTTGGATATTGAGATCATATCTCAAATCTAGATCTTGGGAACCTCTCATAGATGTTTTATTAAATCAAAATATAAATTTAATATTCTCATTACATCTGAATCATATTTAGATCAACATCCAATATTTGGACTAAGTTTACTTTATTGATCTGTTGAGAGTAGTCACTAAAATCCAAACACGTTTCATCATTCCTTGGAATGAAAGTGTCATGGTTATACAATCGTTTACAATCACACCATCCTCAAATATTCTTGATACCCGTACATCCTGCATACTCGAAGATCTAGATTAAACTTGAAGTATTAGATCATATTTGAATGATCTTCTTCAAAATTTTATCGTTAAGTTTCTCATTAGATCATTAGGAGTTGGTATTAATCACATACTTTCCAAAAGCATATAACATACCTATAAATCTGTCAAGCTTCCAAGAAATAAGACCATGCATGGAATTTGATCCCAATATCTTATGAGCGAGCTTTTGTCTTTCAGTTCAATAATGAACCTGTATGGTCCCTTTGAGAGATTATATTACTCATATGCCATTGTATGTAGGCCAACTTGCCGATGCATAGAACTTGATTAAATCATTAATATATCGATCTTCCAAATGTACATACTCAGATATATAGTAACATATCTATCTTCAATCATAAGATGTGTGTCTATATCATCACAGTATATGACATAGGTCTTGGTTATCTCGATCTCACTAAGTCAACTCTTTGACCTAACTTATTCAACACATCTGAATCTCTATTTCTATGCAAAGGACCAATATCTATGATTTCCATCTCCTTCTCCTTCTCAGGTTGGAGATATCAACCTTTAGAGAAGAATTTCCATCTCCTTCTCAGGTTGGAGATCCTTTCTTAACAATCGTTTGATGATACGTGATGTACCCCCAATCTAACTCCTTAGATATCATCAAGCACCAATATCTATGAATCATCATTTAAATCAACAGTTGTGTGATTATTAAGATGGCCATGGTACATAACCATAATTATACTAAAGAACCTATTATGAAAATAGGTTATTCTTTAATTTAGATCATGGCATGATTTCAATAACATTTATTGCATTAGGACTCATCGTGGGCTCACGTCCAACAATTGGTTCGTGATGAAGATCTGGTCGTACTCATAGAAGACAATGACCAAATTTTCACATTTATGAAAGATGTGGAGGAACCCATCGTACCGAGGAACATGATGCCAAGACTAAAATTTTTGTTGGAATTATACAAGATAAAGGTGAGATAGGTTCACAACTGTTTGCATGGATGATATTCTTACTTTGATATGCAAGTTGCTGGAAGTAAAGAATAGTTTCCTGAATGCTTAGAGGGATGCAAAGAAAGAGTTTCAGACGCTAGGACTCAATTCAGAGAAGGTCAATACGTATCCTAACGATTGTGTAATTTTTCAGAATGCTTATGCGAACATGGATGCTTACCCACAATGTGGAGCATCTAGATACATTGATCTCTCTCGCAGGAAAAAATATTAACTAAGGTATTGCATTATTTCCCTCTTATCTCCAGATTGCAAAGATTGTTCATGTCGAACAAAACTGCAAAATGGATGACTTGAAATGAGAGGAATCAATCTACAAATGAACTTATGCATCATTCGATAGACTCTTCTCAATGGAAGTCGTTAGTTTCCATGTTTCTTTTTTTCACAGAGGACACTAGAAATGTTTGGTTAGGTCTTGCTAGTAATGATTTCAATCCTTTAAAAAATATGTTCCCATGATACTCCATTTGGCCAGTGGTTATCATGACCTACAACCTCCTTCCGTGGATGAGCATGAAGTCTAACTTTAGGATGCTTACTCTACTGATTCCTCCCCCAAAAGTGCTTGAAAATTCCATCGACGTATACTTGCAATTGCTCATGGATGGGCTCAAGCTATTGTGGCACAATGGTGTGGAGACTTTCGATGCACATGCAAAGAATTCCTTTCAAATGCACGGTGCACTATTGTGGACAATCAACGAATTTCCCGCATATGCAAGCCTATCTGGTGTGAGTACAAAGGGAAAATATGCATGTCCAGTGTGTATGGAACAAACACACAATATTTGACTATGTGAAATTAAGAAGATGTGCTATTTGGTCTATCGTAGATTTCTTTCAGTATTAAATCGATAGTGGGATAGTTTGCATAGGAATGGGTTCGATGGTAAATCTTGTCTTAACTCAGATAGATTTCTGGATAGAGTTTTGAAATCAGATACTATGAGACAATCATGGCATGAACTGATGTATAAGTTGTTGTAGATGAAATATGTTAGACTTGGTAAGATGTTTAAGAACTATTTGAAAGATTTGTAAAGTCTTGGATAAAAATAGCATTTTCTACATGGAGTTATTGTACTGGAAAGAGTTGAGCATATGCTACAATATGGATGTAATGCACATCGAGAAGAATACCATAGATAATGTTCTGGGAATGTATATCACCGATTAACCAAAAGATATAATTAAATCATGAAAAGACCTATAACAACTCGGAATTCATCAGCACTTGCATTTGATATAAAGGAGAACGATGGTTTCGACATGCCAGGTGCGCTTTACCATCTCGATACAAGCAAATGCTCACATTTTTTTATCATTTTTAAAGCATGTTGTTCTAGATGGATTTTGTTCGAACATTTCCAGATGCGTGAACGCCAACCAGAAGAAAATCAATGGGATTTCCAGATGCGTGAACACCAACCAGAAGGAAATCAATGGGATTAAAAGTCATGACAACCTCATCTATATGCAAGTATTCTTTCCTCTAGCCTTGCATAATCTTTTGTCTCAGTCAGTTGTCAAGCCAACTACCAAGTTGGGTCTATACTTTAAGATTGTATGTGCTAAGACACTAGACCTGAAACATCTAGACAGATGGGACGAGAAGATTGTTTAGATACTTCGTAAGATGGAACACTTATTTCCACCAACCTTTTTGATATCACATTTCATTTGATAGTTTATTTGGTTGATGAAGCAAAGTTGGGAGGACTAGTTCAGTTCCATTGGATGTACCCGATATGGAGACAACTTAAGAAATTGAAGGATTATGTGCTTACTCGTTCTAAACCATAGGGATCAATTATTGAGGGATACTTGATCGAGGATTACATCACTTTTTGCATGATGTATATGGACAGTGAGGAGCAGCATTTCAAAAATCTTGAAATAAATGATGTTCCTTATACTGAATTTGATGATGATTGTCTATCAATATTCTAGATCCAAGGTCGAGCAATAGAGAAAACGATTCTCCTACCAATGCAAGAGGCTGAAAGATAGTTAGCACATTTATATGTGTTGAAACAAGTGTCTGAAGTTGATCCATTCTACCATGAATGGAAAGGCCATTATGGTAATTTAAGGGGCTTATGTGAGATCAATTTCATTGCGTGGTCTGGAAGATGAGTACAACAAGTGAAATCTGAACAAGATGGTTGTTGGATTGATGATTTTGATATGTTGATTAGATGTCAATTCAGTTATATGCACAAGCATAGTGAATATATCATAAATGGTTACAGATTTAAGAGCTACTCATAATCTAATAGTGAGAAGCAAATATCCTATCCGGCGTGTTTGTCAAAAGCAACCTATCATAGAGTTACAATGGATACTGTGGTCGGATCACTGAAATAAATGAGATGAGCTATCAACATGATCGGTGCGTAGTGTATTCAAATGTGAATGGTATGATGTATTTAAAGACATATGATTTAAGTTGGATTCAAATTTTGGATACATAAGACTCCATAAAAACAAAAGCATACTGGGTAGGATGGAACCGTACATGTTAGTATGCCAGGCAGACCAAGTATTCTACGTTGATGATAAGCTACTTCGGATTGGATAATAACGATAAAAATAACTCCTAGGAGGTTTAATGAAAGATTTCAGGATGAAGAGTACGATGATGATGAGGTTGATACTTACCATGAAGATGGAGATCTATGAACTCCGATACAATTCTAAAAACTTTTCTAACCTAACAATTACTCATTGTTTAAATATATATGTGAAGATTGTTTTGCAAATGTAAATATATACTACTTTACATAATATATATGTGAATAGTTCTTCTACATGTTTGTATATAAATGCAAATGATTATGTACATCTTATGTATGTATGATACTTTTAAAATAATGCAGATAGTTCAAACCTGTTTTTCTCGATGGAATGATTGAGACAAGGATGAGCGAGCCGGTGGGCTACCATAGTCTGACGTGGTTGAGGGAGATGCAGAGAGACCTTGAGATGAGGAGGATGCTAATGGGGGAGAGACAAGTCCACATGTTCCTTCAATGACCGATACAGACGAGGCTTCATCGTCAAATATAAATTTAAGTAGTAAAGAATTCCTTTCAAATCACACATATCAATGAAATGTTCTTAAACAGGTCATCGACGTAATGGGAGGAGTCCTGCTAAAAGTGCATCCAATTAAGTAAGTTGAAGAATGGAGAGAGGGTGAAGGTGCAACTAATCATGGCAGGCTAAGCTTTAGGGGAGTACACATGGCCTTTTTCCAGTTGATTGTCCATCGTGACATGGACGAATGTGCCACTATGTATCATGGACTTTAGGAATGCCCACGCCGCTCTGAAGGATGCCATCATTTTTGATATGAAGGTATGTTCTATTAAATGAATCATTTAAAACATTTCTGATGTGAATGTATGGGTTATATACTTTGATGAATGTTATATAGAACATTTTTAACTGGGGTTATGATCTCGAACGGGAGGAAGGGATCTTGTATTGGGCAGCGAACCTACATCACGATACCCCAACAAGGATAAAGAAGGTTAGGTACTCCTTGTAAGTTGATAATTCAGTTGATACTTTCTATTTAACCTTATTTAAAAACTCTTAAAGCATGACTAATCCGCGACGACGGCTGAAGCGTTAGACAATACACCCTCGGATAGGCATCCAATCGAATGGGAGGCGATCATTCGGTATTGGGAGAGTGACGAGTTGAAGGTGAGATGCATGAGTAACATGATATGCTTTCCTATAAAATTATGTCTAGGTTTATGATGTTGGTGCTCTTCTTAATTATATTCAATGAAAAATAAAGGAAACACGAATAAAGCAGAAGGTCTTACCCATACCTTGGGAAGGACAAGTTTGGACAACCTGAAACATAGTCATGTAAGTTATCTATTTTAACATACTTACATAAAAGGATGAATTGATATGAATATGCTCATTATATACTTGTATAGGCCACGATAGGAGACAAGCTAGGTTGTGTTAGGCCCAAAAAATTTGTTGACCATTGAAAATACCAGAGAAATTTGTGAATTTTATCTATACTCCTATACTCAATGGTATAACGATAAGTACGATAATGTCGAACTCAGGGAGACAAGCTGTGCGAACTAAGGTGAAATGGTAGAGTGACTAAGTATGAGAGTTTTCTGATTTTTATTATTTTAATGGATTTTTTTGAGTTTTTAGTTGATTTTATGAATTTTATATTATGATTGTGATTTTATATACCTTTAAATAAAGTAGTATAAGTATTGATTTTATTTTTCTTATTAATATTTAAAATTTTAAAATTTTATGGTTTATATTTGTTTTACTATTTCTGTTTTTAAGTGTTCTCTAGAATTTTTATGGTTTAGGATATATTTTTAAATTTGAAAATTAAGCTTTTATACAAACAAGGGAATCATTTTTTATTTTAAAAATACAAAATAGTAAGAAAATATTTGACTTTTATTTCTACTATATAGTATCAAAAATACCTTTCCAACAAGGTATTGCATGTATTTTTTGGGTTTTAATGAATTAGGTATGATTGTTTTAAGTTTTGAGCCGTTTTTGAATTTTTAAGGATTTTTAAAATTTGTTTTATATTTGATTTTTGGTTTTCTGTGTAAAATATATTATGCATAATTTTTATAGATTTTTAAGAGAGTTTTTATATTGTACGTATTTTTATATATATATATATTGTATTTATTTTTGAAGTATTAAAAATAAAAATTAGTTTTCATTTTTAAAACTAATTTTATTCTTTATATACAATATTACAAGGTAGGTTTTACCTTTTTTATTATATTTTTATGTATATATTTATCATGTACTTAATATCTATTTATTATTAATGTATATACATGGATAAATATAATAACATGAAATATTATGGGGCTCCTATAAACATAAATGTGCAAAAGTGTACGTACACGAAATGATCAGAGTGGCACGTGCTCAGCCATGTGATCGCAGATGTGGAGAGACCCTCCCATATTACATGAAAATATCAGGGAGCTATTTACAAGTTAACTAAAAAAATCGGATGCACACACGTGATGCAGGTTATCTCGTCGTTGAAATAGTGGGGCGGCAGAGTTGAAGGGGCAGCGGTCCTCTATTGTACCGAGGGTTGCAGCAGACTCTGCTGCATCCTTTGGGGCCCTCGATCACGATCGAGCGGTTCCCACGAAATCCCTCGATTCATGCCCACAAAAAGAGGGATTTCGTGGGAACTACTCGATCGTGATCGAGCGGCCCCAAAGGGTGCAACAGAGTCTGCTGCAACCCTCAGTGCAACAGAGGATCCGCGTGCGAGTGGAAGTGATGCTAACATGTGGTGCTCGGATGAGATCTCGAACGTCAGATGCTAGTGGATCTAATGACTACTATAGGTTTAGTTCATCCCCAAACTATCCTCTAGGCTATGTCGATTCGAGGGCGGTGCGACCGAAGGTCAGATATTCGATGGTTGCGTTCATGTCTCGATCAATGATGATGCTTTATTAGAAAGGATCCTCAAGAATGGTGAAATCGATATATCTCTCCGGTGATGGACTTACAATGAAGCTCGATGGAAACTTCGTAATTCATCCAATGTATCTACTAAACTCGCTCCAGGTAAATCATCTCAGGTGCTCCTATGATGGAGCTCGATCGGCTTCAATAGGAGCTTGCATATGCTCCACTTTCTAATTCGAGGAAGGATCAATGTCAGTGATTCTCCAGATCTGATAGCTGGTGATGATGTTCGACGCTTGGTATCGATTGTGTGACAGTTTTTCTGCTGGTGGATACATGCAGGTGTATGATTTCTCATATGTTTCTACTGGTGGCTCGTTGATGTAGTCGTCTTTGATGGTTTCAGATATGTTCATCGCGTGTGTCTCAGAAGCATTTCCTCCAGATGGGGATGATTCTCGCATGCAGGTGCTTCAATGATACTGAGTCATCTTGAGATTCATATTCCCTGCAATTGACGATTTGACTCAATCTTGTGGCTTGGTCCCAAAATGCAAAAAAGATTAGTTGAACGAAAGAGCATGCTCGGTGGTGGATTCGCTCCAGATCTCCAGCCACTGTGTATGGCCCGAGTTGAGAGATCATGTGAGATAGAACAACAATGGGGGGGGATACTTGATGATGATGTGATGCGGATTTTAGTATCAATTTGTTATCAAAATTAATGTGAAGAGGGATTTGACATGGAAGTAAAAGAAACATTGTGGAGTTGTTGTGCCTGTGGTTCTGAACCAAGAGCTCTAGATGTTCACAGCCTCCGATCGATAGGGCAAAGGCTCACACACGACGGAGCCGTGCTGCGACGCCGACAATGGATTTGCCGTCTCTCCTCTCCTAGCTCAACAAGGAAGCGAATGGCTGTCATTCAACCACTCTCTCATCGGAGCTCAAGTGAAGATGAAAATAGTGGCAGATCCCTCCCAGTGAGGGTGTATTGATGCTTAAAAAGAGAGAACGACGTCTCCCTTCGGTAAGGAGACCGGTACTACCAAAAAGTATGTCGAGAAAGGGCTTGTGTCTCTGAGAGGTCGATAAGCAGGAAAATCGGAGGACAAAGGAAACAAAGGAGAAAAAACAATGCAATGTCTTGGTGGTCCCATGACGTTGGAGATATTGGAGGATTAATTAATTAATTGAATAAATATTTTTTAATAAATTAAATAAGCAAATAAATAAAAATACAAATAAAATAATGAATTAATAAGTTAATTATGAATTTTAATTGTATAAATATTGTTATTTAATTAGTTAAATAAATAAATAAAAATAATATATGTATATTAAACCTATATAATAAGTATAATTCATGATTTTAATTTTAAATAAAATTTATTTTTCTTTTATATTAGTACTATAACATAATAAATCATTAATAGAGTATAAAAATATAAGAAATAATAAAAATTAAATAGAATAAAATTAATATACATTGTACAAGTATACAATAAGGTCCCAAAGCATGGCTTTTTATTTATTAATTCTAATTTTAAAATCACTTTATTTTATAATAATTTTATAAAATATACTTTAAAAGTGAGCACACCCAATTCAGAGTTCATATGGTCGAGTTATGAGGTTCAAACGTTCAGGTTTACAACTTTTTGATTTTGAGATTTGTTGGTATTTATTAGTGATTGATTCTATATTATATTATTATATTTTTATACTGATTTTATAAACATTTTAGAAGAATTATTAATTTAATTGAAGTTAATTTGATTTTTTTTTAAAAATAAAGAAGTTTTATACATATAGTATACATATACAAAGGGTCCAAACGCCAAAACTCACACGATTTATTCTATAATTTTTTGATATTTTTAATAAATAGTATTAGTTGTAAAATAAAGTTTAAAAGTGAGTTTGGTCGATTTTGAGTTTTTTATAAATATTTATGAACCTTGAAAATGACTTTTATGGATTTTTCGATTCATAGTATTTATTTATTTATTCATTAAATAAAATTTTTGATATTTTTATAAAGTAATAATATTATTATAAATAATTTTTATGAAAAAAATATTTTGATTTGAAATTTTCTGAATGATAAATAAAATCGGTAGACATACGTGCAAGGTGAAAGATGTGTAAATGTACATTAGTGATTTTGATTTTCTAATATTTTTATAGATTATATTCCTTATCTCCTTTTACTCATTTATTTTGTCGACCAAGTCAATGCTTGGCCCGGTCTTGGGAATAGGATAAGTTTGTACATATTTATAACCTTTTTGTTTTCCTTCTCTTTTCTTCTTTATTCGTTTATTTTGGGTATAAATAAGTGCTAAATATGCAATATTAATAAATGATGTTAGATTGTTAATTAATAAGGATTAGTGTTATTTATATATATTTTACTAAGAATTTCAAGCTAAAATGAAAGAATAAAGATGATGAATTGGTGATTCATCATGCTACAGAATTCACAGACGATGCATGAAATGTACATGTTGATTGCTGAGTTGTCTGAAAGAAGCACCTACAGTTTGGCTCCAATCCTTCCACGACAAGATCACGATGATGACCCACCCCCTACTCGTGCTTAGGATTTACGTTGTTTGTTGTAATAACGTGCTATGATTGTGTTAGCTTTAGATAAGAATGTACCCATATATATTGTATGTAACATACATTTTAATCTTTAGTGTTAGTTATGGAATATATTTGAAAGTGTGGTTGCGAGCCATGGAGCTCTTGAGTGCTGCAAGGGCATTTTAGTCCTCCATATATTACATTTTACAGGTGAGTTTGACGAACAAAATAGAGAACAACAATTGCTAGCAGTTACTGTTTTTTTTACAGTCGCTCCATATGCAGCGGTCATAGCGACCATCACATACAATACAACAATCAAATATACGATGGGTAGAATGATTGCCGCTAATATAAAAACTATATATGACAATCATTGAACTGTTGTATATACCTTGACCATTTCATGACGGCTTTTATATATGCGACGGTCGTCCTTTATGACGACCCACTAGAACCGTCGCAAATATTACATATGACGACAAACTTTGCATCGCCACAATCCTGATGGAAAGGGTGTATTAGCGGTGGCTCACGACCTCCCTAAATAAACTTGTTTCTAGTAGTGTTGATTTTATATCATCCATTAATATTTATTGAAAGGAAAAAGGGCCTTCACCATATATGTATGCCTAAAAAACATCATCATTAATCACCGCATAATAAATACAACCACGCTACATGAGGAAATGGGAAACACACCCTAAGTACATCAACTTTCAGCTAACACTCTAGCATGAGACACCACATTCTCACAGTATAAGCGAATCCTGACGGAGCAACACCCCATTTCTGACCAGATATCCCAGATCATCCCCACGCCCCTACTCCGACACACTCCTGCCAGCGCTAATGGAGTTCCAAGAGTGGAACATCCACTCTTGGAGACCGAGGTGTCTCTGAACAACTCCCAAGCCGCCACCGAGCTCATGCAAGTAAAGAACATGTGGTTTCGTGCTCTCCGCAGTCTAGCAACAATGACAACGAGCTTATACTACATTATTACAAGACAAGTAATTATGTTACTTGATTTACATTCTACATAGATCGACTATTTCTTCCTATGCATATATCTGGGAGGTTTTCATTCTTTGAATCCTTTTTCCGGGAGCATAGTTACTTTATATCAATGTTCATATTTCCTTTATAGCTTATAAGAGGCAATGTCGATAACCTTACGTAAACGTGAAGTGCATGAGTAGTTCTCCTTAAACCTTGTAATAACAAGGTAATTTAGAAACCGATTTACTGCTTTTAAATGTTTAAGTAACAATGGTTACGACATTATGACATTCTGAACCTTCCCTATACTTATTCAATAAGTTTTTCAAATTTGAATAACTTCGGCTCCTTGCTTTTATCAAGTAATATTTTTTTAATACACTTCAGCTTAAATTTTCTTTCATAAACTTTCCTTGGGGAAGGAGATAGAGAGATCACTTTGGGTGATCTGGCTAGTACTAAAAGTTACTTGAATTGTGCAAGCTATATACAGATTAAAAGAAAGGAAGTAGATGAGGCTTTGAAGGTTATGAGACCTGGGAAATGTGTAGGACCAGATGACATTTCTGTAGAAGTATGGAGAGTTTTAGATGAGCGCGGTTTGACTTGGCTTACGAATCTATTCAATGTTATTTGGCGAAGCAAGAAAATGCCTGAAGATTGGAGGAGTATCGTGGAGGGCAGATGCATTGTCAACAAAGTAAGGAGGACATGGAGGAAAGGGGATGCGTTGGCATGCGAATCAAGAGTTGTCTTTAGAGCCGGATATTGTGGGATTTATGTAATAACGTTGGGGTAAAATTGGAATGATATTTGGGGACGTTTAGGATATCAATGAGGGGGATATGAATGGAATTATAACAAAAGAAACTAATAGAGTCGAGGTGTCTCCCCCTGCTTAATATATGTTATAGATGTGGAAATTACTTTACAGAATAGCACCTTCTTTAAATTTCTATAACTATCTATTGTACATGTGCCACTATGCAATTTTCCACCGTTATAATAGTCTCTAATTGACTTGTATTTTATTGACAGGAGGGAGCATGTAGATTCTAGTTGTTATGGAAAGAGCCTGAATAGCTTAGGCAACATAATAACTATTTTGGATATTACGATCTGAGTAATTATATTATCGGATTTACTTTCTAAAGAATTGACTGGTTGTTGCTACGTAGATACGTTGCTTGAAAGCTAGGTACAAGGATAAAACAAAAGAAATGATTATGAACTATAAAATAGAGAAGAAGAAAGCAAATAATGCTGTAGGTGAAGCTAAGACAAAAATCTTTGAAGTTGGGTACAAAAAGATTGGCTCAAGGAGATCATAAGAATATATTCAAAACGACGAAAGCAAGAGAAAAAAAGATCAAAGATCTTACTTAAATGAGACATATTAAGGATGGCAAAGGATATGTGCTTGTTACTTAGAAGGATATAGATAGATGAAAGTAATACTTCACTATGTTTATCATTGGTCAAGAGAATAAAGAGTTCACTTTGATTTATTCAATGTTATTTGACGAAGCAAGAAAATACCTGAAGAATGATGAAAACGCATTGTGGTGCCTCTTTACAAGAGTAAAGGAGACATTCATAATTGTTCGGATTATAGATGTATCAAACTGAGGAGTCATACTATTAAAATTTAGGAACATGTGATCGAAGGAATGCCGAAGCAAGTTTTTAAAGTAACAGAAAATAAATTTAAATTCATGCCAGGTCGTTCAACTATTGAAGCTATCCACCTATTGAGGAGATAGTGGAGATTTATACACCTAAAAGGAAGATCCTCTATATGATTTTTATTGATTTGGTGAAGGCTTATTATTCAGTTCAATGTGAGAACCAATGAAGAGTTTTAGAGAAGAGACAAGAGCATATTTAGAGCATTAACCTGATAAACAATATGTATAATGGAGCTTGATCTCATGTAAGGATCTAGTCGGGTAAGATCGACTATTTTGACATCATCATCGGTTTGCGTCAAGGTTCGATTTCGAATCCTTTCTTTTTTATTTTGATTATGGACGATTTACTAGTCACATTCAAGATGTGATACATTGCTGTATGTTGTTTGCTAATGATGTGTTGATAGACGAGACCAATGATGGAGTAAATGAGGAGATTGAGGTTTGAAAACATGCCCTAGAGACTAAAGGACTAAGTGATGGAATAAATGAGGAGATTGACATTTGTATTGGTATAATACTTAATATATGAAGCGAATATCTGATGGAAGCAACTGTGAGGGAATCGATGTGAATATTAAAGAAGATAACATCAAGATTCTTTTATATACTTGGTATCTATTTTGAAATGTGATGGGAAAATTGATGTAGACATCATCATAGAAGAAATATAGGTTGGTTAAAGTGGAGATTAACCTATACAGCTCTTGTGATAAGAAAATTCCTTTGAAAATTAAAGGAAAATATTACAAGAAGCCGTGAGACCTGCTTTGCTCTATGGATCTGAATGTTATCTTATGAGCCATAGATATGTGCATAGAATGACAATAACAGAAATGAGAATGCTGCAGTAGATATATGGTCATACACGAAAAGATCAGATTCGAAATGATGTGATCAGAAGGGAAGTTAGTATATCTTCTAGTGAGGATAAAATGAAAGAGAATCGCTTAAGGTGGTGCGGCCATTTGCAAAGGAGATTTGCTGATATATAACAGTTATGAGATGCGAGATTCGGAACATTGAGCTGGCTAAGAGAGAATGAATAAGGCTCAAGAAGTGCTGCGAGGATACTATCTAAAGGGATATAATTACTTTATTCTAAGTTCGAAAATGACCAAAAATATATTTGAATGGAGAAAAATAATCCATGTAGTCCTTATTGCGTGCAAGAAGTCTTTGTTGTTGTTGTTGTTGCTGCAAATTCTTTTTCTCTAGATCATTGACACTTCATTTCTATTTGTGTATTTGCTTTGACATAGATTTTACAACTTACTAGAAGCAATATGATAATCTTAAGTAAATGTGAAGTACATGAGTAGTCCTCCTTAAAACTTATAATAGCAATCTAGTTTAAGATGCCTTTTTAGGAACCGAGTTGCAAATATTTAAGTAGCAACAATTGTGAAATAAAGACATTCTAAGAGCCTTCGCTATACTTATTCAATAAATTTCTTGAGTATAAATAAATTCAACATTTAATTTAATTGATTCTGTTTTATTTTTATCTTATATGAAACATATAGTGATAGTAACATGTATTTAAGCACTACATTTTTTAAGATATATTACTATGCATTTGTATTGCTATTTGACTACCCAACATCAATGCGGAAGTGTAATACCCATACCTTCAAAACATAGTGCCACATTTAAAACTCACGAAGTGTGGATGTTGTTTATAAGTGGCGGGGATTACTACTTGACAACTCGAGCTTAAGCATTTTGGGTGGTTGTCAACGGATGCAATTGGGCTCGAATCCAATAAGTTGTCAGAGCCAGTTTTCCTCGATAATGGATCGGGGACCTAATCCCGGGATGTTGCAAATGGTATCAGAGCCAGGTTCCCTCTGATAGTGGAAAGGGATACCCGAAGGGAACTAAGCCGGGAGTGTGCAACCACCATTATCACTGAGAATAAGTGATAGGCCACATCGTAACGAGGATGTTGCGAATATAAGTGGGAGAGGTTGTAACACCCATACCCCCAAAATATAGTGCCACATCTAAGACACACGAAGTGTGGGCGTGGTTTATAAGTGGTGGAATTACTACTTGAAAACTTGAGCTTAAGCATTTTAGGTGGTTGTCAACATATCTATCTGGGCTCGAACCCAACAAGTTGTCAGGGCCAATTTTCCTCGATAACGGACCGGGGACCTAAGCCTGAGACGTTACAAATGGTATCAGAGCCAAGTTCCCTCTGATAGTGGAAAGAGCTACCCGAAGGGAACTAAGCTGGGAGCGTGCATCCACCATTATCACTAGAAATAAATGATAGGCCTTGTAACAATGAGGACGTTGGGAATATACGTGGGGGATGTTGTAACTGTTGGGTATACTTGCAAATATCCAGCCCAACTTGGGGGTTTTGCAGCCACAGCAATTTGTGGCTATTGCAGGGGCACAGTTGCAAGTTTTCAGGTCATTTTGGAGTCCCATTCCAGGGAGTATCGGCTCCCATTCATTCCAGCCCTATTCTCATTTCCAGAACGACGAGCGGCACCCATTTTCTCCCAGCCGATTCCAGCGTGCAGCAGCAGCAAGGGGTTCCGGACCCCCTTCTCCGTCTTCCTCCTTGCGATCGGGAGAGCAAGAGAGAAGCCGAGCATCCGTGCTCGAGGGCAGCAACAGCTGGGTGTTTTGGGTTGAAGGGAGGAGTCGTTGGAGCGAGCTCGAGAGGAACTGAAGCGAGGTTGCGTCCGTGGCGACCTCAAGAAGCCGTGCATCGGTTTGGGTCTCCATCCGGGAGCCCACAAGGGGAGTTACTTTGTCCTCCTTGTTTTAGAGCACATTTGGTATAGTTAGATACCTAGGGATAGTTTGTTCCTTGTTGAAGAACTATCCGTTGTGTGTGCTTGTACCTCGGTTTTGTGGGCAACAAAATCGGGAAGAACATTTGGATCACTTTGACCGTAGTGCTTGGTTGCCGGTCTTGCCCCGTGGTTTTTCCCTTGCTCACATTGAGTAAGGGTTTCCACGTAAAATCTTTGTCTCGTGTGGTTGCTTGCTTGCTTGTAATTGTGATTGTCATTGTTGCCATTTGAGTTCCCGTGTGGGGAACATATACTTGTGTTGTGCCATCTTTGCTGCAGGACAGTTTTAGGGGGGATAGCTCCTGGTTGATTGATTATTCCGCATTCTCCGTATATATCCCCAACAAGTGGTATCAAAGCACGGGTTGTGCAAAAATGGGCAAAGATGATGAGGGAACAATGATCAAGCTCACAAGTAGCAACTGGCAGATTTGGAAGGCCAAGATGGAAGACATCTTGTATTGCAAGGACCTCCACGATCCCGTGGAGGGTGAGAGCGCCAAGCCGGAGAACATGTCCGCAGGAGAGTGGACAAAATTGAAACGAAAGGCCATTGGCACCATTCGGAAGTGGCTTTACATGTCGGTCTTTCATCACGTGGCTGAAGAGACGAATGCCAAGGAGCTATGGGACAAGTTGTCCGAGCTCTATGACCAGAAGACCGCTACCAACAAGGCTTTCTTGATTAGAAAGCTTGTGAATTTGAAGTACAAGGACGGGACCAAGGTGGCGGAGCACTTGAATGACTTCCAAAGCATTATCAACCAGTTGACATCCACGGGTTTGACACTTGATGACGAGTTGCAATCACTTCTTCTTTTGGGCTCATTGCCAGACAGTTGGGAGACCTTAGTTGTCACTGTGAGCAACTCTGCTAAGGATAGCAAGTTGACCATGGCTATGGTCAAGGGCAGTCTCCTCAATGAGGAGATTAGACACCGCTCTTCGGGAGAGGCATCCTCCTCTTCACATGTGTATGCAATTGAGAGGAGAGGAAGGTCCAGCAGCAGAGGAGCGTCACAAGAGAGGCAGAAATCCAGAGACAAGTCCAAGGGCAGAGGAAAGTGTCACCATTGCCAGAAGCTCGGTCACTGGAAGAGAGATTGCAGGGTTTGGAAGAGAGAGCAAGCTGAAGCCAAGAAGGATCAGAAAAAGGAAGATGGGAATGTAGCTGCAGTTGTGGCAGATGAAAGTGCAGACGAGGTGATTCTCACCATTCAGGATCAGTGCTTGCATGCAGGGAGTGATTTGGAGTGGGTCGTTGACACGGCCGCCTCCTATCACGTGACTCCACACAGGGAGTTCTTCACCACCTACACTAGGGGTGATTATGGGAGAGTCTTGATGGGTAACGAAAGTTACTCTAAGATCATTGGCATGGGCACCATCTCCATTCAGACAGATGTTGGGTGCTCAATGACACTCCAGAATGTGAGGCATGTTCCTGATGTGCGGCTTAGCCTTATATCTGGCTCACAGCTAGATAGTGAAGGCTACCATCTGAAGTTCGGCGACAACAAATGCAAGATCAGCAAGGGTTCTCTCATCATGGCGAGAGGCAGGTTGTGTCACACACTTTACATGACTAGAGTGAAGGTCATGGATGGCAGTTTGCATGCTACTGAGGCAGATAATTCAGATTTGTGGCACCGTCGGCTTGGATACATGAGCCAGAAGGGCTTACAACTTTTGAGCAAGAAGGAGTTGATCCCCTACCACAATGACATCACTTTGTCTCCTTGTGATGCATGTGAGGTTGGGAAGAGTAGGAGTGCACCGTACAGAGCGAGATCCAAGGTGAAGGGAGACCTTCTACAGCTGGTTCACTCAGATGTTTGTGGTCCTATGGACACGGCCTCTTTGGGAGGCAACAGGTATTTTGTCACCTTCATTGATGATGCATCTAGGAAGGTGTGTGTGTACATTCTGAGATCGAAGGATCAGGTGTTTGATTGCTTCAAGAAGTTTCATGCCATGGTTGAGCGCGAGACAGGAAAATTATTGAAGTGTCTACGCACGGACAATGGGGGAGAGTACACCTCCCATAGCTTTCAGGGCTATTGTGCAGAGCACGGCATCAGGCATGAGAGGACAGAGCCAGGTACACCCCAACACAATGGTCTAGCTGAGAGGATGAACAGGACCATTGTTGAGAGAGTTCGTTGTATGCTGAAGACAACGAAGTTGCCCAAGACCTTTTGGGCTGAGGCGGTTCGCACTGCATGTTACTTGGTGAACCGATCTCCATCAGTTCCTTTGGGTTTTCAGATTCCAGAGCGTGTTTGGACAGGGAAAGACCTCTCATATGCTCATTTGAGGGTGTTTGGATGCAAGGCTTATGCATTGGTACCCAAGGAGCAACGGAAGAAGTTGGATGACAAGGCGGTGCCTTGTATTTTTCTTGGCTATGGAGATCAGGAGTTTGGATACCGTCTTTGGGATCCAAGGAAGAAGACAGTCACCAGGCACAGGGATGTGATTTTCTATGAGAATCAGACGTTGGCTGAGGACACCACTGAGAGTGGTGATGGAGATGAGATCTCCATGGATGATGACAGTGATGAGGACACAGATCCCTCTCCAGTACAGGGTACAGGTGGAGAGGATGGGCAGCTAGAGCAGCACAGCCAGATGCAGACCCCGTTGATGCAGGTCTAGGGGACCTAGGGCAGGGGGAGCAGCCGCATCCAGTTGCAGACACAACAGAGGCTCATGTCAGGAGATCTGAGAGGACACGCCAGCCATCATCCCGTTACCCCACTTCCAGGTATGTGATGCTCACAGATGCTGGTGAGCCATACACCTTTGAGGAGGCACAAGTGCACGAGGACAAGGATCATTGGCAGAATGCAATGAATGAAGAGATGCTATCTCTCAAGAAGAATCATACTTATGACCTTGTTGAGCTTCCTAGAGGGAAGAGAGCCTTGAAGAACAAGTGTGTTTACAAGCTAAAGTCAGATGACAGTGGCAAGCAGGTGAAGCACAAGGCCAGATTGGTAGTGAAAGGATTCAGCCAGAAGGAAGGCGTGGAATATGATGAGATCTTCTCCCCAGTGGTGAAGATGAATTCAGTGAGAATGGTGCTAGGACTTGTTGCTAGCATGGACCTTGAGCTGGAGCAGATGGATGTGAAGACGGCGTTTCTTTACGGTGATTTGAAAGAAGAGATCTACATGGAGCAGCCACAGGGTTTTCAAGAGAGAGGGAAAGAGCATATGGTATGCAGGTTGAGGAAGAGTCTCTATGGCTTGAAGCAAGCCCTGAGACAATGGTACTTGAAGTTTGATGCTTTCATGGGAAAGCAAGGCTTCAAGAGGACTACAGCCGACCCATGCGTATATGTTCGTCGTCTTCCCAATGACAGGTTCGTCATTCTTTTGATACATGTGGATGACATGTTGATTGTAGGTCATGATTCCAACTTGATTGCAAAGCTCAAGAGAGAACTCTCCAAAGAGTTTGAGATGAAAGATTTGGGCAAGGCCAGTCACATCCTTGGGATGCAGATTACAAGAGACAGGAAGAAGCACATGTTGTGGTTGTCACAGGAGAGCTATGTTGAACGTGTGTTGGAGCGGTTCAACATGAAGAATGCCAAACCTGTCAGTACACCCTTAGCCTCTCATTTCAAGCTAACTAAAGAGTCATGTCCTTCTACTTCTGAGGAGAAAGCAGAGATGACCAAGATTCCATACCAGTCAGCAGTTGGGAGCCTCATGTACGCCATGGTTTGTACTAGACCCGACATAGCCCATGCAGTGGGTGTGGTGAGCAGGTTCATGTCTAACCCAGGCAAGGACCATTGGGAGGCAGTCAAGTGGATCTTGAGATACTTGAGAGGGACCTCAAGTATGTGTCTTGTAATTGGGAGGTCAGATCCCAAACTTTGTGGTTACACTGATGCAGATATGGCAGGTGATACGGACCAGAGAAAGTCCACCTCAGGGTACACTTTCACATTTGCAGTGGGAGCCATATCATGGCAATCCAAACTACAGAAATGTGTTGCTCTCTCAACTACTGAGGCAGAATACATTGCAGCAGCAGAGGCTGGGAAAGAAGTGTTGTGGCTACAACGCTTCCTTGGTGAGTTTGGATTGGATGGCAGTGAGCCAGTTGTGTTTTGTGATAGCCAGAGCGCTATAGACTTGAGCAAGAGTACCATGCACCATGCTCGCACAAAACACATTGATGTGAGATACCATTGGCTGAGGGATACAATTGAACAGAAGCAGCTCATGTTGAAGAAGATTCACACTGATGAGAACCCCTCAGACATGTTGACCAAGGCAGTCACTCGTGACAAGCTTCAGCTCTGTAGAGAGCTGAGCGGTGTCAACTCTTGTTGATCTCCATCACAGGACCACACCTCCCCGTTGGGGCTGGAGGGGGAGGTTGTTGGGTATACTTCAAATATCCAGCCCCAACTTGGGGGTTTTGCAGCCACAGCAATTTGTGGCTATTGCAGGGGCACAGTTGCAAGTTTTCAGGTCATTTTGGAGTCCCATTCCAGGGAGTATCGGCTCCCATTCATTCCAGCCCTATTCTCATTTCCAGAACGACGAGCGGCACCCATTTTCTCTCAGCCGATTCCAGCGTGCAACAGCAGCAAGGGGTTCCGGACCCCCTTCTCCGTCTTCCTCCTTGCGATCGGGAGAGCAAGAGAGAAGCCAAGCATCCGTGCTCGAGGGCAGCAACAACTGGGTGTTTTGGGTTGAAGGGAGGAGTCGTTGGAGCGAGCTCGAGAGGAGCTGAAGCGAGGTTGCGTCCGTGGCAACCTCAAGAAGCCGTGCATCGGTTTGGGTCTCCATCCGGGAGAGCCCACAAGGGGAGTTACTTTGTCCTCCTTGTTTTAGAGCACATTTGGTATAGTTAGATACCTAGGGGTAGTTTGTTCCTTGTTGAAGAACTATCCGTTGTGTGTGCTTGTACCTCGGTTTTGTGGGCAATAAAACCGGGAAGAACATTTGGATCACCTTGACCGTAGTGCTTGGTTCCCGGTCTTGCCCCGTGGTTTTTCCCTTGCTCACATTGAGTAAGGGTTTCCACGTAAAATCTTTGTCTCGTGTGGTTGCTTGCTTGCTTGTGATTGTGATAGTCATTGTTGCCATTTGAGTTCCCGTGTGGGGAACATATACTTGTGTTGTGCCATCTTTGCTGCAGGACAGTTTTAGGGGGGATAGATCCTGGTTGATTGATTATTCCGCATTCTCCGTATATATCCCCAACAGTAACACCCATACTCCCAACATATAGTGCCACGTCTAAGACTCACGAAGAGTGGGTGTGGTTTATAAGTGGTGTGGATTACTACTTGATAACTTGAGTTTAAGCATTTTGGGTGGTTGTCAACGGATCCATTTGGACTCAAATCCAACAAGTCGCAATGCTATTTTTCCTTGATAACAGACCAGGAACCTAAGTTAGAGATGTTACAGGAAGTTACTCCCTAAAGTTGCTCTATGTGGAAATTACTCGCTAAAATGGCTCTTTCCCCTATGTCTATATTTATCGATTATGTATTTGCCACCATGCAAATTTTCATCATTGTTTTCTAACAAAAATATTTACTCAATGTGTCAATTTTGTTCCATTTTTATTGGTAAAGCTGTTTAACCATCCTATTGTTAGTTCCATATGTTGATATGTTTCGAGCTCGCTAACAATAACTTCTTTTAGTTATTATACCAATAATATTATCCAATTCAATGATTTCAAGGATAATATTATATTGTGAAAGAACTCATAGCTTCGAGAAGCCCATCACATGCAGGAAGTCATAATCCTCTTTACTGAAGGGGATCCATAGATAGCATTCTCACTAGGTAATGATTAAAAGGAAGCGAGGCAGGAGACGAGTAGCTACACGGAGTATATATATTTTTGTTAAATTTTATTATATGTACATCTAAATCTTGTCAAGAAATATGATTTTTTTAATAGTAGGCTCGCTAATTTTGGAGGTTCGAAGCGTCCCTCTTGGAATTCGAACACAGGGAACACATTACGTTACCACCAGACCACTTCTTGGATTGTCTTCAAGAAATACATCAGTATCTCTTTTTCTAGCAAATTAAAAGCTAGCCAATCTACTAGTTTATAGGAAGTAGGGAGCAACGTTAAGTGGTAGCGATAGTCGAGTACCATTTCGCAACACATGAGTTGTCAAAATGGAAAATAGTACCAATTTGGTACCAAGGTGACGAAATGAGGGCAACCATCCTCTACAACACTATATTTGTCCGTAACAATGAATAATTCGAGTACTTATTGTTACATCGTGATGTTAAGGGCATGTTTGGTTGCTGGGTTGGATTGGGTTAGGTTTGATTATCCCTGTGAATAGTAATCTGCGAGGAGGATTGGGAGGGTTGGAAGGAGGGATACACTGATGTACCCCAATCCAACCCACCAACCAAACATGCCCTAAGTTTACTACGAGAAATATTATTCATTACAAATCTGTCTTTGAATTTTGGAATTCATAATGAATGACATATTCTTGTTAACTATTGATAATATCAAGGATCCATCATTACATTTGTTAAAATTTGTACTTAGTATCACTAGATTAGCGATAAATAGTAGAGAGATTCTTAGGAATGTCAACAGATAAGTGTTATTATATAATTCATTGCTACTACTAATATGCTAATGTATATGATACTCTTTAGGAACTCAAAGAATCATATATAATTTTATAAGTGAAAATATCATTGTTTTATATTTAATAGAAGTTACATCAATGGATCCATGTTGTTGAACTGTCGTTTTAGAATATCTATCCATGTGGAGCCCTTTTCTGGCACTTGACTCGCCATGGGAAGTGTGAAAACAAGCCTTTTTAAAAAAAATATATGACGTTTTGGTGACTAAATATTTAATTACGATAAAATCAATATTTATTAAAAAATATATTTTATTGACATAATTAGAATATGTATTTATTTATTAATCATCTTGGGAATTAAACAAAACATCTAGTAAGTAGAAAATAAAATAAATAAGATATATCAACATCCATTCACTTTTCAATATTTGCATAGCCATTCCTATTCATGAAATCATAACAATAATCATAAACATGAAATAATCATGATATGACTATTATAAAATTCCAATAATAATGATATGACTGCTACTATGATATTTTTAATAGAAGTAATATACATATACAAAATCATATTCGTATTCACAGGAATATTCATCGTAAAGTAAGACGATGGAATAAGCCCATATTACATTGCAATGAGAACAAGTTGTGGTTACATAACTATGCCCACAAATGTGGGGCTTGTGGCCATAGAATTGGGTTCTGACCATGATAAGTCATGGCATGTAGTCATTGCTTCAAGTCTCGTCGCAAGAGTTATCTAACCACGAATATGTCGTAGCCATTACAAGTAACCACAAATATTGTCGTGGTCACAGTTCTTGCATGATTGACCCCCTTACATATTTGAAGACTTTGATCACGGGTTGTAGTTGCGAGATACTAGTGATCACACAGTTATCGTGGCCACAAATTTTCGGTATCCACATTCTATTGCCGCAACTCATTTTCTTCTAGTGTTATTATATGATTATCATCTAAATATCTGATAACGACCTTATTTAATTTTACCTTACACGTGAGATTATCTAAAATATATGACAGATTTCTTAAGAATCTTTGACACTCAAAGAAAAATATAAAAGAAATTAGGAAAGTAAGTTTCGAAATCCTCAGGATCATTCTTGGGTTATTCTTATTCTATAGTTTCTCAAGTCATTCAAACTTGCGACATCTACATGCATAGTTCTCATACATACGTAGGAGAGACAAGGAAATACTAACAAACTCCATTCCTCCATTGTTTACTAACTAATTGCAAAAAAAAAAAACAGTGGGTGGCTAAAATTGGATCATTAGGCAGCTAGCAAAACTGTCGGTGGATTTGGTGGATTTCGTCGGAATTTTCAGCGACATGATAGACATTGACATGGAAAATACATATCAATGTCATGAGCTATGGTCTATATATTAACTTCGCATTGTTGTATAATACGATTCAATGATGTACTTATGTACTAGTTTTCTTATCGTATTCTTCGGTTTTAATGCAATAACGACGGATCCGGAGGTATATTTTATGTTAATGAGAAAAGTTGTGTATTGATTGATGAGTTAATGGAGCGTACTTATCATTACCAATGACACTACTTTTGTTCTTTGTATCACTAGAAGAAAATTGATCTAAGATAGTGACTAATTTTAATACTCGTTGCATATTTTTTGATGTTAAATATATACTAATGAATATTCTTCATTGTAAAAGCAATTTTTCTCTTGAATTTATCAACAGATGTCATATCCTTACGAAAGGTTAATATATCAATGATTTATTCGTTAAAGTTTGTATTAATCCTTACTAAATTAATAACGATTAAAAAAGTCAACGTATAATCATTGCTATATCATACGTTGCTAAGTATATAGCAAGGAATAGGATATTCGTTGAAAATTTAAAAAATAAAGTAACAGATAATATTCATTTTTATATATTTAATTACGGATAGTATAATAAGTCATGAAAAGGATTCGTTGCCTCGTGTCAAATTTATTGCAGTGTACAAGTATTCTCTATCTATGAATAAAAACTAGCTTTGCCTCCTCTCCTCGAATTATGCCGATTTTAAATGGTTGATTTTTTTTTGCTTAGATGTGTTTGAATATCTTGCGTTGAAAGTGCTTTAATTGACTTATGTAATTAACATTTCTTACAAACAATTCATAACTCTAAAATTAAGCAGCTAAAACTTAATACATCAAAAGTCGGAGCATGAAGAAGAAAACTTAATTGACTGAATGTATGTAGGCGAAGCTAATGGTGGGAAAAGTCCCCCTAGACAAGATGACAATCAAATACGAGCGGAAACGCTAAGGAAATAGGACTATGATTTGAGCATCTTCGCACTCATTGTCTGAAGTGGACTCATACCTACCTCCCTTCCTTCGTTCCCCTCTATAAACTTTGAAGCCAAGTTTCAAACACAACTTGTATCACACATCGCATTCTGGTCTCTCTACTTCAAAACATTGTTTCAACTAGAGTAGGTGGAATGGAATCTACTCTCATTAAACAGATAATGAATGTGTTTAATGAGAAAGCTCATGATATTCTCCCCTTATTCTTAGAAAGCCCTATTAAGAAGTACCCCGCCCTCGACCTATCAGTGAGATGATCTAGGAAGCTAGCACGTGAGGTATTGTAACATAATACTTATGAAAGCAAGTTCTGGCCTATAGGCCACAATCTTCTCGATCATCTTTCATCCCTCAAACACTCGCGTGCCTACGACGACGCAAAATAAATGTAGCTACATGTGATCCACTCTGTACCACATGCTTTCCTCTCTTATGTCACTCAAGTTTTCATGCCATATTGAGCAAATTTCATGAGAAATTGGTGTATTTACCAAAATTTTTATCTCCTGTATGGCTTGTAGGATCCAGTTTATTAGTGTATTTTGTTAAGGTCTAAATTGAACTTCTATTGTTACAAAATGGAGAACAAATTGAACGTTCCCATAGGCGTCCTTGTATTTTCATATGGTGTATCCCCAATGTGATTCGTTGAAAAGTTTTTTTTAAAACACGTGTCATTGTAACACACTTGGAATTGTTAGTTCTTTTAATTTTTGAATTTTGTATATGAGAAAGTTCGGAAAATGAAGTGTCACAATAAATAGAAGTTGTTCACCGAGAAGATGAACCTATATCAAAGAATTGAAGTTATATTATTGTCACTATTTTAGGAACTTTCAGAATGTATAATATTTAATGAGGAAAGGGAAGCTACAACATGATGTAGCTAACCTTAGCTACATCAGGGGCATTTTCGTCCCTTTATTTTTATTTTTTTCGAAAATACCACCGTAGATTTGCATAACTATATCCCTCTAATATGTCATTCAAATTTCGTCAGAAACAGAGACTCCTAAGGCCTCCATCCAGACAATCATTTTTTAACGGCCACAGATTTGTTATATTTTACCTGTTCTAGATGGAGGTCGTAGGAGTCTCTGTTTCTGAAAAAATTTGAAGACATATTAGAGGGATATAGTTATGAAAATCTACAGTGACATTTTTGAAAAATAGTAAAAAATAAAGGGACGAAAATACCCCTGATGTAGCTAAGGTTAGCTACATCATGTTGTAGCTTCCCTTTCCTCATATTTAATATCTTAAATGAAGACAAATAAGAAAAAATAATTACTATCTTACAATAAAAGGTATTTTTTTGACAATTACTAGCTTACTATGAAAAATGAATTTAATCAATTTTATAAAAAATATACCATAAAAACTTATCTAGTTATGCAACTAATTGAGATTTAGAGCTCAATTTACGTGAGAACTAAGTTATAAAAAAATATTTATGGATATAAATGATAATAAATAAAATATTAAATAAATATATTATTAATTGAAAATAAATGATCAATATATTCAAATAATTACTACATCTTACAGTGGATATAAATGAAAATGGTCTTAAACAAATTTATAATGATTGAATCACCTTTTTAGATTCATTGATAATTGGAAAATGATAAGAAATTAAATCAAAATGTGTAGGGACTACCATAAATATTAAGTAGTATAAGGAAATGAAATAAGAGTACGATAAGGAATTGAATGATGCGAAAGTAATGCTTTAGAGGGCGCATGCATGATGCAACCATTACTCATTGCCTTTATTCTTTCATTTTGACTAAAATCTTTGATAAATACATGTAAATAACAACTAATTCTCAATTATTAATACATTCATATCAATTTTTAATATTGCATATTTAATACATATTTCATTCAAAATAAAGAATAATTAAGAAAACGAAAAAGAAAGAAAGAAGTATATAAATATGTACAAATTGATTCTAAACCCTGAAATTAGGTCAATATTGACCCGGTCAAAAGGAGAATAAAGTAGGGGGAGATATGATCTATATCTATAAAAATAACAAAAATATAGACCATCATGTTCTAGATATACACATCGTTTACCTTGTACATATATTCGCATATTTTATTTATCATTCAGATCTCCTCAAACTAAAATATTTTATTCTTTAAAGTTTTTATAATAATGTATACTAATTTATAAAAATATTATAAAAAATATTTAATCTATAGATAACATGGTACAAAGAAAAAAATGTAAAAAGAACACTTAGAACTAAATATCTACTCTGTATGAATTCAAAATTAATAGAGCTCACTTCTGTTCTATTCAGAATTAAATTACCTTCAAAATAAAAGTGATTTCACTAAAATCAGATCAAAGATGTGAAATGTCGATTTTTCAGGGTATTATGGTATCTATACAACATGTTAATCCAATTCTATTTATTTTATCTTTATTTATGCTTTTTAGTTTTCATTATTTTATAATATATAAAATATGAATACAAGTTGTGAATTGGAAATTAATCATAATTAAATATATTTATTATATAGGTCAATCACACTTATATTGTAAATATCCTTATGTATTAACCCTTGCCAATATAAATCTAAATAAATAAATACATACATATATATATAATAAAACTATTTAAAGGACTTTTAAGATGTTATAAATAAATATAAATATATAAAATATTTAATTAAAATAACTAATAAAATATTTATACTTAATATATAAGTATAATGTACCTAGAGTGTGCATATTAACAATTACTTAACTAATTAAGTAATGTTATAAAAATAAGATAAAATATATTTATAATTCTATTAAAATATTCTTAGTTAGTAAAATATAAAATAAACAACTTATTTCCTATGTAATTAAAAATAGTTATGCATTTGTATATAGATATAAAACACTTATAAATTATAGTATTTAAATTATTTCTTTATTTCAAATTAAATGATTTAATTTAGTGAAATTAATAATTAATTATTTTATTAAAGTTTTGAAATTATTTATTTACAATATTTATTTATTAAAATCAATATATTATTCATTTACTAATTTATAAGAAATTGTTGTTTTTACTTATGTAAGGTCTTCTTTTTTCTTCTCTTTTTTATCCTTTTATTTGATACATAGCGTGCACCTATTGGGTTCCTGGAAGGTTGATTCGAGGTCAACCTTCTTATTCTCCCTTTTCCTCTCTTCTTTCCCCCCTTAATCTTCCTCTTCCCTCTTTATCTCCACCAAACCTCTAACCTCCTCGTGCCCCCAAGTTTTCCCCTCCACATCAACCTCCAACTAGCGACGGAATCCCGTCCAGATACAATGAACCTAGACCTCCATCTTTCCCTATATATAGATCACCACCTTCGAGAAGACACTACATCTGCCATTTTGATCCCTTCTCCCTGAGGGTTCTAATGGTAAGATAGGTTTGGGTGATTGTTGAACACTAAATTTACAGAGGGATCCTAATGCCCGGTCTTGGAGGGTATGTGGTGCCCGAGTAGTCGGGTCCAACAATCACTTTGTTGGCCTCTATCTTGGCTCTCAGATATCCGCAATCAAATGCATCAATAATTAACCTACTATAATGATCTAGCAACGAATAGTGGTAGCTAAAATTTATTATACAATACAAAATGATATGTATAGTATGCAAGTGCAGCAACATGGATAGCTACAAAAATTGACAAGAAAAATCAGCAATTATTTTTGTGTGTTTTATATGGATTTTCATTTTTTATGGGTTTTTGATGTTTTATTTTTTTGGATTTCTAATTTATATATATTTTTTCATTTTAAAATTTATAAATTTTATTGTTTATATATTATATTTTTTTAGTTTTATTTTTAATATATATATATATATATAAATATGTATATATAGATAATATATACAATATAATAACTATATAAGATACAAATAATATATATATATATATCGAAAAAATACACGAAGATGTAGTCCTTCAAATTTTTTATGGTTTCAAAATATATTTTATATATTTTAATAATAATAATACAAGTATATATAGTTATATATAATGTAAGCTTTTCTATTCTAGATATAGCTATAAATACTCAAAACCACAAAATATTTTTTTATTTTTAGAGTTTTCTCCATTTTTAAAAATTTTCTTATAATTTTTGGTAATTTTTATTTATTTATAGTGGGTTAAAAATGTTAAAATAGTGAGTATTTATAATAGTCTATATTGTTTTGGAATTTAAAAATAGATAAATATATCAAAATTCTCCAAAAATATTTTAGTATATATATAAGAAAATGTTTATAAATAGAAACTAATAATTTAGGGTTTTCAATAAATTTTAATCAAATTTATAAGGGTTTTTAAGATTTTTCAATTTTTAATGCTTTCCTTTTGTATTTTTAGGAGTCTAGCGTTGTAAAATAAAATAATAAAGATACTTAATTTTTTAGTTCTTCAAAATATTTTTTATATTTTTTATATTTTTAAATGCAAATAGGGAATAAATGCATGATTTTTGAATTTTTAAAAGTAGGAAAATACTTTTATTATATTACAAAAAATATATGTTATTTAATAGAATTCTGATGGCACAAAAATCAAGATCGACTAAGGGAGAAAAATATGGAATGTCATTGTACTCAATCAATCTAATCGGCCAAAAAGAAAAATAACCACTAATGAAGATAAAGCAATCAATGTAAGCTGTCTGTTATTTTTAGTTACCTGGTATAGCTATCAGGGTCGAACACAAGGAGCATGCTTTAAAAACTAAGTAGGCAAATCTCTAAGAAAACAATTTTTTGTGGTTTTTAGTTTTTTGAATAAAAAGCAAACAAGTACAAAATATAAAGCGCATACACAACACTCTTTTTGGATTTTTCAAAATAGCCAAAAATGTTAGAAAATTTAATTAAAAATATTTTTGGATTTTAAATATTTTTCCTAATTTTTAGAAAATTTAAAAATGTTTTTATGAATTTTTAAAAATCAAAATGTGCTCAAAACACAACACAGTGCAAGACCATGACAAATTTGAAAATTTAAAATATTTGAATGCATAAAAGTCTAGGATGATATTTTTATGATAAAACATGAATAAAAAGCTAAAAAAATGGAAACAAAATTTTTGGATTTTTTTTGTTTTTCTCAGTTTTTATAATATTTTGGTTGTTTTGCGATTTTTTGGCTTTTGTAAAGACTTTTCAAATAAAATTAATAATGGAGTTAACACATAATAAAAGACAATCACATAAATTTTTGTGGAATTTTGAAGTCATTTTTTCGAATTTTTATGTTTTTTATAAAATAAAAAGGACACTTTTTTATGGGTTTTTGAATATTTAATAATATAAAATACAAGCAAATTAACACACGAAAATCACCACAAATATTAAAACCTAGCCTGAGATATCAGTAATTTTTAAGTAATTTTAGAGTTAATTTAATATTTACTACGATCAATAAAAGATAAGGAGTTAAATACAGTTTACAAGGACCTAAATGCAAATATTTTATTTTTCTGAACCAAACAATAACATGTTATAAAAGCATAGGGGTCAAATATGCAATTAATTCAGGTCAAGCATGTGTCACATGTGATCCAGACTCACAGGGACATAAATGCAAACTTCAAAACATAACATTCATTCATTAACAACATAAAAGTGCAGGAGAAAAGTTGAAAATATCCTGGACAATCACATGGGGATGCATGCGACTTCAACTCAATTGAACTGAAATGCAAATATGAAAAATGTGATGGTCTAACTGCAAATGTCTTTACCTAGAAATTTTATTTATTGGACTAAAAAACAATAAGAAAACGAGGGGCAAAAGTGAAATGTACCATGCAGGGGAACGTGCTGCGCTTGTGGAGGCTTTGACGGTTCTGATAGTCCTCTACATAGCGATCTGACCGCTCAGAAATTGTCAATGACGTGCGTATCAGATCTGCTGCGTCAGACATGATCTAACAGTCTTCAGCGGCTGCGTGTCGGGCGCCTCAGGTGACTGATGAATATGTGATTCATCACTCTAAAAGTTGAAAATAGAGCTTTGTTCCCGAGTAATTAGATGCATATTTCCACTTATATTGCATAATTAGCATTCATGCATGCATTGATAACATCTGCATTTTAGCATTCATATTGCATAAAATAAGAAGCCCATTTCACTTGTAAATATTCACCAAATTTCACCTATTTGTATATATTTTACTAACTCCAAATCCAAGAAAATCAACTCCATAGTGTATATATTACTAACACCGATTAAAGAAAAATATCAAAAAAATACTAACTTGTAAAATTGACTAATAAAACCCCAATCCAAGTTTGAAACTAGGAGCCTTAAAATGCACATATCTCTCTCATACAGTGTTCAATTTAGGTTTACTCACTTTTAAAGTAATATACATTCAGATACCTTCAAAACAAGATCAATTTCATTAAAATCGGAGCTCGTATGCAAAACTTGGGTTTTATTGCATATTGTATATATTGACCTTTTTGCCCTTCCATTTTATCCTTTTATTTTCTTAATTATTAAAAATAAAAAAACAGATTAAGTTGTAAATATTCTTTTCATATTTTTTCTATTTTTATTTTAATTTTTCTCTTATTAAAAATGACAAAAAATTGAAAAAGATAAAAATGTGGTATTTTATACCTATAAGGTACCACCCAAAAATATACTTTGTACAGATAAATTTCATTTGATTTTCATCCCTTCACGAAAGCTGTAGATCTCGTTGAGACGAGCAACTTTCGTGTTGACCACTTTTTGATTTAATCTCTTTTGTTATTCTTTTTGAATTTTCTTTACATTTAATTTTTGAATTTTTTAGGAACGACATGTGGCAGCTCCTGGAGCCACCACATGTCACCCCATTTTTTTTATTGTTTTTGGATTTAATTTATTATTTTAGGATTTATTATTATTATTTTACTATTGCTATTTTAATTATTTTTAGTAGCCTACTATATTATTTTATTAATTATTTATTTTATTCCCCCTTTACCTCTTCAACCCTTACTTGTCTTCCACTCCAAGCCAATAACTCCCCACTACTCCACTCTCTCCATCTCTTTTCCAATTTCCCCCTCTTTATATTCTCATCTCCTCCATTTTTCATCATCCACCGTTTTCAAGAGAAGTGAGGTCGAGCCCCTTTAACCTTCAGGTGACAGCTGTAGGAGACGAGTTGAGCAACGACAAACTCAGGCGAGATCCACAAGCTTTGTTCACGTAGCATTCCTCCACAAGTGGATTGCCTAGCTTCTCGACTTTTCGCCAAGCTGATCGAGACCATGACAGGAGCCACGCACCGTAGCTCCATCCTTCGGCGAAATCACAGGTAAGTATATTTCTCTCTCTTTCTTTTATTTTTTATCAAAAAAAAATATTTTTGTTCAACATTTTATCTCCACTATCACCACCCACACTAGATCTTCATTATATATATACATTTTCAGCACTGTTTGCAGTTTACAAAGAAAATACAAAAAAATAAAAAAATATATAAAGCAGGAGCTTCTGGCCCGAGCACCACCGCCATCGACCACGTGCCTCCGCCGACGATACAGCTCCAGCCTGGGGCGTGGACTAACTCGAGCACCACCGCACTGCCTCGCAGCCCCTTGCCACACGCCCAGGTGCGTCGCTGCACCGCCTCGCCCCCGTGCGGGACGGTCGCGCGCCACAACCGCTATCCCCACCGTCCTTCGCGAGTGCGCCGTGCGCTCCCCACCTCAGGCCACCGCGCGCCCCGCACCGCTAGCAGCACCCAACCGTTCCACCTCCCAGGCCGTGCTCCAACGCCGTGCGATGCGCGACCAACTGCGCCTCCTGCCGAGCTCGCCACTGCCCCGCGACCCCTTGCTGCACGCCCAGGTGCGCCACCGCACCGCCCCGCCGAGCAGCGCGCCCTCTACGACGTCGACCCTCACGGTTGCGCGCGACGCAACGCCTGCAACGCCGCCTACCACGCTGCCCTCACGTCCTCGCTCCGCCCGACCTCGCCGTGCGATGCGCGGCCAACCGCGCCTCCTACCGAGCTCACGTTGCCGCCGCCAGCGGCTCGCGGCTCCTCGCGCCGCCCTTACTGCGCGCCACCGCCCTCCAAGGACCGCCCACTCGCCTCCCCCCTGCGTGCCCTAACTTGGGTTCCAAGCTAGGAACTCAACGAAGGTCTATATTTTTAATTTATTACATTTGTGAAAATTACAAATTCACTCCGTCAAGTTTTAGTAATTGCAAAAGTGCATTTAGGCACATTTGTCAGTTTTATTTCAATTTCTGTATTGCGAAGACACCCCTGACTTTGAATGTTAATTTGGACATTAGTTTTGCATCAATTTTTAATCAAAAACAGGATGTTGTAGAGCAACTAATTCTTTATCTTGTGGCTATTTATTTGCATTTTTGTGAGCATTATATTATTTATTAAAAACCAGGGATTGAAAATCAGTGATATTTTACCCATTTAACATCTGAAATCCGCACATATTCATTTATTGCTCCAAAAATTGTGAAAAAAATTGTAAATGATGCCTCTAAGTGTTCTTTAATTAGTCCAAATTTCGTCTAATTAGGAGTTATCTTTTGCATAAAATAAATTATAGAGTGATTTCTGTAATTGATTTTTAATTAATTCCATGAATAAGATTTTTGAGAAATTTCAAAGCACCTGGATTCCTTATGAAATATCTATTTGAGATAAATAGTTCTCTAGATAATTTGATTTCGTGGATTAATTAGTAATTAAACACTCACAGACTCTATTTTCAATTAAAAATTCATAAAAAATCATAAAGTATCAGAAAATTCTAAAAAAATTATTTTAGCTTCATTGCATCTTATTTGACTTACCATAAAATTTTCATAATTTTTGCATATCATTGGCATGAAAAGTTGCATAAAATCCCCAAAAAAGTTTACATTTTTCCTTTGTGCATTTTAAATCCAAAAATTTCAAAAAAATAAATTTGCATTCATCATTGGATTAGGTTTAAAGGAAAAATATAATTTGGTCAATTTGGTCTAATTTCACATTCAAATTAATTTTGACTAAGTCGGTTATTTTCGTGTTAACTTAATCCAATTCGTATTTTGCATTTGTCATTTTTATTGCATAAAAAAATAAAAAATCCCACTTGGAAAACCGCGATTTAATTCATCCTAGTCTGATCCCGAGTTGTTCCTTTGCCTCCTTGAGTCAACCCTGTGGCTTGCCCAGGCTAAATAAACATAAAACCGCATATCAATTTCATTCGACAATTCATCGATTTGTGCGGTTATTTTTGATCGATCTGGATTTATCCGACTGCAACGAAATCGTTAATTCGATACTATTAAGAGGGTAGATTTCGGGAGCTATCAAATGGCGTCATTGCTAGGGAGGCAAACAACTTAGGATCACTTTAGAAAAATTAGATTTACGTTTTCCATTCACTTAGGTAGTCTGACCCCCGAGCCATCTTGTAATTATCCATTTTTTCTTTAATTGTTTTTTTTGACCATTTCTGTAAATATCTCTCTCTGACATAATTTTTATCTTTTTGTGCGAGGGCCCGATGGACTTGGAGCGGCTTTCTTGAAGTCGACGCATCTCGAAGTGCATCGGAGGCCAACGATTCGTGGATCAAGTTGGCTGTTGAGTCCTCAAAAAGATTTTATTAACTTGTAAAAAAAGTATCTGCATTTACAGCGGTTCCCATTTGAGATCTTGCGCGTGTAAGTAATAATAAAACGTGTCCCCGTGTGCTGTGTGGTTGCTTTACGTAGAATAGGACCTGCACTAGTAGCTCTTAAAGCTTCCTAGGACTGTTTGTGCTTGTAATATTTAGGACCACACTTCACATAAAATACACACTTAGACCTCTTGACTTAGCCAAATATAATCGGTTCTTCACTCGCTAATAGAACTGCCTGTCTAGGAGCGGTTTTTCATCGCTTGCATTCCATATAGTATAAAATTTCAATTCAGTCTTGTATCCCTCATTGTAGAGAGCTGGAGGCACTGTAAGTATTCTCACTCGAGCATTCATCATCATTTTCTCGATTGCATTGGCTTTTTAGATTCTCTCTCTTGGTTTTCTAACCTAAGATAAAGGAATTGGGACTGGACGGTAGACGTGATTGCTTGTGTGGATTAATATCAGTGACAACTACTCTTTAAAATTAGGTTTGCTAATTGAATTTGACCAAAAAAATGACTAAAATTAACCCTTGGTTGCGGGAGAGTAACCCCGACATTGTTTTCAGGCTGAGTGAGGGTACTTGAGTGGGTGTGAACACCTTAAGGCATAGCCCAAATCTCCACCTTCCATATCACGTACCGACTGATCCTAGAAAATATCACGAGTTGAATTTTTCAGGTTCACTGACTAGTACCAAGTAGTCTCCGCTTGTTCGCAGGTAGTTAGGGGTGAACCAACGGTACTTCGCGACAAGTTTCTAGTAACCCCCCGGGGTGAATTTCCACCCTTGTCAGCCTCCGCCTGCTTGCAAGAAGATAGGGACAGGTCTTTGAACCCATCAACTTGGGATAGGAGCGAAGAAAGGAAGGGCGCTGGTATCTAAGGCGACAGGTTAAACAAGGGAGACGCATCCGGCTTTTTAGCTGACTCCTCTATAGGCCGCGGAACTTTTGCTACTTTTCTGAAAATTCACACTTAAAATCAACCAGATTAATCGGACTCGATTTTGGGTCCTTCACTGTGTTGAGTGTGAACTCAGGGTTTGCTCTTGCGTTTGTCTTTGTGTCTGTCTGTGTGTGTTATCCTGTGTAATTGCACATTTTCTACCTCAACCTACTTACATTCATTATTTCCTCTTCAAGATGTCGGGATATTGGTCCCCATACCCTGTGACCTCTGGTCATTCCTCCTCGACCATATACATTCATCTTCGCCTTCTCATTCTTCCATGTATCCTCTGCCATCCACGGGAGACCCTTACCCATGGTCGGTTTCACCTCAACCCGATTACGAAGTCAGAACTTCGACTGACTTCTCCATTTCTTTGCATTTCTCACCTACTCCATATTCTAACACTCCGAATCCACTTCCACCTTGGGCTGATTATCCTTACTCTCGAGAGCTTGCTGGAATCAAAAAAATCAAATGAAGAGCAAGCCACTGCTGAGACAGATGATTGGTAAAATTATATGCCCCCACATACTTCATTCTCACCTCAAGTAGGGACCATACAATAATTTACATATACACATTTCGACTTGACCTTAGGGCATAACTTGGTTGATCAAACAACCCGAATGGAGAGGCATGTACATCATCATTTCCCAGACTTGATTGACTTTAGTGATCAAGCTTCCATTAACCATCCTTCATGCCACACATTCAGAGAGCCTATACATTCATCGGAGTGGACTTATGAGCTAGACTTACCATTCCCCCGTTCATTGACTCCATCATATGAGGATCTGACCAATACATACCATTCAGATGGTTCATACTCGACCCAACATTACATGCCAGAGTGTAGGTATGTTGAGTATGAGACCCCAATATCTCAGTAGTATCCTCTAATTGAGCAGAACTCTCCCATGATTTGTCATGAGAATTTTGTGGAGGATGGCATCTCTAGACTTATTAAGAAAAATGAATCATTTGGTAACAAGTTGAGAGATGTCATGGAAATATTGCACTCAATTTCTGCCAGCCTGGGTATGAAAGTGGAGAAGGAAGTAAGTAGATTTGATGTTGAAAATCGAGCGAACATTAGGAAACGCAGACCGTTTGAACAGCTGGAGTCCATTCTATCTCCCTCTTCTACTAACCACTTACCCTCTAATCCAGAGTCTGATCATTCATCCACCAAAAACACCAAAAAATTGAAAAATCAGAAAAATCTACAAAAATAAAAAATGAAAAAGACTTAGAAAAATTGGATCCTACAGGGAAGCACTCGATGAAGAATTGATTTTCAAACTTCCCTTAATAAATGCCATAGATCACTTCCCCGACCTCAAGAGATTTGTAAAGAGTAAAATGATGCCCAAGAGGTTGGGAAATAAGAGGATAAGGACTGAAAGACACATAGTGTCTATGGCCACCTCCTTGGTGATGGGGAGAAAGATCAAGAGCCGCAGAGTTAAGTGGTTGCTTACGGTGGAATATGAAATCAAAGACACTATCTTTACCCATGCAAGAATCGATGATGACTCTCCGATAAATATCCTCCCGACCTTTGTGTCTGACAAGCTGAAACTTAGGACAATCAGAAAGTCGAGAGAGATCGTTCAACTGGCTGATCGATCCATCAAACGGTCTAGAGGAAATATTTCAGTCATTGTAACTTTCCAAGGTACTCTACTCTAGGTAGACTTCACAGTCATTGACATTGAGAACCGAGGAGAGTTCACGTAGTCTCCGATTATTCTTGGGAAGCTATTTTTAGCCTCAGCTAAAGCGACTAAAGATTACGAGACTCAGGAGATCAATTTTTCAGCATTGGGAGCACTCTGACCTCACCCATTCTTTGATGCACTTTACTCTAAGGTGACCCGCACATCCGCTGACAGTCGTGACCATCGAGAGGTAAATGTGTCCCACCTCTCTGATACACCTAATAGACCGACTATCCGGACGACGGTTGGTTCTGAGACTCCCCACACCTCCACTTCATCAACTGCTTGCACCATCACCGTGATAGCTTCTAAGGAGGACTCACGACTAGAAGCTATCATTAAGTCGGACACGACCTTTGTTGATTGCCTTGACCATTTTGATGATCCGACATGAGTCCAATAATGCCAAGCCAGCTGAGACCACTAGAACCTTCCCGAGACATATGCTGACCCTTCAGGAATATTACAATCTATATGGTGACTCGTCTGATGAGGAACCCATGGTCAGCACCACACCACATCCCAGACCTTCAAAGGAAACAACCAAGACTAAATTGACTCCACCTAAAAACACGATTGCTCCCTCTTCTAATCGGTTATCTAGTGAGAGGAAGTCGAGAAGTGATTCCTTGAGGTGTTCCCCCGAACCTCTCAAGGCGCGTCACTCTCATCTCCCTCACAATGATTCAGGTTCAAGAAAACCGACTAAGAAAGTTTCCTTCAACACACCAGAGAAGGAATTTTTGAGGAGTCCTCATTTGGTCCGGATAAGGTGATTTATATGAGTGAGCTCAGTTCGGCTGTTCTCAAGCCATATCTAAGAAAGCAGCCGTGTGTCGACCCTCATTGGACGATGCCTACACCTCACTATTATTCATTTGAGGAAGATTCTGACAGCGACACATATGTATATTATCCACCCCCTCGTGTCCGCAAGAAGGTTCATCATAAACCTTCTTAATCCTTGTATATTCTCACTCTTTCTTGTATATACTTTCTCTCCCTCCCTTCCCAGTGATTCGAATCAGTCGCCCCAGCTCCATATCGTTTCATTTTATGACTATACTTAGGATAACCAGATCCTAAGTATAGGGGTGATTTAGCCGGAATTCAGTGGTCTTAAGTTCCACACAAGGTGGGAACTCAGTCGATGCGTCGACCACGCAGAAATCCCGACTAAAGTCAACAATGAACCCACAACAATATTAATCAAGAAATGACAAACAAATGTGGAGTCAAATTTATTTTAACTCTACAAATAAGTGTATGGTGTAAGTATGTGTAGAGTGTCGAACTCAGGGAGCAAGGCGGGATAGATTAAGCAAATTGTGCAAAAAGGTGTTGTGATTAAATGTCTACAAAGATGCAAATTTTTGTGGGTTTTAAATTTTATATTTTTATTCTATTTTTTTAATTTTTAATTTTGCATTTTGGTTTTTAATTTTCTGATTTTATATTTCCTTTTTATATTTTATATTTTTATATTTTCTTTTTCTATAATAGAATATATATGCAAGATAAGAGAAAGAGGAAGATAAGGTATTTATAAAAATAGGTAAAAATAGCCAAAATTCAGAAAATGAAATATTTTTGGTCTTTTTATATTTTTCCACTATTTTTTGTGATTTTTGAAGATTTTTCTAAATATTTTTGGTATTTTTAAAAGTGATAATACAAGAAAATAGTGAACTAGGTTACTGGCCGAATTTAAAATGGGAATGAAAAATAGTACACAGTGACAAAATTTTCCCAAATTAAATTTAAAATAAAGTAATAAAATAGGGAAACTACAAGATCTGAGTTTGTATTTTTAGGATATTTCTAGGATTTTTTTAGATTTTTATGAAGATTTTTTGAGTTTTATAATTTTTAAGGTTTTTGTTTTGAAATTTTTAGTGGTTTTTGGACTGACACTAAAAGATGATGAAACAAGCAAAATATAATTTTTTTGGAATTTTTCAAAACGTTTTTTTTATTTTTTTGGTATTTTCTAATGCAAACAGTGCTGAAAATGCATGTTTTTGATTTTTAATAAATATGAAAATATAATAAAAATGCAATGCAAAAATATGACGTGAAAGAGCAGTGCAACAGGAACTTAACTTGATTTTTGTGGAATTTTTCGAGTTAAAATGATGCACTAAATAAATACTAACATCCAATAAGAATCACACATCTGGCAGGGGCATAAATGCAAATATCCAGAAGTACAGGCACCAAAGTGCAAAAGTAGCAAAAAATATAAAACTGCAAGTAGAAGTTCTGGTACTAAAACTAAATACACAAAACACCCTGGGTCCCTCTGCAAAATCGCCAAGTCACGTGCGCAACACACGTGACCTGACAGGGGCCTAGATATAATAGTCTGAAGTTCTGGGGGCTTTTAGTAAATATTACAAAAAGTTTTAACTGCAGATGAATGTTTTAAAATTAAACAATAAATACAAAACTCGGTGGGGTACAAATTGCAAAATCCCCACCTAAGGCGCTGGCGGACGGTGGATGGAATGCCACTTAAACACATGGCGCCTTCTCCTTGCACGATGCCATTTCTCCCTCCAACGGTCGAGATTAAAACGTGTCTGATCGATCGGACGGCCGGACGCGATTAGATCCTGCGGCTGCTGCACGTCGTTAAGAACTGGGGCGAATCCAATGGTGGGGAAGGGTCCAGCAAGAACAGAGGAAGAACAGCGGGGAGCTGAGCTTCCTCCGACAATGATGGGGTCCCTTCGACGTTAATGTTCCTACAAAACGCCCCTGGTTGCTCCCGCAGGCTTACTCTAACGACTGGTACCCTCAAAATCCTCCAGCGTCAACCAGAGCTCGCCGCATGGTCGAGGTGACCCAAGGGCTTCCAGGAACGCACGACGAGGGTTAAAAATTGTCCCAGGTGCTTCAGTAGTGCGCGTACCTTCAAAGAGAGATTAAGGGGGTCGTGGGCAAACTGCCGCGACCCCACTGGCGACAAAAAAGGGCTGAATAGTGGGCGTTGGTGGCTCGCTGGAGCAAGCTTCGGCGAGGGGGGTGCGAGGGGCGATTGATCGGGCTAGAATCGAAATGGAAAGGTTGAAACAAATCCTGCGACTACAAGGAACGAAACTAAAGCAAAAAAAATAAATAAAAACGGACCTCATGGTCTAGAAGCCCAAGGTGGAACCTCACAGCGGCACGACCGCCGGAGATGGTTGGAACACGCTCCAGTGCCCTAGTTACACCTCAACGAGGTGCTGGGATCAACCCTCTGTCACCGGGGATCCATCAGCAATCCCTCGGAGGTCTCGGCTCTGGCCAAAGGCGGATCAAAGGTGGATGGAAGACTTTGGGTGGTTTTTGAAAGATGGTGAACATGGCTCAAAGAACGAGGAATCTGGAGCGCCGTAGCGATCCAAAAATCGAAATAGACCCCCGGCATGTATCTTGGATACTAGGGGAAGAAAAGTCAAGAAGATTGATGACGCGAAATCCGATGCGACTAAGGTGGAAAATAAATCACAATGTCGTTGTCCTTAATCGATCAATTCGGCCAACGGAAAAATTTGTAAACCACTCAGAAAATCAAGAAAATGAATGTAAGCGGTCTTCGCTATTCTTTTTACCTGGTATAGCGACCAGGGTCGAACACAAGGAGCACGATTTAAAAACTAAGCAGTCAAATTTCAGAAAAGCTAATTTTTAGTGGTTTTTGAATTTTATATATTTTTTTGTATTTTAAAACAAGCACAATATTCACAAGGGATAAAAGCACAAAAATTGGATAGAAATTAAAACAAATCAAAACACAGCTACAGGAATTTTTGTGGAATTTTTAGGCACTTTTGCGAATTTTTATGAATTTTCAAAGTTTAACTATGCAAAAAGACAATGTTTTTTTGATTTTTTAAATATATCAAATGACAACAAAATTGGATGAAAACTTTACACTATAACAAGCACTATAGCAGGAACTTTCACAAATTTTTGCAAGATTTTTAGAGCATGAAAAACATTTATTTCAATGAAAAGTGCTTGCCAAATGAAGTTTGAAAGTGCGGGGATTAAATTGCAATTACTGAAAGTTTCTGCATGAAATTATAACAATAAATATACTACAGGAGTAACTTTCGAATTTACCCAGATAACATGTGCATGTCACATGACCAAGTTGGAAGCAGGGGTTGATTTGCACTTATGTAGATCACCAGGGACTTTCTGTAATTTTTCCAATATACTCTTTTTTAATCCCAACAAGGGTTCTCTCTTGGGGGTCTTTTTTTTTCTTCGACAGCAAAGAGGGAAAGATGCACCCGCCGCCGCCGCCAAAGAAGAGGACGGCCAGGCGGCGCGCGCTGCTGGAGCGGCACTTGGAGGCGGCGCGTGCCTCAGATGGAGGCGCGCGGAGGATGGCGTCCACGCGGCAGGGGGGCCTGATGGCGGAGCGTGGCGCCGCCACGCGCGGTGGCGAAGGTCGCAGCGGCCACGGAAGGAGGAGAGCGGGGCGGTGCGGCGCCGCCGCACGCGCGACACACGCGCGCGAGGAGAACGCGCGGCACCAGGGGGTGGAGGCGAGGTCTGCGCGTGGAGGCGCGGGAGGTCGGGATCACTGCTGCGCTGGCCGGGCGCCGCGAAGGAGGAGATCGGAGGCGGGGCCGCCCGGACCTCGCGTCGGCGCAGCTGTGCTGCGGGAGGCGCGGTCGCCTGGAAGGAGGGGGGTACGTCGGGTGCTTGGAGCGGAGGAAGGAGGTTGGTGGCTCGCTGCGAAGACGCCGCTTGGGAGAAGCGTGGGACGCGCACGCGTTCTCGGCGCGGGCTGCGTGGGAGCTGGCCAAGGCGGGGAAGCCTGGAGATCGGCGCACGGGCGGTCTGTGCGCGTGGGGCGTGCAGGCGGTTGCTTCAGATTTTTTTTATTTTTTTTATTTTTTTGTTTTTATTTTTATGCAACCTGCAGGAAATTATTAAAAAAAATGTATATTTTTTGTTTATTTTTTTTAAACAGCAGATGTAAATAGAGGAGAAAAGATTTTTTTAATATATTTTTTATATATTTTCCTGCAAAACAAAATGTTAGATACAAAAGCAAGTTTTTTTTATTTTTTCTATCCTGCAAAACAAATGTTAGAGAAGAATGAAGAACAACTATGTTTTTTTTATTTTCCTTTATTCCTGCACAACGGAGGTTAGAGAGAGAAAAAGTAATTTTTTTTTATTTTCCTGCAAAAACAGATGTGAGACAAACAGGAAAAACAATTTTATGTTGTTCTTTATTTATACACAGAAATGAGAGAGTGTGAATGTATCGGATCATCACGAAGTGGAAGATAGAGATCCGTATCTCCGACCACCGTGCGTGGTCGGAGGTGAGAGATTATGTGAGGTAGAACGTGAAAATGGTGAGATACGAAAAATGAGATGAAAATCGATGGCGGATCGGACATAAATGTGATGGAAATTTTTGTGGTTTTTAATGGCTAAAAATTAATCACTACTCCTACGCAAAATTCTAAGCCTACGATTTACCTACGAAAAATGAAGAGTAAAAGTGGATCTCACCTCGGGGATCGGACAAGCCATGATGGCCTCGACGAAGCTCAAGCCGCTGTCACCGGCTGGATCGGAGGCTAGGACCCTCTTCAACAAGAAACTCTCGGAAACTGGGCTCCTCTCCGCCAAAGATTGATCAAGTGTGAATGAGGGAGGAGGAGCCTATTAAAAAGAGAAGAAAATCAAAAATGGAAGATATTCACAAATGAGGAAAGTGTTTATTGGTTAATTAAATAAAATAATTGAATAAATAAAATAAATAATTAATTAAAAACTAATTTCGTAATTAATTAAAATAAATAAATTAAATAATTTCCAAAAATCAATTGGCCACCTTAATGGTGGCTATTTAAGGCACAAAATCAAATCTTTACATAAAAGGTAAGTTATCAAATCAAATGAATTCAAATAAATCAATAAATTAAATAATTACATATGATTTTCGTAATTAAATAAATTAAATTAATTAATGTGAGATAATTAATTTTTTTGGTAATTTTTATTTAGGGAAATTAATTGTATACATATATTATATACATATAATATAATGTACATATGTGTAAATAAGGAAATAATTTTTATAAAGGATTTTTTTAATTTTTATTATTTTTTTAATTAATTTTTTTAATGAAAACAATATTTACAATATATATTATGTATAAAAATAAATATAAATAAATATGTTCATCAAATATATAGGAAAACTGCACAAAACACCCCAGAAAACCGATTTTTTAACCGTAACTCCAAAAATAATGAAACCACAGCCATTTGAAAGATAATTCAATTTATAGTATGATGGAAGTGAGTTTGGTTCAATTTGAGCTTGTGTGGAGCCGGAATTGATGTTTCAATTATCACTTTGTGGCTTTTTCTGGGTGTAATTATTTGCAATATATACAATATTTTATTTTACAAATATTTTTATTATTTACAACACAATTTTATTTACAACTTTTATTTACGAAAATAATTAGTTTGAGGTCACATTATGTACAGATAAAATAATGTAAGTTTTGTATAAATATACATGAAAAATATTTACAAGATATTTTTGATTTTTCTGACAAACGACCCTATCTCCCCCTACTTTATTCCTGGTCGATCAGGTCAAGTCTTGACCTTCTCTCGGGGTTTGGGTTAGTCTGTATTTATTGCATAACTACATCCTTTATTTTTCTTTTCTTTTTCTTTTCTTCTTTATTCTTTTATTTATGTACAAAAAGTGTTAAAAATGCAATTTTAACAAATGCATGCAAAATGGTAAATTTATGAAATTAATGGGTATTTACAGGTGTTTGACTAAGAAATTGAAGCTAAAATAAAAGAATAAAGGCGATGAATCGTGGATTCATCATTCCCCTATACTTTACCTTTGCTAGTCCCTTAGCAAACACTTATTTGATAAATAAGTGAAAATAAAAATAAAGAAAAGAAAAAGGAAAGAAGTTAGAATAATGTTGACTTTTAAACTTATCTTCATAAAAATGTAGTCTGGAGCTCTGTCAGACCTTTGGATTATTTGTGTGCCGGAACCTTAATAGGATATGGATTTAAAACCTAACAGCCTTTAAGTTCCACCAATCTATGGACAAGACTCCTCAATAAACCAGATCAGAACAAGTCTACATACACAAACTCTAATGACCATGAATCTTTCCATGCAGTGTAAGTGATATGTAGCTCCCCACCTCAGAAGTAACAAAGAAGCAACCTCCCCCAATCTGGTAACTCTAATGCCTCGGTCTAGCAACTCTTTCCTCGAGAAGCGGGGTATTCCCTTCTAAGTTCAAGTGCAACCGGCTCAAGAAGAGGGGGAAGAAGTATAGACTTTTGGAAGCTCAGCCAGTGTAGCTAAGTCTCCCGCTGCAAGCTTCATGAGATGTAACATGGATGTCATAAGCTTTTGCTTTATTTCACTATATACACTCCGGTGGGGTTATTAAATTTTCAATCCGACCCACCACTTTTTTGGAGTTCTTTTTGCATTTTTGCATTTTTTTTCTTTTTTTTCTTTTTTCTTTTTTTTTCAAATGCCTCTGTACAACATATCTACATGGTGCAGCATATATACAAGAAATTTTCCTCTTGAGCCAGTAGACTATCCCTCTTTTGAAGCTTTATTGCAACCCACGGCTTCTGTCTTTAGCCTTCATCACCACTAGACCAAGTTGAGACGCACTTCCTTCACTAGAAGAAGAAGAGAGGTTCCGCCTAGAAGTACTACCCTCATATGCTACCCCAAGCCAAAGGAAACTGCCTCCTCACCACCTCATCCGTGGAGAGCCATGTGTAAAGTGCTGGTGCAAGTCAAGCCATTGTCTCTAAGAGTCATGCGTGTGTTGTTAAGTGTTCTACTTAGGCTCATCAAGATGACATATGCTCATAGTCGTGTGGACCCAAAGAATTAAGTCACTAGGACCTGAAAAGTCTTAACTCCACATCTTATAAGGTTCCTCTGAAATTAAGTGGATTAAGGTCCAACTAAGCTCCATTCTTCAAATTTATTCCAGACTTAGTTTAATCGTCAAGACTATGCACATGCCAATGCAAGAAAATATGTACAATGCGAAGAAGAAAAAAAATCTTTTTGTGAAACAATTTTCAAAATTTTGAAATTTTTATGGATTTTTGAAAAATGATGCACATGCAAAAGTTTTTTTTGCAAATAGTTAGTAATATATACAAATATATACAAGATTCTTTTTCTTTTTAAAGTTTTTTTTGTTTTTAATAAGGGTTAGAGAAGATACATATTTGCAAAAAGTGAGTTGATTATTTTACAATAATCATGATGCAAGAATTTACAAATTGAGTAATTTATACAAGTATATACAGAGTTGATTTTTTTAATTCATTTTTTACAAGTTTTTATTATTATTATTTTTTTGTGATGCATATATTCCTCAAATTTATTTGAAAATAATTTTACAAATAATTTTCAAAACCATAGTCCAAAATAATTTTTTTCACACAATTTTACAATCATTTACAATCATTTGAAAATATTTTGCAAACATTTTTCAAACAGTATATATAGATTTTTCAAAATAATTTTTCAACCATTTTTCCAAACATTTGCAAATAGTTTTACAAAATCTTTTTTTTTCACTCAAAGAGAAAAATTTTTACAAGGCGCAAACTTTTTACAAAGTTTGAAAATATTTTTCAAACATTTTTCAAATGGTTTTCAAAAGATTTTTCAAATAGATTTTCAAACTACTTTCAAAATATTTTTCAAAATATTTTAACCTGACTTATTAGTCAGTATGTACAAAAAAAAATTGAGGAAATTTATGCATCTCTTTTTTTTTAATATTTACACAGTATTTTAGCCATATTAAAAATATGAAAGTACGAGTTATGGCTAAAGTATACATGGGGGGTCCAAAACTCAACTTTCAAACCGTAACTCCGAAAAATACAAAACCACCTCAATAAAATAGATTATTTTAAGCTATATACAATTAAAGGTGAGTTTATACATTTCGAGTTTTTATTTGCAAGATACAGGTCTGGGAAGTTGGAGTTCTAGAATTTTATTCAGACCATAACTTTTCATCTCTACATTATTTTTCAGTGAAATCAATTTTGTATTTTTCTATATAAAATTATCTACAACTTTCATGTACAAAGTTTCTTTATTTGAAGTATAAAAAGTGGAACCAAAAATAGGTCCCAAAAATGAATAAATAATGAATTAAATAAAAGGTATTTTGAGTGTATTTTGGCCCTTATCTCCCCCTATATTATTTCTTATCGACCTATTCATCGAGATGCCTAAGTCTCGGGGTTTCGGGTCATAAAATATTTACAATATTTTATTCTTTTTCTTTTCTTTTATTTATTCTATAATTTGGCTTTAATTACAGTATTTACATGTACATGCATGAATGCTAAGATGCACAAATTAGCACTATTTACATGTATTTGCTAGGGTTTTTGATGCCAAAATGATAGAATAAAGATGATGAAATGTGGATTCATCAAGGGAGGAGAGTGACCCGAGTATATTCACTATTCACTGTACATCCTCCAGCTCACATCGGTCCTCATACTCACTCCTGTCCTATACTTAGGCTAACCAGGGCCTAAGTATGGGGGGGGGGGGGCAGATGCCCGCCATGCATATACTCATCCAATTCCCCTCTTGCCCTCGTCCGTCCCATTTTTAATCTTATTCTACACTTTAGTCTGCCAGAGCCCAAGTATAGGGGGCGGAGCGACTTCTATACATTTTGTACTTTTATCTCTCCTACCCTTAGAACGAGCTATGTCTTTTTCATCGCTTTTCATGCTCTAAGTACATAGCACACGCTAAGTACAGGGGGCGTGTATATATTACATATATACTTTACCCGTAGCTCGTACTTTCACGTATTTTCGTGTATTTTTGTATATATTATGCCATAATTACGTGATGTGAAAAAATTGAAAAAACAATTCTAAAATTTTTGTAGAAAACATACTTTTGTAAAAATTGTTGTAAAATAGGATGTATACAAAAAAACTTGTATACTATGTATATTATTACAAGTTTAAAATTGTTGTAAAAATCGTTATATAACAGAAAATAAAATGAAAATGTTGAAAATAAAGGCTTCTTATTTACTCTTGCATCCTTGCATTTAAAAAAAAAGTCTTGCATTTCATCATGTTGCATGTCATTTACATCTCATTTGCATATCATGCATATGCGATGTGAAAAGCTAGTGGGTTCTAAACCAAGTCAGGAATAGATATTGAGAAGGGACTTGATTTGACCTTAATCCACTTAATTTCAGAGGAACCTTATAGGAGCTGGAGTTAAGATTTCTCAGGTTAAGTGACTTAATTCTTTGAGTCCGCAAGTCTATGTTCACATGTCATCTTGATTAGTCTAAGTAGAATATCTCGTGCAAACGCATGATTCTTTTAGACATTGACCTAACTTGGACAAGAAAAATGCACATAGCTCTTCATTGATGAGGTGGTAGAATCCTTTAGCTTGGAGTAGCACACAGGTGGAAACATCCGTCCTCCTCTAGGGAAGGTAGTGCATCTCAACCTAATCTGGTGGTGTTGAAGTCTGAGGACGGGACGCTGTGGGTTGCAATAATGCTTCAAAAGAGGGATAGTCTACTGGTTCAAGAGGAAAAACTCCTGATGTACATGCTGTACTTTGTATATAGTTCCAAAACAAAAGAGAAGAAATAAAGAAAGAAAGAAAAATGCAAGAACTCCAAAAAAAGTAGACAGACCAGATAGAAAATAAAACACCTATCGGAGTATGTATACTAGCAAGAAGTCTGCAGCTGGATGACTTGGCTACACTGGTCAGGCATCCCGGGATAGGTAGCTACACTGGCTACCGTTCATTCTTTTCTCCACCCCCTCCTCTTGAGATGGTCGCACTTGAACGTAGAAGGGAATTCCCCACTCCTCGAGGAAAGAGTTACTGGACCGGGTAATTAGAGTTACCTTATTAGAGGAGATTGCTTCTTAGCCATTTCTAATGTGGAGAGCTATTTTACACTTACACAGTACAAGTAAGAATCATAGTCATCAGAAATTTGCGTTTGAGGATTTGTTATGACTTGATTGTTGAGGCGTCTTGAACAGAAGACTTGTGGAACTTGAAGTCTGTTAGGTCTTAAGTTCAGATCCCAATAAGGTTCTGCCACACAATTAATCCAAAGGTCGAGTCAAGCTCCATTTTCAACTTTTGTTCATGACCTTGGTATGGAACCCAATCTCATTTCACTCTTGCATTTCATTTTAGTTGCTCGGGGACGAGAAAGGTTTAAGTATAGGTGGTTGATGAATAAGTGATTCGTCACTCTAAAAGTTGAAAATAGAGATTTGTTCCCGAGTAATTAGATGCATATTTCCACTTATTTTGCATAATTAGCATTCATGCATGCATTGCTAACATCTGCATTTTAGCATTCATATTGCATAAAATAAGAAGCCCATTTCACTTGTAAACATTCACCATATTTTACCTATTTGTATATATTTTACTAACTTCAAATCCAATAAAATCAACTCCATAGTGTATATTTTACTAACACTAATTAAAGAAAAATATCAAAAAATACTAACTTATAAAATTGACCAATAAAACCCCAATCCAAGTTTGAAATTAGGAGCCTTAAAATGCACATTCTCTCTCATACAGTGTCCGATTTAGGTCTACTCACTTTTAAAGTAATATACATTCAAAGACCTTCAAAACAATACCAATTCATTAAAATCGGAGCTCGTATGCAAAACTTGGATTTTGGGCCCCTATTGCATATTGTGCATATTGACCTTTTTGCCCTTCCATTTTATCCTTTTATTTTCTTAATTATTAAAAATACAAAAAAAATTAGTTTAAGTTGTAAATATTCTTTTCACATTTTCTCTATTTTTATTTTAATTTTTCTCTTATTTAAAAATGATAAAAAATTACAAAAGATAAAAATGTGGTATTTTATACCTATAAGGTACTACCCAAAAATACACGTTGTACAGATGATTTCATTTGATTTTTAACCCTTCATGAAAGTTGTAGATCTCGTCGAGACGAGCAACTTTCGTGTTAACCACTTTTTGATTTAATCCTTTTTGTTATTTCTTTTTCATTTTTCTTTACATTTAATTTTTGAATTTTCTAGGAGCGACATGTGGCAGCTCCTGGATTCGCCACATGTCACCCCATTTTTTTTATTATTTTTGGATTTATTTTATTATTTTCGGATTTATTATTATTATTACTATTTTACTATTGTTATTTTAATTATTTTTAGTAGCCTATTATATGATTTTATTAATAAATTATTTTATCCCCCTTTTACCTCTTCTCCCCTTACTTGTCTTCCACTCCAAGCCAATAACTCCCCATTACTCCACTCTCTCCATCTCTTTTCCAACATCTCCATCCTCTTTATATTCTCATCTTCTCCTCCATTGTTCATGATCTGCCGTTTTTAGGAGAAGTGAGGTCGAGCCCCTTTAACCTTCAGGTGACAACTGTAGGAGACGAGTTGAGCAACGACAACCTCAGGTGAGATCCGCAAGCCTTGTTCGCGTAGCATTCCTCCACAAATGGATTGCCTAGATTCTCGGCTTTTCGTCAAGCTGATCGAGGCCATGACAGGAGCCGTGCACCGTAGCTGCATCCTTCGGTGAAATCACAGGTAAGTATATTTCTCTCTCTTTTTTTATTATTTTATATAAAAAATATTTTTGTTCAGCAGTTAATCACCACTATCACCACCCACACTAGATCTTCATTGTATATATATTTTCGACACTGTTTCCTGCTTACAAAGGAAACACAAAAAAATTTACAAAAAAAATAAAAAATAAAGCAGGAGCTTCTGGCCCGAGCACCACCGCTGTCGACCACGTACCTCCGTCGACGAGCCGCCAGCGATCCTGCTCCAGCCTACGATGTAGACTGGCCTGAGCACCACTGCACTGCCCCGCGGCCCCTTGCCGCACGCCCAGGTGCGCTGTCGCACCGCCTCGCCCCTGCGCGGGACGGCCGCGCCACAGCCGCTATCGCCACCGTCCTTCGCGAGCATGCCGTGCGCTCCGCCTCAGGCCACGGCACGCCCCGCGTCGCCAACAGCACCCAATCGTTCCACCTCCCAGGCCGCGCTCCACCGCCGTGCGACGTGCGGCCAACCGCGCCTCCTGCCAAGCTTGCTACTGCCCTACAACCCCTTGCTGCATGCCCAGGTGCGCTGCCGCACCGCCCTGCCGAGCAACACGCCCTCCACGGCACCGACCCTCACGGCCGCACGCGACGCAACACCTGCAATGCTGCCTGCCACGCCGCCCTCGCGTCCTCGCTCCGCCCGACCCCGTCGTACGACGCGCGGCCAACCATGCCTCCTACCGAGCTCGTGTTGCCTCCGCTAGCGGCTCGCGGCTCCTTGCACCGCCCTTGCCGCGCGCCACCACCCTCCAAGAACCGCCCACTCGCCTCCTTCCTACGTGCCCTAACTTGGGTTCCAAGCCAGAAGCCCAATAAAGGTCTATATTTTTAATTTATTACATTTGTGGAAATTGCAAATTCACTCCGTCAAGTTTCAATAATTGCAAAAGTTCCCTTTGGCACAGTTGTCAGTTTTATTTCAATTTCTGTATTGCGAAGACACCCCTGACTTTGAATGTTAATTTGGACATTAGTTTTGCATCATTTTTTAATCAAAAAAATAGTATGTTTTAGAGCAACTAATTCTTTATCTTGTGGCTATTTATTTACATTTTTGTGAGCATTATATTATTTATTAAAAACCAGAGATTGAAAACCAGTGATATTTTAGCCAGTTAACATTTGATGTCCGCACATATTCATTTATTTCTCCAAAAATTGTGAAACAAATTGTGAATGATGCCTCTAAGTGTGTTTTAATGACAATCCAAATTTCGTCCAATTAGGAGTTGTCTTTTGTATAAAATAAATTATAGAGTGATTTCTTTAATTGATATTTAATTAATTCCACAATAAGATTTTTGAAAAATTTCAAAGCTCTTGGATTCCTTATGAAAATATCTATTTGAGATAAATAGCTCTCTAGATAATTTGATTTCGTGGATTAATTAGGAATTAAACACTCACAGTCACTCTATTTTCAATAAAAAAATTATAAAAATCATAAAGTGTCAGAAAATTCTAAAAAAATTAGTATAGCTTCATTTCATCATATTTAACTTCCAATAAAATTTTCATAATTTTTGCTTATCATTTGCATGAAAAATTGCATAAAAAATAAAAAAAGTTTAAAATTTTCCTTTGTGCATTTTAAATCCAAAAATTTCAAAAAAAAAATACATTTGCATTCATCATTGGATTAGTCTTAAAGGAAAAATATAATTTAGTCAATATGGTCTAATTTCACATTCAAATTAATTTTGGCTAAGTCGGTTATTTTCGTGTTAACTTGAACCAATTCGTATTTTGCATTTGTCATTTTTATTGCATAAAAAATTTAAAAATCCCACTTGGAAAACTGCGATTTAATTCATCTAATCTGATCCCGAGTTATTCCTTTGCCTCCTTGAGTCGACCTGGGGCTTGCCCAGGCTAAACAAACATAAAACCTCATATCAATTTCATTAGACGATTCATCGATTTGTTCGATTATTTTTGATCGATCCAGATTTATCCGACTGCAACGAAATCGTTAATTCGATACTATTAAGAGGGTAGATTTCGGGAGCTATCAGTCACGGGGAGGATCTGATCAGACTGTTGGCATATAGGTATGGATGAACGACCACGATCAGAACAAGGCGTGAAGGAAGATCAGACAACTTTATATGGTGCATGATGAACTGCTTTCCAACGAGCTTTCAAAAATACAGGGGACACACGTGTAATATGCAAGAGGCTAATGGTTTCTGGAGCAAACATGCTCATGGAATGCATAACATTCACGCGTTGGCAACTGTTGTGGGACCTGTTCGTAATATGAAGGAGATTCGAGGGCATTAGTGCAAAATTCCAGGAAGCGCGTGCCAAGCCACGTGACTACTGCTAGCAAGGACCTATTTTGAATACCAAACATCTTGAAGGGCATATACACAAAATACCCAGGAGGACGCATGCTCCATCACGTGCTTCACCTGCTTGGGACCTATTTGTAATAAGCCGAATGTTCGGGGTTTGAAACACGAATTCACCAAAATATCTACTACGCACAAAGCGCATGCTATCCCTAATCGGTGGGATGATCGGGAAGCCATGGAGTCGGCACGTGGCATGCGATAGACCCTTGGATCGGTTTTGATCCAAGGATAGCTGTAAATCTAGAATTTCCCCTTGTTCTTCCCCTAATCCCGTCCCAGGAACCCAAGGAGTGGTCTGGTGGTAGAGCAGTGTGCCTCCACTTTAAAGGACCCGTGTTCGAATCCTATGGGGACGCTCCGAACCCCCGAAATTATCGAGCCTACTATTAAAAAACATTTTCACTTTTAAAAAAATCCAATCCCAGGCGGAGGAAGTCTTCGATTTGAGGGGGGCGCTAGAGATCTTGCTGGCTGGGAGGTGATGAAGACTTTCTTTGCGGTAGAGAATGGAACCTGGCGTGGACGGTACCTTCAAGTTGTCAGCGGTGGATCTCTCGTTCATATTATAGAAGCGAACAACAATCCAACAATTTTATAGGTCAGTGGCAACCTTCAAGTTGTGCTCTTCCTATCGTATTAAAGTTGCAGGTGATGCAATGATTCTGGATCATCTCCAAATGTGATTCTCTATAGCTCAATGCAATTGAAATGGCCTTGATGTTTTGTTGCGATGCAGGTGCTCTTCGATATGGATCTACACATGATCTTTGATATGGTCCTGCTTTAGGTGTATCACCTGTTCCTATTAATCCTAAGCGACTCGAGGTCGAACCTCGGTCTAAACTTAAGCACAAAAGCGTGAGCGGTAGGAGCCTTTGGAAGGTGAGGGGTCAGCTCCTAGTTCCGATCATCGAGTGTGATCGGGGGTGAATAGTGATGAGTCTCTGATTCTCACTCTTTGTTCTTTTATTTTAGCTATTTATCTTGGCAAAGCATCATGTAAATAAGTGTAAATACAATAAGTTAGCATTTGGCATGCATATGCTAATATTGTACATTAAGCATGTATTTGTGCAAAAATAAAAGAATAAAGGGAAAAATAAAAGGGAGGAGGTATTTAGAATAAATACAGAGTGACCCGAACCCGAAGAGAAGGTCAAGCCTTGACGTGATCGCCAAACAAAATAAGTAGAGAGAGATCGGGCCTACTCCATATTGTACATATTACTTATATCTTTAAATAATTATTTTGGATAAAATAATAATAAAACTTACCTACCTTGAAATAGTTCTAAAAATAAAATAAAAATAAAATAAAATCAGAAAAGTAAAATAAAAACAAGAATAAAATCCTTCTCACTTGTACAAGATACATGCATATAGATAAGAATCACCTATTTATTTCAAAATTGTACATAACTCATAAAAATAAAATAAGAATTATTTTACATTCCAAAAATTATATTGAAAATAAATAAAATACAAAATTGAGGTATTTGTGCAAAAATAATAAAATAAAAAAACTTGTATAAAATACATAGGTATAATATACATGTATACAATGCCATACATTGTATATACAAGAATTTATTTTTCATAAAAATAATTAAAAATCACAGAAAAATTCTTTGAAAAATAACAAATATTTTTCACTTTATTCATTTTTTTTAAATTTAAATTCATTTATTATTTGTAAATCAATTTTCTTTATTTTTCTAGCAGTTTTGTCGTGTAGTGTATTTTTTCCTTATGCTCCGCCCCTTCTGATTGGGTCACGAGGGATCGTTGACCTCGGTCAACTAGTCCCCTCGGACCTCGTATGAGTCGAGTCGGGTTTTTGGCTGAGTTTCTCTAATTTCTATAGACCCAATCCGATCTCCTTTTCACCCAAACCTTCTTTCCAACTCGAGTTGGCGGATCCCTAACCCTCTCCCGATGATTCTTCGATCGACCCGCGCCTCGGTTCGCGGGTGCCATCCCCTTCTTCTCGGACATGTGCACATATATAGTCTGCACCTTCCCCTCTCTTTTCCTCCACCTTTGGGAGCGCCACCTCCTCCAGCATACCCCAACCTCCTTTCCCAGAGTGACAATAACAATGAGAGAGGGTGAGGGTTCCCTTTGCGAGCATGGAAGCCCTATGTCCGGTGAGGTGAACCTCAAGCTCCGCCGCAAGGAGCTGAGCCCCTGACTGTGCTGTCCATCGAGGCCAGAACCCCCTTGTGGACTCTGTCTACATCCCCAAGCACTCTCCTCCATCTCCAAGTAGCTTCTATATTGCTCCTCGTCCATTAATTTCATCTTATCTCCACCGAAGAGAGCAACATCTGTTCTTCACATCCCCACCACATCTCGACCACACTCCACCTCGCTTTGACTACCTATCACTTCTACATCCGCTCCGCATTCTCCCACGTGGATCCAGTTCCCTCGCTTCGCCGGAGACTTGTCCATTCACCGAACCCTCTGGTTTGCGACACATCTGAGTGCCCTAACCCTTTCCAGAGCTACTCCTCCGAGCACGACCGTTTTTCCTGTAGGGTTCGTGTGCAGACATGCCTCATCTGGAGGTCAAAGTGGTTCCAGGAAGCTCCAGGTTCATCGCGTCTCCCCAGGACCCTCTCTTTGATCCTGGGTTCTTCTGAGCCTTCCAGCCGTCGTGGAGTGTCTTCCTCGATCGATTCTACTTCTCCACAACTCGAGAGGACGTCAGAGATGTACACAGTTGACGGAAGAAGCTTGCCGGAGGTGAGTTCTTCTCGTTCTTCCGGACGACTACTCCTCCATCCGATCGGAGCTCGCCCCAGTTCTAATCCCAATTGTTCAGCGACGATGAGATCTTGATCGTCAGATCAACCTGGGGATCTCATCTGCGCCCTCCATCGATGAAGCGGTATCCTTCCATCTCAGCCGTCCGATCATAAGTGGGACGCCATCGCTCGTTGGATCACGTATAATAAAGGGTAATTTACATTTAGGCCCTTATATTTTTTTGTCTTTATTAGTCGGTCATGTAATTATTTGTAGGAGTTTAAAATAGTTTGGTAATTTTGCATGTGGACCCTTGCTCTTTTTAGTATTTACATTTCAGTCCTGTTTAATTGAGATCACGTGTAGTCTCACGTGCTTAGTGGTGTTTTTGCAATATTTGCCCTTGTGTTTTGAAACTATTATGCTTTAATAGAAACTTTTGGGTATTTGCATTTATGCCCCTATACGTGGTGATTTGAGCTTGTGTGTGAATTAATTGGATAAATTGCAGATTGAGTCCCGAACTTTTGATACTTATTTTATTTTGGGCCACAACTTTTCAATAATTGCAATTAGATCCCTTTGTGCTGTGCGTCTTACTTTTTAATCAAATAATTATTAAATTAACTCCAAAAATGCCACAAAAATTATAGTTAGCTCATGCTAACTTGTAGTATTTATGGTAATTTTTGTAACTTAATTTAATTGTATATAATTTTTCTAAAAATAAAAAACCTAGAAAAGTGTCTTGTCTATTTTCTAAAATACCAAAAAAATTATAAAATTTATTTGAAAAATTCCATAAAAAATTGTGTAAGCTTGCCTTTGTGTTTTTTTATTCCAATGTAATTTTTGTTGCATTATATTTCATAAAAACCTTAAAAAGCTAAAAATTCTAAAAATCATATAAAAACCATTAAAAATTCTACAAAAGTAAAAAATAGGATTTCAGTTGCTGTGGTAGCTCTTATTAGTTATTTTATCATAAAAATCATAATCAAGACGTTTAGGCACTTTTAATATTTTAAATTTACCTTTTGGTCTAGGCTGTACATTGTTTGCATATTTTACCTTTCTTTCCTTTTTATAAAATCATATAAAAATCATAAAAATACAATAAAATTAACAAAAATATTTGCATATTTAAAAACACAAAAATAATTTTATTTCATGTTTATGAGCATTTTGTGTTTTAATAAAAATTCTTCAAGCTTGCTTCGCTTGATTTTATCACCTCATTTTCTCACTTTTGAAAATATAAAAAAAATGCAAATCAAAAATCACAAAAATATGTTTTTATTTTCTGATTAGGACTACTTTGTAGGTTTTACTTGTGCTCCTTGTGTTTGACCCTGGTTGCTATACCGGATTAAATAAATAGCGCAGACTGCTAACATTTCCGGATTTTAAGCTTGATTGATTTTTGTGGTCTTGATTTTCTTGTTGAATCTGATCAGGTGATTGAGGTCACAAAGACCTTTGATATTACTTAACCTCGATTGACCGATCGCTCATCAAATAGGTATGGAAGACAGAACGTGAAATGAGAGGGAAGAATGATGGTGATAGATTTATTGGTGGATTTGGGATCAGTGTAGATTCAAATCGATATGAAATCAGAGGAACCGAGGAAGAGAAAAAGGGAATTAGATGAAGAGAGACGAGAAGGCTAACCTGGAACGGAGAAGGAAGCGGATGAATGTAGGTTGTTGCCTAGGAATCGACGCTCAGCAGAGCTCTGATGATGACCTAAATGTGGCGACGAATCCCCATAGGTTGATTGCGTGACACACGATAGAGAAGCACCACGACAACGAAGATCTCGCCATCCTCCGACCCTCAACCTCGCTTGATGGCGGAGGCATGACACGTCTGTCACATGTGCTCACTCACTCCTCGGAGCTCACTAGAAAGGATGGCTAATGGCGGATCCCTAGCTCGAAGGGGATGGGGGTGTTTATATAGCGGAGGCTGCGTGAGGCACACACAAGGTAGGCTACGTGAGGCACACGTAAGGTGGTGCGAGTACCATCGAGGAGATTCGATCACCGGAGTAGTTGCACAAAATGCTTAACCACCAGTTTATTGGAGGCGTTGATGACACAACCTGAAGAGGACGAGAGAGAAACATGCATTGACGGGGAAGAAGGAAAGAGGGTATGGGGAAGAAGGAAAGGGAGGAGAGAGAAGAAGTAAAAAGTAACTAATTAATTAATTACATTAATTAGGTAATGAATATAATTAATAATAGTTTAAATTAATAATTAAATTAAATAAATAAATTAATATATATTTATTTAATTTAATTATTAATTTAAACTATTATAATTATATTCATTGCCTAATTAATGTAATTAATTAATTAGTTAATTTTTATTTCTTCTCTCTCTCCTCCCTTTCCTTCTTCCCCACACCCTCTTTCCTTTGATTTAATAATTAAGTATATAACTAAGTAATTACTTAAATTATTTAATAAATAATAATAAGTAAGTAAGTAAATAATGTTTGTTTTAATTAATATAAAGGATTAATAATGTATATAAATATATAAAATAATAATAATAATAAATTGAGGTTCATTGTACGGTATATGAATATGGTCCCGAAACTCACATTTTTCATACTAACTCTGATTAGCTAAATCAGTGTCATTTTGTAGATAATTAAATAATATAAAATTTAAAACTGAGTTTGCCTAATTTGGATTTCGTATGGCCGAGTTATGGGGTTCGAAAAATTTTGGAAGCAACTTCGTGGCTTTGGTTTATAGGCATTTTGAATTAATTTATATTTTTATACTTTTCTACATTTTTAGAAGATTTTGAGAAAAGAATTTAAGTTAATCAGACTTACAGTTATTTAATTAAAAATCCAAGAAGTTTCCACCTATATTACATATATACAATGGGTCCAAACGCCAAAACTCACCCATTTTATTCCAATATTTTTCTTATATTTTCAATAAATAGTATTAAGTATAAAATGAAGCTTAAAAGTAAGTTTGGTCTGTTTGAAACTTTATATAATTAGTTATGAACCTCGGAAGTCGGCTTTTGCGGCTTTTATGGTTTATTGTGATATTTTCTTTTTATATTGAACTATTTTTCCTAATATTTTTATAAAATAATACATATTTTTATGAACAACTTTTATAAAAGAAGTATTTTGGTTTGGAATTTTCTTAGTGATAAATAAAATAGGTGATGTATTTATAATGCGGAAAATGGATAAATTATATTTTTTGTCTTTGATTTTCTTGATATTTATATAGGTTAGGATCCTTATCAACGCCTACTTATTTATTTTGTTGACCAAGTCAATATTGACCTGATCTTGGGGTTAGGATCAGTCTGTATATATTTTATATCTACAACATTCTTTCCTTTTATTTTCTTTTTATCTTTATTATTTTTTTGGATAAAATAAGTGTTAATTATATAATATTAACTTTTGCGGTTAGAATGTTAACTACTTGGAATTAGTGAATATTTACACGTAATTTACTAAAGATTTTATCCAAAATGAAAGAATAGAGGCGATGAATCACGGATTCATCATCCAGTACTATATTTTTAACAACATACATATGTGACCGATAAAAAAAGGTCATTGTAAACTCATTTTATTTTAGTGACTACCATTAACGTTCTTTTTCTATATTTTTATTTGAGATTTTTACACTTCTAAACACGAGTTTCTACAAATACGCTTTATCCCTTCCTTTTTTTCTACAATAACACTTGTACCTCTATATCTCACAAAATTTACTCTATTTCCCTTCCACATTAATAAAAGGGTGGCATTATACATTTTGTAAGAAAACAAAGGCACATGTGTTATTCCAAAAAAAAAGTAAGAATATAAGTTTGCAGTAACTCAAAAGGGTACAAGTGTAAAAAATGCTATTAACATGGAATAAAAATTCAAAGAATGGGGTGTGATGTTGTTTCTATTCTCTGCCTACTTTCTAACGTTCTTCTTTTACCCTTGTTTTATCAATGTTAAACAATCTAGTAATGCTTACCCTAAGATTGCATGGATTGTATTGATGATATAGAATATGTATTAAAAATAGTTAAAGCTATCTTCATAATAATTACACTTCTAATAGTATTTGTAATCGACTTAAAATATAAAAATCAATGAGTATATAAATATCGGCAATTTTGTTTTAAAATAATGTAGTTATTGACATTTTTGATATATCCGTATCCAACTCACTGTCGCCTCCTTTTTATACCTCCTTTTTATACAGATTTTAACATTCATAAATGATCTAATTTAAAAGACATAAGGATGGGAATATAACTTTTATATAAGTAAATATTCGTATATGGATTCATATATTCATATTATTCTAAAATAAACTCATAAATATGCATAAATTTATTTATTAAAATTTTAGGCTTATTTGGTTTAGTTTAATCAATTTTTATGAAATAAATACAGTCACTATAACAAAAATAGCTTTGGCAATGATTATTTTCAATTATGTGTTGCCATAGGCCAATGTTATACCAGTGCTTTAATATATTTATTAAATACGTTAACCATTATATATAGAGGTTAATGGGGCTGCTCCCTTGGGGCAGCCAACATGGCTGCCCTCGCACCATTTTCAGCATTTTTTTATTTTTTTAAAAAATATCGTCATGTATATTCATCCCTATATCCCTCCTATATGCCATTCGAATTTCGTCAGAAATAAAAACTCCTATGGCCTCCATCCAGACAGTCATTTTTTACCGGTAACAGGATTTGTTAAATCGACACTATCTCAATGGAAGCCGTATGAGTCTCTGTTTTTGACGAAATTCGAATGACATATAGGAGGGATATAGAGATGAATATACATGATTTTATTTTTCAAAAAGAATAAAAAACACGTCGAAATAGGGGGCAGGGCAGCAATGAGCCCCATTAAATCCTTATATATAAGTTAATATATGAAATATTCATGTAATTCTGATGGTCCATTTCGGAGTCGTTCTACATCTATATCTATTAGTAAGAATTTGGTGTCACTTTTTTCAAATATGCAAATATCCATCTCCACATTTTAAGATCGACACTCATATTTTAACACCTACACTTATATATGTATCAACCGTTTTCATCGTTTATGTAGTTGTGCAAAATAGATGAGCATATGTGCAATATAAATGTTTATATGAAAATCTTTATTTGGCGATTCACATCTACCGCAAATCTTAACATTTGTTGGTTCATATTAACATCAAAGTCAACATCAAGTATAACTTTCACAATTTTTCTCTCAAACACCTCACTTACAAAGTTATTGAATTTACCTATATTTTTTCAAAGCAATAGTTCAATTCCGAGAGTTGGGTAAGATAATATGCAAATGGAATCACAACTAATGAACAAATATGAGGTGATAATCAATAAAAACTGCCATAAAAATTTTACACCTGTCGCGCTAATGATGTGCTTAATATCAAATAACAATAACAAATTTATAGTACCATGAGCAGGCACTGTCGTTACAGGAGCCCAGACACTAAACACCACCATTGCTCTGTTGTTCGAGCGGAGCTGAGTTGAGTTGCTAGAGGAAGATCATCAAATCAAAGGATCAAATTGATAGAAGAAGCAACGTAAGGAACGATTAGCTATGGATGGATACAATAAGAATTGCTTACTTATCTCATAATGTGAAATAAAAGTTAGCAATCTATTTATGTAATAACGTCAATCCACTGAAGTATTGAGAAGTGGTGTGCCATCAAATCTCAAACATAGTAAGCCTTCTTTTATATGGATGAATGTCTTTTTCGAAAATTCTATATAAATTTCATATATGAATATGAGATATTATCTTTCAAAAATTTCTAATAGTAATTATATAGATGATTACGTATGTTTTGTTCTTTTTAGGTGAATGTGGGAAAAAAGATCAAACTAATTTCATTTATTAATAAAAATTAGAGTTTGAAACTTATGTAATTGACTTCTTTTGGCTAATTAGATCCTGAAAAATAAAATTCAGTTAGATAATCTAGTGAAGATGCGATACAAAAAGAATTAATTGTTGAGCCATATGAGATATGGAATTCTCAAGTACTGTTCTAAGGAAAGGAATTTACTTTCCTATTCCGACCGAAAAGAATAGACTATTCAATAGGAAGCTTGGTTTGATCAATTATATATAGCCAAAAAGAGGTATATTAGGCCTCTTGATTTACCGAAACCTTCTTTAGTGAGACTCTCGCTCTATTCAAATAGTTCTAGATCTGCACCTGATATGGGACCTTATGGTAGGACTCCTGCTCAAATAAAATACAAGGAGGTATGCACCCTTTGGTCAATAATCCCATGACTTGATTTTGTAAGACTCGCCTCGTAAGCCTTCAAAGTCTAATTCATGTATCCTTTTCACGACTCAAACCTCTCGCTTTCCGCCTCGGCACCTCTTTGCCTCAACTCGATCCCTCTTTGAGGAGATAAACCTCAGCACTTCGAGACCTCATCGAAGCTGCGAATTAGACTACTTGATCGCCTCCATTGCATGCACAACAAGTTACTTAGTTAATTTTTCTGCTCCAGATGGATGAAAGACTACAATTAAGGGTGACAATCACATATGTCTCTACGTCTTTTGGAACAAGTTTCAACTTTTTCGAGTATCTTCTTCTCATGGTCCTGAATCTCTCGTGACTTTGTGGTCGGAGGATCAGGGAGTAGACTGTCCCATAGTCACAAGTTATTCTCTCTATAAATTATCTATTTTTAAAGTGAAATAAATGTTCTCATTTAGCTTTAAATTTTCGTATGTGATTTGCAATTAGTAAAACTAATAACTACACTTCAAATTATTTGGATATTACTATACATAGATGTTTTACATTTTTGCCTCTAAAACACATTAACACTTATATTTGCATCCTATAAGAAAATGAGCAAACTCATCCAAGTTTGATTCGATTTGCTTAGATTATGTGAACTTTTGGATTTAGATGAATAATATATTTTCAAAAAATGTGAATATAGACCCATTTAAGTGCAGTGGAAAAAGCTTCCAACTATATATTTTTTCGCTACAATAAAACACGCTTAATGTTTGAATAGATGAGTCATAACCTTAATTAAAATTTACTAAGTATACAAAAGGTTTTATATCTAGTAGTAAATAAATAGTTCTTCAATATTTATAAATTTGTATATCCATGTACATTGTCATACATACACACAAGGACGGATTTAGAGGGGGGCAAGGAGGGGCACATGCCCCCCTCCCCCTAAAATTTTGAGATTATATAATATATATTTAATTATTCTCTATAGATTTTTTAAACGAAAAACAATCATAATGTTTTCTAAGAATAAATCCTCTTTTGGATTAATTTTTGAGGGCAAAACTTATATATGCATCCCTTTCATTTCTTTAGGGGGAACACCAATAATCTTTGCCAGTAGATAATATATCTTTTAACATTTCTACCTAACAGTAGTAGATTTTACCTTGGATAAATCTGTTCACATAACTTCTTAAACCAATCAACTTATGATGTATCTCTACCCAAACTATCATTTGGATATCTATTTTTTAAGATAAACCTATAGAAGATATCGATTTTTCATCCAATCTCATTATCACTTGTACATATATGAGGTTTAATTCTCGATCTCAATACAAAATTTCTAACATATCATTTATTGTCAAGTCTCATATATTAATCATTGGTCCTACATATTATCAAGTATGTGGTCAGACACACAAATATTCCTTATCGATGTATTTTTCTTCATTGATATTTTAATATTTCCAGTTATTGGTAATAAAAATAATAAATTATGTATTTTTATATTTTTAATTTGATACAAATTTAGAACAAGTGTATTTTATTTTGTAATAAATCAAAATCCAAAGAGTGAATTGAAAACAATGAAAATATTAGGATATTTCTAATTTTTTAAAATGATATAAATATCTTTCACAAGAAATCTCGCTAGTGTGGAACATATATGATATCAATTAATGTAAAATCGAATAAAAAAGATACAATTGATTAAAAAATAAGTTCAGAATAAACATTTATTTGCATGAAAATTATAGATGATATAATTTATCCTTCACAACTATTGTTATATAATGAATAGAGGAGGGAGAATATCCAATTCATCTGCATATAACTTATATGTTCATTACCTCCCAGCCGCTCATTTGCCTTGAAACTTTAACCTAAACGTGTTCCAATGGCAGAGTTAGTTGCACTCACCCATCCCAAAATAGATAAATGGCTAAGAGGCGATGAACACATACGTGACATACAACTAAACAAAATACTTCCTTTTTCCTAATGAATATGATCACGTTATAATTGATAGATATATTTTTTTAACCTTGTGCCCCTTCCACAAAAATGTTCTTTGCATACATACACACAAATTCGTGCACACAACTACTTTAAATTAATCTAACCTTTAACAAATCAAAACGAAGCAATCTAACTATTTATAGCTTCTCTACGAAACTAAACTTGTGGTGTTCAGACTCGATTCCTCTATTTTTTTAATCTAGCCTTAATTGAATATTGATGGATTACATCCTAGTGGATAGATGAATTTTCCTACAACCCCTTCAGTTTCTACTTTGTCAAACTTACACAACAATTCCCAACAACCCTCATACAATCATAGGAAGAAGGTAAAAAAATGGTAAATTATATAAATGGCTTAACTATACATAAATTCCCAATTACAGGTTGTATGTTTCAAATGTAACAAAGAGAAGCTTGATCTTATTCTTTTGTGTCAAATACATGTTCACGTAAGTTTCCACGACCAGCTTACGTCAACGTTAAACCCTAAATTTAAAAGTTCAGACCCATTTTATTACAATCGAAAGATGATTTCCTAAACGGAGAATTGACAAACAGTTGAGACTTTTTTGCAATTTACCTAAAACTAATAAAAAATGCTTATTTTATTCATCAAAATTTATATTATAAACGACCATTAAGACATTAAATTTCGATCATTTCATTACCCTGCAGTTGTTTTTTTATACATTCTTAAATATAACTTCAATTTTTATCGCGGAAAAGGAAATAATTGCTTTCATTTCTCTCCGTCTTCTAATATTCTTTTATGACAATTACAAGCGTGAAGATGAAGATTTTAATTTCTTTGCATTTCCTTATGATATCTTTCACAAACACACAAAATCAGGTCAAGTAAAAATGCATTTCCTTACCTGTTTTTAAACAGTTTCCATTCGAATAAAAAGTAAAAACCGATTCCCTCACTCTTTCAATCGTATTTTCCCCTAAAAATAATTAGAAATCCCAAAAACAAAGGCATGTATAAAACGTAGGTTAACTTAAAAAAACTAAACTATTCTTCAATTCTTATTAGCAGTCTCAATTTTTCAAAATGTAACAAAGAGGACCTAAACTTTCAACTACAAGGCTTAACATTGATATTGAAGGGGTACGAAACTTGCGGAGGCATGTACTTGAGATAAAAGAGATAAGATCAAGTCTCTCTTTTTTTTTCACCCCAATCATCTGTATTTGTTTCATTTGATATGGAGAATTTTACAGAGAGAATGTTGGGAGACGGTAAACAAGCTGCGCCGCCAATTCCTTTTGGATGACAACTTCAATTCTTCAAAATACAACATCCATAGACCTGGGAATCATACCATTACTATGCATAATTTTCTGGACCCTCTTAAGGAGCTCTATAGCTTCAGTCAAGAATCCAAAGGTAACAAAACCGAAAGGGATGAAAATATTGATTGCCAATACAAGCCTTCTCAAAGAACAGTGTATCCTGCACATGCCAATAAAATCAATTTTTGTCAGACCAACTAACGGAGGGGAGTCTTTCTTTGCCTGGGTGCGTCAAAGAAAGAAACACATGTGAATTTTTTACTGATCCACACGAGGGGAGTCTCTCTTTCTTATATTAAGAAAATGAAGTCTCTACTTAAGAATCTCGACATAGTCGAGACCCTTTTCTGTAATTTGCCCCAAAATCTAATTAAGTTTTTTCTCGGGGTAGAGAAGGGAGGGTCCGCAGCATTTATGCTCTATGAGCTATATAGGCCCATGGTGAGATAATACGCGGGCCACTTCTAATTAGGCTCTTGATATTGACTTGGCTCGCTAGACCATCCCCGGGCCCAATTAGAAGCACAATAATGCTCACCACATCATTAAATTTTAAAATTATGTAACTAGGAAATTATAGGTGGAAGAGTAAATGCCAGTTCGTTGCTATATTTGGATTCTCATCCATTAAGGGCGTGACGACTTACACTAACACTTGTTGGATATTTAATCATCCAAACACAAAATCGTGCACAATTTGAATTTTTTTATTGATGCTGATTGGTCAGTAATTAGTATGCACAAGAAGTTGTGCCCCTCTGAGATTATGTAATTACATTCATGTTTCAACTTTTTTTAATAACACTTGTGTCCCTATAATCTTCCAGTGTTCATAGTGTTCACCCTTTCGTTAAGTTAAATCATGGCACAAGTAGGGGTGTAAACGAGCCGAACCTGAGCGAACCAACACAGGCTCGGTTCGGCTCGATACAATGAAAACAATAATTAGATTCGGGTAAGGTTCGTAAAGGTTCGATTCAGCTCGTTAAAGATTCGTTTAAGAATTAATAAATGTTGTGAATGTGTTCCCGTTCAAAGGGAAAAACCGCAGTTGCAGGGGAGGGGTTTGTGGGGGTTCGGGAATATGGAATAGGGACTTAGGGAGTGGATAATTGGATGGGTTTGGAAAAATAAGTGAATGCCCCGATGCTAATATAGAATGTATTTTTTCCTTGTATAAATACAATATGTATGTATATATACTTTTACGTATGTATGTATGTGTTTATATAATCGAACTTTTAACGAACCGAATTTGAACGAACCTATGTTTTTGAGGTTCGGTTCGTTTATTTAATCGAGCACAGACTTGTGTTTAGGTTCGGTTCGTTTATTTTCGAATCGAATCTGAATCGAACTTTTAGCGAATCGAATCTGAGCGAATGTCGAACCTGAGAAATTTCTGATAACCCTAGGAACAAGTGTAACAACATAAGGTCTAACCTGTAATTTATGTAAGAATACAGGGACATGTGTTATTGCACAAAAGAAGGGGTATAACAGTAATTTTAGAATCTTGAAATAAAGAACCCAATAAATAATTGGATTTTAAAATTCATATAAACATTTGATTCTTTGCCAATATCATCATGTTCTACATTTTTACATAGACTTCTATGTAAAAGTGCCAATTTTTTTATAGTCTATCATACAATCTAAATCGCGCAGAGTAAAATGTTTCCAATCTTGGACTTGAATCTTTTCCTTTGTTCTATTTAAGCTGATAGAATTTGAACACTAATTCAAGTTGCATTAAATTAGCCAACTCTATACAATAAGATAGGTTCGACTTGGTTATATACAGATGTAGACACGAAATCATATACAAATACTTGATTATTGATAAAATATGAAACTGGGTTATTAATTAACAGCATCATTTGTTGGAATATTAAATCCTAAATCCTAAACCCGTAAAAATATGTGAATGAATGACAACGGTATTCCATAAGCACTCGTGGTTACGTATTTTAGTATTTACGTATCTGTCAAACTCGTTTGCATGGCAATTATACTTAATTATCAATTAACCCAAAACAATATAATTAATTATATTAAACTAATCCACCCTGCTATAAATCCATCTCCCAACGGCAGACTGGACCACGCAATTTCCATCTCCGAGTCATTAGTCCTCTCTTAGAGATTGTAATTAAGCAGATCTTTGCCTTAATTAAGATGGGGAGGTCGCCTCGATGCGAGGATTATAACACTGATGTGAAGAAGGGGCCGTGGACGCTGGAGGAGAACAAGAAGCTGGTGGATTACATACAGGAGCACGGCCACGGCAACTGGAAGGCGCTCCCGAAGCTCGCGGGCCTCAACCGCTGCGGGAAGAGCTGCCGCCTCCGATGGGTCAACTACTTGCGCCCGGGGATCAAGCGTGGGGGGTTTGACGAGGAAGAGGAGGAGATGATCATCCAACTTCACTCCAAATATGGCAACAAGTAAATTATCGTAGTTACTTTCAGAACGCACACACACGCACATGCACAGACAGATAACAGACAGATAGATCTTTAGTGATTTTATGTGAATTGTAGGTGGTCGGTTATAGCGACGCACCTCCCGGGGAGGACCGACAACGAGATCAAGAACTACTGGAACACCAACCTGAGGAAGAAGCTCCTTCGGAAGGGGATCGACCCGGCCACTCATTGCGTCAGGCCCGATCTGATCCTCGTTGCCTCGATACTCTCCAGCTGCACGGGCTTGGATGCAGGCGCGGTGCGGGTGCAGGCGAGCGCGGTGGAATTGGTGCGGATGCAGCTTGCCCAGAGGATAATCCAGGCTATAACATGTATTCCATCGAATCCGTTGCTTACAAATGATCTAGGCCTTGCTCCGGACCGGACCCAATCGCATGATCAGATGAACCAAACGGGCCGATTTGGTCCTTTCTACGGCAATTCCGGCTCGAGCCCGCAACACTCGGGCACCGATTCGGTGCAATCTCTGTGCTCACCCTCCCAAGAGATGAGAGGAGTTAGTGATGATGCGAATGAAAGGTTTCAGATTTCCCACGATAATATTAATATCCCTGCGAGTTCTGATTATAGTGGGACGGACATATATGGAACTTGGGATCAAGAGGCAGATCTTGGAGAAATTTTCAGCAATGATTTCTTCCCGGAAGGCTTCTTCAAGTAAGCATTCCCGTTTTATTTTTTGACATTTTTACTGTTATGCCAATAATATATCGTGGAAAACGTATTGAATTATGGGACTTTTGAATATTATATATTTCGTTTTCATGAAACTATTGCATCTCTGGGAGATCTTACGTACTGCGTGATTAATTTCAGCTACGGATTATGATCAACTTGGGGCATATATACCAGCCTTAATCCGAGGTGGTGATCAAGTTAGGGAGCAGGAGGATCGAGGAAAGGATTGCATGCCCATCGATCGTACGTGATCAACTTGTTGCATCCGAATTATTGTGTAGATTCAAAGGATACGCAACACCAGATGTGATTTGTCATTGCATGCAATAATTAGCGCTATCATCCTATTTGCAACAGGCTGTCTCCCTCTCCTCTCTCTTTCTCCTGTTTGGATCGAACACCTCTCTAAAAGTAATATGCGATAAATATACGTTGTGAGTTGATTGATTAGTACTAGATTGTTTGTGTCACAATTTGAAAAGAGATTTATTTATGCAGGTAGGAATTAGTCTAACACAAAAAACCTAGTCTGACTTAATTTGTTTGTGTATGGACACAGTATTCCAAGCGGGTTTTATAATTGATGTAGCAAACGTCATTAGTGAGATGCAAGAAACAAAAAATTATAAAACACTGGAAATATTAGGAGGTTTTTATGTGTTTTTTTTCTTAATATTATTATTCATTAAAGATAGTTTTGATGATCAGAACTGGAAATTTTGACTGGGTGAAAACTCTTGTGCTCCGAACAAATGATACTCCAGCAGATCAAAACTCCTTGCAGCTTCCATATATATGTACTTCAGATCTAGAAATAATCCCCTGAGCAATTTTGTTTACGTTGTGGTTTCGTTTCTCATATTTTCAAGTTTTTTTACCCTTGATTGCATTATCTTCTGTACTGCTTTTGATCTTCTTTGGTTCTAATGCAAAGAATGATGAGAGAAAATTATCGAACAAATTCGTTGCAATAATCTTTCACATCTCAACCATTTGCCTCCCAAAGTTGATTTTGCTGGAATAGATATTTTCCAGTAATTAGGGGATTTTTTTGTTGTTTTGTACCTCGCTAATATTTCTTTTCAATGTTGGCAGTGCTTTATGGATTATGTTTGGCTTCGTTCTATTTTTGTCGCCTGTATTGGTTTTTATTTTAAAGTTTTTTTTGTCGACTTGTTGTTTTCAAATCTTTTGAGGTTAGCATGTAAACTCACCAATCTAATTTGCTAGACTGTAGGACTTTTAGAAAACTATATGGTTCATGAAACTTTAGCTTCTTGTTTGCTGAAAAGCAGATCTTGGCATATTTTACTTGTGTGTTACACAGACAAGTCATTCTTCATCATATGGAGAAAAGAAAACACCATAAGAAGTTTGATATTTCTGTCGGGTCAAAACTATCAGGAAATAACAAAACCCTAATAGGTTGCTGGAAATTTATAAAGAATGTATGCAGGAAGCAATTGACGTGGAAGCAAGGATATAGTAGGGTCTGAAGTTGATATTTCAAGCTAAATGGTCGAATACAAGCTACACTGGAACTGTTACAGGTGTTTTCTCGTACAAATTCACTTCGAGGTCTTATTTGATACAATTATATCAGGTTTTCATACTTTCCTTTCGCTTTACTTGTAGCTTGTAAGGTTTTAGCTTTGATGTAATAAAGGAGTTACCCTAGCCCCCAAAATCAGGCTTTTCGGACCATGTTCTTGACATCGTTAGAGAAGAACAACTTTTCCTATTATAATAACAAATAATTTGAATATTCGTTGCTATCTTTCGATGCTGAATATAAAACATGGAATATTAGTCACTGCTAGATTAGCTTTTGTTCTTGTAAATAGCAACGAATATAAAATTCATTACCAATGACTCACTTAATAATGACCTATCTGTTAAAATTTATATTAGTCATTGCTAGATTTACAACTACACGAAGAAAAAAGTCAACGGATGATTGTTATTATTGCTTGTTTCATTGATGGAAATATAAAAAACGAATATGATATCTTTTCTGAAATAAGATAATCACATGACAAAAAATATTCATATATATATATATATATATATATATATATATGGGTCATATGTGGCTGCCCCCGTCTTTTTTGGGCAATTTTTTATTTTTTTTGAAAAATAACACCATGTACATTCATCCCTATATCCCTCCTATATACCATTCGAATTTCGTCAGAAACAGAGACTCCTACGGCCTCCATCCGGACAGTAATTTTTTAACGGTAACAGGATTTTTTTAAATCGATACCATCGAGATGGAGGCCGTAGGAGTCTCTGTTTCTGACGAAATTCGAATGGCATATAGGAGGGATATATGGATGAATATACATGGTTTTATTTTTCAAAAAAAAAATAAAAAAACGCCGAAAAATGGGGCGGGGGTAGCCATGTTGGCTGCCCCCAGGGGGCAGCCCCATTTTTTCCTATATATATATATATATATATATATATATATATAGGGTCATATGTGGCTGCCCCCTAGGGGCAGCCAACATGGCTGCCCCCGCCTTATTTGGGCAATTTTTTTTTATTTTTTTGAAAAATAACACCATTTTCATTCATCCCTATATCCCTCCTATATACCATTCGAATTTCGTCAGAAACAGAGACTCCTACGGCCTCCATCCGGACAGTAATTTTTTAACGGTAATAGGATTTTTTTAAATCGATACCGTCGAGATGGAGGCCGTACGAGTCTCTGTTTCTGACGAAATTCGAATGGCATGTAGGAGGGATATATGGATGAATATACATGGTTTTATTTTTCAAAAAAAAATAAAAAAAAACGCCGAAAAATGGGGCGGGGGCAGCCATGTTGGCTACCCCCAGGGGGCAACCCCATTTTTTCCATATATATATATATATATATATATATATAGGGTGCACTTGAATTGAGGTGGCACCTTTCCTTGCTTGTGGAAAGATGCTGTCGTAAGCTGTTGGATGAAAGATGAACGAATGAGATGAAAACCACCTAGTGGTTTTGTTTAAAACTAACCTTCCTAATAAAGGGGTGCATTAAATAAATGATATATTTAGAAATTAATACGTCTTTGATCCTTCTAAAAATAGTGATATTGCAATAGATTTACATAAAATTTAAATTTGCATCGACGAAACATTTACAGAAATTTGAATCTTATTATACATCTATCATAAATCTGTTTAAATTTTAGATACGTAATTTTACATTGTAAAAAAATATAATACGCAGAAAGAACTTATTTTACATATATGTGTTGTACATTTTACATTCAATTGTATGCAGGAAAACAACATCGTGCTGAATATTGACATTTTTTTATAAAAAGTATTGATATTATACACATGATGATAGTAATTTACAATTGGTAATGTTAAATTACTTAACGTTTATGTTTGATTGTTTTGTTAAGCAAAAAAATAAGTACACATTCCAAGGAGTTAACATTTTACTGAAATCTCAAAATTGAAATAACTCGATATGTAAAAAAACACTATATATGTCTATTTTACGTAAACAAACACCATTTTACAAATATGGATTGTATTTTACGAAGTTATTATCACCTTTTGTACATTGGTATTGACAATTCGTATGTTATTTTACAAAAAATTATTATATTTTACGTAAACCAAATGTATTTTACAACAACAGAATGTATTTTACAAAATACTTATTATCTTATCTATATGTAAGTTATGTCTTCCATTGATGTAATCATTTTCAGTGATTTAGGAAGTCTGTAAGTTTTACAATCGGTCTCTTTATAATATAACTAAAAAATTTCTTTTACAAATAGAGAATTCATTTTACAGAAATTGTATGATTACACTAGCTGCTTGTGTTATATAATTACTTATATTTTGCATATTAATTTACTATTATACACAAAGGGCATTTATTTTACATTCCTGAGTTATTATCTAGATATAGATCAGGGAAATTAGGTTGACATGAAATTCCTCTTTTCAATTTATAGATGTATTAATATAAATAACATAACATAAAATGTGATGAAAAAATCCTCATGTTGATACTTATTAAAATTACTTTTTTATCTTAATTTGCATGTAGTATTTTCCATATAGTATTTTTTTTCAGATTTTCTAAACAATATAATCAAAATAATTAAAATAAAGAAAATATTATAACAAATAAAATTGAATCTAGTGAAGAATTTATGTATGACAGAGAAAAGAAATAAATAATCTGAAAGAATATGGCGTAACGTTTGGTTTGGGTGTAACAGGAAGCATGTACAAGAAACATTCATGAAATCATAATCTGACAGCAAATAATTGAATGCATTGATAATATGAAGAAAAAAATCATATACTATGATTAAACATAAAATGGAAACCTGGAAATCCAAAGTGCTGAGTGCAATTACGAAGTATTGCCTTTCAAATGATGAATATAGCTAACAAAAGTAGAGAAAAACTAATATAGAATGCATGTGACAATGAATCAAAATGATTAATCAGCAATTCATTTGACAATGAATCAAAACTAATATAGAATGCATGTGACGAAGTATTGCCTTTCAAATGATTAATTAGCAATTTATCATTTATTCTGCAAAAAAACTATAACATATAAAAATTTCTTACTGAATTGTAAAATCAATGAATCAAAATGTACCTTTGAGTGACAATGATAAACCTGATGGTGAAATAAAAATGTATACATAAGACTCATAAACTAATATAGAATGCATGTGAATAATAATAAATTTTGGCGGGTTGAAGTTGAATTGTTGTTGATGTCTGTGACAGGTGGAAGATTAAATACAAAACTTCTTGCTTTGAACGATTACACAACACAGTTGATTTAATGTCTCCGTTGTTGTACCACCGGTGCAATTCACAACACGTTTAATTTCTTCACTATTCTTCATTGTTGCCTTTGGAATAAACTTGGTCTTGTCCATCAGAATCATACGAATATGTGATTACACAACATATTTAATTTAATATTACTATCCCGATGCATTGATCACGAGAAATGGCAACAAATGCATAGAGAAAGAACAACCCAACCTCATCGATCTCAGAGATGATCTCACTCACAGTTTGGAATAAGAATTCTTTGTCAATCTGCCTTCAATCGACAAGTCCTGGAAAAAATTTACGACGTTGGCATCCGAAAAAATCGTGGAAACAAAAAAGATATTGCTTGTTTTTATTTTTAAATTACCTTATCTGATTTTTTGGCTCCAAAGAAGGTCGTTGATGTTCATTCCATGGCTTCCCTCTCGTCGACGGATTCCATCGACCTCCGTGCATCGCCGATCACTTAATTGGAAAATCCCAACATGTTCGTCAAAATGAAAATGTACAACAACTATCACGTTCATCAAAACAAATCCCGTGATTTCAGGATTAATAATTTTACATTAAATGAGAGGATTCTAAAAAAAGAAAGTAAATGGATGGGAGGCAACTCGTAAGTGGTTTTGAGATAAAAAAGTGGTTTTTATCAATAATCGTTGATCTAGATCGAATGGCCAATTAAGCATGTCTTTTTAAAAGTATGGTAAGGTGCCACCTCATTTCAAGTTTTCCCTATATATATATATATATATATATATATATATATATATATATATATATATAAGGGAGACTTCCAATGAGGTGTGCCTTTCCTAGATGCTTGTAAAGCCAGCCAATTTAGGTATTTTTCATATTTATTTACTGTTTCTAACTTCATAAATTAAATAATAGATATTAATAAAATATGTATATGAAGAAAGATTTATGAAAATATTATTATAATGGACAAAAAATATTAGTTACGACATAAATGCTATAATTTACAAAACAATATGATCATTGAAAAATCAATCGATTAGGTCGTCTAAAAGAACAGACAATTGCCAATGTAATGACCGCTTGAAAGGGAAGGGACCCTATTTGGTTCGAAAGGTACATGACAATGGGAGTATTGACATATCTGAATTGTCTTCTGATGCTACCTTTCGTGTTAACGGTCAGCGGCTCAAGCCATATCTAGATCATGAGCCGCGGGTCGTTGACGTTGCCCCGATTCACTTTGCGTGAGATGTGGTCTCTTGACTCACATCTATTGCATCTCAAGCCTGATTATCACTGTTCTTCCGACTTGTATAGATCCAGTTGTCCATATCACTCTATTCTTTAGTCCCACACCCCTTCTTCATGTTATGATTTTGCTATACTTAGGGTGTACTTTACCCTAAGTATTGGGGGTGTAGGACTTTCGGGTATTCTATTGATTCTTTCTACCTCTATTTTGCTACCTATACTTAGGGATATTTTACCCTAAGTATAGGGGGAGTAGACCCTGTACATCCTTCCACTCGGATTTCCCTTCATGTACAACTTGCTATACTTAGGATTACTTGATCCTATTTATAGGGGGCAACACCGAGTCCTTTTCATTCTATTCTTTCATTCGTCTTTGTACATACCATTCCTTTTCACTTCCCTATACTAAGCACGAGTTATGTCTTATTCATCGCTCTTGATCACTCTGAGGACATCGTTCGAGCTAAGTATAGGGGGTGTCGTATATATTTCATATACACTTTAGCCATAACTCGTACTTTGTGTGAGTGTGTTAATAAATAACAACAACAACAAAGCCTTTTCCCACAATTAAGTAGGGTCGGCTACATGGATTCTTCGCCTCCATTCAGATCTATCTTGGGACAATCCTGGGCTTATATCCACAAAACTAAGATCCCTCCGTATGGTCTCTTTCCAACACTTCTTGGGCCATCCTCGCCCTCTCTTAGCCGGCTCAACATCCCAACACTCGCATCTCCTAACTGGTGCATCAACTGGTCTTCTTTGCAAATGTCCAAACCATCTTAAACGATTTTCTCGCATCTTATCCTCGATCGGAGCTACGCCAACTTTCTTTCTGATTGCATCATTTCGAATCCAATCTTTACAAGTATGTCCACACATCCACCTTAGCATTTTCATTTCTGCTACATTCATTCTCTGCACATGTCTATGATTCACATGCCAACATTTAGATCCATAAAGCATAGCAGGTCTCACGACTGCTTTGTAAAACTTTTCTTTAATCTTTAAAGGAAATTTCTTATCACAGAGAACAGCAGAGGCTCCTCTCCACTTCAGCCAGCATGCATTTATTCTATTAGTAACATCTCCATCAATTTCCCCATCATGTTGTAGAATAGATCTCAAATATCTAAAAGAATCTCTCTTCTGAATGTTATCATCACCAATCTTCACCTCCATTCCTTCACCATTGCTTCCATCAAAGGTGCACTCCATATATTCCGTCTTAGCCCTACTTATATGAAATCCTTTAGTCTCCAACTCATGTCTCCAGACCTCAAGCTTCTCATTTACTCCATCTCTAGTCTCGTCAATTAACACAATATCATCAGCAAATAACATACACAAGGTACCTCACCCTGAATGTGACTGGTCAACTCATCCATAATCAAAGTAAAAAGAAATGGACTCAAAGTAGAACCTTGATGTAAACCAATGCTGATGTCAAAATATCCAGTCTTCCCAGGCGGGGACCTTACACAAGATAAAGCCCTATCATACATGTCCTTTATGAGGTTAATGTATAGGACAAGTATTTTTCTCTTCTCCAACACTCTCGACAATATCTCTCGTGGGACAGAATCATAAGCCTTCTCCAAATCAATAAAGATCATGTGGAGGTTCTTCTTTTTATTTCTATAAATCTCCATTGTTCTACTCAGCAAATGGATGGTTTCAGGATGCATTAATAAATAAATGGCTAAAAATCCATAAAATTTAAAAATTTCCCTTGTACATAAAATTCTTCTTGCACATACCTATCTATTTATAAAAATTATTTTTGTACAAATGATAGTAAAATTGATTGGTGTAAATAGTTTGTAAATATTTTGATATCAAAACTATGTATATAGTACAAAATTTTTGTAAAATGTTTGAAAAATAAAAAGTTTGCAAAAACCTTATATAATTTTTTTGCAAAAAAATTTGCAAAACTTCGCATTCATGCATACATCCATGTTTTCAAATATTTTTCAAAAAATTTGCACATATGTAAAAATTTGTAAAATTGCATCTTTGTAAATATTTGTACAGTTTTTCCAAATCATAGTTGACATTTAAACTGGCCTGGAATTAAATTGGAAAATGGAGCTTGGTTAAGACTTTAATCCACCTAATTCTAAGAGGAACCTTATATGGCTTAGGATTAAGACTTTTCAGGTCCATTGGGACTTAATTCTTTGAGTCCACTAGGCTATGAGCATATGTCATCTTGATGAGCCTAAGTACAACACTTAACAACACACACATGACTCTCAGAGACAATGGCTTTACTTGCACCAACACTTTACACATAGCTCTCCACGGATGAGGTAGTGAGGAGGTAGTTTCTTTTAGCTTTGGGTAGCATATGAGGGTAGTACTTCTAGGCAGAAACTCTCTTCTTCTTATAGTAAAGGAAGTGCGTCTCAACTTGGTCTAGTGGTGATGAAGTCTAAAGACAGGAGTTGTGGGTTGCAATAAAGCTTCAAAAGAGGGATAGTCTACTGGCTCAAGAGGAAAAACTCCTTATGTATATATGCTGCACCATGTAGATATGTTGTACATATGCACATAAAAAATGTGCAAAGAAAGAAAAACTCTAAAAAAGTGGTGGGTCGGATTGAAAATTTAATAATCCAACCGGAGTGTATATAGCCAAATAAAGCAAAGCTTATGTTACACATGACTATCTCATGAAGCTTGCAACAGGAGACTTAGCTACACTGGTTAGAGCTCCAAGGGATACATGGCTACACTGGTCCTGGTCCATTCTCTTCTTCCCCCTCTTCTTGAGCTGGTTGTACTTGAACTTAGAAGGGAATACCCCACTCCTCGAGGAAAGAGTTGCTAAACTGAGGCATTAGAGTTACCATGTTGAGGGAGGTTGTTTCTTTGTCACTTTTGAGGTGGGGAGCTACATTTCACTTACACCGTACAAGGAAAGATTCATGGTCATTAGAGTTTGTGTATGTAGACTTGTTCTGATCTGGTTTATTGAGGAGTCTTGACCATAGATTGGTGAAACTTAGAGGCTGTTAAGTTTTAAGCTTAAGTCCAAATAAGGTTCTGACAAATTAATAATCCAAAGGTCTGACTGAGCTCCATATTTCAATTTAATGAAGGAAAGTTTAATAATCAACCTTGATTTCCCATCTTTTTCTTTTCTTTCTCTTTTTGCACTTCTTTTTCAAATAAGTGTTTGCTAAGGGACTAGCAAAAGTAAAGTATAGGGGGGGTGATGGATGCCCATTCATCACTCTTTATTCCTTTATTTTAGCTAAAAATCTTTGCAAAACACCATGTAATTATTTGTAAATATAATAAATTGTCAAAATGCATGCTTCATGTAAAAAGACATAATTAGCATGTTTTGCACAAAAATAAAGGAATAAAGAAATAAAGAAAAAGAGGGAAATATTTAGAATAAATATTGAGTGACCCGAACCCAATGGAAGGCCAATCATTGGTCTGCCCGTAAAATAAAACAAGTAGAGAGAGATAGGGCCATTCATCTATGTGCATATATTCCCCCTTTATGTATATATTTTATTTTCATAAAATAAAAAGTATTATGTGTTCCTCATAATGTGTATATATTTATAAAAATAAAATAAAAATGAGAAAAATTAAAAAACAAAAATAAATAATTTCTCTCCTCAGTGTACATATACCAGTATATAAGAATAAAAGAACTATTTATTTTACCCTTGTAAATAATTAACAAAAATCAAATAAAAATTATTTTATATCCCAAATTTTATGGTGTAGGTAAATAAAATATAAAATTGGGATAATCATACATAAATAAAATAATTAAAAATAAAAAATACATAGGTACATATACCTGTATATAATATAATATAATGTATATACATAATTTATTTTCGAAAAATAAATAAAAATCGCTAAAAAAATACTTTGAAATTAAATAAACATTTTTCATATTGAAAATATTTTGAAATAAAACCTTTTTCGAGTTTATTTTGAATTTTCAAATAATTTTCCAACGAAATTTTCCCATTGGTCCACAGGGGATGTTGACCCCCGGTCAACTCTCCCTCCAGGACCACATCTTCTCGGGACCTTGAGCCGACCCGATTTCGCCCAATTTCCCTGGAGTGATCCGATTGCCATCTACCCAAACCCCGGGCTCCGATTGACAAGCTCACATCCGAGATCAACGCTCCGGCATCTTCTTAGGGATCCGTGCATCGATCCGCGTGCTGCACTCCCATCTTATCGGACCTGCACCTGTATATAACCTCTGCTCCAACGCATTCCTCCACATCTTTGGCTCCCATCTTCGACTCCAGTGATCTCTGCCATCATCCTCAAGTGACAGCGAGTGGTTGAGCGTGTTGCAGCGAGGATTTGGAGGCGTTTGCCCTAGGTCCGGTGACCATCGTCGTCGAGCTCTGCCGCCGGTGCAGCCCAAGCCTCTGGAGGTGTCGTTTCATCGAGACAAAGACCGTCGGAGACTCAGCATCTATCCTAGATGCGTCCGATCATCAAGTACTCCCATTAGTTTCTAGATCATTGTGTAGATTCAATCGTCCCTATCTTGCTTCGCCAGCTCCGCCCCAGTGGTCGGAGCCCTGTCACCTCACTCTATCCGTACAGATTGACACCTCGACTCATCGTCACCCTCCGTCCACAATCTAATCACCTCGATCTTGGCTATCCGAGCCAAGATCGGGCTCGGTCCCTTCCACTGCCTCCGCCGAGACACCCCTTCAAAAAACCACCCCGCTTCCCTTTGCTTTCTCTCAAATAACCTATGCCAGAGTCGTCCTCCGAGTACGAGCTATCTTTTGCAGGTGAATAAGCGTGAGATATCCCCTTAGTCGCACATTGCATCCCTCGCCGGAGTTGCCCAGGTCCTCCATCCCTCACTGGAGGATCGGACCATTGGACCTCCATCGGCCTCCACCACCAGACGCGGAGCGACAAGGTGCGTCGAAGTCCTCTTGTTGATCATCCATCAGACGCGCACAACCACACCAGCTCACCGACGAAGTTCGCCGAGGAGGAGTTCTTCCGGACCCTCTCTGCACCGTTGGATCACGCCTTGCTTCCAGTTGCCATCTGAGCCGTTCGAGGTCTGGCAGGAGGAGGCCATTAGATCTACGATCTGACGGCCACGTGCACCCCACGTTTGCCCCCTCGTTCGGACCATCAGATCGTCCAGGAGGCATAATCAGAGCCGCACGCCCATCGGCCATCCACCGCCTGACACCTGGCCCCCACGTGCCCCGCACGCGCTTTGGCTGGGTAACTTGCACCATACCCCCTACTCTTTATTTCAGTTATTTTTTAGTCTATTAAATAAATTAGTACACTTGGATAATTTGCATATCAGGACCTGTAGTTTATTATATTTTCACTTTAGTCCCTGTTTTGTGGATGCACGTGCTTCGACACGTGACTTTTGTCAGCTTTTAGCATGTTTAGGGCTGAGTTTTAAGAATGTTATGAAATGAACTTTATGTTTTGAATATTGTATATATGCCCCTGTGCGTACAATATTTGAACATGTGTTGATATTTATGCGCATTTTGCACTAAACCCCTTATACTTTATCCACATGTTCCAGTTTAGCCCTTAGAACTTTGTTTCTTTACACGTTGGTCCCTGTGTGCTGTGGCTTGTTTATTTGATGAAATTTGGATATGTGGCCCCTGCCACTGTGTAAAAATTTCACTAATTTATTGGAATATTTTTTAATTATTTTTCTATTTTTAAAAAATCAAAAACATCCATTTTTGCTATTATTTGAATTGAAAAATCAACTAAAATATTAAAAACCATGCAAAAATTCAAAAAAAATTAGGTATTGTTTGTTTTCGTATTTACTTGCTTCAGTACAAGTTTTGTTGCATTTTTATTTATAAAACCCCTAAAAATTGAAAAACTCTAAAAACATTACAAACATCATTAAAAATTATAAAAAATAAAAAAATGCAATTTTCTTTCTATTAGTAGTTTTTATTTGTAGTTTCATATAAAATTGTCTTCATATTTTTATAGTTATTAATCTATTTTTAAATAGCCTTTCAAACCTGGCTGCACATTAGTTCCCTATTTTTTTCCTTTTTCTAATATAAGATATTCAACTAAAAATCATAAAATTCTGAGAAAATTATCGAAAACACCTAAAAATATCTAAAACCCAAAAATATTTTTATTACATTTATCTGAGTTGATTTGTGTGGTTAAATAGTTAGTTGTTTGTTCCTTTTTCTTGCTTTTCCCTTATTTTATTCATAAATAAAAATACAAAAAAATAAAAATTCATAAAATCCACCAAAAAATATTTTATTCTTTTATTTCATTTTTGACTACTTCGTAAGCCTATTTGGTCAACCCGTGCTCCTTGAGTTCGACCCTGGTCGCTATACCAGGTTAAATAAATAGCGAGACCGCTGATTTTGGTGGTCTGATTTTCTTGATTGACTGAGCCTCACTATTCGGGTCACAACGACCTTTGATTGATTTTTACCTTAGCCCAATAGTGAGTGGATTATTTCGATCATCATGGGCCTTTATTATTTACATCACAATCAAAAAAATTCCTAAATCTAAGGTCCAAATTCTTCGAGAATCGAAGGAAATAAAAATGAGTGGAAAATGAAACTGGTGAAAACTGCAGTGAGGTCCCACGAGCACACTTGTGCTCGATGAAACAGACCCCGATAAGAAAAGTCCAAGAGAGCCTGAGGGTCTTGTATTATTACAACAACAATTATGTTCTGGAAAATAAATATAACTACCCTACACTACTCTATTTAATATAACCACCACTCCTACTATCCTCCCGCTCCTCCTCGGGTGCAGTTACTCCAACCGAAAGTCGCAGATCCCTCAGGTGGTCCCTCGCACAAAAAGCAAAGCAAAGAGAATGTCAGAAAATAGTTATATAAGATAGAGATAAAAATATCTACAAAAATATGAAAAGACTCATTCTCCCCGACAATGACACCATTCTGATGAGCTGGAAATTTCACTTGGGTTTTAGTCTATTAATAGAGGATGTTGTTGTACCCAAAGAAAAACCAACTGAATCAAACAATTATTAAATCCAAATCAAAGAAATCAAAGAAGATGATGGGTTTTTTCTATTTAATTATTAACTTGGTATAGCTTCCAAGGTTGAACACAAGGAGAAAACAATTATTAGGAAAGGATTATTCAATTCAAAGATAATCAATGAAATAAAAGAAGGAATCTAAACAAGCTACTCTTGGATTTTTGTGAATTTTTAAGGATTTTTAATGTAAAGAGACACTTTTTAGTAGTTTTTGAATTTTTAAAAATAGTAAATCAAGGAAACCATGCCGATAAAAAATATTAGATATAATAGACACTAACATGACCTTAAATTAATTTTTATCGATTTTTTTTGATCAGTAATGATATTTATTTAAAGTAGAATAGACACAACAATTTAATCTGAAAATGCAGGACTAAATTGTAATTTATTGAAGAGTTTCAAGCAAATACAAATAAAGCAATGATACTGGAGAAGTTGTACAATTTAAAAAAAATGCGTAGACCGTGTGTTATTCGTTGGAATTGGATTGTTTGGAAATACAATAATAACCGAGGGATTTATGAAATTTACCCAAAAATGCATTCCACATGCAAGTCATGTGCGATGTTAAGAGGCGGGTACATGTACTTTGGCATTGAGACGTGCCAAAATTACGATCTTGCGATCAGATGGTGATCGACGGCCCCCGTACAATCTGGACTCTGGAATGTTCTTCCCTAATTTCTTTGGTAGGTGGCGTCGATCTTATGCGACTCCAAATTATGAAGGATGGTGTCTCTCGAGTTCAGACCTACAAAGGAAGGGGCGCCTCAATTGATTGATCACTGGCTCAAGGCGGAGACAGTCTGGGGGTTGGGATTCTGATCATCAATTGGAATGTTGGAAGGAGCAAAAGATGTTACGTGTTTATCGTCTCATCTCCAGGTGCACAATACTTCGTCTGGAATGGGTTACGCATACATCTGAATGTGCTCAAATCCCCGATGAAGATACAAGTTTGATGATGTGACTCTTAAGTTCCTGGTGCATGTGGTCTAGATCAGACGCGATGCTCCTTGCTCCGACTATTATGAAAAGCGAGAATCTGTGATAAAAATTGCTTGTACAGTATGTGTCAAATCATAGCCATGATTATATCCAACGTAACAAATCAAATGTGGAATGACGTTTCAGCAAACAATAGGAGACATAGAATCTAGAATTAATTTGTAAATTTAAGCACAAAATTTCCTGAAGCAATTTCAATTAGATCTTCCCTCCAATTCAAATGTGTTCTCCAGTGTTTGTTCTATCCTCCAAGCGTTGCAGGTAGTGCGACTCAGGAATTGATTCCAGATTATGACTTGAATCAGATCTGATCATATGCCTTGAGATGGTCACTCTTTGATGTAATCTGATCTCAATATCCGACCCTGCAATTATCATAGGAGAACTCGAGGTGTTCGACCTCGGTCCCGAACCAAACAAGGATTAGATGAATGGGAGGGGCTCGTACAGGTGAAGGATGAGCCCTGATCTACGACCATCATGCATGGCCGGAGGTGCTCAGGTGTGTGAGATAGAAGGTGAACTGAGGGGATACACGAAGATGAAATGGTGATCGGAATGGATTGATTTTACACCAAAGGTGAAGATCTTAACGAACTACTACTATGATAAAAAATGCTCGAAATATGAAATTCATACCAAACTAAAGTTACCGTATGGCACAGATGAAGATGCCTGGAATTGAGGATATTGGATCCTCGGGGTCATTCCCTCGACTCACCGGCAATGCGAGGAGGCTCGAATTCGCTCAAGATAGAGCATGGCGACGGATCGGATTAGAGGTCCTCACATCCTCTCCTCAGTGCAACGAAGGTCGTATATCACTCATGATCATCGGATCTCCTTGAAGGAAGATGAAATTGCCACAGATGGGAGGAGGAAGAAGATGGAGCCTTATTCATAAGATGAGAAACATCAAATTTTAAATGAAAATTTAGGTACACAAAACAAGGTGAGAAATTTGAAACTTTATATGGGCGAAAATGAGAGTTGTGATATCTTTATGTTGGTGAAGAAATCAAGTCAATTCGATTAATGATGAATTCAAGAAAATGAGGAGAAAACGGCTCGACGAGCAAATTATTTGGGCTGAAAGAGGAAATAGACAAAATAAAGAAGAAGACAAAACAACAGGTTAAATAAAAGATAAATAAATAGATGATCTTAAATTACAAAATAATGAAAATAAATAATGTTTGTAATTTATTAAATATTTTTTTGTAATTTTTAATAAATTAAATAAATTATTAAGTAAGGTAAAATAATAAGAACCTTTATTAATGGGTATAAAATACCTATATAATAAATACTTTATTCTATTTTTGATTATTTTTTGATTTTATAATTTTTATTTATAAATAAAATAAATATATAAAAAACATTTCAAAATACAATATATGCACAAATAAATAAGAAAATAAATAAATAAAAATATATACATTATATACATATATATATATATAAGTATACTCATAAGGTCTCAAAACCTACTTTTTGTATATTAACTCTGATTTTAGTGAAACCACTCTTATTTGATAGATAATTTTACAAAATCATACTCAAATCGGAATTCATATAATTGAGTTATGAGGTTTGAAAGTTAGACTTTACGACTTTAGTTTTTGATATTTATTGGTATTTATTCGTATTTATTTTTAAGTTATATTTTTGTACTTTCTAGTGATTTTAATGAACATTTCAGAAAAAGAATTAAGTTATTTGGAGTTATAAATAAGTAGATAGAAAATAAAGAAGTTTTATATACATAATGTACATATATACAAAAGAGTCCAAAGTTCAAAACTCACATATTTTATTCCACGATTTTTTGGTATTTTTAATAAATATTATTAGTTATAAAACGAAGTTTAAAAATGAGTTTAGTCAATTTGGAGTTTTCTATAAATAGTATGAACCTTGGAAATTAGATTTTTAGTTTTTTAGGTTCATGGTATTAATTTATTTATTGGTTAAATAATTTTTCTGATATTCTTATAAATTAATATATATTATTACACATAAGTTTCAAGAAGGAAATATTTTTATTTGAAGTTTTTTATTGATAAATAAAATAGGTGAGAATATGTGCAAGGTGGAAAATGATGAATATATACAAGTTAAATTCTATTTCTTGATTTTTATAAGTTATGGACCCTATCTCTCCCTACTTTATTCTTGGTCAATCACGTCAAGTCTTGACCTTCTCTCGGGGTTCGGGTCAGTCTGCGTTTATTCCATAAGTACATCCTTCTTTGTTTCTTTTCTTTTCTTTTTATTCTTTTATTTTGGTTAAAAAGAATGATAAATATGAATTATTAACAAATACATGATGAATGATAAATAATGACAATTAATGCGTATATACATGTGTTTTACCAAGAATTTTAGCTAAAATAAAGAATAAAGAGTTGAATCATGGATTCATCACCTAGACCCCTTCTGATTGGACCATCTCAACATTGTTGACCATGGTCAGCTGATCCCCCCAGACCCCCTTCTCGTCGAATCGAGTCTTGCACTGATTCCTCCTAATTTTCACCGCCCGATCCGATCTCCATTCCAACTGAGCTCCTGACAAAAATAGAGAGGACATATCCCTAATCTTTGTCTGATATTTCCCTGCTCAATCTACGCCTCGATTCATGGGCCACGCCACCTTCTTCTCGAACCCTTACACCTATATAACATGCACCTCCCCCCTCCTTTTCCTCTACCTTTGCTGTGCCACCTTCTCCTGCATAAATGTCCACCTTTCCCAAAGTGACAACGAGCAAGAGGGAGGGCAAGAGAGGCTTTTTGAGCATGCTAGCCCTAGGTTCAACAAGGTGCAACCTCAGCTCCGCTGTAAGAAGCAGAGCCTCTACCTATGCAAGTCATCGAGGCCAAGACCTCCGTGGACGCCAGTCTGCACCCCCAGGCATGTTCCTCCATCTTCATGTACCTTCTTTACATCTTATTTACATTTAAATCCATCATATACCCGAGAAACAGAGCATCTCTGATGACGACATCTCATACCCTGTTTCCCCATCCTCCGACATTACTCTGCCTCACTCCGACTGCCTCCCGCTTCTACATCACGCCTCGCATCCTTCTATCGCTTAGCAGGCCCTCTCCCTCTGTTTCATATGTGACCTATCCTGTTCATTGACCCTCTTGGTTCCCGATGTCTTTAGCACTCCAACCCTCATCGAAGCTACTCCTCTGAGAAAGAACCTTTCGCTTGCAGGGTAGTGGCACTATCAGACCTCATATGGAGGTCTCGAGTAGTCCAGGAGAGATCCAGGTCGACCATTCATCCCTAGGGTCCTCTAATTGATACTGGGCTCTTATTGAGCCATCCTGCAGCCGCGGAGTATCATCGCCGACCTCTTCCATATCCCAGCAGCTCGTGAGGACGTCGAAGACACGCTCTAGAGCCAATTGAAACTCGTCAGAGGTGAGTTCTTCCCCGTGCTTCCATACGCCTCCCACACCGTCCGATCGAGGGTCTTCCTAGTTCTAATTGTGACCGTTCGTCTATGGGAGAGCCTCCCTCGTCAGATCCATCTGAGAATCTTATTTCGTCCGTCCATCGTCAAAGGGGTATCCACCAATCTCAGCCTTTCAATCATAAGTGGAACATCATCAACCTTTGGTTCCCGCCTAATAAAGGGGTAATTTATTCTTAGGCCCCTCTTTGTTTTATCTTTATTGTTCAATCCTATAAATATTTTTCGTAGTTTAAAATAGGGTGATTATTTTTCATATGGACCCTGATTATTTCAGATATTTGCATTCCATTCCGGTTTCAGTGAACTCATGTAGCTTATTATGTGTGATTCTGGTGTATTTGCATTATCTCCCCTAGAAGTAACCTATGTTATGCTTTAAATGAATATTTTTTGATATTTTCTCTTATACCCTTGTGCATAGAGTATTGTGCATGTGCATGAATTCTTTGGACTTTTTGCATTGTTGGTCCTATGTTTTTTATTTATGTTATTAATTGGCCTGTGAACTTTCTAGAAATTACAGCTAGGTCCCAACAAAATGTGTGTTATATTTTTTGATTAAATAATAATCAAATTAAGTCTAAAAATTACATAAATATTACTATCAGTTCCTGCTAACGTGTATTATTTATTGTGATTTTTTAGGATTAATTTTATTGGGTATTTATTTTTTAAAAATAAAAAACCTCGAAAAAGATTACTATCTATTTTAGAAAATACATAAAATTTAAAAAAATTGTTTCAAAAATTCAAAAAAATAGTGAGGGCTTGTTTGTGTATGTTTTACTTCCGTTGTCGGTTTTGCTTTGAAAACCATCCAAAAACCATAAAAATATCAAAACTCTCAAAAACTTATCAAAATCATTAAAATTACTAGAAAATAAAAAAATGGATTTCAATTCTTGTTTATAGATTTTCTTCATACTTTCTCATAAAATTCATATCCAAGATATTAGGACACTTTAAATATTTTTAATTTGTAATTTTGTCCTGGTTGTACATTGTCTCCCTATTTAGTTCTTTTTGGATTTTTATAAAATCATATAAAAATTTAAAAACCACAGAAAATCATCAAAAAGACTTTAATATTTGAAAACACAAAAATATTTTTATTCATTGTTTTTGAGTATTTTTGGTCTTAAATAAAAATAAAAATTACAAAGGCTTTCTTGCGTGTTTAGTTGCCTTATTCTCTTACTTACCTTACTTAATTACGAACCACAAAAAATTTTGCAAAATTAAAAACTAAAAAAAAATTGTTTTTTCTTGCATGATCACGACTACTTCATTGGTTTACTCATGTTCCTTGAGTTCGACCTTGATCGTTATACGAGGTTAAAATAAAATAGCGGAGACCGCTACATTGATTTGATAGATCTTGTGCTTGTATATGATTCTCTAATTTTCTTGTTGACACTTAGCTTTGTGATTTGGGTCGCAACAACCTTCTTATTATCTGATTCCCTAACGCGAGTCGCAAAGCGTGTCACCACACATAAACACACTTTGTAGAGTAATAGTAAATTTAACTCCACATGCGCATATTTTATTGCTTTATTTTTACTTTGAGTTAATTGTCGTCTGATCGCCTTTGGTAAGTGGCCGCCGGACCAACTGTGTTCTCACCTTCTGAGAATACATTTGACCCTCCCCAAAAATGTCTAAATAATGGCATCTTTTTGCATTTGGAGCACCTGGTTCATATGCAGATGGTGTCATCGTCAAGTCTAAATATTGGATTACAATAGTTACTTTATATGCATGTAAATTACATTAGAAAATATTGAATAGTAGTTGCTCATCATCTTATTTAATCACTTATGTTTCGAAGCATTACTATACGGAAAATAAATTGTGGCTACAGAATTATGCCCACGGATATGAGGTTTGTGGCCAGAGAATTGGGCTCTGTCCACAACATGTCGTGGCCAGTAGCCGTAGCTACAAGTCTCATCGCGAGAGTTCTCTAACCATGAATATGTTGTGATCATTATAAGTGACCATAGAACTTTTCATGACCACACCTCTTGTATGAAGATTTTGACCACGGATTGTACCTACGAGAAACTAGTAGTTGCAGAATTATCGTGGTCATAAATTTCCGTAGCCACATTCCGTGACAAAAATTCAAATTTTTAGTGATAATTGCCATAAAACAATAGATATTTTAATTATAGATTGATTAGGCATTAAATATAATAAATTTTCCATTAATAGAGCAATAACAAGTAATACGTGATTGTTGCAAATCTTAAGCTATCTTACTTTTGGCAAAGGCTTTTGTACGAATTGTCACAAAGTCAAAACTTTTGTTGCTACGAAATGTTTCTTTTAAATATTTGTATAATGTTTTATTTAATCTTATTTTGTCTTTATTTCATTTTCACTACACCAAATTAGACATATGACAATGACCAATTTGAATGTTGATTGTTATATCTTCCGATTTAAATATATAACATCAATTCTTTCATGTTACAATATTAGATTGTGTTTTAGATATTAACAATGAATATCATATTCATTGCAAAAGGTTAATATAACGATAATTTATCTATATATTGACTTGTTCTTTAGAATTATAATTAATTGTAGCTAAGTTAATTGTAGCTAAATTCATTGACAATTAAAAAAGAAAGTAAGCAAGTAACTATTGCTATTTGATTTGTTACTAGGAATATAACAATGGATACGATATTCATTGTCCATTTTAAGAATTGAGCAGTGATATATTTGTTGTTATATATTTAGCTACAAAAGATATGATAATGAATATCAAGTGATTCATTGCCTTACGTGAATTTAATAGAAATTTGTCATGATGCATTGATTAAGAGTAATATTTTAGATGGAAGTAATTATGCTATGTAGTTTAAGCAAATTCAATATATACTTAGCTTGATTTTCAAAGAAAAGTTTTGGTTGCCACGTTTTTTGTTCAACTTATGCTGACGAAATGAATATATTAAACGCTAAAGATTCTATAATATCTTTATAATTACAGTATTCACAACATTTATTTTTGTAGTGGTTGAGAGGACTTTTATCATAATCGCTAACACTATTTTTCTTTCAAGTAGAATGCATAATATGAACGCATCTTTTATCGTATTAGAGGGAGACCTATTGAATAAAGGGATATTTTACCCCAGAAACCCTCTAAAAACACGAATTATCCTCAGGACCCTGAATAACTAAGCCGTTTTACACCCATAACCTTCCGTTAGTTTTGTTCGTTAACTCAACCAGATAGCTGAGTTAATCTAACACATTTCATGATCCTACGGTGGAGGTTAATCAAAAAAATAAAGAAGGAAGGAGGAAGTGGGCTCCATCCCAGAGCTTGCATGGTGGGAACTTTCACGGAGGAGGCCGACGTGAACCTGGGGCCGAGAGCATGACCTGGACCGGGGAGGACCGCAGGCAGAGGGGCGCAGGGGGGGGGACCTGCAGGCGGTTCAGGGAGGGAGGCTGCAGGCGGAGGTGCGTGGGGGCGGGGGGTCTACAAGCGGAGGAGGGTGGCTTGCAGGCGGAGGTGCTGGGGGAGGGGGTCCTGCAAGCAGAGGCGTGCGGCCGCACCTCGTCGGTCGGGGTGGCTTTTGCCGAGCGGTGCAGGCTCTGCGTAAGCTGGAGGCTCCAGGCGGGTGGTCGGGGGGGCTTTGGCCGAGTGGTGGGAGGGGGGAGGGTGGGCCGGCGGAGGCTTGCAGGCGAAGGTCCGGGGGGTGGGGTGGGGGGGAGGGGGCTACTAGGCGGAGGTTGGGGAGGGGTTAGGGTCTACGAGTCGACCAGGCGGAGGCGGAACGGGAGGTGGGCGGAGGCGCGAGCGGGGCTGGCTTTCAGGCGACGCGAGCAGGGGGGAGGGGGAAGGTGCTACCAGGCGGAGGCGCGACCGGGGGGGGCTACGGGACCAGGCGCGTAGGCACGGGTGGGGAGGGGGGAAGCTGGGGAGGGATGCAGGGGATGGGTGCAAGACCTGGTGCTTGCGACGACGGGGGTTGACCTGGGCTTGCAGGCAGAGGCGCGAGCGGGGAGGGGGCTCCGACCTGAGCCGGGCTTGCGGGCGGGGAGGAGGAAGGGGGACGGCCGACGGGGGAGGCGGACCGGCCAACGTACGGGTGGAGGTGGGGCGGCCGGCAGGGGGTGGTGCTGGGGGGAAGAAGGGGGGAGGGAGGAGGAAGGAGATAGTGGTGTTATTTGTAAAGAAGTGAAAGTTGAGGGGTATAGAATATAAAATACATGATGGATACCGTCATATTTAACGGGAAATTGGATGGAGATTAACACATGGTTATGCGTGTAAGAGTTAATTGCTATTCAGGGTCCTGAGGATAATTCGTGTTTTTAGAGGGTTTCTGGGGTAATTACCATATTACTCAGGGTTATGGGTGTAAATATCCCTTGAATAAACGGTCACATCCCATGTCGCAACCATGCGACTATATATTGACGTTGAAAGGGTTCATGCTATTTTTAATTCAAAAGAGCAACAACCATGTAATCTATAAAAGAAAATAATACGCCATTAACACAATCCATCTTCCATTTTTTTTTGAGATGAATGAGGGTGAAATCTCGAGTTGGGACTCACCGCCAAATGTTTTCAAATTATAAAGAGATAAAGAATTACATTACCTTGCGAACCATAATTGAAATAGGGAGAGAGAGGAAGCGATTACATTTTCAGAATATAAACTCTGGTTCTTTAAAATCAGATCATTCATTCCTCCCCATATGGCCCAAATAGCCGAAAAAGGCAAAGAAACATCATCCGTAGAATTCATCCCCACCGATCTAATCGATCTCCAGAAATCATCGATGCTACCATGCAGTAACCAGTCCGCACCTATCTCCTTCCAAACATGTTTCGACGAGGACACGTAAAAAACAGATGTTCTGCATCCTCCGTCTCTGCACCACATCTATCACACTGTGTATCCTGAATGCCAAATAGTATGCCCCTTCTTGCTTTGTCCAAATTCGTCCCTTTTGAGTCACCACAGGAAGATCTTCACTCTGCAAGGGATCTTTCTTGCCCAGATAATCTTCATATCATGCTTCATGGCGGGTTCCAAGTCATCACTTCTCCCTCTGAACACCTTGTATGCTTTTTTGACCAAAAATTCCCCCCCTCCCACACAAAATGATCCCTACCTAGCGAGGAGCAGCAAGGGGAGGGTAGTTCTGATAGCATTTTGTGCACCTCCTCCTTTCTACGGTCAGAAAGTTCATGCATGAAGTGAGGCGCCCACGAACCAGATGACCCAACCTCAGCCACAGAGCACCCTTTGTTTGTTGCCGAAGAGAAGAGACGTGGGAATCTGTTGCAGAGAATACCTTCACCTATCCAGTCATCCAACCAGAACCGAAAGACCTCCTCGATTCCCAACCGTGGCGTCAATCTCGTCCTCAATTGCGGTATTAATTCACGAATCCCACTCCAGAGAGAAGACTTGAAACGCACTCTACCTGCCTCCAGTGAGACGTTGACGCCGTAAATATTTCGAACTAGTTGTATACCCAATCTATCTGTATTGCCTTAGATCTGCACCACCCATTTGGCCAACAATGCTTTATTCATACAAATTACATCCTGAATACCAAGGCCTCCTTCACTTCTTTCTTTTGTGAGTTCCTCCCATCCTACCAGATGCATGCCATGTCTTTGTTATTTTCCGTCAGACCAGAAGAATTTTCTCATCATAACCTCTATCTTCTTTCTTACCCCTGTCGGCATCAACCGAGTCGAAAAAAAAGAAAATGGGAATTGCCGCCAGCACATGTTTTAGAAGGATCAACCCCCCCCCCAGATAGTGTGACTGCCTTCCATCCTACCAGTCTCTCCTCAAATCTCCTGATGACCATGTCCCACTCAGCTTGCCTGAGCTTGCCTGCCACTAAAGGGAGCCCTAGATATGGGATGGGTGGCACACCAAGAGGACATCCCAATAGCATAGCCCTCGCTCTAATTTCCTCCTCATCCATCCCGAACTGAATCACTACAGACTTGTCTCTATTGATCTTGGGGCCTGAGATGCTGCTAAATATCTCTACCAGTTGTCTCGTCCTTCTGTGCATTTCTTCTGTACCACCCACGAAGATCACTGTGTCATCAGCATATTGTAGGAGAGGAATAGAGATGGACCCCATACAGAATCCTTCACACCACCTATCATCAACCGCTCTCCTGAACATAACTGCCAAAGCGTCCTCCACCAGGACAAAAAGCGTCGGTGCTAACGAGCATCCCTGACTTACACCCCTTTGTGGCTGAAAAAACCCTCTTCCGGCTTACCATTCACCAGAATTGAGAATGAGGAGGTAGTGACGCACATCTTCATCCACATTATCCAGAGGTCGCCGAAGCCACGTCGTCGCAACGACTCCTATAAAAAGCTCCAGTCCACACAATCATAAGCTTTCTCAAAATCAATCTTCCAAACCATACCCTTAACCTTCTCCCGACGCTAATGGAGGCAAATCTCAGATGCCATAACCAGTCTGTCCGCCATCTATCTGTCAGGGATAAAAGCAGTCTGATTCTGCAGAATAACATCATCCAACACCCGCTTGAGTCTGTTTGCCAACACCTTGGCGACGATCAAATAAATTGCATTCGATAAAGCAATTGGTTTGTAGTCCTTCACCCCTATTGGGTTCTCCTTCTTGGGAATAAGGAAGAGCATCGCCCTGTTTACTTTCTCGAATCCCCTGTTGCCATCTCTGAATTCATCGATTACTGCCATAATGTCTTCTCTCAACAATTCCCAAAATTTCCTGTAGAAGAATATAGGGAATCCATCAAGTCCACGTGCCCTGTCCGCCCCCACACTGCATTTTTGACCTCCAACTCCGTAAAAAGTGCTTCCAGTCCAGCTGCCTGGTCTTCTGACAACAACTCAACACCTATTCCACGCCACCTCCATCCACCACGCATCATTCTCCTCGATCTCTCCACGAAATGTTCCCTGAGGAGTCGTCCCAACATAACATCACCCGTCACTCTTTCTCCACCAACTTCCAAACTATGAATAAAATTCTCCCTTCTTCTGCCGGAGGCTATTGAATGGAAAAATCTAGTGTTTGCGTCACCCTCGCGCAACCATTTCTGCCTAGATCTCTGCCTCCACTCCACTTCTTCCTTAATGTCCTCCAAAAGCAGCTCCTCTAGCAGCCTTGCTCGCTCAAGTACCTCCTCCTGGTACAGACCCCTCTGATCATCCAGCTCATCCAATCGAACGACCCCTTCCTGAGCCTTGCGCCTTCGTTCCTTCCTTCGTGTTTTCACTTCACGGCTGTAGTTAAGCAGAAAATTTCTTAGAAGCACCAATCTGGATGCCAGTCGCCTGACTATCGATCCCTCCACTGCCATCCCCTCCACCGTGCAACCACCTCCTCCTTGAATCCGTCCTCCATCAACCAAGTTCTCTCAAATCTGAAAAAGGATCTGGGCCTCATATGTTCCTTCGAAGACCACAAAATTGGTGTATGGTCCGAGTGTGCACGAGATAGCGACCGTGTCCGAGATAGAGGGAAAAAATCCACCCCCTCGGCCGATAAAAGAAATCTATCCAGCCTCGATCTTGATCTTGCATTCCTCCATGTGTATGCACATCCTGCCGCATCAATGACTGTGAGTTCCAGGTCAAGAACCGGAGACCTGAAATCCTCCGAGCCAGTGTCTCGTCCACCCCCCCATCAACGGTCTATCCTCAGGCATCAAAGTGACATTTAGATAACCTCTAATGAGCCAAAATCCTTCCTCCCTGTGCGCCCCCTCCTCCGAGAGATCTGCAGCCAAGGAACCCGCTGGCGGATTTGTGGGTCCATAGATATTAGTCACAGTAAAAGAGATGTTATCTCTCTTTCTCTTAAGCCTTACATAATGCGAAAACATAGATCTTCTTTATGCCAACTTTTTATATTCAGACCTCCGCCAACCGGTTAGGAGCCCTCCCGCAGCTCCCTGAGCCTCAACCTCTGCAAACTCAAAAGAAGAGTGACCATCCAAGTCCCGCCACACGTCACCTCCAGACCTGGAGATTTTTGTCTCTTGCAAGAGCACAATATCAGCATTAGCATCGCATATTACCTTCCAAACCCCTAATCGTTTCTCGCTGCGACCCAACCCCCTCACATTCCAAGAGATCACTTTCATTTAGAAACCTCTTTGGCCTTCCCTCGCGGCGGAACTACTCCCAGGCTTTCCACGAAATGCCTATCACGTAGGCTAAAAAAACTTGGTCTCCCAATAGGGGACAATGACCCTTCGAGCCTAGCAGTTGCGCAACCCCGATCAGAATCACCCAGACTTCCTTCCGACCCCATCAAAAATCTCCTATGCTCCCTCCTCTTCCACCCATGTGATTTCCGCTCAATCCATCTTCCATGCATGTCTACATAAAAGTTTACTTGAGTTCAAGTCATGAAATATGCCTTGATTGTTATATTTAAAATTATGTAATTAGATTTTAATTTGGTAAATCTATACAATTACATTAGATTAATTAATTGATTTCAATTGGAAAATGAAATGATGTCGGAGGGAAGTTGACAATTCCTAAATTCGAAATAAGGAGAGTTTGGGTGGAATTTTATATAGTACAACACTTAGTAATTCTAAAATTTTAATGAACTTATATATTTGTTCATACCCCATGCTCTTGTAGCAATACTAAAGAAGAGGAAATAAGGATCGCACACGTATGCACTCCGCTTTATTCTGTTTTGGTCTCGAGATAGTCAATTCAGACACTACAAGAAAATGAATTGTGGCTACGGAATGTGGCTACAGAGATTTGTGGCCACGATAATTCCATGGTCACTAGTTTCTCGTAGCTACAATCTGTTGCCAAAGTCTTCATACAAGAGTTGTGGTCACGATAAGTTCTGTGGTCACTTGTAGTTGTCACGATATATTCGTGGTTACAGAACTCTCGCAACGAGACTTGTAGCTACGGCTACTGGCCACAACATGTTGTAGCCAGAGCTCATCTCTGTGGTTACAAATCCCATATCCGTGGGCACAGTTCTGTAGCCATAACTTGTTTTCCTTGTAGTGAGATCTCGATACTTTTGTTTGGGTTTAATTTTCCTTATCAAATAAATTAATCTTACGGATTACTTGTGATTAGACTACTATCGAAATTTGACTTGACCCGACAACTCAGATTTAGTTGTTATTTTAGAATCCGAAGAGGCATCTCTTGAGGTCATTCTCGGAAACCAAAAGGTCATACGCTAGGTGATCATCTTAAATCCATCCCGGATGCCTTTTTCTTCACACCCAAGAAAACTTCTCTCTTTACCTATGTTCTTTCGCCATGAGGTGACGTTCTTTCTTCTATTGGTTGTGATTCTCGGAGGTACTCTTAAAGATGATCTCGTCGGTGTGCACGGATGATGATCATGTGCCGTCGTATCCTGTGAGCAGATCGTTAATACCCTTCACACCAATATGGTTGGCGCGATATCCTCTTTAAGAACAGTGCAATACATATACACTTCGGTGATATCTAATATGACCTCTTAATTTACTCTATTGTTTGTTGGAATTGGCTTTTGGCGGATTTTGTCTTAATATAATGTATCAATATTTCAATCGATTCTTGGTTACATTATGTAATTAGGTTATAAATCGAAAACATATGATTATTTTTTTGTTAATATGTATTGTTTTATCAATGATTCATGTTGATCTTGATAATTAATGTTTAATGTATACTTGATGATACTGTTAGACGACGTACATGTCAATCCAACGTAGACAATACTAACTCCCTCGATGGAACTGCCTATCATATATATAAACTATGTAATCGAAATGATATCTTCTTCTCCGGTACAAGTGGGCAAGCACTGATTTATTGCCGTAACATTGACAGCGAGATGGAGTAACGTAACGCAGCCCACATGCACCTTCTTGCACAGCCTGTAACTATATACGATCGCATCTCCAGATTTCAGACCGGCGGGTCTACTGAGATAAATGCAACTCCGGGATTAGGATTGATCTGCACGTCATCAGGGACGGAGCAGGCCGGCACAAGTGTTGATGAAAACCGTGGGTGCCGGTGTTATTGGCACAGTGCACGGAGCTGTTTCAATGGCCGCGGCCGTACGGCAGAGGGAGACTGATGTTGATGTGATTATCTGGCGAATCATGGTTGAAGGTCGATGGTGTGTGAGTATCGCTGTCTGAAAAGGGTTTGGTTGATAGGGTTTCGCGATGTTGATTGTGAGCTTGGGGTGCGCTTTCGTTGGATATTTGAAACCAGTGCACTGTTCATTCGTTGTCATGCACGGATCTTTCCGGCACCGTTCCAAGGTTACGTTTGGTTGGAGGATATGTTCTAAAATAAGGGATCAATTTTACTCTCGATATGGTTCTTAGTGGTATGATTATTTCTCATATTCCATCTTATTTCGCTCTTATTCCTATCTTAATCCCATCTTAGTTATCTTTATTTCACCTTATTCTCATTATATCATCCAGCCGAACAAAGAATAGACACTTATTCTCCTTATTCCCCATCTTCATTCCTGCTTATTCCCGAACCGAACGCACCTTAAGGGGGGTTAAACTTCTCGGGGAGTTTACCCGCTTAACCCACACTCCTCTCTCGTGTGAGCTCCACTTTATTTTTTTTAAAAAAATTAAATAAATCAAATTTCCATCATCAATTCCATCAAAAAATAATATACTATACCATCATATAATACAAAAATTATAAACTATTTCACTTCTAGTCACTTTTTCAAATTTCAATACATACATCACAATAATTACTCATTTTTTCAAACTTCAATACAATCAAATCACAATAATTACTCACTTTTTCAAACTCAATACAATCATATCTGCACAAACTCACTTCTAATCCATCTCCACTTTAACCATCTATCCAAACACCAAAACACAGAAACGACCCACCTTAACCCACGTACCAAACACACCCTCTGTATTTGTCGCGGGTTGCTTGTTGTTGCGGTAACTCTTCGTTACTTTCGTTAGGGTAGACTTCACAAAATGAGAGGGAGGGCCGTGATGGAGATTGAACTTGGGGACCTCAAGAGCTACCGTTTCTCCGCGTAGTTTAACATTTCTTGCACCATAGCAGAATAAATCTAATACGAGATGTTGTTTGAAGATTTCTGTTATGTTGATTGATGTAATCAATATATCAACGAATATTTTCATCGAGAAATTGTATTTTATACTTTGTAATTCGCAATAAATAATCACTACGGTAAAAGTCACGATAGGTAGCCACTAAAGTAAAATTAGCCAAATAAATAATCAATACCACCAAATTCACAATAAACGATCACTCCTTACGAAGAGAACAAGTTGTGCCTACAGAATTGTACTCACGGATGTGGGGTTTGTGGCCACGGAATTGGGCTCTGGTCACAACACGTCATGGCCAGTGGTCGTAGCTATAAGTCTCGTTGCGAGAGTTCTCTAACAACAAATATGTCATGGCCACTACAAGTAGCCACATAAGTCGTCGTGACCACAGTTATGATATTTACATCTTTGAAGACTTTGGTCACAGAATTGTAACTATGGAAAACTAATGGCCACATAATTATCATGGCCACAAGTTTCCATAGCCACATTCCATGACCACAACTCATTTTTCTTGTAGTGGCCGCGGTAAAATTGAGGATGGCATCGATTCGGTGGTTTTTTTGGAGAGGATGATGCGATATATGTTTCAAGGTAATTGTTTGCATGACAAATCACAATCTTCCTTGAAGCATATGCAAAGAATATTGTAGCTAGCATAACAGAATGGAAACCTTCTTTTGGTTTAATAGTCGGTTCGTCTCTGTCTTCTTGTTATGCTTCTCTTCCAGGTACAGAGAAAATCACGTATTGGGTGATTAAGACCGACGGCATGAAACTGATTAACCATGAATGAACTCAAACTCTGCCGATCAGGTGGCAAACCTTGGCCAACATCAAGACATATAATCATGAAGCACTTCCTTCTTAGGAGCTATTTTTACTTATGCTATGTAGGCAATTTCAAAATCATTATCAACTTTTTGCATGGGCATGTACTTATCTAAGCACTATACGCTAATGTCAAACTTTTTTTTGGTGGAATGAAACTTGGTCTTCTATCTAAAAATCTTTACCCACTCTTCTTTTTTGTTTTTATAGAAGACTGAGAAGCTCATACCATTTCTGTCGCCAATTCCTCATATGTTTATCCTAGGGCTTCAATTTGGGTTACATCAAGATCCGTTATTTCACATATCTTTCCTCATTGTGGAATAATTTCGTCATCAGTGGCCGACCATTAACCACCCTAACTTGTGTGGCTTTGTTGTTGATAGCGACACTACTATAGGGGATTTTTAAGATAGTTTAGAAATTTTATGTGGAATTACCAACAACAAGCAAAGAAGATTCAGAGTGAATAAGCCAATTAGCACACTACATGGTATTTTAATGTTGAAATCCACCTAAGTAAAAATCACGACTTGAGTATTCCTAACTCAGGATTTTCTGATTAGTCGTGCTATCAGATTAGACATTAATTAACAATATTAATTAATTTCTATTGTAGTTGTTGGACATACGGGCCCACAACGAACCACTATGCAATAACTATTATTGCAAATATCATTCCTTGATCTGGAATGAAGAGTAACTAATTTGCATAATAGGTCCCTTATTACAATTAGGGTTATGTACCAGACAGGTGTTGATTCAATTAATGAATCATAGAGGCTGGTGCTTGGATGGATATCTAAAGAGTTAGATTGAGGACTCGTCAAGTACTATCAAATGATTATTAAGAGAAGATCTCCAGCCTGATGACAATCCTTTCTCATTTGGATGATATCTGACCGACCTCTTGATGCATGTACTCCGCACAAGAATAGAGATTTGAAGGTGTTAGATAAGTTAGGACAAAGAGTTGACTTAACGAGATCGAGATAATCAAAGTCGTATGTAGTATAATGTCACGATATAAGCACGCATCCTTTGACCAAAGAAAGATGTATTATTATATGTCTGAGTATGTACATTTGACAAACCAATAGGTTGATGGCCTAACCAAGATATATACACCGACGCGCTGGTGTGCATGCAAGGGCATACGAGTAATACGATCTCTCAAAGGAATCATACATGTTCATTTACTGAACCGGAAGACATGAGCTCACTCATGAGATATTGGGAAGAATCGAATTCTGCATGCGGTCATCTCGCTTTGGAATCTTGACTGAATTTGCAGCGTTTGGTATATTCTTTTGAAAAGCATATGATCAATACCCAGGTATGATATATGTTTTTGGGAAGTATATGATCGATATTGACTCCAAATGATAGAATGAAAAACTTAATGATAAAACCCTGAAGTAGACAGTGAAAAGAGATCTAATACATCGAGTTTATTCTGGATCTTCTAGTATGTAGGATGTACATGTATTAGGAATGCCTGAGAGTGATGTGATCATAAACGATTGTATAACCATGATGCTTCCATTCCGAGGGAGTGATGAAACAGCTTTGGAATTTAGTGACTCCTCTCATAGAGAAGTAATATGGTCTTAGTCCAGATGTTGGACATTGATTTGAATGTGATTCAGATATAATGAGAAGATTAGATTTGCGGTCTTGATTTAATCAAACATCTATGGGAGGTCCGCAAGATCTGGATTTAATATGTGATCTCAATATCCAAGTCACTATACATGTTACAATACAATCGCCCTATCCTTATCTCCATGTATCTACGGAGAAAGCGCATTATTCTTGAAAGAGTTCTTGAATAATTTCATTGTTGATATATGTATCCGCGCATTGGCAAAATAGATAATTAAATGTGATTTAATTGTAATAAATAATATGAATTTGATTCATATTACAAGGAGAGTTATTTGAGATAATTAATGTGATTTAATTATCAAAAGATGTGAATAATATGAATGTGATTCATGTTATTTGGGCACATGAGAATAGAAATCTAAAATGATTAAAAGTGATTCAATTATCATGGATATGAATACTAAGGATATCACTATCCATATTAATCAGGTATATTATAAATGTGATTTATAATATATTAAAGAGAGCATATTGTGATTTATATTTGTTAATTAATTATTGATGTGAATTGAATTCACATTGGATGATTAATTGAAAATATAACGTACATTTTATTTTGCGATGTGAATGTGATTCACATTTTTCTAATGGCATGATTGCAATGTTCACAAGATAATTACAATTTTTTTGTGAAATAATTTACAACAAATGTAGTTGTAAATCTTGGAGATGTCATGAGATAATGAGATCTCATGAAATGTTGAAGAGAAAGACCAAGTCCACTTAGTGGTCGTCCCTCCCTTTTTAGGGGTTGAGGTCTATCTCATCTTTATCTCCAAGGTCAAAGTGATTTAATTTTGAATTTATTTATATCAATTTATCAATATATATTTTTTAAAATTAAATTAATTGTTGTTGTATTTTTACAACAGCATCGTGATCATTGAAAGAAACACAAATCAATCTCAACCATTGATTATGTGTTGTACATGGATTGAGATCCATGGACTCCCAAAATCCTATATAAGAAGAGGCACCCCCTGCTCTTCGAGTTACATGATTACGACATATGCTCTCTCCCTCTCTATTCACATCATCTATCTCCCACTTTTTCATTGTATCTATCCACCATGGATCCATTGAGAGAGTCGCCATCACTATAGCATCGTCGTTATGCTGTCATAGTATTTGCTCGTAGATCTCTATCTCATTCGGTGCATCTCGCTCGTGAAGAAGATGCCATATCTCGTGTGATGAGATCAGGAGATTCACTTCATGGATCATCAACATGGATTGCGAGAAGGATGCGTCTCATCAATGCTTCTCCTCCATCAGATCGGACTTAAGACATGAGGTCTCTTCATTTAGAGACTTGATCGCAACCACACTTCAAGAGGTAACCTTAATACCTATTTTAGTTTAGATGAAATGATTCGAGAAATATTCTTGGATCATGTGGATTCATCATATTAAAAAAAATTTAAATTACATTTCGTCGAGCAACTAGTGTGTCTAGTCGCTCCCGATCACATACGATGTGATATTTATGCTTCCGTAATGCGCTTAAAGATCTCCTCGTATCCTTCAAGTGGTATCAGAGCTAGGTTATAGGTTTGGATACGATCCATGAACCTAGGAAGACTTTGGCTCATTAGTGATTGTGAAAGTTTTGTCGCATTTCATTTTTATAGCTCTATTTTGTGGTTATTTTCAGATATGTTTAAAATAATTAAACACAAAAATATTATTTTTATAAGTTGCCCATTAATAAGGAAATTGTGGGATTTAAGTTTGCATGATTTGGAATCCGATAACTCAAGATATGATCTTTTTAATGAACCTATACTTATTGTTCGGGGATGGCGAACCATGGCGTAATTAAAGAGTTAGTTATTATTTTAAAACACATAGAAATGTGTGATTATCACTTTTTTATATTTTAAAATTAAATTATCAATGCTGGAAATCACATACTTGATCATGAACCATGTGATTGTCATTTAATTTTTATAGAAATTAATGGATAATTTCAAATAACTATTGACAAATATTTATGAAATATTTAAATATGATAATTATTTCATTAAATTACAATTTCTTAGCCAATAATTGGTTATATATAATCTAGATCACAAATTGGTTACATCATACAATTTCCAACAAACAAGTTGCTTGAATAGGATTGGGGATTTGTTTAGAAAATCTCGTTATAATATTAATCAAAATTGTTTTGATTATTATTATATGGTATAACTTCGGTTGAGAAATTGATTATCATCTCAAGTACAAAGTGATCGACTTGGCATTATCTTTTCCTGAGCGGATATGGTGTCTAGTGGGGGAGCATTGGGGTAGCAGGTTGCACCGTGTGCGGTCTATCCCAATCTCGTCGATACTAAACATGACAACGGGTTGGGAATAGATAATGCTTGAGAAATAATGATTTATTTTTCTAATTATTAAAATTTGAAATAATACATATTTGAGATAATACCATATTTCAAGTCAATTAAAAAAACATTTGTTGGATATTAATTGGATCATTGATTTAATGTGATTAGATTAATTGAAATCTAATTAAAATTAAACACTCTGTTATGAATAGAGTTGTAATTCCCTTGGAAGAATTAATCATAATGAATATTATTCATAATGATTAATTAAAATTTGAACATGATATGGAGGATCACATAAGTGACATCCATGGTCTCCCATCAAGGTAAAGGGTACCGTCACCAGAGATTGTATGTCGGAGACGCATGTCCGAAGTGACAACTCCTGCATATAATCCATTTGGATCGGGTTCTTTACTTCTCGAAAGAGTAAGGGCATATGCATAGTGACCTTAATATCGGGTCCTCATATTATTGGGACGATATTGGATAGTGTAAAATGAGTTGTATTCATGTTGACGGTTGGTTCAATTAATGATGGGTCAACATCACCTTAGGGGTGGTGGGTATGGGTGTTAAAGAACGAATTGGGAGATGCAAGTTGGACATGCAAGGCGGAATGTGTTCCCGCTTCTTTTTATCCAAGTTACATGTTCTCATATTATTGGGATGTGACAAAGATAAGAAAGGAGATCCCAGATCTTGCTTGAGATATACTGGTAAGTATATCTCTTACATTGAAAGTAATTAAGGGAATGAACTTTCAGTGTTGGTAAGGCAAGACAACTTTGATATAAAAATTCCTAAATCAAAGTAAAATATGTGTGTGTGAGTGTGTGTGTATATATGAAAATTTCTTATTTCAGATAATCCTCATTAAACTCACTCAATAATATATTCAATAATAATCGGTAAATATCATGGATTGGATCCATGATCAAGATGTTGTACTTGCAGTTGGACACATATTGTATGTGATTGCACTATGCAAGTTTCCTCGTGATAATGAGGAATGACAATTAAATAGAAATAGACAACAACCCTAGGGTTTGTATGTCTTTATAGTCTTGATCTATCATCAAATTTACTTTGTAAGTGACATATCAGTGATGATCGCAATTGTCAAATAATCCTTATAAAATCTAAAAAGAAGTTTCTGGCATATATATGTGCTCTTGACATTTAATCATGAATGACATGGTTCACTGCATCATCAGAAATGGTGGCTCAGTAAGAGATGATATACTCAAAATATTTGAATACCTACATGAACCAAGTCTTTTAGAGTTAAAATATTTGTAGATATGATGAGTGACATCATTCTTCTATATATATACTCAAGTCATTCATGAATCTCCATAATATGCATATTGTATGAATTGAATGAAGCATATATAAATGTTGAAATGCTCTTACATTGAATTCTTTTTGAATTCAACGTAAGTGTTCTTTTATCTTAAGCAATGGTTGTTTATAGATGAAGAGAGCGCAGTGGAAGCATGGGTCTAACCCATGTAAGAAGGAAAGTCAAGGAGTTGACTATATTTCCCTAATTTTCATATGACATCCAAAGAATTGGATAAATGTCGATACTGCAATAAGTCGATGTATGGATAGTGTAACTATCTAGTCTATCTAAGCTCCTTAGAGAAGGACTCAGATAGTACATTGAAATAATCTACATATGATCATTGAAATTGACTTTCTTATTTGATAAGATCGAAATCTATTAATTGTATTTAATTCTTCTAGTGACATTTGCAATTGGTTGCATATGTTTTAGAAGACTAGAAATTTTGATCTTAAGGTTTAATAGTCATCCACATGGATATTGATGCAATTGTTGTAATAATCTCTATTGGACTTCATGCTTTTAGTGGGAGAGTCCATAGTCATAGAAAATGCCTCTATGATCTTGATATTAGAATACACTCATTATTTATTTCTAAATGTTGGAAATAAACATGAATTTTATAATAGACCTATCATAAAGAGTTATGATGGATATATTTCAGATAGTAATATGACATCTGAAGGGCTATACTAGACTGAAAAATTAATAAATGATTCATTAATATTTTTAAATACTGAAAATTAAACCTTATAAGATCAATAAGAGGATGGAGATCATGTGACAATGATATGGCATCGAGCTTTGGACATATGTTTATTGGTGAGATCAATAGACTAGTAAGAGATGAAACTTCAGAATGTTTGAAAATTCAAATCTTACATACTTATGAATATTATATTCAAAGTTAATATGTCCAATACACCCTTCTCTAGTAATGGTGTAAGTTGTCAAGGTATTCAATATGTCATACATATTGATGTATGTGGATCATCTATATCATAATAAACATTGATGATATGTGATATCATTCGATGATTATTAGTTATATGATATTTCTTCCCTTCACCTTATAAATATTTGAAATGTTCAAAGATTTCATAACTTTGGTTTAGAACCAAAGTTTGAAGGAAGATGAAATGAATTTGATCTAACCTATGTAGCAAGTACCTATTCGATGAATTCAAAGAATACCTTATAGAGAAAGGAATATCATTCCCATATCACTCCTCCTGATACACCTAAACTCAATGGAGTTGTAGGGAGATACAATTAGATCATGTGTGACATGATTTGGTCAATGATGAATATTAGCATAATTACCTCATAGCTTTCACGTATATATGCAGTAGAGACTACAATATATATCCTTAAAAAGATTCCATGTAAATCTAAACCCGAACATCCTCATAAGCTATAGTTTGGAACCTAGCCTAGTATTGGACACTTGAGGATTTATGGTTGCTTGGTCCATAAATTTGTCATGGATTCAAGTAAGATGGAATCTAGCACGAGAGTGCTACTTCATTAGGAAAATAAAGGATGGTATAGGATACCTATATTATGACCTTGAGATTCTTAAAAGATTTCATCTCCAAGGATATGATTTTTAGAGGACGACTCTCTTGAGAATCAATATGAAAATAAAGTGAAAGAACACATTTATTCTTGAGAAGATAACGAGGCTTCTGAAATCGTAAACTAAAACGAGAATTAAAGATGAAACACTAATGCCTCTTCAAATGAGTTTGAGAATGGATTCCGCGTGTTAGATAAATCTGACAATGATCGAACATCATGTGATGAGGCTTCTGAAGATCATGAAATGGAAAGATGGATGTTAACAATAAAGTCTAAAGTAGACTTCATATAACAGTGTTGTATATGAACCTTCGAGGATCCATCTATATGGGTGAGACCCATTAAGGTATAAATATATCTTCAAAAGAAAGAGGGAACCTGATGAGAAGGTAGAGACCTTCAAAGAACAGTTCGTATCCACTAGATACACATCAAAGAGAAGACATCGCTTGCGGTGAGACTTGCTCTACAATGACCATGCATGAACCCATCAGAATATTACTAACTATAGCTACACAACTTGACTGTTTCATCTTCAAGATGTTAGTCAAGATTGCATTCCTCTATGAATAACTCTCTGAGGTTATTCACATGAAGTAGCCCTGGGGCTTCATTATTGAGGAAAGCAAGGTGTGCAAGCTAGAGAGCTCCATCTATGAACTCATATGTTGGAACATCAGATCTGATGAAATCACAAATGTTATTATTTCAAACATAATCTTAATGAACCATGTGAAGCTTAGTGGGAGTGTCATTATGTTCATCTTGCTAAAAGTAGATAATGTCCTAATCATTTGGAATGATATAAGGATAATAATAAGTGTTTTTATAGACTAGCTATTCCATACCTTGAGACATAATCTCAAGGATACCTCTTAGATCTTAGTTCTGAAGTTTTTTAGAAGTAAAGAGAAGAGGGTAGTGGGACCGTGACATTTTTAGTACACCTTGGGTATATTCTATTTTCTAGAAAATTCAAAGAAAGGCTTACATCCCTTAAGATATGGTACTGACCTATCTGAAGGGATAACACCTCAAAGAATTGAGGAAGTGAATGCTAGAACTGCTTTCCCATGTGCATCAGTTACAAGAAGCTGAGTGTATATTATATGTGTACATAAGCCATATGTCTGCCATGTAGTGAGAGTAGTAAAATGTTACTAATCCTAATACAAAAATAAAATACTTGATTGTAATAATAACAATATCTTCGTAGATAACAAGACTTTAGAGATAGTGATCTCAAAGTCTTATATTCAAGAAATTAAGACTTTATAGATGGAGATCTAAAAGGTATTAACTGAAGATACCTTAGGATATAGAGATCTCCAAGAATAAGGGTATTATAATAAGGATAATGAGAATACTGGTTATGATAATCATCGAGCTATAGTGTCAAGGACACTATATCTGTCAATATTGTGTATAGGTTGCATAGATGCAACGTTCGCATTGGATGTGAGCATTGTTATTTGGAGATATGCAAGTGTTGTAAAAGGACTTGATGTAGACTTTTGGGAATAGAGTGGGTGATCATCTTACCTAGCTATTTTCCCAAATAGCCTATGATTGTCGCATGAGTGCGGGGTTTAATGATTACCCCATTAATAGCTCTTTGGGCTAGTGGGAGATTGTTGGACATGCGAGCCCACGACGAGCCATTATGAAATAAATATTATTGCAAATACCATCATGATATGAAATGAAGAATAACTAATTTGCATAATAGGTCCCTTAGTACAATTAGGGTTATGTACCATAGTCATCTTAATAATCATACATCTGTTGATTCAATTATTGAATCATAGAGGTTGATGCTTGGATGAATATCTAAAGAGTTAGATTGAGGACTCATCAAGTACCATCAAATGATTATTAAGAGATGATGTCCAACCTGAGTTGGAGATGGAAATCCTTTCTCATTGGCTGATATTTGATCCACCTCTTGATGTATGTCCTTTACATAGGAATAGTGATTCGGTGTTGTTTGATAAGTTATGTCAAAGAGTTGATTTAAGGAGATAGAGATAAACAAAGTCCTATGTCGTATGTTATCACGATATAGCATGCATCCTTTGATCATATACATATGTGTTATTATATGTTTGAGTATCTACATTCGACAGACCAATAGGTTGATGACCTAACCAAGGTTTATACACGGGCGCGTTGGTGTATATGCAAGGGCATGTGCGTAATATGATCTCTCAAAGGGATCATACGGGTTCATTTACTAAATCAGAAGACATGATCTCACTCATGAGATATTGGAAAGAATCAAATTCCGCATGTGGTCGTATCGTTTAGGAAGCTTGACCGAATTTGTTGGGTTTGATATATGCTTTTGGAAAGTATATGATCAACACCCAGGTACGATATATGTTTTTGGAAAGTATATGATCGATACCAACTCCCAATGATCGAATGAGAAACTTAATGATAAAACCCTGAAGTAGACAGTGAAAACAGATCTAATACTTCGAGTTTATTTTGGGTCTTCCAGTATATATGATGTACAGGTATTAGGCATGCCTGAGGGTGATGTGATCATAAACGATTGTATAACCATGACGCTTCCATTCCTAGGGAGAGATGAAACAGGTTTGGATTTTAGTGACTCCTCTCATAGAGAAGTAATCTGATCTTAGACCAAATGTTGGACATTGATCCAAATGTGATCCATGTATAATGAGAAGATTAAATTTGCGGTCTTGATTTAATCAAGCATCTATGGGAGGTCCGCAAGATCTGGATTTGAGATGTGATCTCAATATCTAAGTCACTATACATGGAACAATACAATCGCCCTATCCTTATCTCCAAGTATCCGCAAAGAAAATCGCATTGTTCTTGAAAGAGATCAAGAATAATTTCATTGTTGATATATGTATCCGAGCATTGATAAAATAGTTAAATGTGATTTAATTATCATAAATAATATGAATTTGATTCATATTATAAGGAGAGTTATTTGAGATAATTAAATGTGATTTAATTATCAAAAGATGTAAATAATGTGAATGTGATTTATTTTATTTGGGCACATGAGAATAGAGATCTAAGATGATTAGATGCGATTTAATTATCATGGATATGAATAATGAGGATAGCACTATCCATATTAATAGGTATATTATAAATGTGATTTATAATATATTAAAGAGAGCATATAGTGATTTATATTTGTTACTTAATTATTGATGTGAATTGGTTTCACATTTGATGATTAATTGAAAATATAATTTGCATTTTGTTTTGGGATGTTGATGTGATTTACATTTTTCCAATGAATGATTGCAATGTTCACAAGATGATTATAAATTATTTTTTGTGAAATAATTTACAACAAATTGTTGTTGTAAACCTTGGAGATACAATAAGACAATGAGATCTCTTGAAATGTTGAAGAGAAAGACCAATTCCACTTGGTGGTCGTCCCCCCCCCTTTTAGGGGATGAGGTTTATGTCATCTTTATTTCCAAGGTCAAAGTGATTTAATTTTGAATTGATTTATATTGATTTATCTATCTATATATATATATATATATGTATTAAATTTATTTAATTATTGTTGTGTTTTTACAACAACATCATAGAGATTGAAAGAAACACAAATCAATCTCAATCATTGATTGTGTGTTGTCCATGGATTGAGGTCCATGGACTCCCAAAACCCTATATAAGAAGAGGCATCCCTTGCTCTTCGAATTACATGATTACGACATATAACTCCCCCTCTATTCCTCTCTCTCATTGTAGTCGTCCACCATGGAGCCATTGAAAGAGTCACCATCACCGCAGCATCGTCGTTATGCTACCGGAGTATTTTCTCGTGGATCTTCGTCTCCTTCAATGCGCCTCACTCGTGAAGAAGATGTTGGATCACATGTGACGAGATTACGAGATTCACCGTTTGGATCATCAACATGGATTGCGAGAAGGACGTGTCCCATCAACGTGCTCGCAAGTGTCTCCTCCGTCGGATTGGACTTGAGACAGGAGGTCTCCTCATTTAGAGACTTGATCACAACCACACTTCCAGAGGTAACCTCAATACCTATTGTGATTTAGATGAAACGGTCCTAGATTTTATGAAATATCTTGTTTGATTCTTCTATGAATTTTTTATGGATTGTTTCGTACCTTTTTTTTCAAACAAATATAATCATACCACGTATATTGAGCTAATCACACACACGCGTGCGCACACACACACACAAATATATATTGTAAAATGTGTTGGAAATATGCCTAAATTAAGGGTGGCTCACCATATATATGATGAGACCCCGCCTCATTTGAAGTTTCTTATATATATATATATATATATATATATATATAGAGAGAGAGAGAGAGAGAGAGAGAGAGAATAATGGGACTGCCCCCACATCAATTTCGGCATTTTTTTATTTTTTTTTAAAATATTGCCAAGTATATTCTTCCCTATATCCCTCCTATATACCATTCGAATTTCGTCAGAAACAGAGACTCCTATGGCCTCCATCAAGATGGTGTCAATTTAAAAAATCCTGTTACTGTTAAAAATGACTGTCTGGATGGGGGCCGTAGGAGTCTCTGTTTCTGACGAAATTCGAATGGTATATAGGAGGGATATAGGGATGAATATACATGGCGATATTTTTCAAAAAAAATAAAAAAACGCCGAAATCGATGCGAGGGCAGCCATGTTGGCTGCCCCAAGGGGGCAACCCCATTAAACTCATATATATATGGGGAAAATGTGTATGCCCCCTAGGGGGAGCTAACTTAGCTCCCCCACCCCTTTTTTCATATATATTTTTTATTTTTTTGAAATCTAAAATCGTGTAAATTCATTATTAAATCCCTACATTATGTCATTCAAATTTCATACGAAACAAAAACTCCTACGACCTCCATCCAGACGTGGTCGATTTTAAAAATCTTGTTACCGTTAAAAAATGACTGTCTGGATGGAGGCCGTAGGAGTCTCTGTTTCGCATGAAATTTTAATGACATAATATAGGGATATAGTGATGAAAGTCCACAGAAGAAAATTTCAAAAAAAAAAAAACGGGTGAAATGGGGCGGGGGAGCCAAGTTAGCTACCCCCAAGGGGCAGCTTGATGAGCGACCTGAAGGCTAGGGTATAGGTGATAAATTGGTCGTTGCGACCCACACAATCAAGTCGGCTCTATCAAGAAAAAAATGTGAACCACTAATATCAATCAAATCAATCAAACACACGAAATAGCGGTCCTGCTATTGGATTAACCTGGTATAGCGACCAGGGTCGAACTCAAGGAGCACGGGTTGGCCTCTCGGCCTACGAACTAGTAAAAAGAGATAAAATAATAGAAGAAAATATTTTTAATGGTTTTTAATTTGTTTTACATTTTTTTGGATTTTTAATGTATAAAGAAAATAAAAAAAACAAAGAAACACACACTTCAACAATTTATTTAAAGCACTAAAAATCAACCAAAAATTCAAACAAAAATATTTTTATGTATTTTATAATTTTTAGTGTTTTTGGTGAATTTTTGAGAATTTTCTGATGTTTATTTAATTCTTTAAAAATCAAACAGTAGCTAAAACAAATGGTACTGTCCAGCCGAGCTAAACAGGCCTAGATAAAATATCTAAAAGCCCTAAAATAGCTGGGAGGTAATTTTCCTGTAAAGAGAAAAAAACAAGGAAAATTTAGGCACCAATATTATTGTTTTTGGATTTTAAATTTATTTACTGGAATTTTATAAGGTTTTAGGTGTTTTTCAATTTTTAGTGATTTTCTACAGTGAAAAATAGCCAAAATTGGCTAGGAAATCAATCTAAGCAAGGCAAACAGTAGACAATTTTTGTGGAATTTTTAAATGAGTTTTAAAATTTTTTTGTGATTTTTCAAGTTAGACAGTAACAAAATTAAAGGTTTTTAAATTTTTTAAAAATATCAAACGAAATAAAAAATGTCCTAAAAAATCTACGAAAATTTTACCCCATGGCAGGAGCCATGTGTCCAATTTTCGTTGGATTTGGAGGTGTTTTGCTATTTTATTCAAAAATAAAGAAGGGGCACAGTGCATAGGGACCAAAGTGCAAATACCCAATAGTCTGGGGGGTCTGGTGCAATTTTCCCAGCAAAACACGCGCCACGCGTGTGCCTGGGGCACTCAGGGACCCAAATGTAATAAAAAATAAGTCCCGAGGACTTATTGGTAACAGGTACCAAAAGTCCAAGGGCTTATCTGCAAAATACCCAAAATATAACGCACATGCTCAAATAAACCACACACAGGGGTATAAATGCAAATAGAATAAAACTTTCATTCATTCAAGAACAACCAGAACTACAGGGGTCTCTATTGCAAATAAACCAGATAAACACGTGACGAAGCATCTCCAGATGTCGCCTCCTCAGATCGGACGATGATGGTTGCTCCGGAGATGGACGGCTCGGATTGAAACTGGAGCGGGAGGTGGCGATCGAACGATAGCTGGAGGTCGTGGATGAACAGGTGGCCGGCGAACTTCGCCGGCCTCGTGGAAGCGCTCCTGACCTCCCCTGCTGCGCTTGAGGATCGGAGAAGCTCCGGCGTGGCGATGCGCAGCTAAAGGTATCCTCGGATGACCCAGCCGAGCTCGGGAGAGCTTTGGCGAGGGCGGCGGAGGCGAGACTCCTGGTCTGAACGTCGAAAGGCCTCAGATGGCCTTTGTTTGACCTGCAAAGCAACCCAGAAGGCTCGCGGGTTGAGGGCAAAGTGCCTCGACCTGGTTAGGCGAGGTGACGGTGGCTGATGGGTCGGGATGGCGAGCTCCGGCGAAGGTGGTAGACGGAGGAGCTAGGTTCCCAGCTCCTGTGCGAGCTTGGATGGATGGACGGGTGAAGAAGATGCGCGGGAGGTTGGCGAGGGCTATGGCAATGCTCGATGATCGGATAGTGGTCGGAATCGGGAGGAATCGAAGAAATGCGGCGGCGGAGCGATTTGGGGGTAATTGGAAAATAGCGGAAACGGGAAGCCTAAGGGGATACCTGGGTGGTCGAAGAGACTGGGGAGGAGCTACTGAGGCTCCTGGTCGTCGCCTCGAGGAGCGTCTCCCTCCGAGGCTCGGAGCTCACGCTGTGGCGGAGCTACGACGGCTGTGCTCGCCGGATCGATGGCCAAGCTCCCTCTCCTCGCTTCGACAGGTCGAGACGCAAGCTGTCACTCGAGCGGACTCTCTGGAGATCACTGGGGGTGGAGACAAGTGACCAAAGATGGTGAAATGGGGTGGCGGAGCTCGCTTATGTACGCTGGAGGGGTCCGGAAAAGATGGCTCGGGTAGGGCGTGGAGGCGCGCGGATCCCGAGATGGATGGCCCGGCGAGGATGTCGGATGTGGCAGGAGTGAAACGGACCCGGGGTTTAGGTGGGATTCAATCGGGTTTAGGTGCTAGAAATTAGGGAAGTCGGGTCGGGCGCTTAAATCCGCAGAAGGTGGTCCTGGGGGGGGGGGGGGTAGTTGACCGGGCGGTCAACATCCCCAGGAGCCAACAGGAATCGGCCACGTGGCTGAATCTTGAAGGTGAAAATTAAGATAGCAAATGGCCGATTTTGCAAAAAGTTATAACATGAAATATTTTTGTTTTATTTTTTTTCTATTTTTAGTGATTTTTAATAATTTTTTCGAAATAAAAATAAGGTATATACATAGTATGTACTATATAGGTATTTGTACACAATTAGGATTTTTAATTTTTGATTTTTTAATTATTATTTTTGTGCAGTTTTATTCCTATTTTATATTTTATTTATTTTCACTATAAAATAAGGAATAAAAAGATATTTTTATTTTATTTTTATTATTTATAGGTAAAATAAATACACACATACACTTATATACATAGTATATGTACAATCTATTTTTGTGTTTTTAATTTTTGCTATTTTTATTTGATTTTGTTTTGATTGTTTTTATTTTATTTATTTACATTATATAACATAGGATATTTACAAAAATTTTGGAAATTAATTTTATTTATTTATAGGGTTAAATAAATATAGAAGAGTGGTTCATGTACATGATGAAAGTGGTATTTTTGTTCTTTTTGATTTTTACCCTTTTTCTTTTGTTTTTATACTTATAAATATGTACAAGTATTTACAAGCATATTTTTGGTGAGGAAAATACCTTTATTTTATTTACATAAATATTTACACACATGAGCCCCTATCTCCCTCTACTTTGGCTTTTATGCGGTCAGGCCCATGCTGAGCCTTCCCTTGGGTTAGGTTGCTCAATATTTATTCTAAATATTTCCCTCTTTTTATTTTTAATCTTTATTCTTTTATTTTTGCACAAAAATATGCTAATTATAGGTTTTTACACACTGCATGCTTTTGGTAATTATTTGTATTTACATGAATATACATGCATTTGCAAAGGTTTTTGTAGCTAAAATATATGAATAAAGAGTGATGAATGGGTATTCATCACAGCTCCATTTAACCTTATATATATATATATCCAATGATATATGTCTTTACCAAATTTATAATTTTTTTAACAATTTTATCAAATATAAGTTGTACATAATAAAATAACGATGATCATACTGTTTTTTTAAAATATAACATCCATATTATAACTTACATTTTTTGTCTAGTATAATAATATTTTTATAAATATTTATTGATATACGTAATATGGTAATATTTATTATTAAATTTCTAGAGTTAAAAAGGGTAAAATAAATATAAAGAGAATCTAGATTGATGTGGTTTTCCATGCATTTAGGAATGACCAATCTCATTGGAGGTTTCCCCTGTATAGAGAGAGGGATGATAATGTGAGAACCAAAAACTATGAGAGAATGAGAGCAGTGATTTGGGATCAGGGACGGAGCCAGAACAATTTTGAGGAGGGGCACAAGCTAAAAAAATTACTTATCAGTTTCAATACTATCATGATAACTTTATAAAGATGACACTAAAAAGGGTAGATTATGTAGTATGTATTTTTCCATATAAATATTAGTAATCATTTCATACTCCTTTTTTATAAATCTGACCAAGGGTGTCAAGGTTTTTTTAATGATATTTTGTATCCTTTTTTCTTTATAAATTACTTGTGATATTAATCCGTCAATATATCATCCATTGTTTAATATATAATGGTGATAGTATATATTGTCGAATTACTTTATACTTGATGACGGGTGTCATATATGTTGTTATATCATTAGCAACAATACGATAACAACAGTTATTTGTAGTTATTATTCTAAATTTTACCTAACCATCACTATTTTTTATTGAAAAATTAGCGAATAGATAATTTTTTTAAAAGTAACAATACATAAGCATCATTATATGGTTCATTGCAATTGATATAGAAATAAATATGGCATTTGTCGCTACTTTCAATAATAAAAAAATATTTTTTTGAAAGAATTATATTGTCATTATATATAACAACATATAATATAGTTGCAAATTTTAGAAAAAAATATCACATAAACATATTCTATTGTAGTGTGACAAATAGTTGATTAATTTTGCATGGTTATTTACATTTATATGAATAACAGTAAGATATTCATCATATAATATCTATTACATGTTTATTTGTATAAGAAATTACTAATAAAAGTCGATACAGATAAAATATATTGGAACTTGGTGATAACTTTATGTTATTTGGTGATAACTTAATGTTAATAGATATGTTATTTGAGTAAATAATCCAAGAGGAGGCATGCATGGTAGTTTTTATCTCAAGAATCCCAAAATATGAGTACATATATACATGGAAGACTATTTGATTTTTTAAAACCCCAAGGTGCACCATTAGATGTATTATATTCTCTCCAAAAATTTAAGGGGGGCATGTGCCCCTCCATGCCTCCCCTTGGATCCGTCTTTGGGATCACTAGATTGTGTCATCTATTTAGTAGTTGATTGGAGGAGGAGAGAGATGAGCATAATCTAGTGGTCCAAAATCAATACTCTAATGCTCTCACAGATTTTGGCTCTCATAGGATCAACCCTCATTTGTGTGTGTGCGTGCATGCGTGTGCATGTATGCGTATGTTTATAAGAGACCTTTCAAATGAGGTATGTCTTTTTTGGGATTATAAAGGTCAATTATCAATTTAGCAAAAACTCTGTAATAATTATGTAAAAAGTATAAATTACATATTGTAAAAAAATTGTAAAATATAGCATCTAAATTAAAATTGAAATTTTAATCTAATATAATAATATTTTCATAAATTTATTTCACTATACTTGTTGTGTTAATATGTATTATTCAATCTATGAAATAAGAATTTGTAAAATACATTAGAAAGATGTCTAAATTGATGGTTGCTCACCATATAAATGGTGACACCATGCCTCATTTGAAATTTCTCCTATAAAAATAGTTTACGTTACAACAAACATTTGTTGAACTTACATCAACGGGCACACTCAACAATAAAATTATCACTATATGTAACAATGTTGACATGAGCTGACCAATAAGTTGAATATCTGTTATCTATCATCCGATATTATATATACATATAAATACCGATGAATATTATTGATTGTAAAATTAACTTTTCTTCATGAAATTAGCCATGAATGTCATATCTCTTGCTAAAAGTTAATATAGCAGTGATTTATCCATTAATATATTCGTTAAAATGTATATTAATCGTAGTTACATTTCGTATGAGCTACATGAAAAAAAGTCAGTAGATATCAGTTTCTATATCATTGTTAAGAATATATCAACATATAGGATATGTTGGAAATTTAAACAGTGGGGAAATATGTGACATTGTTGTTATATATTTGATAGAGGATAAAAACTAGTCATTGTCATATATCAAAAATGTTATGGTGTATTTAAGTAGAATAATAATATGTGAACTTTGAATATTGATTATTCAAATGAAAAGGCACATTCGGCAATAAACTATTTTAAGTAGATTTCCTCTGTTTAGTTGATAACTAATTCGAGCAAGTGCCGTTAAAAAATTGAGCAAGTTTGAACTTGTTATTAGTTTACATTAATTGCTAGTTAGCAACTAGCTTAACTACCAACGTAAGACGCATCTTGTCAAATAAAACAAGTGCAACGTCGTTAATTAGACGCCCACTTGTGAACAAAATTAAGAACCTCTTGCATGATAGCCTGAATTGATTATGTTTAATCCTATAATAAATATATTCGTATCTAAATTTCGATCTCATCTATTTTTCTCCAAATAGTTCTTAGGGATTTTTACATTTTTGCTACTCTGAGTTTCTACACATACTTTTTTTACATCAACGGTACTGCCCTTTCGTTATTATATTAATATGACTTTGTTACATTAAGGGTTCGGTTGATTGCAGGGTTGGGCAGGGCTGGGTTGAGGTACCCTGTGAATAGTAAACTGTGAAGAGAATTGAGAGGGTTGGAAGGAGGGGTAATCCGGGTTGGGCCAACCCAACCCTGCCCAACCCTACGACCAAACGAGGGCCTGTTTGGTTGCAGGGTTGGGCAGGGTTGGCCCAATCCTGGTTACTATTCACATGGGTACTTCCTCCTCACAGATTACTATTCACCCAGCCCAACCCAACCCTGCCCAACCCTGCAACCAAACAGGCCCAGTCCTAGAATGATGGGCATATGTATAGAAATTCTGTATGAATATTGTGGAAACTCGAAGGGCATATGTATAGAAATTCCTTTTAAATTCAATAATACTGAGAATTTGACCAGGTCTTCAAGCATGAAATTTATATTATTTTTTATTGCGTCTCCATATTTATAAGATATACGTGTTACATGCCTGCATGGAATGATGGGGGTAGAATCGATAAATTATGATCAAACTGGACATGGTTCCCTGTTCTGACTGGGATATGTTTAATTCAAAATATAGATATTTATTTATAATGACATGTTGAGTTTAAATGTAAACGGCATTATTGAAAATATTTTAATTTGATGTGATAATTTGATGTGATCCCACAGTGAAAAACTTTCTGATTAAATAGACATCTGGTGTCGTTTTCATCGAATGCGTATAGAATCTCCATTTTAAAAATTAACTAGGGGTGCAATTAACCAGGACACGTATTAATTGGGTGGAGATAATTCATGAAAAGGCAGAGAAAATTAGAAAAGAAATGAACGAAAAAGTTAAATGTAATAGATGTCCTTCATGAAAAAAAATCGTAGATCTCAGTTTCGAAGAAGGCTAGAAAGCAAAAGAGCCTACGATAAAGAGTTTAGGTTTTCTAGGAATTTTAGAGATATAAAATATATGTTTTTTTTTACGTTTTCTAGTTTTCTTGAAAATATCATATGTATATTTTATTTTATTATAATTATGCAATATATAATACATATTAATCTTTTTTAATGTTGATGGTTTAAGATTTATTGCAAAGAAAATAAGGAAAGTGTATGTACATGTTTAAAATATCAATGGATACCTGACTCTATTTTTATTCTTTTTTTTATTTTGGACTTATTCTTATTTTTCTATTTGTAAAAGTTCATTATCATGTAAATCGGAATTACAAATAGACCATTACTTACAGAGAAATGAGAAAATAATATACATAAATGATAAACTCTTCAATTCAACATACAATAAGGTTTAAATTTGTAAAGTGCGCATATTAGATATGTTTGTCTTAATAAAGGTCTTGATTTGCAGGTTACTAAATGCGTATTAGTTTTAAGAAGAATATAGTTCTGTGAGTGCGCGTGTGAATGCGCGTGTGTGCATGTGTAAGCGTGCTTGTGTGTGCATGCGGGTGCGTGCGTGTGCGTACGCGTGCATGTGCGTGCGCGCATGCACGCGCGGGTGTGCATGCGTGCATGCATGTGTGTATGTGTATGTGTAGAGTAAAATGGGGTTTGATCCCGCAACAATTTTCGGTGTTTTTTTATTTTTTGGAAAATATTGTCATGTATTTTTGTGACTATATCCCAAGAATATGTTATTCTAATTTCATTAGAAATAGAGATTCATATGCCTTTTATCTACACTACAAGAAATATTAGTTGTGATCACGGAATGTGGCTACGAAAGTGTGTGACCATGATAATTGTGGGACCACTATTTTTTCGTAGCTATAATTCCGTGGTCAAAGTCTTCTAATATGTAAGGAGGACATTCATGTAAGAACTATGGCCACGTCAACTGCTGTGGTTACTTTTATTGGTCACATTATTTTTGTGGTTAGAGAACTCTAGCGACGAGATTTGTAGCTACGGCTTCATGCCATGATGTGTTGTGGCTAAAGCTCAATTCTGTGACCACAAGTCCCACATCCATGACTATAGTTCTATAGCCATAACTTGTTTTCCTTATAATATTAGAACATTTAATTTTAACGGTCCTAGAATTGTTGTAATCGACATGTTTTGGATGGAGGCAAATGAGTCTCTGTTTGTAACGAAATTGGAATGACATATTGGAGAGAAATAGTAATGAAAATACATTATGATTTTCCCAAAAATTAAAAAATCATCGAAAATGAGGTGAGAGCATCCCGTTCACTACCTCCAAGTAACAACCCCATTTTTCTCATATATGTATGTACATATGTTTGCATATATGTATAAGGTCTCTTTACAATGAAATGAGTCTTTACTAAAATGGTAGACGTCACTATTAGTTTAGTAAAAAAATCTATAACAAATTTGTAAATGTATAAATTCCACATTAAAAATTTTAAATTATAGAATCAATATGTAAATTGCTATTTTCGTCCAATATAATAATATTTTCCTAATTCTTTGATATAAATTTTCTATTAATATTTATATTAAATCAATGGAATAAGATATTGTAAAATACATGGGAAATGCGTAAATTGCGTTGACTCACTGTAGATGTGGTTAGCCCCATCTCGTTTGAAGTTTCTTCTAAAAATTGTACATGTATACACACACTCATACATACATGCACACACACATATGTATATATGTGTGTGTATGTGTGTGTGTTTGTATGCATGTACGTATATATGTATGTATCTATGCATCCATGCATAAGATATGAGCCTTTTAATATATGAATATTTTAAAATTAGGATTTGAGATTATTTCTCATGTATAATTAGATAATATTTTTATGATGGATTTTGAGTTGAATTGATTTTTATCTACACCAGCATACTTAGAACATTCGTCCTTTTTATTCCCATTTAATTTCGTGGTGTCTTGCACTCTCTCTATGCGTGTGTATGTAATGTATAATGCCATCTTCCGGGTGCTTATCTTTTTATTTGAGTTTCTTCATTTTAGATTTCCGTGACCCTTTTTATGTTAATTTAGATATTCTCACCATAGCATAGGTATAATGAAAAATACGATTTTAACCTGAATTTACAGTTATTGCGAATTTTATCTCAAGTTCAAGAACTTAAGTCAAAAAGGTTTCACAATTGATAATATAATATCCCAATATAGTCCCGCATCTAAAATTCAAGAACTTTGAGAGTGGTTATAAAAGTGGAGACTACTACTTAACAACTTTGATTGAAGTATTTTGGATAGTTGTCAACAGCAAGCTTAGAGCATGAAAGTTACTGCTATTACACTACAAGGAAACAAGTTGTGCCAACCGAACTATGCCCACGGATGTGAAGTTTGTGGCCATAGAATTGGGCTTTGGCATAACACGTCGTGACCAGTAGCCGTGGCTACAAGTCTCGTCACGAAAGTTCTGTAACCACGAATATGCCGTGACCACTACAAATGGCCACAAAACTTGTCGTGCACTACAAGAAAAATGCGTTGTGGTCACGGAATGTGGCTACGGAAACTTGTGGCCACGATAATTCCATGGCCACTAGTTTCTCGTAGCTACAATCCGTGGCCAAAGTTTTAATATAAGAGTTGTGGTCACGATAAGTTGTGTGGCCACTTGTAGTGGCCATGACATATTCGTGGCTAGAGAACTCTCGCGACGAGACTTGTAGCTACGTTTACTGGCCACGATGTGTCGTGACCATAACCCAATTTTGTGGCTACAAATCTTATATTTGTGGCCATAGTTTTGTAGCCACAACTTGTTTTCCTTGTAGTGGTGGCCACAACTCTTGTATGAAGACTTTGGTCAGGGATTGTAGTTACGAGAAACTAGTGGCCATGGAATTATCGTGACCAAAGTTTCCGTAACCACATTCCGTAGCCACAACTCATTTTTCTTATAGTGTTGCTAAATATATGTGATGTGACATATTGCAATGGGGATGCTGCGAATATAAGTGAGATGGATTGTAACACACGAATATGTCACTACAAGAAAAATGAGTTGTGGCCACGGAATGTGGCTACAGAAACTTGTGGCCACGATAATTCCGTGGTCACCAGTTTCTCGTAGCCACAATCCGTGGCCAAAGTCTTCATATAAGGGTTGTGGCCACGATAAATTCTGTGGTCACTTGTAGTGGCCACGGCGTATTTGTGGCTAAAAACTCTCGCGACGAGACTTGTAGCTACGGCTACTGGCCACGACGTGTTGTGACCAGAGCCTAATTCTGTGGCCACAAGCCCCATATCCGTGGCCATAATTCTGTAGCCACAACTTATTTTCCTTGTAGTGTATTTACACACCTAAAACTTACGACATTTGAGAGGGGTTTATAAGAGTAGGAGATTAATACTCGACAACTTAGGTATAACCACTTTGGGTAATTGTCAAAGAGCTCAATTAGCTCTGAACCCAAAGGATTGTCAGATCTAGCTAGTTTACCTCGATAACTGTCCGCAAATCTAAACCGATGACGTTACAGGTAATGAATCCCGCAATTCAATTAAATCTAAAATAAAGTCTTTTACGCAGGATTAGTCAATTTTTTTATTGGATTTGCAATCAAATTAATCGCTAAAAATACTGAAAAAAATGATAAGCAAAGAAACCGTTGCGTTAAAGGCTTATATATATAAGGTTCGAACTGTCTATTTGTTCTCTAGTGGGTTTGGATCTAAATCAAAGGTCAAATTTGACATAAAAAGAACCAAATATAATTTAACAGCTAGTTGAAGAAAAAATCATTCGTTGTTTTATAATCTGCATAATGTGTACTAACACGTAACAGTCGCGTATTTGTATCATATGCATTAATGTTGCAGCCAACCAGAATTCATTTTATATGCACCTTACTACTGATTAGATGGGGGAAATGAAAAAAAAAAAATAGACCATTATATAAAAATATTTATCGGTCTAATAGATGGCATGGTCTAAGTAGCTAAGACTTATAATGTAAATTATTAATCTTTAGAACCGTGAGCAGATGTAGCTCGGAGTTGGAATAATTTCTTTCCATTGGCACGTACGCCACTGTCGGCCGTGGAGAATTGGAATTTAATTTTGGATAGAAAGAGATCAAGTGACAAAACTTCGAAAGTGAGAGAGTTGATCACAGTAGGGTTTGCTACGGTAAAGGTGCGGTCTATTTTCATTTCGATCATCCGTGACGATCAAAATTAGATTTCATTAAGTGTTGTTGCTGAACTGTCTCACAACTTGTGTTCTTAATAAATAGCCGTGCTAACAAACAATGTCGTCCCTGATATTTTGTGGGCCCTAAGCAAAAGAAAAGAATTTACCTTTAACAATTTTTCCGGGAACAATGTGCCCTTATGTAATCCCACTAAGATTTGAGCTTTCACATTGAATTGTTCACCTTCGATTCTATAAGGGCTCATTTTTCGATGAGTTGTTTCATCGAAAATTTGATTTTATAAAGGTCCATTTTCAGTGAGTTCTTTAACCTAAAAACCGATTATATAAAACTACAATAGGACATATACTATTTTTGTAACGTCCCGGGCTTAGGTCCCCGGTCCGTTATCGAAGCATTACTGGCCCTGACAACCTTTTTGTGATCGGACCCATACAGACCCGATTAACCACCCCCAAAATGCTTAAGCCGGGTTGTTCGGTAGTAACCTCCTCACTTTTTATCCTCCCGGAAATCTCATGTTTCCACGGTGTGGGACTTTTTTGGGGTTTTTACAATTTTTTTCCTAAACTAAAGATTAAAGAACATCCTCTAGAAATTGATGAGCTCTAAGTGATTGCACTCACAAACTACCATCAGGGGACTGCTAACAAACGATGGCCATGACTAATAGATACCCACCTAACCATCTCTCTCCACACAAATTGCAAAGATGGGCTACCCCCACCAGGAAACTAACTAGCTACCCCTATCCAGTGCCGTCTCGAACAATTTGTGGGCCCTAAAGAAAAGAAAAAAAGCCCCTTGTAGAAAGCTTTGATGAACAATGCCTCTTTACATAATTCCATTAAAAATTGTACTTTAGCATTGAGTTGTTCACTGAAAATTCGATTCTATACATTGCTCATTTTTTATGAGTTGTTTCAACGAAAAATCAATTGCATAAGACCTCATTTTTCAATGAGTTGTTGAAGAATTCAATTCCCCAAGGGTTCATTTTTAGGTGAGTTGTTTTACTAAAAAAATTATTCTACGTGACCTCGTTAGGATATATACTATTTTTTCTAAACTAAAAGCTTAATACATGTAAAAATGAACCCCTAAAGTTAATGAACCATGAACCATTGCACTCGGAACTACACTCAGGATGGTCATGCCCTAATCTATTGTAAATTTCTCTATATAAGTCAATATAAAATGAATTTTCTGCATTTAAGATTGTATCATATAGGCATGCAGTAATTTAAACTTCGACTTAATCCGATACCCAACCTCTACAACAATTACCTAAATTTTCAACGATCTTCCTATTGTTGTAGCTGCCCCTATATATCTATAGTAAATTTCTTTATATAATTTTTTTTGAAATGAATTTTCAGTATTTAAGATCATATCACATAAGCATGTACTCATTCAAACATCGACTTAATCAGAGACCCCCAACCTCTACAATACGTTCATAAATTTTCAACGATCTACATATGTTGAAATGTAACATGTACGTATGAATATGTTGGAGGTCTGAACGAAATTTGAAGAACTTATTTCTCTTATAACTTTGATGGTAATCCAAAAAATTTAAATAAGATATAAATGGCATGACATATGAATGAGTGTGCATCGTATGCTCTTCATCAACTATGATGGGTCTTTGCACAAAAATCATGGTGCCATAATATGTTGATGAAACTCCTTGAACTGAGGGGCAAATGGAAGCGAAGCAAGTGTATCCATGGCAAGCCATTATGCATGAAAGTTATCTGAAACAAAGTATAGTTTTCAGTTATAGGTTCCTTTGTACAATCAGGGTAATGTAGCATGGCCATCTCGATATCATACAGTTATTGATCTAAAAGTTAGATCATAGAGCTTGATGTAAGATTTTAGATTTGAAGAGTTAGATTGAGGACACAACTGTCATCGCCAAGTAATTATTAAGAGAGGATTTCCATTTTGAGAAAGAGATAATATTATTTCTCCAAAGGCTGACATCAAACTGACCTCTCAAAGTAGGTCTTGTACATAGGAATAGAGATTCGAATGTGTTACATAAGTCGGCTCAAGTATTGACTAAAAGCCAAACTAGTGATCAAAAGTCAAATTGTCGATGAAAAGGTTAGTTGCTGACCAAAACTAAAAATATTGACAAAAAATTAAAATATTGACTTTAAGTCAAAGTGTTGACTTGCTGATATCGAGATAACTCCAAATTTGTGTCATATGCCATCACGAGACAGGAACTCATACTCTGATCTGATATAGATATTTATCTATATGTCAGAGTTGTTGGACATGTGAGCCCTTGCCAAGCCATATGCAGTAAAACTTGTTGTGGTCCACTCCTTCATCCGAAAACAAAGTATAATTAAATTTGCAATAACAGGTTCCTTTTGTATAAGTATGGAAATGTACCACTATTGTTCTGATATCAAAGAAATGTTAACTAAAAGTTAAATCAGAGAGGATGATGCAGTGTTGTAGATCTAAAGACCTTGATCAAGGACGGAAGAAGAACTGTCAAGTAATTATCTAGAAAAGACCTCTGTTTTGAGAAAGAGATGGAAACCTTTCTCCAATGAATTACATCCGGTCAAGCTCTTGATGCAGGTCCTTTATATGGGAATAATGATTTAGAGGTGTCAGATAAATTAGGTCAAAGTGTTGATCAAAAGTCAAAATGTTGACCAAGGTAGTAAAGTTGTTGACTAAAATTGGTTAATTATTGACCAAATTCAAAATATTGATTGAAAAGTCAAAAAATATTGATTTTAAGTCAAAGTGTTGACTTGATAAAATTGACATAACTTAAGACTTGTGTCCTACATTATTAAGAAACATGCAAACATCCTTTGATCAGAGACATATATATATATATATATATATATATATATGAAAGGTACATTTGACAGACCAAATAGATTGATGACCTAAGAAGGTATATATACCATCGAGTTGATGTATTAAAATGACATATGATATGTATGATCTCTCGAAGGAATCATATAGACTCATTGAACCAAAAGACATAAGCTCACTCATGAGATATTGAGATAAATCAAATTGCATCGATGGTCGCCTTCCTTAGGAAACAAGAAAAGAATATGAAATTATGACATGTGCATTTTGGAAAGCATATGATTGATACTATCATCCAATAACCGATTGAGAAACTTATTGATAAATATCGAAGAATACATAAAAATAAGGATTTCGAATTCGATTTGATCATGTTCTTCTAGTATGTTGATGCATGATTATAGGAAATACTCAAGGGCAATTCGATTTATAAGATTGTGTACCCTGATGCTTTCAATTCAAGGAAATGATGAAATCAAATGTTATTTAGATATTCTATTTTGTGGCTAAATGATTGAGAACTAATCAGATAGAATCTTAAATCATAAAATCCATTTTTAGATGCAAATGGTTCAAGAAATAGAAATGGGTCCAAATAGACATGGTTTCAAAATTATTCAAAGAAATGGTTCCAAATAGAACCATACAAATATATGCCAAATGATTTAAATCTTGATATGAGATGTGATCTTAATATCAAGTCATTAACATGATATATATGTTGGACTTGTAAGCCCTTAGTGATCCATTAATGCAATAAGAGTAGGCTTTTTTCATATGAATTAAATGTTTGTATTTGCACTTAATTAAGGTCTCTTTTATATAATTATGGTTATTTACCATGACCATCTTGAATATCATGCAGTAGAGAGGACATAACTTACTCCATCTTGTGATATTCATGATTGATCTCCAAAATGTGAAAGAGATGGTAATCTTTCTATAAAGGCTGATCTCAGACTAACATGTTGATGCAAGTACTTTGTTTGGGAATTGAGATTCATAGGTTACAAAGTAATCAAGTCAAAGTGACATAATAGTCAATAGATTGACCTGAAGAGTTAAAATGTTGACTTCGGGTCATGTTATGCCATAAGCGATCTCGCCATAAGTAAAAAATGTTGGCTATTTCAGTCAAAATATTGACTTGATAAGGTCAAGATAAATTAAGATTAGAATAATAACTATCACGATCATGCATACATCCTTTGACCTGAGATAGATACAGACCTATACGTCCAAGTATGTGCATTCGAAAGACTGTAAGGTTGAACATCAAGTCAAGGTTCATATACTGGCATGTTGGTGTGAATATATCTCAAGGGGATTATACATGTTGATACTTGATGAACCGGGAAGTATAGCTCAGTAATGATATTTGGGGTCAAATAGAATTCCATTCATGGTCATTTTGCTTATGAAAGAAGATATGAATTTGAAATATTAATATATGCTTTTGGAAAGAGTATGATTGATATTGTCAATAAATTATTTATTGAGAAATCTTCTAATATACCATGGATAGAGATAGTCAAACAAGGATTTGAACTTCGAGTGTATTAAAGTCTTAGGATGATGGAGTATTGGGAATACTCTAGGTTGATGCATTCCTAATAGATCATATAACATGACACTTCCATTCCGAGGGAGTGATGAAACTTGATGAATTTAGTGATTTTATTTTACTTAATGATAGGTGAATTGATTGGATTAAGTCTCACATTATAGTATTAGATTCTAGTATCCAATTTTAGATCTAAATGTTTGAAAAAGAACTGGAAATGGTTTCACTTCCATAGCTCATTTTTAAGCTCTGAATGATTTGGATAATGATTAGAAATAGAAATGGAAGTTGCACTCATCACTGTAATCCATTTTTGAGCTGAAAAGAGATGTAAATAAAGTATGATGCATTTCATGGAAAATGGTTTAAACATCGAAATTTGATGTATATCCAGATTTTAAGTCATTATAAGTAGATAATATGATCTTCGATATTATCTCCAAGTATTTGCGTAAGCTGCTTGCAAGTCCTAATCAAAGTATGTCTCATACATTTTGATATTAATATTATGAAATTATATCAAGAGTATAATCATCTAGAGATAGTTTAAATGATATTCATATTTCTATCATTAATTAACATGAATAATATCTTATATTAATTAATATTTTAAGAAAATGAATCATATAATATTTCAAGGCACACGTGAAATATATTCAAAATTTAAAATTTAAAAGTTAAATTGGATTTATATTCTTATATAATGTCTATGAAGTTGAGACCTTGATAAGCGACCCGAGCGAACGAGGTAAAGGTACTAATAGGTCGTTGCGACCTCTATCACTCAAAGTCACTCAATAAAGAAAAATGTCGAACCGCGAAATAAATCAGAGATCAAAACACGAAATGCGGTCCTAGCTATGGGATTAACCTGGTATAGCTCCCAGGGTCGAACACAAGGAGCACGGGTTGGCCAGAGGCCTACGAAGTAGTCGAAATGAAATAAAATAAAGACAAAATATTTTTAGTGGTTTTTAATGATTTTTATATTTTTTTGGATTTTTAAAAGTGAAGAAAATAAAAGAAAGTATAAACAAGCACACTTGAGCAATTTATTTAACACACCAAAAATCAAGCAAAAATTCAAGAAAAATTATTTTTATGTTTTCTAGGTTTTTAAGTGTTTTTGGTGAATTTTTGGGATTTTTATAAAGTGTATTTTATATTCTAAAAATCAAACAGTACTAAAAAGATAAGGTACTGTCCAGCAGGGCCCAAAACCCAAAAATAAAATATTTAAGGATCTCAGATGGCCCTGGAGGTAATTTTCCTGTATTCTAGAGAAAATAAGGAAAATTTGAGCACCAAAATTATTGTTTTTGGATTTTTAGATTATTTAATATGATTTTTATGAATTTTTAGGTGTTTTTAGATTTTTAGGGTTTTTACTCAATGAAAAATAGCCAAAATTGGCTAGAAAATCAAACAACACACAAAGAACAGTAACTAATTTTTATAGAATTTTTGGGGGTGTTTTTATATTTTTTTGTGATTTTTCAAGTGAAACAGTGCCAAAAATAGATGTTTTTGAATTTTTAAAAATACCAAACAAGATCAAAAATGTCCTCAAAAATCTACAAAAATCCTACACCATGGCAGGAGCCATGTGTCAAATTTTCGTTGGATTTGGAGGTGATTTGATATTTTATTCAAAATCCAAAAGGGGGCACTGTGCACAGGGACCAAAGTGCAAATACCCAAAGCTCTGGGGGTCTCGGTGCAATTTTCCCAGCAAGTCACGCGCGTGGCGCGTGCCTGGGGCACTCAGGGACCTTCTGGTAATAAAAACCAAGTCCTAGGACCTTTTGGTAACTCGTAGCAAAAAGTCCAGGGATGGTTATGCAATTAACCCACTAAAACACGCACATGTTCAAATAGAATGCTCACAGGGGCATAAGTGCAAATACCAGAAAGTATTCATTCATTCGTAACCAACCAGAACTACAGGACTAATACTGCAAATAAACCAAAAGTACACGTGACGAAGCACGTGGCTCACTCAAATAGGGGTATAAATGCAAATATCAAAGAGCACGAGGTCCAATGTGCAATTTACCCTACGTAAATAACATGACTAAAATATTTACAGGACTAGGACTGAAAACTTAAACTATGAGGGGGTCTAAGGTAAATTACCCCTTATTACGCCGACGGCTGGATGAGCGCCACGTAGATGATCAGACGGTCCTGGTGAGTGGCGCCTCTCTTCTCTTCCGCACGTGAGCCGATCGACGGCGCAGAGGAGGCCACGTGGATGATCGAACGGCCTCGAGCGCTGGTGGTTCCCTCTCTCTGCTCTCACGGCCCAGATCGCCCCGCTGGATGATCGGGCGGTTGTGGCTCCTCGATGATCGGACGGCCACGATAGAATCTGGAGCGGGGGGCGATCGGACGGTGGTGGAGGACGGTGGAAGAACACTCAGCCGGCGAGCTTCGCCGGCCTCGTGCGCGTGCTAGGGTCCTCCTCAGCTGCCTCCAAGTATCGGAGAAGATCGGCGGTGAAGTCGCGCAGCTGGTGGTGGCTTCAGATGACCCAGCCGAGCCCTGGAGGGGCTCCGGCGAGGTCGGCGGCGACAAGCTCCTGGCCTGTATGGGAGGGGGCCTCAGATGGCCTCCTTTTGACCTGCAAAATGCACCAGAAGCTTCGCGGGTCGAGGGCAAAGTGCCTCGACCCGATGAAGCGGCGTGAAGGTGGACTGTGGGTCGGGGCGAGCGAGCTCCGACGAGCGGAAGATGGTGGAGCTCGAACCCCAGCTTCGGGGCGAGCTGGGTTGAACGAATGGGCGTAGAAGGTGCATCGAAGGATGGCGAAGGTGATGGTGTGTCCCGATGATCGAAATGATGCACGATGTAGCCGGAATCAACGGAATACGTCGGAGATACTAATTGGGGGAAACAAAAAATTAAGCGAAATGGGCGAGCTAAAAGGCTACCTGGGTGATGCGGAAGACTGTGCTGGAGCTTAGCTAGCTCCTGGTCGTCGCCTCGAAGGGTGTCACTGCCTGAGGCTCGAGCTCCTGCACGCGGCGGAGCACGACGGCGCAAAGCTGCCGGATCAGTGGTCCGGCCACCTCCTCCTCGCTGCAACACCGGCAAACGGGAGCTGTCACCTCACTGGATGCGATGGAGGTCACGGGAGTGAGAGTGGAGAGCCAAAGATGAGAAATGAATGCGGCGGAGCTCAGGCTATATATGGGTGCAGGTCCGGGAAGAAGGGCTCGGGTCCGGCTCGATTGAGCACGGATCCCTAGGCAAGGTGTCGGGCGAGATTCCCGGATGCACGGGGGATGATCGGAGCGCGGGGTTTACGGATTTGGATACCGGGTCGTGACGCAATAAATCGGGGAAATCGGGTCGGGCGTCACGACCCGTGTGAAGTGGTCCACAGGGGGGAGTTGACCGGGCGGTCAACAATCCCCGTGGACCAATGGGAATCAGCCACGCCAGAACGTATTTGGAAATTGAATTAAAAATAATAAATGGCCGATTTACTTAAAACTCAAAACATAAAAAATGTTTGTTTTAATTTTTTCTATTTTTTTGTGAATTTTAATTAATTTTTGGAAATAAAAATAAGGTATATACAATATATAGCCATATATAGGTATATGTACAATATAGGGTTTTTAATTTTGATTTTTAATTAGTTATTTTTATACAATTTTTATTCCTATTTTATATTTTATTTATTTATAGAATAAAATGAGGAATAAAAGGCTATTTTTATTTTATTTTTATTAATTATATGCATAAGTAAAATAAATAGTTATGTACAACTATATACATGGCATATGTACAATATATTTTTGTAATTTTAATTTTGTAATTTTTATTTGCTTTTTGTTTTGTTTCTTTTTATGTTATTTATTTACAATATATAACATAGGATATTTACAAAAAGTTTTGAAAATAAATAAGTTTATTTACAAGGTTAACTAAATAAGAAGACAAGGTCTATGTACATGGTGAAGGGTTATTTTTGGATTTTTGACTTTTAGATTTTTATTTTGTTTTTAATAGTGTATAAATATGTACAAATTTTTACAAAATATTTACAACATATTTTTGGGTGAGGAAAATATAATTTATTTATTTACATAGGTATTTACACATGAGCACCTATCTCCCTCTACTTGGCTTTTGATGCGGTCAGGCCCATGCTGAGCCCTCCCTTGGGTTAGGTTGCTCAATATTTATTCTAAATATTTCCCTCTTTTTCTTTTTGATCTTTATTCTTTTATTTTTGCACAAAAACATGCTAATTATAAGTTTTTACACAATGCATGCTTTTGGTAATTATTTGTATTTACACATATCTACATGTATTTGCAAAGGTTTTTGTAGCTAAAATATAAGAATAAAGAGTGATGAATGGGTATTCATCACCCCCCTATACTTACCTTTGCTAGTCCCTTAGCAAACACTTATTTGAAAAAGAAGTGAGAAAGAAAGAAGAAGAAAAAGAAAAAGAGGATATACATGGATCAAGGTTGAATTATTAAACTTTCCTTCATTAAATTGAAATAAGGAGCTTTATCAGATCTTTGGATTATTAATGTGTCGGAACCTTATTTGGACTTAAGCTTAAAACTCAACAGCCTCTAAGTTCCACCAATCTATGGGCAAGACTCCTTAATAAACCAGATCAGAACAAGTCTACATACACAAACTCTAATGACCATGAATCTTTCCATGCAGTGTAAGTGATAGTTGGCTCCCCACCTCAGAAGTAACAAAGAAACAACCTCCCTCAACCTGGTAACTCTAATGCCTCGGTCTAGCAACTCTTTCCTCGAGAAGCGGGGTATTCCCTTCTAAGTTCAAGTGCAACCGGCTCAAGAAGAGGGGGTAGAAGTATAGAGTTTTGGAAGCTTAGCCAGTGTAGCTAAGTCTCCCGCTGCAAGCTTCATGAGATGTAACATGGATACCATAAGCTTTGCTTTATTTGACTATGTACACTCCGGTGGGGTTATTAAATTTTCAATCCGACCCACCACTTTTTTGGAGTTCTTTTGCATTTTTGCATTTTTTTTAAGACTTCTGTACAACATATCTACATGGTGCAGCATATATACAAGAAATTTCCTCTTGAGCCAGTAGACTATCCCTCTTTTGAAGCTTTATTGCAACCCACAGCTTCTGTCTTTAGCCTTCATCACCACTAGACCAAGTTGAGGTGCACTTCCTTCACTAGAAGAAGAAGAGAGGTTCCGCCTAGAAGTACTACCCTCATATGCTACCCCAAGCCAAAGGAAACTGCCTCCTCACCACCTCATCCGTGGAGAGCCATGTGTAAAGTGCAGGTGCAAGTCAAGCCATTGTCTCTAAGAGTCATGCGTGTGTTGTTAAGTGTTCTACTTAAGCTCATCAAGATGACATATGCTCATAGCCTAGTGGACTCAAAGAATTAAGTCCTTATGGACCTGAAAAGCCTTAAACCTAAATCCTATAAGATTCCTCTTAAAGTTAGGTGGATTAAGATCTTATTCAAGCTCCATTTCTCAATTTAATTCCAGGCTTAGTTTAAATGTCAACTCTCATCCAGGAAAAATTATATACATATATGTACACAAGATGCTATTTACAAATATTTACAATCATGCAAAATTTTTGAAAAATGTTTTGAAATCATGGATGATGATGATGCATGAAGTGCAAGTTTTGCAAAAAGATATTTACAAACATTTACACAAGATTTTTGCAAACTTTTGATTTTTCAAAATATTTTGGAAAAATTTTGTACTATATACATAATTTTGATACAAAAATATTTACACAAACTTTATACAAAAGATTTTTGAAATCATTTTTACAAAAATACTTTGTACACTAGCTATGTATGTGCAAGGATACAAGAGGTTTATGTACATGAAAATTTTTAAATTTTTGTGATTTTTAGCCATTTTATTTATTAACACACTCACACAAAGTACGAGTTATGGCTAAAGTATATATGAAATATATACACCCCCCCCTATACTTAGCTCGAACTATGTCCTCAGAGTGATCAAGAGCGATGAAGAAGACATAACTCGTGCTTAGTAAAAGGGAAGTGAAAAGGAATGGCTAAGTACAGGAACGAATGAATGAATAGAATGAGAGGAACTCGGTGGTTTCCCCCTATACTTAGGATTAACTAATCCTAAGTATAGCAAGCTGTACATGAAGGGAAATCCGAGTGAAGAAGATACAGAGTCTGCTCCCCCTATACTTAGGGTAAAATATCCCTAAGTATAGGCAACAAAACAAGAGCAAACCGAATGAAAAGAATACTCGCAGGTCCGACATCCCCCCTATACTTAGGGTAAAGTACACCCTAAGTATAGCATAATCATAAGATGAAAAAGGGATGTGGGACTAAAGAATAGAATGATATGGACAACTGGATCTATACAGGCGGAGGAACAGTGAAAATCAGGCGTGAGATGCAAAAGATGTGAGTCAAGAGACCACATCTCACGCAAAATGAATAGGGGCAACAATAACGTCCCGCGGCTCATGATCTAGAAATGGCTTGAGCCGCTGGCCGTTCACTCGAAAGGTGCTCTCAGAAGACAACTCGGATATATCAATACTACCATTGTCGTGCACCTTTCTGACGAGAAAAGGTCCCTTCCATTTGCTCTGTAGCTTCCCTGGAAATAATCGTAGCCTCGCATCAAACAGCCATACTCTCTGTCCAATCTCAAAATGCTTGTGGCTGATATGTGAATCATGCCACTCCTTGACTTTCTCCTTATAATGTAGGCTGCTTGAGAAAGCTGCATCTCTAAGCTCCTCCAGGGCAGCTAACTCTGCCCTTCTCTGGTCTCCCATATCATCTGGATCCATCAAAATATCTGTAACTGCCCAAAGTGACTTGTGCCTCAGCTCAACAGGTAGGTGGCATGGCTTGCCATAAACGAGGCGAAAGGGAGATGTGCCCAATGGAGTCTTGAAAGACGTCCGATATGCCCACAAGACCGAGTCCAAAAGCTGTGACCAATTCTTTCGGTCAGGGCGGACGACTTTCTGCAAAATATTCTTGATCTCCCTATTCGACACCTCAGCTAGACCATTCGTCAGTGGATGGTAAGGTGTGGCAACACGATGGTCTATACTGAACTCGCTAGCAAGGGCCTTCACCTGGTCGTTGATGAAATGAGACCCCCCATCAGAAATCAGAACTCGTGGAACCCCGAACCGCGTGATGATATGCTTCCTCAAAAATCTGCAAACTGTCCTCGCATCAGCGGCTCGGGCGGGGATAGCCTCCACCCAACGACTAACATAATCAACGGCCAACAGAATGTACTCAAATCCCTGACTCTTAGGGAATGGACCCATGAAATCGATGCCCCATGCGTCAAAAACCTCACAGAAGTGAATGGGCTGCATCGACATCATATCACGCTGTCCACAAGTGCCCATCCTCTGACAGTCAGTACACCTCTTCACGAACTCATCAGAGTCCTTGAAGAGGGTAGGCCACCACAAGCCGGATTGGAGCACTTTCTGTGCCGTTCTCCTCCCAGAATGATGTCCTCCTGCCTCAAGCTTGTGGCAGTAAGTGAGGACGCTATGGTGTTCCTCCTGAGGAATACACCGACGCCAGACGCTATCCCCTCCTTCGTGGTAAAGGATGGGATCCTCCCAGTGGTAGGACTTGGCCTTCGCAAGGAAGGTCTCAAGCCTCTGCCTGGGCCAATCTTGTGGGACTTTCCCTGCAACGAGAAAGTTCACAATATCGGCATACCACGGGAGTGAGGCGATAGCAAGGATCGCCTCATCTAGGAAGGTATCTCGAATGGGATCAATCTGCTCAGAATCCTCAGGCTGCTCTAATCGGGAAAGATGATCCGCCACAACATTCTTGACTCCAGGCTTATCCTTGATCTCAATGTCGAACTCCTGGAGTAGAAGGATCCATCTAGTCAGTCTGGCCTTGGCATCCTTCTTTGCCATGAGGTACCTGATGGCGGTGTGATCTGTAAACAAAGTTACTCTAGATCCAATGATATACGATCTGAACTTATCTAGGGCAAACACTACTGCTAGCATCTCTTTCTCTGTGACCGTATAATTCCGCTGGGCGGAATCCAATGTGCGGCTAGCATAGTGTATGGCAAATGGAACTCCATCCCTCCTCTGTCCCAGCACTACCCCCACGGCAAAATCGGAGGCATCCGTCATGATCTCGAATGGGAGAGACCAATCAGGCGGCTGGAGAACAGGAGCCTCAATAACATGCTGCTGGAGAGTCGCAAAGGACGAGAGACACTTGTCATCGACAAGGAACTCGGTGTCTTTCGTCAAGTGGTCAGTCAACGGTCGGGCAATCTTGCTGAAATCCTGAATGAACCTCCTATAAAATCCAACGTGCCCCAGGAATGACCGTAGCTGCCTCAAATTGGACGGCGGTGTGAGTTTTCTAATGACATCAACCTTGGCCGGATCAACCTCCATGCCCCTGTTGGAGATGATGTGGCCAAGCACCGTTCCTTGAGTCACCATGAAGTGACTCTTCTCCCATGACAGAACCAAATGAAACTCGATACATCGCTGGAGTACCCGGTCTAGGCAGTCAAGACAAGAATCGAATCCGTCGCCGTAGACCGAGAAATCGTCCATGAAGACCTCCAAACACTCCCCTACCATGTCCGAAAAGATCGACAGCATGCACCTCTGAAAAGTCGCAGGGGCGTTGCATAGCCCAAATGGCATGCGTCGAAAAGCATATGTGCCGAAGGGACAGGTAAAGGTGGTCTTCTCCTGATCCTCAGGAGCGATGGCCACTTGGTTGTAGCCCGAGTACCCATCCAGGAAGCAGTAATGGCTCTTCCCTGCCAGTCTCTCAATGATCTGGTCAATAAAAGGCAGGGGGAAATGGTCCTTCTTGGTGGCTTGGTTGAGTCTCCTGTAGTCAACACAAACCCTCCAAGAGGTGGGTACTCGTGTAGCGATCTCCTCTCCCGACTCACTGATCACAGTCGTGATGCCCGTCTTCTTGGGCACCACATGCAAGGGGCTGACCCACTTGGAGTCGGAAATGGGATAAATAAAATCTGCACTCCACCATTTTGATATTTCTTTCATTATGACCTCTCTCAGGTTGGGGTTCAGTCGCCGCTGGAACTCACGCGACGGCTTCGCCCCTTCCTCAAGGTAGATATGGTGGGAGCACACTGCTGGACTAATCCCATGGAGATCCGCTACGCTCCATCCGATCGCCTTGCGGTTCTTTTCAAGAACCCCCATCAGACGAGATTCTTGCTCTCCAGTCAACTCGGCGGAGATGATGACTGGGTACATCTCTGGATCGCCCGCAAGGAATCGATACTTCAGCGAAGTAGGGAGCGGCTTTCGCTCTGGAATGCTGGGTGCTGGCAAATCTGGCTGTGGAAGGAACTGAGTGAAAGATGCAAGGTCGGCCAAATCTGCCTGGGAAAGTGAAAGCGTACTCTCGCAAACTGGATCGGGAGAAGGCGGCTCAACTGCACTGTCTCTGCTCGGCTCTGCATCTGCCTCCTCCTCATCTATAGGCTCAGGTGAACTCAGGTATGGCATCTGGTCATAACAATCGGCCCAATCAGACTCTGAATCCGAGGGATCTGCCTCAATCGCGGTGGCATCAGTACCACCGGAAAACAAGGTGGCCTCAGCACCACCATCACTGAACATCGTGTAGCGATCAAGGACCGGCTCGGCTGCCTCTATGGTATCCTGAACCAGGTCTGTGCTCTCCAGACTCTCCTCTGCTATCGTCTCTGCATCAGCTGTATCTGAAAGTGAGAGGGTGGTCTGTGTCTCAAGATCTGCCCAAGCTGCCTCGTCATCTGTGATCACAAAATCACAGTCCTGGTGGATGTCTGGCTCTGCGTCTGTCAGCTGCTCTGAATCGGTACTCGCATCGGAGCGGGCTCTGAGTCTGGCTCTGTAGTCCTCGACCGTCTCTATTTGTATACTCTCGCCCTCGACGCGAAAGTACACCTTCCCGCTATCATGATCAGTCACCGCCTTGGCTGTGGCCAAGAACGGACGACCAAGGATGTTGGGGGTATCAGCCACTGACTCAGGGATCTCCATGTCCAACACTACGAAGTCCACGGGGAATTTCAGGCCCTGAATAGTGACGATAATGTCTCGTAATAACCCCTTCGGCCTCTTGACAGATCGATCAACGAACTGAAGGACTGTCCTGCTCTGTCGAAGAGTGCCCAACTCGAAGCGGTCGAGAAGGGCTGCCGGAAGAAGGTTAATCGACGATCCGCTATCTAAAAGAGTACGGTCGAACCTCTGCTCACTAATCTGGCATCTGACATACGGGCCCCTGAATCTGGCCTCTTGGCTGGCAGGCGGTTCTGGATCGCGAAGCACGTGGCTTTCGTCAGCACATGGATCTCGGAAGTGTGGTTCCTCCTCCTCCTCCTGACTGTAGTCCTATCTCTCAAAGAACGCTGAAGAAGGGGGATATGCTGCAAAGCCTCCTGGAGGGTCAGCTGGATGTGGAATCGATCAATCATGCTCTGGCTGAACTCCTCAAGCTCTCTCTTTTTGGGATTTTCTTTTTTCTTCCCCTTCCCCATCTGAAGGGCGCTAGGGAAGGGGATCACAGGGTCCTTCTCAGATGAAGGACTAGGAAAAGGTCTAAGCGGTTCAAGGACCGGATCCACACATACATCATGCACCACAGTGGGACCAGAAGAAAGTAAACCTTTTCCTTTATTCATAGCAGAGTTCCGAGATACATGAGTGCGAGGAAAAACAACATCTCTCTCTGTACACACACCGGTGGCCTCAGTACCACCACGGGCTGGCTCTGTTGCTGCTGCTGCTGGTAGACGTCGTGCGGCCTCAGTACCGCTGGCTGGCTCGGCTGAATGGGTGGCCTCAGTACCACCTCCTCGAACTGGTGAAGCGGCGGCCTCAGTACCGCCGGTGAGATCAGCATCCTTGGTGGCATCAGTACCACCGTCATCATCTGGAGCGGCCTCAGTACCGCTCTCCTCCTCCTCCTCATGTGGCGCCTCTGGAATGTCCTCGTGGTGAAGCTCAGATGAGGCGCCACCGCCTGCTGGGGTCCTACCGCTCCTAAGTGTGACAACATCAGCATCAAATAGATCCGAAGAAGTATCATCAAAAGGGTCACTAGGAGTGGCTAACTCAGTATGTACTACCTGCTCAGATTTCCTCTTAAGACTATTCGGATTCGGCTCAATCTGGGCTGGTATGGCGGCCTTCCCTCTCACCAGGTCCCGCATCTCCTGGCGGAACTCGTCCATCTCCCGTCTGAATGTGGCCTGCTGGTCCGTGAGGAGGCGGGCGATGTCATCCAAGGTGGGGCTCTCGTGGGAGCCCGACGGGTGGCCTCTCTGTGGGTGAGGCTGCTGGAACTGCTGTGGTGGGTAAGAGGGGTAAGATGGAGGCTGCTGCTGGTATCCCTGGTGAGCCTGCTGCTCACGTCTCCAAGACTGTCCCTGCTGCTGATAGGGACGAGGACCGTAGGATGACTCCTGCTGATGTGCTGGGGGCTGCTGCTGCGGCTGGTGCTGGTCTCTCTGCTGGGAGTACTGCCCTCCCTGTCCTGACGGCTGCTGCTGGGGCTGGGCACCACCACTCCCCCACCTGAATCCGGGATGGTCTCGTCGGATCCCAGGCTGGGGGCGGTCATACCAAATCCCGTTGACATCCATCAACGGCTCTGTATCGAAGGGGTCTGGCGGCAGTACTGCCAAAGGCTGATCCGGCTGGTAGACCACCATCTGCATCTCTGGAGATGGTGGGGACTGGTAGGTGGGCTGCGGCTGCTGGTATGGCTCCGCCTGTACAAGGTGAACCTGTCTAGGCTGCTGTGAAGAGCTGGAGCGCTGGGACGAGCTGCTGCTGCCGCCGGTATCGCCTCGCGACAGAAGACGGGGCTGTGAAGCCGTCTGTGTCTCCTGGAGACACATGAGCTGGGTCTTCATGTCGCTCAGAACCTGTGCCATCTGCTCCATCTGCGTGATACTCTGGCACTGCTTCTTCTCTATCAGCTCCATGCGGTCCAACTTCTCGCTAATGATCCCCTTGTCCGCAGCGGATGACTCTGCCTGTGCTGCTGCGACTGCGGACGAACTGGATGGACCTGCATCTACTCGTGCTATCCTCTGGTACTGCACGGGTCCTGGCTGATGTGGCTGGGTCTTCTGAGTATAGAGCCTGGTCTGAGACATCACCATATAGTTCTCAGACATCTCCTCGTAGATGGCCCAGACCTGCTCATGGTCCTTGGCAAAGTAGGACCCGCCGCAAGAAGCGTTCACCAGACCCTGAAGCTCTGGCGTCAACCCGCTGAAAAAGCTCTGAACTAGGTTCGGCTTAGATATGTCGTGGTGCGGGCATCTGTCTAGGAGCTCTCGAAACCTCTCCCAAGCCTCGTGGAACTGCTCGTTGGGGAACATGGAGAAGTTGCTGATCAGGGCCCTCGCTGCATTCGTCCGCCCGAGTGGATAGTACTTTTTCAAGTACTCGGTGCGGAGCTGCTCCCAGGTGTAGACAAACTTCCCTAGATGCTTCAGCCAGGTGGCTGCTCTATCTACCAGTGAAAACGGGAAGGCTATCATCCGAATCGTATCCTGGTCCACGTGGCGATCGTGGACAGTGCTGCAGATCATCAAGAACTCCTGGAGGTGAAGATGGGGCTCCTCAGTAGCAAGCCCATGGAAACGGGGCAGTAACTGCAAGGTGTTCGGGTGGAACTTGAAGTCCCCCACGATAGCTGGCACTACCACCCAGTGATGCATCAAAGTCGATCCGGGGTTGTGCAACTCCCGCATCGGTCGTGGTGGTCCTCCTACCGCGGCGGCTGCTGCGGCTGCAGCTGCGGCCTCTGCATCAGGCATCTCCTCAGGCTCGCTCTGCTCTGAATCTCGCTCTGCTCTGAGCCTCTCCAACTCTCTCCTCATCTCTATCATGAATGCTCCCTGATCGCGTAACTGCTGCTGAACTGTCTCGAGCGATGCGATCAGGGTGGAGTTGATCGCTCCCTGGTCAAATACAACATGCTGGTCTCCCTGCGGACCTCTGGAGTGATCGTCTGATCTGGCTGCCATAGCGACGTCTGCAAAATCAAATGAGCCCAACTCAGGTGCTGACAAATCCGATAATCTCTCCTCGGCTCATGTCTCTCAGTGCCGAAAGAAAGGGGGTCGAGGGGGAACAGGGCGGAATCGTACTCGGGCTCGGAGAGCTGGTCTCGGCTCTCGCGGGCCAACCTAGATGATCGGGTAGACGTGCCCGAAAGCGGTGCAGCCAGAGGCTGCCTAAGAGACCGTCTACCCATCATCTTGATCTGGCGAGTAGTGCGGATGAGATCTGGAATCAACTATGATAAAAAACAAACCCCCGGTTCACCAACGCAACACGAGCTGAAGACCGTGAAAGTTCGGTCAAATTATCTTGTCTATTTTATTTTGGTGAACACACAAAATATCAGAGCGCTTACGTGACCTGTTAGGATATCCGATGCTATCCCAACCGACTGGCCCGCACGGAAGAGTCGGTAATCGGTCGGGTCTAACACCGGGAGGCGCTACCTAGGGTGCGGGTCACTCTCTCGCGCATCCAAACAATACAATGAGGGGGTTGCTCTCCCCAAGACAAAGTTTTTAGGGTGAGCGGTTTTTAAGATCAAGTATGATTAGCAGTCCCGATTTTATTGTTTTTCTTTTTAATATTTTTCAAAGCAAACAAAGGGCCTAACAAATTTTTCGGTTCTCCTGATTATTAAGTCCGAAAACAGGGGGAGAAGACGAAAAAGCCGATGCGCGATAAAATCAATGATGCATGCAAAGTAAGGAAGGCGTACCTGACTCCAGCGCTCTACATGCAATATGATCCGCGCAGAATTTAAAGACAGGAAATAAACTACCTAAATGATGCAAGCGGGAAAAACCGAGTCCTAGATGAGCAATTCCTAGCGCAGAACCGTCTAACTCAGTCGCTCGCCCTCGATCCAAAGAGTCCGGTCTTGGCCCACCCCTCCTCTTCTCGACAGGTCGAGTTCAGGAGTAGCGCTTGTGGGGCAGGCTCGCGGCGCGTAGGCTCTCAGGAAAGCGACTAAGTTATTTTTATTATTTATTATTAGTAGGTCCAATTAACGATCTATAGGAACAGATAAGCAATTAGGTGTGTGGATCCTACTAATTACGTCACAAGCACCAGAAATTCCTACGGCTAGGGGCTCGATCAAAAACCGCGTAAACACCGGAAAGGCAGTAAAAAAAGTAGAAGAAAGCCGCGAAAAACCGCGAAAAACTCCTAAGGGTCCCCCGAGCACACCGGTGCTCGGCGAAACAGACCCGCTAAGTCAAGTCCAAACAGTTCAAGTCTCTGAACACCTGTATTATTACAACAATAATCAAATGTCCTAAGCTATCCTCACCCACTCAACTCTCCCTCTCTCGCTCTCTCCTGCGGCTCGATGAAGAAACGAACCGCCTCCGCTTCGCTCGGGAGCACCAGCGCTCCTAGGAATGCCGCCCTCGCTCCTCGGGCCCTCGCAAGAAACAGAGAGAAAAGTGGTCAGTCCAGAAATTATTGGCAGAAATATGAGGAGAATATATACAGAAATTCTCTACAAAAAGCCGCGAAAATCAAAAACCGCGGAAAAAGCTAAAAACAACTACTAAGCCGTGCTCCCCGGCAACGGCGCCATTCTGATAAGCGACCCGAGCGAACGAGGTAAAGGTACTAATAGGTCGTTGCGACCTCTATCACTCAAAGTCACTCAATCAAGAAAAATGTCGAACCGCGAAATAAATCAGAGATCAAAACACGAAATGCGGTCCTAGCTATGGGATTAACCTGGTATAGCTCCCAGGGTCGAACACAAGGAGCACGGGTTGGCCAGAGGCCTACGAAGTAGTCGAAATGAAATAAAATAAAGACAAAATATTTTTAGTGGTTTTTAATGATTTTTATATTTTTTTGGATTTTTAAAAGTGAAGAAAATAAAAGAAAGTATAAACAAGCACACTTGAGCAATTTATTTAACACACCAAAAATCAAGCAAAAATTCAAGAAAAATTATTTTTATGTTTTCTAGGTTATTAAGTGTTTTTGGTGAATTTTTGGGATTTTTATAAAGTGTATTTTATTTTCTAAAAATCAAACAGTACTAAAAAGATAAGGTACTGTCCAGCAGGGCCCAAAACCCAAAAATAAAATATTTAAGGATCTCAGATGGCCCTGGAGGTAATTTTCCTGTATTCTAGAGAAAATAAGGAAAATTTGAGCACCAAAATTATTGTTTTTGGATTTTTAGATTATTTAATATGATTTTTATGAGTTTTTAGGTGTTTTTAGATTTTTAGGGTTTTTACTCAATGAAAAATAGCCAAAATTGGCTAGAAAATCAAACAACACACAAAGAACAGTAACTAATTTTTATAGAATTTTTGGGGGTGTTTTTATATTTTTTTGTGATTTTTCAAGTGAAACAGTGCCAAAAATAGATGTTTTTGAATTTTTAAAAATAGCAAACAAGATCAAAAATGTCCTAAAAAATCTACAAAAATCCTACACCATGGCAGGAGCCATGTGTCAAATTTTCGTTGGATTTGGAGGTGATTTGATATTTTATTCAAAATCCAAAAGGGGGCACTGTGCACAGGGACCAAAGTGCAAATACCCAAAGCTCTGGGGGTCTCGGTGCAATTTTCCCAGCAAGTCACGCACGTGGCGCGTGCCTGGGGCACTCAGGGACCTTCTGGTAATAAAAACCAAGTCCTAGGACCTTTTGGTAACTCGTAGCAAAAAGTCCAGGGATGGTTATGCAATTAACCCACTAAAACACGCACATGGTCAAATAGAATGCTCACAGGGGCATAAGTGCAAATACCAGAAAGTATTCATTCATTCGTAACCAACCAGAACTACAGGACTAATACTGCAAATAAACCAAAAGTACACGTGACGAAGCACGTGGCTCACTCAAACAGGGGTATAAATGCAAATATCAAAGAGCACGAGGTCCAATGTGCAATTTACCCTACGTAAATAACATGAATAAAATATTTACAGGACTAGGACTGAAAACTTAAACTACGAGGGGGTCTAAGGTAAATTACCCCTTATTACGCCGACGGCTGGATGAGCGCCACGTAGATGATCAGACGGTCCTGGTGAGTGGCGCCTCTCTTCTCTTCCGCACGTGAGCCGATCGACGGCGCAGAGGAGGCCACGTGGATGATCGAACGGCCTCGAGCGCTGGTGGTTCCCTCTCTCTGCTCTCACGGCCCAGATCGCCCCGCTGGATGATCGGGCGGTTGTGGCTCCTCGATGATCGGACGGCCACGATAGAATCTGGAGCGGGGGGCGATCGGACGGTGGTGGAGGACGGTGGAAGAACACTCAGCCGGCGAGCTTCGCCGGCCTCGTGCGCGTGCTAGGGTCCTCCTCAGCTGCCTCCAAGTATCGGAGAAGATCGGCGGTGAAGTCCCGCAGCTGGTGGTGGCTTCAGATGACCCAGCCGAGCCCTGGAGGGGCTCCGGCGAGGTCGGCGGCGACAAGCTCCTGGCCTGGATGGGAGGGGGCCTCAGATGGCCTCCTTTTGACCTGCAAAATGCACCAGAAGCTTCGCGGGTCGAGGGCAAAGTGCCTCGACCCGATGAAGCGGCGTGAAGGTGGACTGTGGGTCGGGGCGAGCGAGCTCCGACGAGCGGAAGATGGTGGAGCTCGAACCCCAGCTCCGGGGCGAGCTGGGTTGAACGAATGGGCGTAGAAGGTGCATCGAAGGATGGCGAAGGTGATGGTGTGTCCCGATGATCGAAATGATGCACGATGTAGCCGGAATCAACGGAATACGTCGGAGATACTAATTGGGGGAAACAAAAAATTAAGCGAAATGGGCGAGCTAAAAGGCTACCTGGGTGATGCGGAAGACTGTGCTGGAGCTTAGCTAGCTCCTGGTCGTCGCCTCGAAGGGTGTCACTGCCTGAGGCTCGAGCTCCTGCACGCGGCGGAGCACGGCGGCGCAAAGCTGCCGGATCAGTGGTCCGGCCACCTCCTCCTCGCTGCAACACCGGCAAACGGGAGCTGTCACCTCACTGGATGCGATGGAGGTCACGGGAGTGAGAGTGGAGAGCCAAAGATGAGAAATGAATGCGGCGGAGCTCAGGCTATATATGGGTGCAGGTCCGGGAAGAAGGGCTCGGGTCCGGCTCGATTGAGCACGGATCCCTAGGCAAGGTGTCGGGCGAGATTCCCGGATGCACGGGGGATGATCGGAGCGCGGGGTTTACGGATTTGGATACCGGGTCGTGACGCAATAAATCGGGGAAATCGGGTCGGGCGTCACGACCCGTGTGAAGTGGTCCACAGGGGGGAGTTGATCGGGCGGTCAACAATCCCCGTGGACCAATGGGAATCAGCCACGTCAGAACGTATTTGGAAATTGAATTAAAAATAATAAATGGCCGATTTACTTAAAACTCAAAACATAAAAAATGTTTGTTTTAATTTTTTTCTATTTTTTTGTGAATTTTAATTAATTTTTGGAAATAAAAATAAGGTATATACAATATATAGCCATATATAGGTATATGTACAATATAGGGTTTTTAATTTTGATTTTTAATTAGTTATTTTTATACAATTTTTATTCCTATTTTATATTTTATTTATTTATAGAATAAAATGAGGAATAAAAGTCTATTTTTATTTTATTTTTATTAATTATATGCATAAGTAAAATAAATAGTTATGTACAACTATATACATGGCATATGTACAATATATTTTTGTAATTTTAATTTTGTAATTTTTATTTGCTTTTTGTTTTGTTTTTTTTATGTTATTTATTTACAATATATAACATAGGATATTTACAAAAAGTTTTGAAAATAAATAAGTTTATTTACAAGGTTAACTAAATAAGAAGACAAGGTCTATGTACATGGTGAAGGGTTATTTTTGGATTTTTGACTTTTAGATTTTTATTTTGTTTTTAATAGTGTATAAATATGTACAAATTTTTACAAAATATTTACAACATATTTTTGGGTGAGGAAAATATAATTTATTTATTTACATAGGTATTTACACATGAGCACCTATCTCCCTCTATTTGGCTTTTGATGCGGTCAGGCCCATGCTGAGCCCTCCCTTGGGTTAGGTTGCTCAATATTTATTCTAAATATTTCCCTCTTTTTCTTTTTGATCTTTATTCTTTTATTTTTGCACAAAAACATGCTAATTATAAGTTTTTACACAATGCATGCTTTTGGTAATTATTTGTATTTACACATATCTACATGTATTTGCAAAGGTTTTTGTAGCTAAAATATAAGAATAAAGAGTGATGAATGGGTATTCATCAGACCTTGTTATCATAAATAATCTATTTATTATATTTATAATTTATTTTATAAGGACGATTGAATATAAATATCATGTTATTTTTTGGAATTAAAATTTAATAGGATTATCTCAAGGTGGACCTACACAATGGAGCTCATCATGAGAGTCCTATTTGTTGTAGCATCTCTCCTATTTCTCGTATATTTATCTTGATTATTATATTGGATAAATTGGTATCTAACTTCTTATGTGATTAGGACTCTTACACGTCGATCAAAAGGAGAGAGAGAGAGTTGTTGTGGACGCCCACAATGAGGAGTATGAGTCCTCATTAACGGTTCACACAATGTTGTTTAAGAGAGTACTTGTCATTTCTCTTGAATATGATTATTCTACAATAAATTCCTTCAATTGCAAGAGAGACACATGGGTTTGAGAGTTGAGAGAAGGGATAGTCTTGTACTCTTTATTTAGTTGTCCCCTTCTCTCCAAGACTTCTTTGACATCTACATCAAAGTTTGTGGGAGACAACATGAGTCATCATCATGCCCACAAGAGAGGTTTCATCAGAATAGACATCATTTAGGAGGTTTCTTTTTTTAAAGATTCATGTTTCAAAGGTGACTACATAACTCATGTGTTTATGCAAAGTAGTTTAAAAAATTTCTCTATACCATGTGATTTCGCAATAAAATTTCACGTTATAAATTGCACCGATGTTCATACAAGGACCACCTTTTTATGCAAATTTATTTACATATTTTCGTGTTCCCTTGATGTGCATGTTACAAATTCCTTCACTATATAATCTCCCGAATTTATCTCCAAGAATCTACAGATGTTACATATAAATCCTAATTGGATTAGTGTGAGCGCATTAGGACATCAATGCTATTAATATTGATTAATATTGATCATAACAACGTGTGAATATCACTCAAACATGTGTACATATGGAATAGTATGGGTATTAATAATCAATTTTGTGATTCTGATATGTTGAGAAAATTATCGGATAAATTGAATCAATCATGTCAAATTGAAAAAAAAGTATGTTAATATGATTCACACGATCATTGTTAATGTGATTAAGATTCACATTAAATATTGATAAATGATTAGAGACCAACTAATTAGAATTAAGTAGCAAAATAAATAATGGTCGTTATAACCCCAATCAATCAGTTAACTCCATGAGAAAATAAACTACTAAATAGATAAAACAAAGAATGTGAGCGGTTCGCTATTTTTATTTACCCGGTATAGCCATCAAGGTTGGACATATGGAGCACGATTGAAAAATTATGTAGTCAAATCTCAAATATAAAATATTTTTAATGTTTTTATTTTTTTTAATTTTTAGTTTTTGGATGAAGGCAAACAAGCACAAAACACTTAAAACACATATAACACTATTTTTGGATTTTTCAAACTGATGAAAAATGATCAGAAAATAAAACTAAAAATATTTTTTGGTTTTTTGGGTTTCAAAATGTTTTTGGTAATTTCTATAGGTTTTCAAATGTTTTATGATTTTATAAAAATAAATAGTGAAAATACGTAAAATATTGCATAGCCAGGACCAAATTGCAAATCTAAAATATTTAAAATTCCCCAAGGGGTCATGGATGATAATTTTATGATAAACTAGAAATAAAAGCCTACAAGCAGGAACTGAGAACACAATTTTTTTTTATTTTTCTTTAATTTTATATGATTTTATTATTTTTAGTTGTTTTGTGATTTTTAGGGTTGTTATAATGAATTTTCAAAAATTTTACTAAAGTTAAAACACGACACAAGACAAGACAGAAATTTTTATCGATTTTTCAGACCATTTTTCAGGTTTTTATAATTTTATAAGGCAAACATAGACTTTTTTAGGGGTTTTTATTTTGTAAAATGCAATCATATCAATCCATGATATTTACAATAAAAACTGCACACTAGCAGGTAATTTTTAGGTAATTTTTAGAATTAATTTAATATTTAGTGAGTATAATAAGAAACATGCAATTAAACACAGTTCACAGGGATGGAATCATAATTAATTTAAGTTTAGAGACGTAATGTATAACACCCTATAAAAGTATAAGGGTCAAATAAGCAAATTTCCCAAATAACACATGCGTCACACGTAATCCAGACACACAGGGTTATAAATGAAATTTTTAAAACTTCAACATTCAATTACTAACAACATAATAGTTCAGGAAAAAAATGCAAATATCCCAAAGTACACGTGAGGACACACGTGTTGCAGACTCGGAGGGACTGAAATGTAGATATCAAAAGTACAAGGTCCAAACTGTAAATGTTTTTAACTATACATTTTATTTAAAGGAACAAATATAAAAACAAGGACATGCAAAGGTACTAGGGAAATGTACCCAAGGGTCATGTGGTGCATGCTGATGAAGGCACTATCGTACGGATTTGATCATTCCCTGCAATGAATCTGACGGATCATAGGATGTCAGGGACATGCGTGCCAGATGCGTCAGTTGCTCAAATCTAATGGTCTAAAAGCCACACGACCGGGTAGTCATGATGTAATCTAGCAGGAGCGGGCTCATCCAAGGGCAGAAGGAAGGTCTGTAAGAACAAGGTCCCCGACAAACTTCAAACGAGCTGTGGAGGAGATCCGATGCTCTGATGAAGTTGCGAAGATGTCTTCCAGGCTCGTGGAAGTGGTGTGCGTCCAGTGGAGGACTCCGATGAGAGAGGCCTTGGTCAGATGGGCGTGAAGGTGATGATAATCTTAGGGTTGCTCCTCCTAAGCAGTTGGGGGTCCAAAAGAGTCTCCAGGCACACGCTCGTACCTGCAATGGGTCCATTGCTCGAAGCTGGAGCTCATACAAGAGTTATTTAAGCAAACAACAACAGAAGCGGGGTGGTATGAGATTCGACCTCCAATGAAGGCGGAGGAATGAGATCTGGCCCTAATCACGCTATGATAGGAGATACTCGGGATGATAAGGTCGTGGAGGAAGGTGTGGGGTGAGTCGAGGTGTCGATAGATGTGGGTGGAAGGGTATAACAGGGCTCCGACCAGTTGGTTGGAGCAGAGGAACTGGTGGCGGCACGAAATAGGAAGATGGGATCGAACAAGGAAATGTAGATGCATGAAGCGATATCTGAAGGTCCAGACGAACTACGAGGCTTCCGGCAAAGGTGGTCGATTGAGTCTTGGCCTCAACCAAGGTGCAGATGGCAGAGAGGTTGTTCGCGACGGTTCTCCAGTCCCGAAGTGAGCTTCTTGCCTCCAGGCATCTGAGGATTGTCCTAAGCCACATCTTTAGTAGCTGTCACTCTTAGGAAGGGGGATAAGGGTCTGTGGTGGCACGAGCGACGAGCTAGGTTGCTTGAAGCGAGGGAGGAGATGATTTATAGGATACTGAAGGGTCCCAAAAGATCGGAGCATAATGTGTAACCCTAGACAGATCCGGTTGTGCCTAGGGATCCGCAGGAATCACGGAGATCCAGGCTTAATTAACATGAATAATAATTTATTATCAAGGGTATACTTATCCATAGATAGTTTGAATGATATTCATATCTCTATTATTGATTAACATGAATAATAATTTATATTAGTTAATATTTTTAAACATATGTTTCATATAATATTTCAAGGCACATGTGAATATGTTCAAAACTAAAAATTTAAACTTAAATCGATTTTATAGTTTTACATTATCTTTGTGAATTGCATTCATAAGTTGAGAACTTTTTCTCATAAATAATCTAGTTATGATATTTGTAATTTTATTTTATAAGGATGATTGAATATAAATATCATGCTACTTTTTGGAATTAAAATTTAATAGGATTATCTCAAGTTCGACCTATACAATGGAGCCCAACACGAGAGTCATATTTGTTGTAGTATCTCTCTTATTTTTCGTATATTTATCTTCATGATAATATTGGATAAATTGATAGCTAACTTCTTATGGGATTATGACTCTTACACGTCAATCGAGAGAGAGAGAGAGAGAGAGAGGGAATGTGTGTGTTGTGGATGCCAACAATGAGGAGTACGAGTCCTCATTAGAGGTCCACACAATGTTCTTTAAGAGAGAACTTGACATTTCTCTTGAATACGATTATTCTACAATAAATTCCTTCAATTTCAAGAGAGACACATTGCTTTGAGAGTTGAGACAAGAGAGAATATTGTACTCTCTATTTAGTCGTCCCCTTCTCTCCAAGACTTCTTGGACATCTACACCAAAGTTTGTGGGAGACAACACGAGTCATCATCATGCCCTGATGAATCCCTATACATCACTCTTTATTCTTTTATTTGAGCTAGATATTTTCGCAAAACACCATGTACATAGTTGTAAATATAATAAGTTACCAATAAACATGCATTTGTAAATACCAATAATTAGCATGTATTTGTGCAACAAAAAAAGAATAAAAGAAAAATAGGGAAATATTTAGAATAAATATTGAATGACCTAATCCCAAGAGAGGGCCCAACATGGGCCTGATCGCCAAATAAAATGAGTAGAGAGAGATAGGGCCACTCAACATTATACACTTCCCCTTCTATGTGTATACATATATACATATTTTATTTTCACAAATATAAAAATAAAATGTGTTCATATTACGTTGTATATTTTCCTAAAAATAAAATAAAAAATAGAAAAATAAAAATAAAACAAAATATTTTCTCTCTATAACCTTGTACATAATACATGTATATATGTATCCATATTTATCTAACACTTGTAAATAACTCATAAAAATGAAATTAAAATTTCTTTATTTTCTAAATTTTATGTAATAAATAAATAAATATAAAATTGGGGTAATTGTACAAAAATAAACAAAATAAAAATTAACATAAAAATAAATAAATATTTTATACATGTACATAATGTAATATAATATAAACCTTAATTTATTTTTCATAAAAATAAATAAAAATCACTATAAATAGTTTGGAAAGTAAGGAACATTTTTCATGCTGAACATATTTTAAAATAAAATCGTTTTTGATTTTTAACTTATTTTCCAAAGATTTTTTACCATCGAATTTTCTGATTGGTCCAGGAGGGATGTTGACCCCGGTCAACTCCCCCTCTCGGACCCTTCTCCGCCCGAATCCGAGTCGCGCCTCCTCTTCTCAAAATTTTCTCACACTCTATCCATCTCCTACCCCGATTCTACCGCCCGCCTCTTCCCCTTGGATCATCTACCCTCGAGGATCCCTAGGGAATGACGGATCTTTCTCGGTTCACACGCCCTCGCCCGATCTTCTTCGCCACCTGGGACATGCTATAAAATCTTCATTCGACTCCCCAGTCCCCCAGCTCGCACCGCACACTCTCCTTCTGCCCTAGAATTCCTCCCCTTGGTAACATCATTCGATCGGAACCTTTGGTGGTCAGAGTAGTCAGTTGCAGTCGACGCTCACATTACGTGGCCGGAGATCCGCCACATTTGAGCCTCCCCGCCTTCCGCAGCGTGGTTGAGGCAAAGACATATCTCGACTTCACCTCCTGGAGCTGAGGATTCCTCTCGGACCATCAGGTATACCTCATTTTGATCCTAGCTCCTTATATCTCGAATCTTTCATCTAACCTCCGTCAGCTCCAACCCGACGGTCGGAGCTCCATCAGTCACATCGATCCGCTTTAATTGACTACCATATTCACCTTCACTCTTCCCCCGCATCCTGATCATCCAAATCTTGACTATCCGAGCTCAGATTAGGCTTAGGTTCCGTCCTCCGACTTGCCGGAACCTCCCGTCGCCATTCGCCGTTACTTCACGTACCTTTAGGACAAATAACCCCGACCGGAGTGTCCCTCCGAGTCGAAGCTTTCATCTGCAGGTCAGAGCATGTGCAGATACGCCCCAGGACGTCTTTCATAAACCTCACCGGAGTTCTCCCAGGTCGTGCACCCCTTCCCAAATATCCGATCGTTGGCCGAACCACCGGACCCGTCCACCTGATGCGGAGGAGCCACACAACTTTGTTGCCGTTGTCCGATCGTCCATCTGAATGTCAGATCACCGCTTGTGCTCCGGTGAACCTCGCCTAGGCGGATTTCATCCAGCATCACCCGCAACCGTTGGATCATCACTGCACCCCAGATTCGATCGCCACCGTTCATCACCTACGCCTTGTCAATCCGTTAGATCTGACATCTAATCCCCCCGTACGCCCATGTTCGTGCCCTCAGGTCCACTATTAGATCCACCAGGTGTCAACTCGAGAGCCGCAGGTCATCTTCCAGTTAGAGAGCGACACCTGTCACCCCACGTGACCTGCACGAGTTGATTGGGTAATTTGCGCCACTTTCCCTGCATTTCCTTTCTGTTCTTATTTAGTCTGTCAATTTAGTTACATTGTGGACCATTTTGCACCTTTAATCTTGCAGTTTTTAGTATTTACGTCTTAGTCCTTCATGATTGGCAGCACGTGCTTCGTCACGTGTATATGTGGGTCATTTGCAGATAACACCTTGGACTGTTGTTCTATTATATTTTGAATTTATAGTTTTACTATTTGCATTTATACCCCTGTGCATGTTGTATTGGACATGTGCTGAATATTGTGTGAAAATTGTAGTAGTCCCCTTGGACTTTTGACACATGTTATCATTTAGTCCCTAGAAGTTACTTTCTTTGCATCTAGGTCCCTGTGTGCAGTACTTCTTTGATTGGTTGGAATAAATAGCAAATCTCATCCAAATTTCATGAAATTTGGATATATAGCCGCTGCCATGGTGTAAAAATTTCTTTGAATTTTTGGGCTCATTTTGTTTGCATTTTATATTTTTAAAAATTCAAAAACCTACAAATTTGCTTTTGTCCACTTTTAAAAATCAACTAAAAATATTAAAAATCCTCTAAAAAATCCAAAAAAATTAGTGATTGTTTGCTTTGTTGTGTTTTCACTTGTATCCAATTTTTGTTGCATTTGAATTTATAAAACCATAAAAATTGAGAAATATTGAAAAACATAGAAAATCATTAAAAATTAAAAAAATACATTTGCAATTTCTATAGTTAGAGTTTTATTTCTATTTTACAATAAAATTGTTGCTTGAATTTTATAGGCACTTTAGGTTTTTTTAAAGTACCTTTAGATTCTAGCTACACAATGTTTTGTATTTTCGACCTTGTTTCATTTTTATAAAATTCGCTAAAAATCAGAAAAATCCAAGAAAAATATCAAAAACATCTGAATATTTTAAAAACTCAAAAAAAAATTTATTTGAATTTTCCGAGTATTCTTGATGTGCTTAATAATTATTTGATCGAGGTTTTGTGAGTGGTTTTACCTTTTTTCTTAATATTAAAAATTCCAAAAAAAATTAAAAACATAAAATCCACCAAAAATAGTTGTTTTTGGATTTCCGACTACTTCGTAGGTTTACCACATTGTACTCCTTGAGTTCGATCCTGGTAGCTACACCAGGTAAAATAAAATAGCTAGACCACTATTTTGTGCTTACTTGCTTGACTTTTATATTGGTGGTCTTATTCCTTTTTCTTGATTGATTCCAATCCGAGTGGTTGAGATCGCAAAGACCAGTGACATATTTTACCCTTAATCGCTCGGGGATTTCGGGTCATCATGCCCACGATAGACGCTTCATTAGAATGGACATCATTTAGAGCTTGGGTTGAGTTTGTTTCACGAGTCATCATTGTTCCCAAGAGAGAATATTGTTTGGTGTATTGAGTTTGTTTCACCATTGCTTGGGTTAGTTTCAACTTGAGTGGCAGGTATTAGGTGTTTAGGCACACGACTCCTAGAGCTTCTTTAGATTTAAACTTTTTGTGCTTGACTCAAAATATAGGACACACTAACTTTATCTGATGAGATTCACTATTCTCTAAGATTCATGAGATGAATTTGAGCTACGTTTAACTTAGCCAAAAGTAATTTGATTCTTTTCCCACTATAGAACACTTGATTAGGTGTGGTTTCTCATTGACTTGTATTCATTTTTGATATATTAATATATTCAGTTATGCAAGTTCATGAAAAGAGGTGGAATCACTGTAAGTTTTTCTCTTGAGCAAACATCACAGGCTTTACGTTTTCATGGTTTTTCCTGTATTCTTTCCTCATATTTTATCACTTGGTATCTAAAAGAAATGGGATTAGATGATAGACGACATATTACGTGCTCAGATGATTAATTAAGTGATGACCTAATCTCTAAAAATGGGACTATTAATTCAAATGGACCAAATTAAAATGGAGCTAAAATCGATCTTATATTGGGAGAGCAAACCCCTCATTATTTGTAGGATTATTTTACATGCTGAGAGTTGAGGATGCATACATAGGATGGTGCCCAAATCCTACTTAATATGGTCATAATGAATTTCAGATTATCACCATGAAAGGAGACAAGATAATTAGACGATGCTTTTGCTATTCACTGTGTGTGCTGGTGAAATTAACGGGTTTGTTTGATATTGTTTGACTCTGGTAAAACCTCCCAAAAACCCTAGGCTACATTTTTCATCACCTAATATTCTTTCATCTTGATATTCAACAAAATCTAATCCCTGCATCTCTTATCTTCCCATTCTTTATACTTAGGCTTATTTTCAGCCTATGTATAGGGAAGTTTCATTTCGTTCTAATTATTTCCCTCGGGTAATCTATTTTCTTTCATTTCTTGGCTTAATCCTTTTTTGAGCTTGAGTATAGGAGATTCGAGTCCATATATTCTTCTTACTATTCTTTTCACTCAATCATCCTTATTGTGATCATGGTTTGGTTTTGTACATTTTCTATATACTTAGTATGAGCTATGGCTTCATATCACTTTGTGCTATGAGGAAATAACACCAGCTAAGTATAGGGGAGTTTACTGTATATATTGCATATATACTTTTGCCATAACTCTTAATTTCAAAAAAATTCAACTTTTTTGACGTATCATATCATATTCATTGAACTGATTTTTGTACAATTGTTTTGAAAATTATTTTGAAAACTTTATATATATTTGACATGTTTTCGAAAAGTTTTTACGTTGTTTTTGAAAAAATAGATTGACATTTTGGAAAATTATTTGTAAAATATTTCGGACAAACTATACCTACTGATGAATCTATGTTTCATCATCTTTATTCTATCATTTTTACCTTAAAAATCCTAGTAAATGCGTATAAATAGCGTTAATTCATGCTTTTTATCATCCATGCATATTTGTGTAAATAGTGTATAAAATGCGGTTTTTAAAGCCAAAATTATAGAATAAAGAAAAGAAAAGAAAAAGAATAAAATATTGTAAATATTTTATGACCTGAAACGTTGAGACCTAGGCATCTTGATGACTAGGTAGACAAGGAATAAAGTAGGAGGAGATAAGGGCCAGAATACAATAAAAATTCCTTTTATTTAATTCATTCTTTATTAATTTTGGGACCTATATTTAGTTCCACTTTGTATACTTCAAATAAAGAAACTTTCAACATGAAAGTTGTAGATAATTAAATATAGAAAAATTACAAAATTGATTTCATACAAAAATAATGTACAGATAAAAAGTTTTGATCTGAATAAGTTTCCAGAATCCCAACTTCCCAGACCTGTATCTATCAAATAAAAACTCCAAATGTATCAAACTCACCTTTAATTGTATATAATTTTCAATAATCTATTTAATGAAGGTAGTTTCATATTTTGTGGAGCTACGGTTTGAAAGTCAAGTTTTGGACCCCCCTTTTGTATACTTGTACAGATTAAAATATCCATTTTATTAATTATTCTTTATTTTTACAATTTTATATTTTTTATAATTTTGTAAATATTATTTATAATATATATGTATATTAAAACATGAATAAAAACATAAATAAAATACAAAAATAAAATACAAAAATAAAATACTTGTGTAGAAAACATAGGTATAATACCTGTAAGGATACCTACACAATTAATACTTCTATTTTATTAAGTGTATAAAATATATCAGAAAAATAAAATAAAAACATATTTAAGTGTATAAAAATAAGTTATAAATTTATAAAATAATAAACAATATAAATAAAATCAAATATATAAAATAAAAAAAACATTAAAATATATATTTATATACCTATATAAGCCTAAAAAGGTAACTTGTAATTTTTAACCTCAAAAAAATAAATAATAATCATATTAAAATACTTCAGAAAGTAATAAACATTCTTATTTAATAAACAAAAATTAATAAATTCGTCTTCTATTTTTAATTGAATTTTTAATTCTTTTTTCCAGAGGTTTATCTTGGTTGGTCTACGTGGACCAACGAGGAGGCTCGGACCGTTGACTGGAGGTCAACTGTTTGACCCCCCCTGCAGCCTTGTCAGAACGTTGTTTTGATCCATGTTCGCAATTTTTTCAAGGCATATCCTTTCATCTTGTCATGAAAGATCCTTCACGACTTTTGTGTTTGTTCACCATATATCAAGGAATCACGCTTAGGGGTCTTCTTGGGGCGTGGATCATCGAGTTGACTGCCATGCCTCGTTCTTTGGAGCATCATCGCCATCTATTCAAAAGACCCCTTCCTCTTCCTCTCTCTCTTTGAACCACTTTCTCTCCGTGTTTAGACATCCGAGAGCTTCGAGGTTTCACTCCACTAACAGGGAAGTATTTACCCCTCTCGTTGAGGTACGGTGAAGGCCCAGGAGGGCGGCTTCCACCCCATCTCCGGCCAAGCTTGGCCGTGAGGTTTACCTTGGGTTTTTAACCCTTGAGGTTTTACATTTAATCCATTTTCTTTCTTGTTTTACTTCTAGTAGTCGTAGAAATCATTTACCATCGTCCATTTCGATCATTACACCACCTTTCACTTCCGCCATCACGTCAACAGAGCTAGTTCCGGTGAGCACCTCCCCTGTTGCTCTTCGCCTTCTCCGGCTACTGGGTGGGGCGAGGCTTTTGCCCTTGCATCCCTTAACCATTTTTGCAGGTCGCAGAAGGAAAAGGACCCACCTTGGGAGGGTCTATTTTGAAGGAAGAGGTACCTGGACCGCCATCTCAGTCCTCGACTCTGTTGCAGGGCACAGGTGCTCTTCGAGCCATTCTGGCTCTGTTGATAGGACGGAGACACTTCCTGGAGTCGAAGGAAGCCTTCTGCCGCGAGGACGGTGGCCGGAGCAACGCCCTAGCGTCGATTGAAGTTCATCTGGGCCGTGTTCTTCCATGTTCTTGCAAGGAGGCCCGTGGCCGTCCGATTGAGCTCCCCCTCCAGATTCTCCAGCTATCGTCGGATCAGACGCACCAGGGCCGTTCGTCATTGAAGATCCTCTAATATCGGCCGTTAGAGCGAAGCGGTATCAGCGCTTCTTTAGCCGATGCGTGGCCAGTCAAGCCATATCAGCCATCCGATCCACGCACAAAGGGTATTTTGTGCTCAAACCCCCGTATCTTTTTGTATTTCATTTCAGTCCATGCAAACGTTTTGGTTGTGTAATATTTTTGTATAATTTGCATGTAAGCCCCTTAAACTTTGCATAATTGCCGACAGGTCCTTGGCCACGTCACCTCACGTGACATGCGTACGTGAGTTGCGTGGTAATTTTGCAGGACCACCCTTGTGGTTTTGGGTATTTTGAATTAGTGCAATTACATTTCTATAGAGTTATAAATTTCTAGCATTTTTGCATCATAGACCTGGAATTTCTTATATTACGTTTAAATCCTCGCCAGACCACGTGCGTGTCACGTGGTCTCTGCGTTTTTGCGGACATAACTCTTGCGTTTCAGGCTATTTGCGATTAGTCCAGAAACTTTGTTTATTAGTGATATGTTTTGTGAGAATATTGCACGCTGGCCCCTAGACTTTTGACTATTTGCAAAAACACCTTGTCCGTAGTGTAGTTTCTCTTTGTTGTCTCTATTTATTGTATGCATCTACAAAATTACAAAAATCACCAAAAAACCATAGGCTCATGTTTTGTTGCTCTTTCACACTGTATTTTTACTTTGCATTTTTATTGCATTTTATTATTTATAAAAATTCAAAAAACATGCATTTTATTTATTGCTTGCATTAGAAAATACATAAAAATTAGGAAACCTTTTTTGAAAAATTCCAAAAAATATATTTTCTATGTTTTTGTGTGTATTAGCTCCAGACCAAAAATCACTAAAAAACACAAAAGAAAACTCCTAAAAATTATAAAACTCCAAAAACTTCATAAAATATTAAAAATTCCACAAAAAATCCTAAAAATCTATTTTTTGTCTCTAAATTTTCTTTGTTTTATTATCTTTGATTTAAAATTAAATTGAGGATTTTTGGACTCTGATTTATATTTTTCATCCTCATTTTAATTTCGTCCAGCAACCTTTAATCACTATTTTCAGTATTTTTGACTTTAAAAACACCAAAAAATTAAGAAAAATCTAGAAAAATCACAAAAACATTAGAAAAATATAAAATTCATAAAAACACTTTATTTCCTTTATTTTGTGTATTTCTCCTTATTTTTACCTCTCTCTTATCTCTAGTGTATATATATTCCTTATATATTTTACATCTTTATTAAAAGAAAAAGAAAATACAAAAATTCAAAATATAAAAAGAAAATACAAAATCAATAAATTGTCAAAATATAAAAATATAAAAATAAAAAATCAAATAAAAATATAAAATTAAAAACCCACAAAAAATAGCATTTATAGACAAATAATCACGCTCGTTTTTTAGCATTATTGCCTTGATCTATCTTGTTTGTTCCATGTGTTCGACACTCTACACATACTTGTTGCACTATACACACTTATTGTAGAGTTATAATAAATTTTAACTCCACATATTGCTTTTCATTGTTTGATCTTTGTTGTGGGTTAATTGTTGTTTGAATTGGGATTTCTTACGGGTCACCACAATGACTGCGTCTCCGCCTTATGTGAGACGTATTTTAGACCTGTGAAAAATCTCGTTCAACAAATGGCGCCGTTGCTGGGGAGCAACAGTGTATAGATCAGCTTTTGCTTGATTGTGATTATTTGCCTATTTTTGCCTTATTTATTTGCTCATTTATTTTATATAATTGTTTGACTTGTCTAATCACCCTCTCTTGTGGACTTTGTGCGAGGAACTGCGGATCGAGTGAAGCGCTCCACCCTAGGCGCCTGTGCACCCACGTGAAGGTGGCAGGAGATTTCTGACCTAGCATCAAAGGAGGCATGGAGGACTTGAGAAGACAGTTGCATTTTGAGCATTTTTGTGCATTTATTTGTGTAATTTTTGTGAGAGAGAGACCACTCTATATTTATAATAATACATGTACTCATGACTTGGATATTCGGGCCCAATTTCCAAGTGTTTGTTAACTTGGGGGCTCACCACAGCTTTTGTCGGTTTTTCTTCGCATTTTTTATTTTGTTCATCAGTTTTATTTTCTTTACTTTGTATAATTGATCCCTTAGCTTTAGGATTGCTTGCGATAGATTAAGGCCAAACACCTAATATCTTTGCCTGTGCCTATAGATTCGTTTGGACTTAGACAAATTTTAAACTGCTTCTCATTTAGTCTCGGAACTACCACGCTGCGAGAGTCCTCCATACAACGCGTGCAGGACCTACTGTGGTGGGCACCGAGGAGACTCCAAGACCGGACACTTCGGTTCCATTCTAAGTCATTAGCATCGGTTCTTCACGCTGATAGCAATTTTTGAACTTAGGGCAATTTCATCGGCTTGCATTTGCATATAGATAGGCTTCTATTCTTCTGAGCATCCTTGCATGTAGAGTGCTGGAGGCAAGGTGAGCATTTACGCTTTAGCATACATCATCGTTTTGCCGCTTGCATTGCTTTTTCCGCCTCTCGACCTCTGATTTTGCCAACCTAGGTGCTCTGTAAAATTGACTCCTTGTTAGGCTCGTGCATTTCTCACTAAAAATCCAAAAAAAGTGATAACCAATAAAATTGGGACTGTTAGCATTACATGACCCTAAAAATCAACTAAAAAGAAAACTCTTGTATTGGGGCGAGTAATCCACTCATTGTCTTCACTTTTACTTGCTCGCACACACACTAAGAATAGTGCCCGAATCCCATTTTAGCCACCTAAGTGTTTTTGCAACTTCTGGACTTCTCACCTAACTCTAAAACAGACAAGATAAAAAGACCGCTCGTTTACGGTCTCTACCGAGTTGAGTAGGTGAATTGAGGGTTTGATTTGTGTGAATTTACTTGTTATTGCTTGTGTGCATTCTAGATCACTTCTGCGCATTTGCGCCTTTTTCTCGCTTCTCTTGATTTGACCATCGTGTTCTCCTGACTATCATTTTCCTCTTGTTTCATGATAGCCGACTGGAGCGTATTTTATCCGGACTTTGCGGATCCCTCGTTCATTCTTACTGGTCCAACTCCCTTTTTCCAGGAGGACTTTGCTCCTGACTTTTGTACATATCCTCCTCAGTCGCAGTATCAGGACTCGGACTTCTGCCCACATCCACCACCACCTCCACAATTTCCACCTTCACATTCACCCGACACTGATCTGTTGGAGTCACCTTTCATGGAGTCCACCCTTGAGCACTTGACCCAGATGATGGAGCATATGAGACAGAGGATTGACCACCTCACTGATGAATCTCGTATTCATCATGCTAAAAGCCTCAGATTAAACCCCCTGCTTAATCAATCCAATAAAAATACCCTTTAATTCCCTATTTTTATCCTGTATTATATTATGTAGAAATTACCATTTAATTATTGTTTATTTTTATTGTATTTATTTTATCCCCAAAAACCCCTAAAAATTAGATAAAATAATTGTCCATAATTTACTGACCATTAAAAGCACTAAAAAATACAAAAATATCTCAAAACCACAAAATTGATATTTTTATCCCCTTAAAAATACCCCCAAAAATACTTTTTTGTACAAATGACCTCTTTTAGGTTTTTGACCAACATGAAAGTTGTAGATCTTTTTGAGACGAGCAACTTTCATGTTTTAACTTTTTCCTAATTCGGCCTCGAACTAGTTATTTTCTATTTTTCTTTGTATTTATATGTGAATTATTCTGATTGGGCCACGTGGCGCTCTCTGGAGCCGCCACACGGCCCGCTTCTTCTTGCACCACCTGGCACCCAATCTGGGCCGTTGGATCCTCTTCTTCTCGTTGCATCTGAGCCCTCCATCACCGGCGCCCTTCTCAGCCATCAGATCAAATCCCAGATCTGATCTCGACCGCCCCTTCCCGCCTTCTCACCCGCCGTCTGATCTCCTGCTCATCCAACATCCCTCAACGCTCCACGTCACTCGTTCATCTCAACCACCCGATCCACTCTCCATCCCACGGCCATCCGTATTTCACGTTGCCCCTTTTCTCCAGACCGTTGGATCCCCTCCTGATCTGATCCTATCCGTCCACTAGCGCCTCAATCGCAACCCTTGGATCAAATCTACGATCTGATCCCGTCCACCCACTGGCACTCTCGTCCTGACCATTGGATCGTAAGATACAACGGTCCAAACACCTTCATCTACCTCGAGTAACCCCCTCGCCCAGATGTTACGCCTCGCCAAACCTCCTCCCCCTTCCATTTTTAGCCGATGCTCTGAACACCTCCCTTCTCTTCTAACGTCTCCTCCCTAGAGCTGTTACACCCTACATCCCCGCGCACCCCATCAACACCATCGCCTTCACTCCTTATCATCACGATAACCGTTGCAAAACCTCCTCGCCACCACGTAACCTCCTCTCTTCCTCCGCCTATAAAGCCTCGCCCTCCGCCACCCGAGCACTCCATCCACCATTCTTGGCTTTTATCCTAGCCTCCTCCGCCCCTCCGGTGACAGCGGAGGGGCGGAACATCGAGGCGACGATGGGTATTTGCTGGTGTTGACCCTCACGCTCCGCCGCCGAGCTCACTGGCTTGCTGACCAGCTGGGCAACGACCCCGGGGCTCTTCCGAGCCTCATCCCAAGCAACTCCTCCGCCAGGGTTCCCCTCCCCGACGAGGTCCCCTTCCACCTTCTTTTTCTTTCTTTTTATCCTAATTTCCTAGACCAACTCCGTCATCCTCACCTCCAACCGACCACACTCCGAGCTTCGCCTACCACCAATCAACCTAGCGGACCCCCTCTCCCTTCTCCAGAATCCCTCACTGCCGACCACCTCCTTCACCGCCTCGCCGGAGAAGAAGACCCCGGGACCTCGCTTCCTGCCACCCCACGGCCCTCAGCCCAATCACGTCACATCACTTCACGCTTCGGCGATTTGTATCTATTGTCTGCAGGTCAAGCCTCTTCAATGGTCAGAACTCGCGCCTCCCTGCCGATCTCCAGCTCCGCCTCCGATGACCGAGTCCCGCCGAGCATCTCCCAACAACCACAAAGCTTCTACGAGTCTTAGGGACCTCTGCCAGCGCCTCCCCAAGTTCCCTGACCCTCTCCCTTGCACGGAGGATCCCAACGGAGCAATCCTCGGGTCGCCGGAGCCCCGCCTCCACCGGCGGCCCGCGACACAGTATTCGTCCGATCATCAGGATCGGACGGTTGCAATGACGCCACGTGGAAGCCTAAACCTCGAACCAGACCTGCAGGTTCGGGTTCCCCCGAACCGTGATCCAAACCATCAGATGCTGCCACGTGTCCTAAGCCACAATTTCCTCCCGAGCCTGGGCCCTCACGTGCCCCTCACGTGATGGCGTGTGTAATTTACACGAAAGACCCAGGAAGAATTGCTATTTTCATCTTGGTCCCCAAGCACATGCCTCACGTGCGTGCTTGAGTATTTTATAGGTAGGCCCTCAATATTTATGGAAATTACAAAATGGTCCTTGCTCGCAATGGAGAAATTACATCAGGACCCAGGTGGTTTTTGGTATTTATATTTAGGTCCCTCCAGGGTCCTAAATGCAATATTTATCCTTTTATTTCCTTGCATTTTTATTACAATTATGCCTCGGTATTGTTTTTAACATAACTTGAGCATCGTAGGTCCAAATTGCATGATTTTAGTGTCGTTTTGATCCTTTTTTTATCCTCTACATCTTAAAATGTTTATTTGTCTCGTTTGCTACTGTTTTAATTGAAGTGACTTTTTAAGTGAAAAATGGGACTCTGCCTCCTTGTCTTGCTTTGATCTGATGACCGCTTTTTAATGTGATGATTAATATGGCACTGATTTTATTTCTATGTTGTTGCTCATAATCTTTAGGGTATAATTGTAGGCTTTATTATTCTCTTGCATATTAGCTCATGCATCACTTTAAATTGCATAAAAATAGCTAAAAATTTGCATGCATCATTGTTTTGCCTTGTAAAAAGCATATTGCATCATGAGGACCTGAACTGAAATTAACTCACTTTGTGCTTCATGAATCGAAATTCAATGAACATATTAAGCATCCGTATCATTGTGTTCGATCTTGGTAGACATGCCAAGTATAAATATTCCACGACATTCAAAGATCGTAGTTTTTGCTGAACCGAATTCGCCTCCTGTACTACAGCATTATTTCTTATTTTTAAGAGGCGAATTTTCACGTTCATCAAATGGCGTCGTTGCTAGGGATACGACTTTTCTTAATTTTCGAATTTTGATCTTTTGTTGAATAATGTCAATATTTTTAGGACATCATTTCATGCATAAATTTTTGCATCATATTTGTAGATTTAATTTCTCGGTATGCCTAACTTGTCTCTTTTGTGGCAGTACCCATGATGACCGAGGACGCTTGATCATCATGGAGGAGTGAAGTTGGGAGCTTCCGCTGAAAAGGCTGCAAAAGAATTCGGGAAGAAATTATAGGAATTTTAGATCAGACATTGCATATTGTAAAAAAACTTTGCATCTGGATATTTATTTATAGTTTTGCATGTTGTACACAACAAAAAAATGAAAAAAATTCCCCCCACACACGCACCGACACTTGCACATACTCACACCCCCACCATCTCCCCCTGTATATTTCACTCTCTCTCTCTCTCTCTCCCTTTCTCTCTCTATCTCTATCTCTCCCTCTATGTATATAATTCATGAACCCCCTCCCCTTCACCCTTGTAACATAGACCCCCCCAATTCAGACCTTACTTAGGCTATTTGTAGCCAAAGTTTAGGGGGGGACCTGCCTACTCATCCCTCCCTCGTTCGGTCTTCTTGTACTTAGGCCAATTTTGGCCTAAGTATAGGGGGACCCTCCTCCTCAGTTCTGTTATATCACCTATATTTGAACCGAGCCTTGGCTTCATGGCACTTGTGCGATGAGGACATAGCAAATTTTAAGTATGGAGGGTATATCGTATATTACTGTATATTTACTTTAGCCATAGCTCGTATATTTAAAACTTTTTAAAATTTTATTTTCGGGCTTGGTTTTGGTAAACCTGTGAACTGAGTTTTGTAAAAACCTTGTAAAATGTTTTCTTAAAAATTTGAGGGATTAATCTTTGTAAATAACCCTTTTTCAAAAAAAAATAAATAAAAAAAGTAAAAAATTTGAAAAATTAAAAATCTTTCTTGGAATTTGACTCTGACTACTAGGCTTAGTAGACATTTTCAGTGAGAGAACTTCGGTCTCCCTTAGCAGAGTGGGTGGTTTAAAGGACGCCGCATATGGCACCATCCTTAAGGATCACGGGTCTCGACCCGCACTTACACCCATACTGGATAAGAGTGTATACATTTATTTATTTGAGCCTGGGTCAGTCATTGTCTCTCTGAGGAATCAAAATTTTTTTTTAAAACCCATACAAATTTGCTAAACCCAAAAATCACACAAAAATTCACTAACCTAAGGAGTTGGTGTATTCCTGACACATTCACATTCACTCAAGGCTTGAGGATTTTTGAGGACACTGGATTTCTGTGATCTTGAGAGTTTGAGTTAACATGCCTTAGCCATTAGGGTTTTTAAGACTTAAATATACACACTTCCCTAGTTTGAAAGATTTGAGTGCTATATTGCACTCTTCATCTCTACCTTCAAGAAAATATGATCAGCACAATTACCTCCACAACTGCATGATTGATGAGATGAGTTGAGTTATCACTTGAGGAGCTAGGACTAGAGATTTGAGTTTAGACCCGATATGATGATATTCGAGGATGGGATAAAGTAATGAAGGCTTCAGAAAACCTGAGTGTCAGCAAAAACCTAGCCAGTATGTGAACAAGATTCATATGCTATCTCTTGATATTTACCGAAAAGTGCCAGGGTGTTATGAAACTTAATGATTATTGTTGACCAGTGTGCACCAACTTTTGGTAAAAGCAGTGGAGCTAGCCAACAAAAGAAATGAAATGTCAAAGAAAAAGATCTGAATACCAAAGTTAAATTACAAATGAGCTTCCACCAATGGAGAGCGCTCCCAAACATTTTCAAAGTGTCCACTTGGACCAAGTGCTAATTAGGACCAGGAGTCGGGATGACATCAAAAAAGGGCTCTGCATCGTAAATGCTACAAGTCTGGGTGTCGAAGGTATCTTAGATGCTCAAAAGAGACACACCCCGGTGTACTCCCAGATACAAGTGCAGACGACTCCAACTCTCTTGACGGATGCATTGGTCAACAATTTAAAAATTTTATATGTGTTGAGTAAAAGGCACTCGAGAGGCCCCTTGTTCCAATGTGAGGGTGAGAAAAATAAACACAATCCCATGTCCTTCCATCATCTGGCCATCCATCTACACTTTCAAGTCTGACGAACTAATGAGACGGTTGACTGAAACAAGAATAGACTTATTCCCTAGTATTGAGGATTAGGTCTAGAGGAGAGTTTTTGGGACTGGAACTTTGGGTGATGCCTCGACTTGAATCTCATGAAATGCAGTACACTAAATGTCATATCCTTATATTATATGTACAAAAAGAGAGTATGATAATCAGAGAAGTTGGATTCCTTCTCACTAAGGCTTGGATAAACCCGGAATTTTAGGATCACTTAGGTCAAGGGTCTTCAAAAGATCAAGCCTTGAAAATTTCACGCATACTGTCGGGAATTAATCCGACCCCTTCATTCTTTAGATGCTCGAGGACGAGCATGGTTTAAGTATAGGGGTATGATGAATCTCGTATTCATCATGCTAAAAGCCGCAGATTAAACCCCCTGCTTAATCAATCCAATAAAAATACCCTTTAATTCCCTATTTTTATCCTGTATTATATTGTGTATAAATTACCATTTAATTATTGTTAATTTTTCTTGTATTTATTTTATCCCCAAAAATCCCTAAAAATTAGATAAAATAATTGTCCATAATTCACTGACCATTAAAAGCACTAAAAAATACAAAAATATCTCAAAACCACAAAATCGGCATTTTATCCCCTTAAAAATACCCCCAAAAATAATTTTTGTACAAATGACCTCTTTTGGCTTTTTGACTAACATGAAAGTTGTAGATCTTGTCGAGACGAAAAACTTTCATGTTTTGACTTTTTCCTAATTCAGCCTCCAACTATTTCTTTTCTATTTTTCTTTGTATTTATATGTGAATTATTCTGATTGGGCCACGTGGCGCTCTCTGGAGCCGCCATGCGGCCCGCTTCTTCTCGCCACCTGGCGCCCAATCTGGGCCGTTGGATCCTCTTCTTCTCGTCGCATCTGAGCCCTCCATCACCGGCGCCCTTCTCAGCCATCAGATCAGATCCCCAGATCTGATCTCGACCGCTCCTTCCCGCCTTCACACCCGTCGTCTGATCTCCTGCTCATCCAACATCCCTCAACGCTCCACGTCACTCGTTCATCTCAACCACCCGATCCACTCTCCATCCCATGGTCGGTTGTATTTCACGTTGCCCCTTTTCTCCAGACCGTTGGATCCCCTCCTGATCTGATCCTATCCGTCCACTAGCGCCTCAATCGCAACCCTTGGATCAAATCTACGATCTGATCCCGTCCACCCACTGGCACTCTCGTCCTGACCGTTGGATCGTAAGATCGAACGGTCCAAACACCTTCGTCTACCTCAAGTAACCCCATCGCCCAGACGTTACGTCTCGCCAAACCTCCTCCCCCTTCCATTTTTAGCCGATGCTCCGAACACCTCCCTCCTATTCTAACGTCTCCTCCACAGAGCTGTTACACCCTACATCCCTGCGCACCCCATCAACACCAACGCCATCACTCCTTATCATCACGACAGCCGTTGCAAAACCTCCTCGCCACCACGTAACCTCCGCTCTTCCTTCGCCTATAAAGCCTCGCCCTCCGCCACCCGAGCACTCCGTCCACCATTCTTGGCTTTTATCCTAGCCTCCTCCGCCCCTTCGGTGACAACGGAGGGGAGGAACGTCGAGGCGACGATGGGTATTTGCTGGTGTCGACCCTCGGCGCTCCGCCGCCGAGTAGCGGACGCCCCCAAGCTCCGCCGATCTCGCTGGCTTACTGACCAGCTGGGCAACGACCCCGGGGCTCTTCCGAGCCTCATCCCAAGCAACTCCTCCACCAGGGTTCCCCTCCCCGATGAGGTCCCCTTCCACCTTCTTTTTCTTTCTTTTTCTCCTAATTTCCTAGACCAACTCCGTCATCCTCACCTCGAACCGACCACACTCCGAGCTTCGCTTACCACCAATCACCCTCGCGGACCCCCTCTCCCTTCTCCAGAACTCCTCACCGCCGACCACCTTCTTCACTGCCTCGCTGGAGAAGAAGACCTCGGGCCCCCGCTTCCAGCCACCCCACGGCCCTCAGCCCACTCACATCACATCACTTCACGCTTCGACGATTTGTATCTAACATCTGCAGGTCAAGCCTCTTCAATGGTCGGAACTCGCACCTCCCTGCCGATCTCCAGCTCCGCCTCCGATGACCAAGTCCCATCGAGCATCTCCCAACAGCCACAAAGCTTCTGCGAGTCTTAGGGACCTCCGCCAGCGCCTCCCCGAGTTCCCTGACCCTCTGCCTTGCACGGAGGAGCTCAGCGGAGCAATCCTCGGGTCGCCGGAGCCCGGCCTCCTCCGGTGGCCCACGGCGGAGGAAGAAGTACAGTAACCGTACGATCATCAGGATCAAACGATTGTAATGATGCCACGTGGAAGCCTAAACCTCGAACCAGACCTGCAGGTTCGGGTTCCCCCGAACCACGATCCAAACCATCAGATGCTGCCACGTGTCCCGAGCCACGATTTCCTCCCGAGCCTGGGCCCTCACGTGCCCCTCACGTGATGGCGTGGGTATTTTACACGAAAGACCCAGGAAGAATTGCTATTTGCATCTTGGTCCCCAGGCACGTGCCTCAAGTGCGTGCCTGGGTATTTACTGGGAGGCCCTCAATATTTATGGAAATTACAAAATGGTCCTTGCGTGCAATGGAGAAATTACATCAGGACCCAGGCGGTTTTTGGTATTTGTATTTAGGTCCCTCCAGGGTCCTAAATGCAATATTTATCCTTTTATTTCCTTGCATTTTTATTACAATTATGCCCCGGTATTGTTTTTAACATAACTTGAGCATCGTAGGTCCAAATTGCATGATTTTAGTGTCGTTTTGATCCTTTTTTTATCCTCTACATCTTAAAATGTTTATTTTTCTCATTTGCTACTGTTTTAATTGAAGTGACTTTTTAAGTGAAAAATGGGACTCTGCCTCCTTGTCTTGCTTTGATCTGATGACCGCTTTTTAATGTGATGATTAATATGGCACTGATTTCATTTCTATGTTGTTGCTCATAATCTTTAGGGTATAATTGTAGGCTTTATTATTCTCTTGCATATTAGCTCATGCATCACTTTAAATTGCATAAAAATAACTAAAAAATTGCATGCATCATTGTTTTGCCTTGTAAAAAGCATATTGCATCATGAGGACCTGAACTGAAATTAACTCACTCTGTGCTTCATGAATCGAAATTCAATGAACATATTAAGCATCCGTATCATTGTGTTCGATCTTGGTAGACATGCCAAGTATAAATATTCCACGACATTCAAAGATCGTGGTTTTTGCTGAACCGAATTCGCCTCCTGTACTACAACATTATTTCTTATTTTTAAGAGGCGAATTTTCGCGTTCATCACTCACTAGCATAAATAAAAGCGACCATGATATTCCACCATTTGATTATATGGGTTCACTCAAGGATTTCCATGAGAGCTTGCAATCGCCCAAAATACAAAAAATGAGAAAAATTTAAAAATCCAAAAAGAGTTCGGGATACCTTTGGTAGATTCAGACTGTGAGGAGAGTGCCCACTTGCCAGACCCTTTGTCCGCACAGCCTTCTATACCCTGTCCCACCTTTGACCCCGAGGATGCCACTGTACAGACTGCTCTTGGCATGCCTCGTGTAGATGCTGATTCCTACTTCCTCCCTTGATGGAGGAGGTCCAAAACTTCAAAAAATATTGACTAAACCCGAAGTGGTGGCCACTATTCATGAGATCATCCGTGCCCCACTTCAATAGGCCATGACTGATTTATCTGCTCCCCTTCCCAAGAAGAGAAAGCGGAGGAGCATATTTGAGCATCATATCTTGACCATGGCTACTGCCCACACCATCACACACCGTTCCATTCCTAGGAAAAAAACTGCCACACCTTTCATTAGTTGCACCATCTCTGACCACACATGTGATCACACTCTCCTCGACGGCGGTGCTTCGATTATCATATTACCCTTCTCGCCGGTACAGTCTCTTCACTTAGGGCCTCTCAAGAAGACCAGGATGATATTTCAGTTTGCTGATGGATCTATCAAGAGGCCGAAGGGTATCCTTGAAAACGCCGTCATTTCAATTCAGGACACGAGCTACAATGTTGACTTTGTTGTATTGCCCATGGAGACCTCCACAGGGGAGCACTCTCCAATAATCCTGGGACGACCATTCCTCACCTCAGCGAGGGTCGTTATTAATTACGGATCAGAAGAGATTCGCTTCCGTCCTGTTGACGAAAGCAAAGTGTTGATCACCACACAGACTGTTGACCACAGACCTGCATCTGATGAACCTTAACCTATCTTGGCTGACCCCGAGGACTATGATCCATATGAGGATATCAGAGAAACTTTCTTTATGACCGATGATGAGACCCGAGAATTCCTCTTCAGGGAGGAAGTCTCGGAAAACATAGACCTTGGAGTTTCTGCTTCTTCTGATTAGCGTTGTGTTGATGACATCCACGGGATTTACATGATTAATACCATCAAGCAGAGGGCAGGTTCAGAGATTATACAGGACGAACATGATTTGACTATTTCCACTGACAGGTCCGTTCATGTTTACTTATATTCAGATAAAACAATTGCTGAATTTGATTTAGTTTCTTTTATTCGGGAATTTGGTCCTTTTGATGATAAAGATGATCCGGTTGAGATTATTGAGGATGAACATAGTTCGACTACTTCCATTGATGAGTTCGTTCCTTTTGGTTTTGACCTGGACGAGACCTCACAGGACGACATTGATTACACTTCTTCCAATGATGATGGGTTCGTCCAATTCCACTTTGATATCAGCGAGACTCCCAAGGCCGGACCTAGTCATACTTCTTCCACTACCTCGTTTGTGCCTTCACACCCTAGGGCCACTGAGGACCTTCACCCTGTCGACCCTGATCGGTTAGTGTCATATGAGGACCCCGATGTCGACCTATACCATATTAGATCCATTCCTCAACGGGGCCACTAAGGACCTTCACCCTGTCGACCCTGATCGGTTAGTGTCATATGAGGACCCCGATGTCGACCTATACCATATTAGATCCATTCCTCAACGGTCCCACAAGAAGGTTCGCTTTCAACCTTCTTGACCATTTGTATATCCACTATGTAGTATATTCTCTTTTGTTCACCTCCGTCCATCTACCTTTTTACTCATCCACCCATTCTCGTGTTTGCCTTGCTTAGGAGTACTTTGTCCTAAGTATAGGGGGATGGACGAGTCGAGTGTTCATCGTTCAGTTTCATCACTCATATTGTTGCCTATACTTAGGGCTTCTTTACCCTAAGTATAGGGGGAGTGATGCGTACATCCATTTCTATCTTCTTCCATCTTCTAATCTCTTTTCTTCTTTTCCTCTTCTATTTTCTTTGTCTACCAAAAAGGTGTCGCCCCTTTTTGTTAGTCTTTTATACTTAGGAAGTACTTTGTCCTAAGTATAGGGGGTGTGCACCTCGAGTGATTCTATTCTTCGATCCTCTCCATTGTCTCTTCTTCTTGTCTATACTTAGGGATATCTTACCCTAAGTATAGGGGGAGACAGTCTAAGTACGATCTGTTCATTCCCACCCTTGACCCTCGTTTTGTGTACAGTTTGCTATACTTAGGATTATTTGATCCTAAGTATATTGGGACGGTCAACTTCTCATTTATTAATTCATTTATTTGTTCCTTATTCTTTAGATTTTCCTATACTAAATATGAGTTATGTCTTATCTTTTCTCTCCGATCTATGAGGACATAACTCAAGTTAAGTATAGGAGGGTTGTATATACTACGTATATACTTTAGCAATAACTCATACTTTCGCATTTCTAATAAATATGGCTAATTAATACAACTAAATTCATTAGAAATACTTAATAAAAAGAAGTGATTATTCCTCAAATTCTTTTTGTATTTACTGATTAATAAATCATGTGAAAATATTTTTTGCAAAATGTTTGAAAAATAGTTTGAAAATCTTTGTGAAAAATCTTTTGAAAACTATTTGGATAACATTTTGTTACATATTTTCAACCTTTGTAAAATATTTTGATTGTAAAAGTATTTTCTTTGTGTAAAATAAAATGGTTGAAAAACGATTTGCAAATGGTTGCATAAATATTTGAAAAACCTATATATACTATTTGGAAAACCTTTGCAAAATGATTTTCAAATGTGTGTACATGTTTGTAAAATTTTTGTAAAAATTATTTTGGACTATAGTTTTCAAAATTATTTGAAAAACCCTTGTTAAATAAGTTTGATGAATACTTACATATCACCTAAAATTCTCTATGTGTATATCTATAAAATCGACCACTTACCCTTGTAAATTCTTAAAATCCAATTCTTGTAAATAAAAGATACATCCCCATGTAAATATTTGTACCTAGTTTTTAGCCAAAACCTTTTGTTTTCAAAAATCCCAAAAACGTTTGCAAAAGTAAAATAACTAAAACATTTGAAAAACCTTTTTGAAAAATCTAAAAAATGCATATGCATCATTTTTTCAAAAATCCATAAAAAGTTCAAAATCTTTGAAAATAGCATAACAAAAATATTTTCTGCATAACATTTGCATAGCATTCACATTTTTTGGATTGATTTTGATTGTTGAACGAGTCTAAATAAAATCCGAAGATTGGAGCTTGGTTGGACCTTAAATCCATCTAATTAACAGGAACCTTATAGTAGCTGGAATTGAGGTACTTCAGGTCCAGTTGACTTAATTCTTTGAGGATCACGAGACTTGGTTCTATGGATTCTTGATTGCCTAAGTAGAGTATTTCGGAGCACATGCACGACTCTTGTTGATAATGACCTAACTTGGACACCTGCACATTTCACTTGGCTCAACTCAGTTGAAGTGGTGAGGAGGTTGGATTTGTTGGTATGAAACACACACAGGTGGAATCACTTGTCCTCCTCTAGGGAGGGAAGTGCATCCCAACCCGTCCAGTGATGATGAGTTTCGAGGATAGGATATTGTGGGTTGCAATAAAGCTTCAAAAGAGGGATAGTCTACTGGCTCAAGAGGAAAAACTCCCTATGTAAATGTGTTGTATATAGTATTCAAAAAAATACAAAAAGCAAAAATTCCAAAAAAGTGGACAGGCTTGCACAAAAATAAAAATGCCTGCCGGAGTGTACATATGTGTATAGTCAAATAAGCAAGCTTGAGCTTCAAAGTCAAATCATGTGAGCATGCAGCTGGATGACTTGACTACACGGGTCTTGCATCCTAGGGTAGGTGGTTACACTGGCTACCATCCATTCTTCTCTTCACCTCCTCCTCTTGAGCTGGTTGCCACTTGAACTTAGAAGGGAATACCCCGCTCCTTGAGGAATGAGTTGTTGGATTGGGGGATCATTGGGTTGTCATATCGGAGAAGTCAGTCTCTTTGTCACTTCAGTTGGGGAGAGCCACTATCACTTACACTGTACGAGTCGGATTCATAGTCATAAGGGTTTGCGTATGAGTTGAAATATTTCTGACCTGGTCATTGAGGAGACTTGAATAGATTTTTGGGATTCTCGAAGGCTGTTGGATTTCAAATCCGATTCCCATTAAGTTTTTGCCCGCACTAAAATTACAAAGGTCCGACTTAAGCTCCAAACTTTGATTTTGTGAAGACAAGTTTGATAATTAAATGTAATCCACATTTTCTTCTTTTTCTTTTCATTGTTTTTGTTTTCTACACTTTTTGCATAAGTGTTTGCTAGGGACTAGCAAAGGCAAGTATAGGGGGATGATGAATCTACGTTTCATCATCTTTATTCTATCATTTTGGACTTAAAAACCCTAGTAAATGCATGTAAATAGCGTTAATTCATGCATTTTATCATCCATGCATATTTGTGTAAATAGTGTATAAAATGCGGTTTTTAAAGCCAAAATTATAGAATAAAGAAAAGAAAAGAAAACGAATAAAATACTGTAAATATTTTATTACCCAAAACCCCGAGACCTAGGCATCTCGATGACTAGGTCAATAAGGAATAAAGTAGGGGGAGATAAGGGCCAAGATACAATAAAATTTCCTTTTATTTAATTCATTCTTTATTCATTTTGAGACCTATTTTTAGTTCCACTTTATATACTTCAAATAAAGAAACTTTGAACATGAAAGTTGTAGATAATTAAATACAGAAAGTTACAAAATTAGTTTCACACAAAAACAATGTACAGATAAAAAGTTATGATCTAAATAATTTTCCAGAATCCCAACTTCCCAGACCTGTTTCTCTCAAATAAAAACTCCAAATGTATAAAACTCACTTTAATTGTATATAATTTTCAATAAACTATTTAATGAAAGTGGTTTCTTATTTTGCGAAGCTACAGAAAGTTGAGTTTTGGACCCCCCCATTGTATACTTGTACAGATTAAAATATTCATTTTATTAATTATTATTTATTTTTACAATTTTATATTTTTATAATTTTATAAATATTTTTTATAATTTATATATGTATTAAAACATGAATAAAAACATAAATAAAATAAAAAAATAAAATACTTGTGTATAAAACATAGGTATAATACCTGTTAGGATACCTACATAATTAATACTTCTATTTTATTAAGTGTATAAAGTACATGAGAAAAATAAAATAAAAATATATTTAAGTGTATAAAAATAAGTTATAAATTTATAAAATAATAAACAAAATAAATAAAATCAAATATACAAAATAAAAATAAAACATAAATATATATATATATATATGTATATATATATGTATGTATATCTATATAGGCCTAAAAAGGTAACTTGTAATTTTTTACCTCTAAAAAAATAAATAAAAATCATATTAAAATACTTCAAAGATAATAAACAGTTTTTATTTAATAAACGAAAATTAATAAATTCATCTTCTATTTTAAATTGAATTTTTAATTCTTTTTTCCAAAGGTTTATCCTGGTTGGTCCACGTGGACCAACCAAGAGGCTCGGACCGTTGACTGGAGGTCAACTGTCTGACCCCCCTCTGTAGCCTTGTCAAAACGTTGTTTTGACCCATGTTCGCGATTTTTTCGAGGCATATCCTTTCATCTTCTCGTGATAGATCCTACATGACTTTTGTTCACCATATATCAAGGAATCACGCCCAGGGGTCGTCTTGGGGCGTGGATCATCGAGTTGACCGCCATGCCTCTTCTTTGGAGCCTCATCACTATCTATTCAAAAGACCCCTTCCTCTTCCCCTCTCTCTTTGAACCACTTCCTGGCCGTGCTTAGACATCCGAGATCTTCAAGGTTTCACTCCACTGACAGGGGAGTATTTACCCCTCTCGTTGAGGTACGGCGAAGGACCAGGAGGGTGGCTTCCATCTCCAGCCAAGCTTGGTCGTGAGGTTTACCGTGGGTTTTTAACCCTTTAGGTTTCACATTTTAATCCATTTTCCTGCTTGTTTTCTCCCAGTAGTCGTAGAAAGCATTTACCATCCTCCATTTCGATCATTACGCCACCTTTCACTTCCGCCATCACCTCACCGGAGCTAGCTCCGATGAGCTCCTCCCCTACCGCTCTTCGCCTTCTCCCGCTGCTGGTTGGGGCGAGGCAATTTTCCCTTGCCTCCCTTAACCATTTTTGCAGGTTGCAGAAGGAAAAGCACCCACCTTGGGAGGGTCGATTTTGAAGGAAGAGGAACATGGACCGCCATCTCAGTCCTCGACTCCGTCGCACGGCACATGTGCTCTTCGAGCCATTCTGGCTCTGTTGATAGGTCGGAGACACTTCCAGGAGTTGAAGGAAGCCTTCTGCGGCGAGGACGGTGGCCGGAGCAACGCCCTAGCATCGATTGAAGTTCATCTGGGGCCGTGTTCTTCCCTGTTCTTGCAGGGAGGCTTGCGGTCATCCGATTGAGCTCCACCTCCAGATTCTCCAGTTATCGTCGGATCAGACGCACCAGAGCCGTTCGTCATCTGAAGATCCTCTAATCTCGGCCGTTAGACCGAAGCGGTATCGGCGCTTCCTGAGCCGACGCGTGGCAAGTCAAGCCATATCAGCCATCCGATCCGCGCGTGAGGGGTATTTTACGCTCAAACCCCCACATCCTTTTGTATTTCATTTTAGTCCAGACAAACTTTTTGGTTAAGTGTAATAGTTTTGTATAATATGCACGTAAGCCCCTTAAACTTTGCATGATTGCTGACAGGTCCTTGGCCACGTCATCTCACATGACACGCGCACGTGAGGTGCATGGTCATTTTGGAGGACCACCCTTGTGGTTTTGGGTATTTCAAATTAGTGCACTTACATTTCTATGTAGTTATAAATTTCTGGCATTTTTGCATCTTAGCCCCTGAAATTTCTTATATTGCATTTAAATCCTCGCCATACCATGTGCGTGTCACGTGGTCTCTAGCGTTTTTGCCGACATAACTCTTGCGTTTCGGACTATTTGCGAATAACACCCTTGCTAGTAGTTTAGTTTCTCTTTGTTTTCTCTATTAATTGCATGCATCTATAAAATTCCAAAAATCACCAAAAAATACCATAGGCTCCTGTTTTGTTGCTTTTTAACGCTATATTTTTGCTTTGCATTTTTATTGCATTTGATTATTTATAAAAATTCAAAAACATGCATTTTCTTTACTCTTTGCATTAGAAAATACATAAAAATTAGAAAACATTTTTGAAAAATTCCAAAAAAAATTATATTTTGTGTGTTGATGAATCCCACTTCATCACCCTTTATTCCTTTATTTTAGCTAGAAACTTGAGCAAAAATGCATTGTAAATAAGTGTAAATATCATAAAATACCAAAATACATGCATCATGTAAATATGCATAATTAGCATGATTTTGTGCCAAAATAAAGGAATAAAGGAACACAAGAAAAAGAGGGAAATATTTAGAATAAATATTGAGCGACCTAATCCCAAGGGAGGGCTCAGCATGGGCCTGACCGCAAAAAGAACCAAGTAGAGAGAGATAGGGTCAATCTCATGTGTGTACATATACCTGTGTATAGAAATAAATTATTTTCCTCTAAATAAAAATGTTTTTAATTTTTTTGTACATATTTGTAAATAGAAAACTAAAACAAAAATAGGGAAAACAAAATAAAAATAAAAAGAAATAAAATTCCCTTCATCAGTTTATATAAACCATGTATATAGAATAACCTATCTATTTATTTTCCCCTTGTAAATAATTAATAAAAATACAATAAAAATATTTCCATATTCCACATTTCATGGTGTAAATAAATAAATAAATAATAGAAAATTAAAAATAAAATACAAGAAAATAAAAAAGAAATAAAACAAAAACCAAAATCCACCTTGTATATATACCATGTAAACATGTATACAAAAGTATTTATTTAATCTATGTAAATAAACAATAAAAATAAAATAAAAATCCCCTTTTATTCCAAAATTTATTCTATAAATAAATAAAATTTAAAATTAGAATAAATGTACAAAAAAATTAAAAATAAAAATAAAAAATAAATACATGTATAGACTTGTATATAATAATAATATAATGTAAATACATAAATTATTTTTCAAAAAAATAAATAAAAATCATTAAAAACAATTTGAAAATAGATAAACATTTTTCATGTTTTAAGTTTTTCGAAATAAAGTCATTTATTAATTTTTATTGAATTTCTAAAACTTTAATAAAAGCTGAATTCTGATTGGTCCACGGGGGATTGTTGACCCCCGGTCAACTCTCCCCCGCGGACCTCTTTCCCCACGAATCTCGCAGCCGACCCGTTTTCGCCCATTTTCCCACGCGTGATCCGAGCACCAAATACCCAAACCCTGGGATCCAATTGTTCCCTGTAGATCCGAGACCTTCGCCAGAGCTTTTGCCGAGGGGTCCGTGCTTCACCAAGCCGGACCCGCCGCCTTCTTCTCGGACCTGCAGGAGTATATAACCCCACCTCCGCCGCACTTTACCAGTCATCTTTGGCACTGCTCCTTCGTCCCAGACCCTCCACCTTACTCCCTGGAGTGACAGCTTCGCGAGGGAGGTGTCGAAGAGAGGAGAGGAAGCTTCTCGTCACTAATCCGACGACCCCTTGTCGCCGTGCACCGCTGCGAGGTGCGCCAGAGCCTCGGGCACTGACGACCCTTCAAGGCTACGACCCAGAGCTCCCTGAGCTCGTCCTCAGTCGACTACATCCGCCAGGTACCCTCGAATCCCCTTAGTTTTCCCTAATTTCCGATTATGCCCAATTCATTTCGTCACCGTCGCCGATCAATTCACGCCCACCTATTCATCAATTCAATCATCGGACGACACTATCATATCCGTGAGACCTCTCTCCACGTTCTGCACCCACTCACCCCCCTTGGTTCTCCCCGGAACCAAGGTTCGACCTTCACCGTCGTCGCCTCGCCGGAGGTCATCCACCCGACTCACCCACGCACCCATTCCACCTCTAACCGGGTCGAGGCAGTTTTCCCTCGACCCAGGAAGATCTTGGTGCCCTTTTGCAGGTCAAAGGACTCCATCTGGGGGTCAAGTCATCTACGCCCAGGAGCTTCCTCCCTCCGCCGTCGCCGGGTCGCTCCGGTGGTCGCCAGCCTCATCGGAGGGTTCATCAGTTGCGGAGCATCGAGGCGGAGCTCTTCCATATCTCAGCAGCCCCAGAGGAGGCCTCCATCGCGCGCACGGAGCCGGCAAAGCTCGCCGACGAACTGTTTTTGGAGGACCCTCCTCCGCCGTCCGTTCAGCCTCGACGCTCCAGATCCCATCTCAGCCATCTACTTGAGGAGCGCCAGCCACCGTCAGATCCATCCAGGAGCTGATCGGACCGTCAAATCCCAGAGGAGAGGCGTACACACACCAGAGCCATCAGATCATCCACGTGGCGCGCCCTCGTCCGCCAGATCCACGCCAGGGTTCTTCGAAGAGGCATAAGCGCTCCTCCACCGTTCGATATCACACGTGGCACGCCTCCAGCTGAAGATCTGAATAAGGGGTATTTTTTCCCTTAGGCCCCTTCTCTTTTAGCGTTTATTAGTTAGTCCTGTAAATATTGTTGTATGTTGTTTTTAATTAGGGTAATTTGCACTCTGGACCTTCATGTTTTCCGTATTTGCATTTTAGTCCTTATATATGTGGACCACGTGCATCGACACATGAGGATTTGGTATATTTGCATTTGGTGCCCTGAGGTTTCTTTGTGTTATTGTTTGAATGCTTTGAAATAATAATTACACTTATACCCCTCTGTGCCTGATTGATGTGCCCCACGCGTGATTTGTTGGACATTTTGCACGAGGGGCCCTGGGTTTTATTTACTTGTCACCGTTTGGCCCCTGCAACTATTTTTCCTTGCATTTAGGTCCCTGTGCACTATGAGCCTTTGTTTGATTTAAATAAAATTTCAAATTAAACCCAAATTGCGTAAAATTTGGACACATGGTGCCACTGTGTAAAAATTTCCCTAAATTTTAGGTACATTTTTTAGGCTTTTTGATATTTTTAATAATTCAAAAATCGTGATTTTTCTACTGTCTGATTTAGAAAATCAAACAAAAATATAAAAACTCTTTTAAAAATTACAAAAAATTAGTGTAATTTAATTTTAGTGTCTTTCAATTTCTTTCCATTTTTCGTGATTTTTGGATATATAAAACCCTAAAAATTGTAAAACCCTAAAAATCTTATAAAAATTCTACAAAATTCTAAAAAATCCAAAAAATATAAACTCTTTTTGTGAATTTTCTTTGTTATTTATACTTGTCATAAAAATTACCTCTAGGCTTTTACAGATCAATTTGCTATTTTAAATTGATCTTTCAAGCTTGGCTGGACAGATTGCTCCTGTTTTTGGCTTTCTTGATTTTTAAAAAATCATATAAAAATTAAAAAATTCTGAAAAATTCACCAAAAACATTAAAAAACCTAAAAAACTTAAAAACATTTTTGATTTGAATTTTTGGAGAGTTTTGGAGTGATTAAATAATTTGTTGAGTTGTGCTTGTGTGCCTTTTTCTTATTTTTCCCTTATTACTAAAAATCCAAAAAATATAAAAACAACTAAAAACCCACCAAAAATACATTTTTCTTCTCATTTTTGATCTTAACTACTTCGTAGGCCGCAAGGCCAATTCATGCTCCCTGAGTCCGTCCCTGGGTGCTACACCAGGCTAATCTCATAGCTAGGACCGTTATAGCTTGATTTCCTTGATTTTATATCTTTTTGATTGGTGGTCTGTTTCACAATTTTCTTGATTGACCGATCCCTCTCGATCCAGGTCGCAACGACCCTAGAGTGATTACTTTGCCCGGATTGACTTGTGATTGTTCGGTTCAATCAGAATGGCACCGTTGTCGGGGAGCACGACTTAGTAGTCATTGTCGATATTTCCGCGGTTTTTCTTTTTCGCGGCTTTTTGTAGATATATTTTATTTGATTGATTTATTATATTTTCTGGACTGACACGCCTTTGTTTCTGTTTCTTGCGAGGGCCAGTGGCCCGAGGCGGCTTCTTCGGAAGCCGACGCAACCGCGGAAGTCGGAGGCGGCTTCCTTCCCTTCGAAGCCACAGGAGGACGCGAGGAATCAAACAGGAGTGTGGGAGCCGCGGAATAGCCGCGGGAGTAGCTAGATTAGATTAATTTCCTTTTTTAGCACATTTATTAATTTGTAATAATACAGGGACAGAGTCTTGGACACTTGACGGTTTTCGGGGTCTGTTTCGTCGAGCACCGGTGTGCTCGAGAGACCTCACCGAGTTTTCACGGGTTTTTGTGGTTTTTGACCATTTATTTATTGCTTATTCGATTTACGCAGTTTTCGGCCTTAACTTAGGATTTTCCTTGATTGTGATGTAATTAATTAGGATCCAAACAACTTAATATCTGTCTGTACCCATAGTTCGAATAATTGGATCTAATTAATTAATTCACAAGAAAAAGCCGACTTATTAGAGCTCTGGTCCACGTGCCTTGAGGAATCACATACAGCGCGCGCAGGATCTGTTGTGGCAGACACCGAGTGGCTCCCAAGATAGGACTCCGGACCTAGGCTCGAGTACCCGGCTACAGTTCTTTCGTGTAGAAATTGCTCTGCTAGGGACGGTTTTCCGCGTGCATCATATAGGTAGTTTATATTCAGTCTTTTATTTTATACGCGGATTACCCTACATGTAGACTGCTGGAGTCAGGTACGCATTTCTTACTCTGCATGCATCATTGATTCCCACGCATCAACTTTTTTGTCTTCTCCGTCGGTTTTTGGACTAAAAATAATCTGAAGAACCGAAAAATTTGTTAGGCATTGCTTTTATCTGAAAAATACCTAAAAAGAAAAACTATAAAATTGGGACTGCTAAACAAACTTGAACCTAAAAGACATCTCACTTAAAAATCTGTCTTGGGGAGAGCAACCCCCTCATTGTCTGGTTTGATTGCGCGAGAGAGAGACCCGCACACTTGGCTAGAGCCACATCCGAGCCCCGATCATACTACCGACCTTTTATACGGGACAGTCTGGTTGGCGGATTGGATTCCTATCAGATCACGTAACCGCTCTGATATCCTGACATGATCACCTAAATAAAATTGACAAGATAATTGACCGAACTCTTACGATCTTCAGCTCAGCGTGGAGTAGGTGAATTCGAGGTTTGTTTTCTCATCCTGTTTGTTTCCAGATACCATCCGCCCGACTCGCTAGATCAAGATGATGGGCAGGAGGTCTCTTAGGTAGCCTCTGGCTGCACCGCTTTTCAGCACTCCAGCCCGCTCATCTAGGTTGGTTCGTGAGAGCCCATACCCGCTCTCCGAACCCGAGTTCGATTACGTCCTGTTCCCCCTTGACCACCCTTCTTCCTGTCCTGAGATGCCAGTGCCAGATGGGAGTCGACAGACAGATGATATTTCGGCATCTGAGTTTGGGTCTTTTGCCTTTGCAGAGACCATAGCCAGCAGCGAGGATCGCACTGAGGGTCAGAGGCCAGAGACGACGACCTATGTTATGGACCAGGGTGCGATCAACACCACCATGTTAGCCTCCCTCGAGACGATGCAACGACACATACGAGACCAGAAGGCTTTCATGGTGGACATGAGGAGAGAGATGGAGAGACTGAGAGCCGCAGCAGATCAGTCGAGAGCCGCGGGAGGAGGAGCAGCAGATCAGCCAGGAGGAGGAGCAGGAGGAGGCCAGCCAGCAGCAGAGCCGCCGAGACCGATGCGGGAGTTGCACAACCCCTGATCGACTCAGCACACAGCTGGGTGGTACATCCGGCCATCGTGGGGGACTTCAAGTTCCCCTCGAACACACTTCAGTTGCTTCCCCGCTTCCACGGGCTCACCACGGAGGAGCCCCATCTCCATCTCCAGGAGTTTATGATGATCTGCAGCACCATCCACGACAAACAGGTGGACGAGGACACCATCCGTACGATTGCCTTTCCCTTTTCACTGGCAGATAGAGCAGCCACCTGGCTGAAGCATTTGGGGAAGTTTGTATACACCTAGGAGAAGCTCCGCACCGAGTACTTGCACAAGTACTATCCACTCGGGTGGACCAATGTAGTGCGGGTCCTGATCAGCAACTTCTCCATGCTCCACAACGAACAGTTTCACGAGGCATGGGAGAGGTTCAGAGAGCTTACCAACCGATACCCACACCACGATATCACGAAGCCGAACCTAGTTCAGAGCTTCTTCTGCGGGTTGACACCAGAGCTGCAAGGCCAGGTGACGAACACAGATGACCTACCCTTGTTAATGTTGTCGAATTAACCGCATGAATCGATTAATAATCGAATGAATTAATATGTGGTTTTATGTTTATTTATCCTGGGAAAGCCCTAGGGTCGACTAAAGGAGGCAAAGGAACAACTCGGGACCAAGTTAGATGGACTAGATTGCGGTTTTCCAAGTGGGATTTTTTTATTTTTTATGCAATAAAAATGCCGAATGCAATGATGCGAATGAACTAGGTTATTAAAAAATCAACAATATAGCCAAATTTAATTTTAATCTGAAATTAATTCAAATTGACAAAATTGTATTTTTCCTGTAAACCTAATCCAATAATGAATGCAAATGTATTTTTTTTTGAAATTTTTAGATTTAAAATGCACAAATGAAAAATGCAAACTTTTTTTGGGGTTTTTAAGTAATTTTTCATGCAAATGTTGTGCAAAAATTATGAAAAAATTATTGGAAGATAAACATGATGAAATTAAGCTACACTTATATTTTTGGAATTTTCTGACACTTTTTGATTTTTTATGAGTCTTTTACTGAAAATAGAGTAACGGTGAGTATTTAATTCCTAATAAATCCACAAAATAAAATTATCCAAATATTGATTTATCTCAAATAGATATTTTGATAAGGACTACAAGAGAGTTCAAATTTCTCAAAAATATAATTCGTGGATTTGATTAAAAATCAATTACAGAAATCACTGTGCAATTTATTTTATGCACAAAACAACTCCTAATTGGACGAAATTTGGATTGTAATTAAAGCATAATTAAATACATCATTCACAATTATTTCACAAGTTTTGGAGGAAAAAATAACTTTGTGCGAATTTCGGAGCTTAAATGAGCAAAATATCACTGATTTTCACTCTCTGATTTTTAATAAAATGTCAAAGCTCACAAAAATACAATTAAATAGCCAAGAGATAAAGATTTAGTTTCTCTACAACACACTATTTTTTGATAAAAAGTGACGCAAAAATATTATCCAAATTAACACTCAAAGATAGGGGTGTCTTCGGAATTACAAAATCGAAGTTGAAAATGCTGAAATGAGAATAAGGATGCTTTTGCAATCAAATAAAAATGATGGACTAACAATGCAATTTTTACGAAATAAATAAAATGACTTCTTTATTCTCCTTCAAGCAGGGGCGGCTAGGACTACGTGGGAGGCACTTTGGGAGGCTGCCAAAGGCGGAAGAGGAGGGTGGCGACGTTTGCGGGCGACGCACGGATCGCGCGGGGGCGGCTGGCCAGCGGTGGCGCACGAGGAGGCGGGGCGGAGAAATCAAAGAGGTATCATTGTTGTTTGGATTATGTTGATGACATTGTTGTGATTGGCAGCGATGAACAGGGCATTCAAGCAACTAAGGATTTCCTTGGCCAACAGTTTGTTACCAAGGACCTTGGCACGCTTCGTTATTTCCTTGGCTTGGAGTTTGCACGGAATCAAGAGGGTATGGTTATGACATAAAGAAAGTATGTAACTGACCTTCTATCTGAGACATGCATGACATGATGTAGACCAGCTACTACACCAATGGATCCTAATGCTAGGATCTATGATGATGACTCCGAGGAGGTGGACAACAATAAGGAACTATTATATGTTACTATTACCAGATCTGATATATCATTCGCTGTGAGTAGAGTCAACCAGTTTATGGAGAAACCTAGACATGCACACATGGATGTAGTTTGCATGATCTTGAGATATCTGAAGTCATCTCCAGGTACATGTCTTCTTTTTGAGAAGAGATACGTCTCTCACAATTATTGGATGTGCAAATGCATATTATGTTGGGTGTTCCAAGGACAGGAAGTCCACTTCATGCTTCATTGTGTTTGTTGGTAGCTCATTGGTTTCATGGAAGAGTAAGAAACAAATAGTTGTTACTTGATCTAGCGTTGAATCAGAATATACAACCATGTCCCAAGGTAGTATAGAAATGATGTGGGTCAAGTCTGTCCTGACTGACCTAACTATTGAGATGGCTCTTCCTATGCATCTCAAATGTGATAATCAAGCGGCCCTGTTCATAGCAAATAATCCAATATTCTATGAGAGAACAAAGCACATTGAAGTAGACTATCACAACACTCGTGATTTGATTCAAAAGGGGCTTATTTCCACGTCTCATGTTGCTTCAGGTGATCAAATTGCAGACATGTTTACCAAAGCTCTCGCGAGAGGTACATTTCACCGATGTTGTACCATGCTGAGCATGATAGATATATATATGCTCCAGCTTGAGGGGAAGTGTTACGATTCTTATATCTTGTTATCTTTTATTTATATTGTTTATTTCTTCAGTCTTGTTTATGTAATTTACCCTTTGGGCTTTTCTCCTATATAAGAGAGCTCTCGATAAAAAAATGACAAGATGAAGATATAGAATTCTTACTTGTGTGGTTTGCCGGATTGTGGAGCCACGGTGTACGGCTTCCGCCTATTGCCTCGAGGAGATGGCGGTTGCTCCGAAGCTTGAGCGAGTCCGATTGGAATCTCGCGACACGGCAATGGTGATGTCGCGGATCTCGCCTGAAAGGTTGTCGTCGCTCAACTTGTCTCCTTCATCTGTCACCTGTAGGTTGAAGAGGCTCGACCTCTCTTCTCTCGAATCGGCAGATGAAGAATAATGGAGGAGGAGATGGGAATATAAAGAGGAGGGAGGAAGTTAGAAATAGGTGGAGAAGATGGAGGGATGGTCGAGTTAGTGGTGACTTGGAGTAGGGAGTAAGAAAAGAAGGGGTAAAAGGGAAAAATAATATAATATAAGTAAAATAAGTAGGCTACTAAAAATAACAATAATTAATAATAATTAAAATAATAAAATCCGAAAATAATAAAAAAATAAATCCGAAAATAATAAAATAAATTCGAAAATAAAGAAAATGGGGTGACATGTGGCGGCTCCAGGAGCTGCCACATGTCGCTCCTAGAAAATTAAAGATTAAATGTAAAGAAGATGAAAAAGAAATAACAAAAGAGATTAAATCAAAAAGTGGTCAACACAAAAGTTACTCGTCTCGACGAAATCTATAACTTTCATGAAGGGCCAAAAATCAAATGAGATCATCTGTACAAAAATGTATTTTTGGGTGGTACCTTATAGATATAAAATACCGTATTTTATCTTTGTAATTTTTTTGTCATTTTAAAAGAGAGAAAATCAATATAAAGTTAGAAAAAATATGAGAGGAATATTTATAGCTTAATCTAATTTTTTTAGATTTTAATAATGAAGAAAATAAAAAGGATAAAATATAGGGATAAAACGGTCATTATGTACAATGTACAAAAGGGGCCCAAAACCCAAGTTTAGCATACGAGCTCCGATTTTAATGAAATTGGTCTTGTTTCGAAGATCTTTGAATGTATATTACTTTAAAAGTGAGTAGACCTAATTCGGAGGTCGTATGAGAGAGATATGCGTATTTTAAGGCTCCTAGTTGCAAACTTGGATTGGGGTTTTATTGGTCAATTTTACAAATTAGTATTTTTTTGATATTTTTTTAATTAGTGTTAGTAATATATACACTATAGAGTTGGTTTTATTGGATTTGGAGTTAGTATAAAATATATACAAATAAGGTATTTTCGCTAATATACAGGTGAATATTTACAAGTGAAATTGGCTTCTTATTTAATGAAATATGAGTGCCAAAATGCAGATATTATGCTTGCATGCATGAATTCTAATTATGCAAGATAAGGGGAAATATGCAGCTAATTACTCCGGAACAAAGTTCTATTTTTTTAACTTTTAGAGTGACGAATCACAGATTCATCAACCACCCCCTATACTTAAACCTTGCTCGTCCCCTAGCAACTAAAATGAAATGCAAGAGTGAAATGAGATTAGGTTCCATACCAAGGTCATGAACAAAAGGTGAAAATGGAGCTTGACTCGACCTTTGGATTAATTGTGTGGCGGAACCTTATTGGGATCTAAATTTAAGACCTAACAGACTTCAAGTTCCACAAGCCTTCTATTCAAGACGCCTCTACAGTCAGGTCAGAACAAATCTTCAAACGCAAATTTTTGATGATTATGATTCTTACTTGTACTGTGTAAGTGATATGTAACTCTCCACATCAGAAATGGCTCAGAACCAACCTCCTCTAACAAGGTAACTCAATAACCAGATCCAGTAACTCTTTCCTCGAGGAGCAAGGTATTCCCTTCTAAGTTCAATTGCAACCAGCTCAAGAGGAGGGGGTTGAGAAAAGAATGGACGATAGCCAGTGTAGCTACCTATCCCGGGATGCCTGACCAGTGTAGCCAAGTCATCCAGCTGCAGACTTCTTGCTAATATACATACTCCGAGAGGCATTTTTTTTGGCATGTCTACTTTTTTTTGGAGTTCTTGCATTTTCCCTTTTTTCTTTGAAACTATATACAAGGTGCAGCATGTACATCAGGAGTTTTTCCTCTTGAGCCAGTAGACTATCCCTCTTTTGAAGCATTATTGCAACCCACAGCATCCTGTCCTCGGACTTCAACACCACCAGACTAGGTTGAGATGCACTACCCTCCCTAGAGGAGGACGGGTGTTTCCACCCGTGTGCTACTCCAAGCTAAAGGATTCTACCTCCTCACCACCTCATCAATGAAGAGCTATGTGCATTGTGCTTTGTCCAAGTTAGGTCACTGTCTAAAAGAATCATGTTCACGAGATATTCTACTTAGACTAATCAAGATGATATGTGAACATAGACTTGCGGACTCAAAGAATTAAGTCACTTGACCTGAGAAATCTTAACTCCAGCTCCTATAAGGTTCCTCTGAAATTAGGTGGATTAAGGTCAAATTAAGTCCATCCTCAATATCTACTCATAACTCGGTTAAGAATCCACCAGCTTTTCACCTTGCATATGCAAGATATGCAGATGAGGTGTAGATGACATGCTATGAATGAAATGCAAGGCTCTTTTGTTTTTTGAAATGCAAGGATGATATGCAAGAGTAAATAAGAAGCCTTTATTTTCAACATTTTTGTTTTATTTTCTGATATACAACAATTTTTACAATAATTTTTTAGTTTGTAATAATATACATAGTATACAAGTTTTTTTGGTATACATCCTATTTTACAACAAATTTTACAAAAGCATGTTTTACAACTTTTTGTACAAGTATTATACATATAGTACAATTTTTTTTGGTATACCTCCTATAATACAAGTGTTTTATGAGTATTATACAGTATATACAAGTGTATTTTACAAAAAAAAATTCTCAAATTTTTACCCACCCGTAACTTTTGCATAATATATACAAAAATACGCGAAAATATGCGAAAGTACGAGCTATGGGTAAAGTATATATGTAATATATACACGCCCCCTATACTTAGCGTGTGCTATGTCCTCAGAGCACGAAAAGCGATTAAAAAGACATAGCTCGGGCTAAGCGTAGGAGAGCTAAAATTACCAAAAGTATAAAAGTCGCTCTTCCCCCTATACTTAGGCTCTGGCACCTAAGTGTAGAAGAAGATCAAAAATAGGGCGGACGAGGACAAAAGGGGAAATGGATGAGTATATACAAGGCGGGCATCGGTCCCCCTTATACTTAGGCTCTGGTCAGCCTATGTATAGGACAGGAGTGAGTATGAGGACCGATGTGATCTGGAGGATGTACAATGAATAGATCAGGTCACACTCCCTCCTATACTTAGGATCTGATTATCCTAAGTATAGTCATAAAATGAAATGAGATGAGCCGGGGCGAGTGATTCGGATCACTAGGAAGGGAGAGAAAGAAAGTATATAAAAGAAAGAGTGAGAATATACAAGGATGAAGAAGGTTTGTGACGAACCTTCTTGCGGACGCGAGGAGGTGGATAATACACATATGTGTAGCTGTCGGAGTCGTCCTCAGATGAATAATAGTGAGGTGTAGGGATCGTCCAACGAGGGTCGACACACAGCTTCTTGCTTAGATACGGCTTAAGAACAGCCGAACTGAGCTCACTCATATAAATTACCTTGTCCGGACTTGATGAGGACTCCTCAGAAAATTCCTTCTCCGGTGTGTTGAAGGAAACTTTCTTAGTCGGTTTTCCAAAACTTGAATCAATGAGAGGGAGATAAGAGCGACGCGCCTTGAGAGGTTCGGAGGAACATCTCGAGGAATCAATTCTCGACTTCCTCTCACTAGATAGCTGACTAGAAGAGGGAGCAACCGTGTTTTCATGTGGAGTCAATTTAATCTTGGTTGTTTCCTTTAAAGGTCCGGGACGTGGTGTAGTGATGACCATTGATTCCTCATCAAATGAGTCACCATATAGATTGTAATATACCTGAAGGGTCAGCACATATCTCGGGAAGGTGCCAGTGGTCTCAGTTGGCTTGGCATTCTTGAGCTCTTGTGTCGGGTCATGAAAATGGAGCAATCAAAAAAGGTCATGTCCGACTTAATGATATCTTCTGATCGCGAATCCTCCTTAGAAGCTGTCACGGTGGTGGTGCAAGCAGTTGATGAAATGGAGGTGTGGGGAGTCTCAGAACCAACGGTCGTCCGGATAGTCGGTATCTCAGGTGTAGTAGAGAGGTGGAACTCATTCTCCTCTTGATGGTCACGACTATTAACGGATGTGCGGGTCACCTTAGAGTAAAGTGTATGAAAGAATGGGTGAGGTCGGAGTGCTCCCAATGCTGAAAAATCGATCTCCCGAGTCTCGTAATCTTTAGTCGCTTTAGCTGAGGCTAAGAACATCTTCCCGAGAATAATCGGAAATTGGGTGAACTCTCCTCGGTGCTCGATGTCAATAATCGTGAAGTCCACCTGGAGTAGAGCACCTTGGGAAGTAATGATGACTGAAATATTTCCTCTAGACCGTTTGATGGATCGATCAGCCAGCTAAACGATCTCTCTCGACTTTTTGATTGGCCTGAGTTTGAGTTTGTCAAACACAGAGGTCGGGAGGATATTTATCGGAAAGTCATCATCGATTCTTGCATGGGTAAAGGTGGTGTCTTTGATTTCACATTCCACTCGGGGCAACCGCTTCAGTCTGCGGCTCTTGGTCTTTCTCCCCATTACCAAGGAGGTGGCCATAGACACTATGTGTCTCTCAGTCCTTGTTCTCTTAGTACCTGACCTCTTGGGCATCAATTTACTCTTTACAAATCTCTTGAGGTCGGGGAAGTGATCTATGGCCTTTATTAAGGGAAGTTTAAAGGTCAATTCCTCATCGAGTTCTTCCCTTATGATAGGATCCAATTTTTTTAGGTCTATTTCATTTTTAATTTTTATGTGATTTTTTGGTTTTTCAATTTTTTTGGTATTTTTGATGGATGAATGATCATACTCTAGATTGGAGGGCAAGTGGTTAGTAGAAGAGGGAGATAGAATGGACTCCAGCTATACAGACGGTGTGGGCTCCCTGATGCTTGCTTTGTTTTCAACCTCAAAACTACTCATGTCTTTTCTCACTTTTATACCCAGGCTAGTAGAAATTGAATGCAATATTTCCATGACTTCTCTCAACTCTTTATCAAATGATTCATTTTTCTTAATAAGTCTAGAGATGTCATCCTCCACAAAATTCTCATGACAAATCATGAGAGAGTTCTGCTCAATTGGAGGATACTGCTGAGATATTGAGGTCTCATACTCAACACACCTAGACTCTGGCATGTAATGCTGGGTCGAGTATGGACTATCTGAATGACAGACATTGGTCGGAGCCTCATATGATGGAATCAATAAAGAGGGGGTTGATAGATTTAGTTCATGAGTCCAATCTTGTGAATGTATAGGCTCTCCAAATGAAGGCTGGTTAATGGAGACTTGATCACTAAAGTCAATCAAGTCTGGGAAATCAGGATTTGCAGGCCTCTCCTTTTGGTATGTTCGATCGACCATGTTGTGCCCCAAGGTCAAGTCGGGATTTGTATATGTAAATTGTTGTCTGGTCCCTACTTGATGTGAGAATGGGGGCATATAATTTTACCAATCATCTAGTGGATCCGGATTGTTAGAATATGGAGTAGGTGAGAAATGCGAAGAAGTGGAGAAGTCAGTCGAAGTTCTGACTTCATAATCGGATTGAGGTGGAACCGATCACGGGTACGAGTCTCCCGTGGATGGCAGAAGATACATGGAAGAAGGAGAAGGTGAAGATGAACAATAGAAAATACGCAATTATGCAGGATAACACACACGGACAGACACAAAGACAAACACAAGAGTAAACCCTGAGTACACACTCAACACGGTGAAGAACCCGAAAGCAAGGCCAATTAATCTTGTTAAATTTTAAGTGTGATTTTTCAAGCAAGATAGCAAGGATTTACGCGGCCTATAGGGAAGTCGTCTTAGAGCTGGATGTGTCTTCCCTATTTAACTTGTCGTCTAAGATACCGCCGGTCCTTCCTTTCTTCGCTCCTATCCCAATTTGATGGACTCAAAAACCATGCTCCTATCTACCTGCAAGCAGGTGGAGGCTGACAAGGCTGGAACTTCGCCCCGAAGGGTTACTAGCAACTTGTCGCGAAGTACCGCTGGTTCACCCCTGACTACTCACGAACAAGTGGAGGCTACTTGGTACTAGTAAGTGAATCTAAAAATATTCAACTCGTGATATTTGCTAGGATCAGTTGGCCCATGATATGGAAGGTGAGGATTTGGCTCTGCTTTAAGTTGTTCACACACACTCAAGTACCCTCACTCAGCCTGAAAACAAGGTCGGGGTTACTCTCTCGCAAACAAGGGTTAATTTTAGTCAATTTTTTTGTTCCAATTCAATTAGCAGTCCCGATTTTTAGAGATTAGTTATCACTAATATTAATCCACACAAGCAATCACATCTACCGTCCAGTCCCAATTCCTTTATCCTAGGTTCGAAAACCGAGAGAGAGAATCAGAAAAAGCCGATGCAATCGAGAAAACGATGATGAATGCTTGAGTAAGAAGACTTACAGTGCCTCCAGCTCTCTACAATGCAGGATGCAGTACTGAATTGAAATTTTTACACTAAATGAATGCAATCGATGAAAAGCCGCTCCTAGACAGGCAGTTCTATTAGCGAGTGAAGAACAGGTTGATTTGACTAGATCTGCGGTCTAAGTGCGTCTTTTAAGTGATGTGTGGTCCTAGAAAATTATGAGCACAAGCAAATCCTAGAGAGGCTCGAGGAGCCGCTAGTGCAAGCCTATTCTAAAAATTCAATCCACACAGCAGACGGGACACGGTTCTACTATGTTTACACACGCGAGAACCCAAACGGGAACCGCTGTAAATGTAGACACTTTTCTTTTACAAATTAAGAAAAATCTGTTTGGCGTCTCAACAGCCGACTTAATCCACGAATCGTCGGCCGCTGATGCACTTCGAGATGCGTCGACTTCAAGAAAGACACTCCAAGTCCACCGGGCCCTCACACAAAAAGACACAAAAATGTGTCAGAGAGAGATATATACAGAAATGGTCAGAAAAACAATTAAATAAAAACGGATAATTACAAGGTGGCTCGGGGGTCAGACTACCCGAGTGAAGGGGAAAATGCAAATCTAGTTTTCCTAAAGTGATCCTAAGTTCTTTGCCTCCCCGGCAATGGCGTCATTTGACGAACACAGATGACCTACCCTTGTTAATGTTGTCGAATTTATGAATTTCGTTGCAATCGGATAGATCCGCGTCGATAAAAAATTAACCGCACGAATCGATTAATCGTCGAATGAATTAATATGTGGTTTTATGTTTATTTAGCCTGGGCAAGCCCCAGGGTCAACTCAAGGAGGCAAAGGAACAACTCGGGACCAAGTTAGATGGACTCGATTGCAGTTTTCCAAGTGCGATTTTTTATATTTTTTATGCAATAAAAATGCCGAATGCAATGATGCGAATGAACTAGGTTATTAAGAAAATCAACAATATAGCCAAATTAAATTTTAATCTGAAATTAATTCAAATTGACCAAATTGATTTTTCCTGTAAACCTAATCCTATAATGAATGCAAATGTATTTTTTTTTAAATTTTTAGATTTAAAATGCATAAATGAAAAATGCAAACTTTTTTGGGGTTTTTATGTAATTTTTCGTGCAAATAATGTGCAAAAATTATAAAAAATTACTGGAAGATAAACATGATGAAATTAAGCTACACTAATATTTTTGGAATTTTCTAACACTTTTTAATTTTTTTATGAGTCTTTTACTGAAAATAGAGTGACAGTGAGTATTTAATTCCTAATAAATCCATGAAATAAAATTATCCAAATATTGATTTATCTCAAATAGATGTTTCGATAAGGAATACAGGAGAGGTGAAATTTCTCAAAAATATTATTCATGGATTTAATTAAAAATCAATTACAGAAATCACTGTACAATTTATTTTATGCACAAAACAACTCCTAATTGGACGGAATTTGGACTGTAATTAAAGCACAATTTCTCAAAATTCTGAAAAATTCACCAAAAATATTAAATAACCTAAAAACATAAAAACATTTTTGTTTGAATCTTTGGAGAGCCTTTGAGTGATTAAATAATTTGTTGAGTTGTGCTTGTATGCCTTTTTCTTTTTTTCCCTTATTACTAAAAATCCAAAAAATATACAAACAATTAAAAACCACCAAAAATACATTTTTCTTCTCATTTTTGGTCTTGACTACTTCGTAGGTCGCAAGGCCAATTCGTGCTCCTTGAGTCCGACCCTGGGTGCTACACTAGGCTAATCTCATAGCTAGGACCGCTATAGCTTGATTTCCTTGATTTTATATCTTTTTGATTGGTGGTCTGTTTCACAATTTTCTTGATTGACCGATCCCTCTCGATCCGCGTCGCAACGACCCTGGAGTGATTACTTTGCCCAGATTGACTTGTGATTTTTCGGTTCAATCAGAATGTCGCTGTTGCTGGGGAGCACGGCTTAGTAGTCACTGTCGATATTTCCGCGGTTTTTCTTTTTCGCGGCTTTTTGTAGATATTTTGTAGATATATTTTATTTGATTGATTTATTATATTTTCTGGACTGACACGCTTTTGTTTCTGTTTCTTGCGAGGGCCTGAGGACCGAGGCAACTTCTTCGGAAGCCGATGCAACCGCGGGTGTCGGGGGCGGCTTCCTTCTCTACGAAGCCGCAAGAAGACGCGAGGAATCGAGCAGGAGTGCAGGAGCCGTGGAATAGCCGCGGAAGTAGCTAGATTATATTAATTTACTTTTTTAGCATATTTATTAATTTGTAATAATACAGGAACAGAGACTTGGACACTTGACGGTTTTCGGGGTCTGTTTCGCTGAGCACCGGTGTGCTCGAGGGACCTCATCGAGTTTTCACGGTTTTTCGCGGTTTTAGACTGTTTATTTACTGCTTATTCGATTTACGTGGTTTTCAGCCTTAGCTTAGGATTTTCCTTGATTGTGACATAATTAATTAGGATCCAAACACCCTAATATCTACATGTACCCATAGTTCGAATAATTGGATCTAATTAATTAATTCACAAGAAAAAGCCGACTTATTAGAGTTCTGGTCCACGTGCCTTGAGGAGTCATATACAGCGCGTGCAGGATCTGTTGTAGCAGACACCAAGTGGCTCTCAAGATAGGACTCCGGACCTAGGCTCGAGTACCCGGCTACGGTTCTTTCGTGTAGAAATTGCTCTGCTAGGGACAGTTTTCCGCGTGCATCATATAGGTAGTTTATATTCAGTCTTTTATTTTATGCGCGGATCACCCTGCATGTAGATTGCTGGAGTCAGGTACGCATTTCTTACTCTGCAAGCATCATTGATTCCCGCGCATTGGCTTTTTCGTCTTCTCTCCTGGTTTTTGGACTAAAAATAATCAGGAGAACCGAAAAATTCATTAGGCGTTGCTTTTATCTGAAAAATACCTAAAAAAGAAAATTATAAAATTGGGACTGCTAAACAAACTTGAACCTAAAAGACATCTCACTTAAAAATCTATCTTGGGGAGAGCAACCCCCTCATTGTCTGGTTTGATTGCGCGAGAGAGTGACCTGCTGTTGAAGCGAGAAAATCGAGGGTCGTACGGTTTCACAAGGCGAAACCGCAGTCGATGCGGTGACCGCTCGAAAATCCTAACTTCGAACAACAATTAACCCACGACAATCAAGTAAAGCAGTGAAAGTGTGTGGAGTTAAAATTTATTATAACTCTACAACAAAGATGTGTATAGGTGCAAGTATGTGTAGAGGTCGAACACATGGAGCATACAGGTAGAACGGGGCACTAATGCTAAAAAATGTGAATGTGATGTAATTTGTCTATCTATGCTAATTTTTTTGGTGGATTTTTAATTTTATATATATTTTTTAATTTTGGATTTTATACTTTTGTATTTAATTTTTAATTTACTAATTTTATATTTTCTTTTTGTATTTTATATTTTTGTATTTTTTTTCCAGTGATAGAATATATGTACAATATAGGAGAAAGAGGAATAGAATAGGTAAAAAATAATTAAAATTCAGAAAATCAAATGTTTTTGTGGTTTTTATAATTTTATAATGTTTTTATGACTTTTCTAGATTTTTTCTAATTTTTTGGTATTTTTAAAGTCAAAAATACTGAAAACAGTGGATAAAAGACAAGGCTAAAACTAAGATGAGGATGAAAAATATCAAATAGTGTCCAAAATTCCTCAAATTAATTTTAGTTGAAAGATAATGAATCATAGAAGATACAGAAACTGAAATTGCATTTTTAGGATTTTTGTAGAATTTTTAGAATTTTTATAGAAGTTTTTGGAGTTTTATGATTTTTTAGAGTTTTCTTTTGTATTTTTTATGAATTTTGGTGAAGTTAAAACACACTAAAATATGCAAGATATATTTTTTTGGGATTTTTCTGGAGTGTTTTTATATTTTTTTAGGAATTTTCTAATGCAAACAGTGCTGAAAACGGCTATTTTTTATTTTCAATAAATATTAAAATGCAATAATTATGGAAAATAAAAATATGATGAAGAAATACTATGCAACAAAGATCTAAACTGATTTTTGGGGATTTTTTTGGGGTTTTATAGATGCATGCAAAAATTAGAGACAACGGCAAGAAAATGCATGTGTGCAGGGGTATTTATGTAATATGCGATAAGTGTGAGGGCCTGCGTGTAAATTTCCGGAGAATATTTATATGCGAAATAAACTTGCTGGACTAAAATTAATAACAAAATGCCCGAAGGGTTATCCCACAAAATTACCAAAGGCACGTGCAAGAGCACGCGCAACTGGCAGAGATATAACTGCAATTAGCGAACTGATCTGGGTTAAGATGCAATTGTTACCAAAAAGATATACCTGCAATAAAGTGTTTATAGACTAAATGCAAATAATCATAAAAGTCGGACCTATGCTGCAAAATCGCCAAGGCCCCACGTGAGGAACAACGTGAGCACTTGGCGGGGAGACAACCGCAATATCACAAAATGCCAGGGGTCTGATTATAAAGTTTACAAAATTATAAAAGGGCAAATGAAAGCTTGTGCAGTGAATATAAAAGTCAAAAACTCCTGGGCTGATCACGCAAATTACCCAAGTTATAGCGCGATCTGACGGCAGAGATGCTCCCACTTAAGACACGTGTCGCGATCACGTTGACTGCTACCCCTTCGCAGATGACGGGTTGCGATTAAATCCTGTTGTAGATCGGACGGTCGACGCTCACGGGGATCCAACGGCACTGCATCATCTTGGAAGAACAGAGCCATCCGACGGCCGGGGGTGGAACTGGAAGAACACGAAGGAAGAACTCGGCCGAGCCGAGTTTTGTTCACGCGCAGGGGCCTCCTCCAACCACCAAAACCACGGCCGAAGGTCGTGTTCGCCTCCAGCTGCTCCTCCCCGATGCCCAGGTGGTTCAGATTGGTCCGAAGGCCAACGGATGGCCCTCGGCTGCTCGATGAAGCTCCAGCCGACCTGGGGGGGGGGTCTTCCTTCGTCAAATCGGGGCTCAGACGCCCCCTTCTCCACCTGCAAATGAAACCAAAAAAATGGCAGATATCGAGCAAGCAGGCAGAGGCTTTTATCGGTGGTGATGGGGTGCGTGGAGGTTGGTGGCCGGAGTGGGAGTGGAAGCTCCGGTCAAAGGTGTTGACGGTTTTAAAGCTAATCAATACAGGTAAAATCGCATTGGAATGTAAGGATTGGAATCTAAGACCTACATGTAACGAAAGAGCAAAAAAATGAAGAGAAACGACCTCGAGCAGTGGTGAAACTGCGAGATTGAAACCTCACGGCCACTTGGCCGGAGATGGGGGTGGAAACTCCTCCCGGCCCTCGCCTTGCCTTGCGCGAAGGAGCTGGAGATCCCCCTGTCACAGGGATCGATCCAGAGCTCCAAAGCAAGCGTTCAACTTGGGTCAAAAGGGTTCAAAGGACCAAGGAGGGTGATGGGTTTGCTTTTGAAAGATGGTCGACGGGGCTGCTTGATCGAGGCGCACGAGGCGCGTCAGTGGTCCATTCCCCGAGCAATTCAATGGGCGAGTAAGAGGACATCTCGAGGAGAAAAATTGCTTTAGGACGCATCACGAAAGGATGAAAGATGCGGCTCCCAAAAAAGGGTGAATTCCAAGAAAAATATGTTCTGACACAGCCCAGACGTGGGGCAGAGAGTTGACCTGCGGTCAACTGCTGCTGCCTCCTGGTTGGTCCACGTGGACCAACCAGAAAAAGGTCTGAGGAAAAGATTGGAAAATTGATTAAAAATAGATAATGATTTTATTAATTTTTAATGATAAAATGAAAATTGTTTATTTTTTTATAAAGTATTTTTTAGTGATTTTTATTTATTTTTCTGAAGTATATTTTTACAAGTTTGCATTTATACCCCTATATAGGTATATTATCTATATACTTTATTACTTTATTTTTCTTTTGTGTATTTTAATTTTATTATTTTTATTTATTATTTTTTAAAATTATAAAATACTTTTATATACACAAATATACTTTTATTTCATTTTTCTGATGTGTTTTGTATATTTAATAAATAGAAGTGAATTTTATATAGGTATGAGTATAGGTCTAATACCTATGTATATGATATATACAAGTATTTTATTTTAATTTTATTTTAATTTTATTTATGCTTTTATTCTGATTTTAATGCACATAATTACTATAAGTAATATTTGCAAGATTATAAAAATATTAAAATACAGAAATAATGAATAAATAATAAATTGAATATTTTAATCTGTACAATGTACAAAGTGGGTCCAAAACTCAACTTTCAAACCGTAGCTCCGCCAAATGCGAAACCACCGCCATTAAATAGCTTATTTTATTCTATATACAATTAAAGGTGAGTATGCTGCATTTGGAGTTGTCAGTTGTGAGATACGGTTCTGGGAAGATGGGATTCTGGGTTCTTATTCAGACTATAACTTTTTATCTGTACATTTTTTTTCTGTGAAATCAATTTTGTATTTTTCCTTGTAATATTATCTACAAATTTCATGTACAAAGTTTCTTTATTTGATGTATAAAAAGTGGAACCAAAAATAGGTCCCAAAATTAATAAAGAAATAAAAGGTATAGGTATTTTATCTATATTTTGGCCCTTATCTCCCCCTACTTTATTCCTGGTCGACCTAGTCATCAAGATGCCTAGGTCTCGGGGTTTCGGGTCATAAAATATTTACAATATTTTATTCTTTTTCTTTTCTTTTCTTTATTTTATAATTTTGGCTTTAAAAACCGCATTTTGTACAATATTTACACACATATGCATGAATGCTAAAATGCAGGAATTAACAATATTTACACGTATTTACTAGGGTTTTTAAGGCCAAAATGATAGAATAAAGATGATGGAATGTGGCTTCATCACCTGCACACTAGGCTAGAGCCACATCCGAGCCCCGATCAGACTACCGACCATTTATACGGGACAGTATAGTTGGCGGATTGGATTCCTACCTGGTTACGTAACCGCTCTGATATCCTGACATGATCACCTAAATAAAATTGACAAGATAATTGACCGAACTCTTACGGTCTTCAGCTCAGCATAGAGTAGGTGAATTCGGGGTTTGTTTTCTCATCCTGTTTGTTTCCAGATCCCGTCTGCCCGACTCGCTAGATCAAGATGATGGGAAGGAGGTCTCTTAGGTAGCCTCTGGATGCACCGCTTTTCAGCACTCCATCTCGCTCATCTAGGTTGGTTTGTGAGAGCCCAGACCCGCTCTCCGAACCCGAGTTCGATTCCATCCTATTCCCCCTTGACCACCCTTCTTCCTGTCCTGAGATGCCAGTGTCAGATGGGAGACAAGAGACAGATGATATTTCGGCACCTGAGTTTGGGTCTTTTGCCTTTGTAGAGACCATGGCCAGCAGCGAGGATCGTACTGAGGGTCAGAGGCCAGAGACGACGATCTATGTTCAGGACCAGAATATGATCAACACCACCATGTTAGCCTCCCTCGAGACGATACAGCGACATATACGAGACCAGAGGGCTTTCATGGTGGACATGAGGAGAGAGATGGAGAGACTGAGAGCCGCAATACTAGATCAGCCGAGAGCCACGGGAGGAGGAGCAGCAGATCAGCCAGGAGGATGAGCAGGAGGAGGCCAGCCAGCAGCAGAGCCGCCAAGACCGATGCGGGAGTTGCACAACCCCGGATCGACTCAGACACACAGCTGGGTGGTACTTCCGGCCATCGTGGAGGACTTCAAGTTCCCCCCCCCCCCCCGAACACACTTCAGTTGCTTCCCCGCTTCCACGGGCTCGCCACAGAGGAGCCCTATCTCCATCTTAAGAAGTTTCTGATGATCTGCAGCACCGTCCACGACAGACAGGTGGACGAGGACACCATCCGTATGATTGCCTTCCCCTTTTCACTAGCAGATAGAGCAGCCACCTGGCTGAAGCATTTGGGGAAGTTTGTATACACCTGGTAGAAGCTCTGCACCGAGTACTTGCACAAGTACTATCCACTCGGGTGGACCAATGCAGTGAGGGCCCTGATCAGCAACTTCTCCATTCTCCCCAACGAGCAGTTTCACGAGGCATGGGAGAGGTTCAGAGAGCTTACCAACCGATGCCCGCACCACGATATTACGAAGCTGAACCTAGTTCAGAGCTTCTTCTACGGGTTGACACCAGAGCTGCAGGGCCAGGTGACGAACACAGATGACCTACCCTTGTTAACGTTGTCGAATTAACGAGTTTCGTTGCAGTCGGATAGATCCGCGTCGATCAAAAATTAACCGCTTGAATCGATTAATCGTCGAATGAATTAATATGCGATTTTATGTTTATTTGTCATGGGCAAGCCCCAGGGTCGACTCAAGGAGGCTAAGGAACAACTCGGAACCAAGTTAGATGGACTAGATTACGATTTTCCAAGTGGGATTTTTTATTTTTTTATGCAATAAAAATGCTGAATGCAATGATGCGAATGAACTAGGTTATTAAGAAAATCAACAATATAGCCAAATTTAATTTTAATCTGATATTAATTCAAATTGACCAAATTGTATTTTTCCTGTAAACCTAATCCAATAATGAATGCAAATGTATTTTTTTTGAAATTTTTAGATTTAAAATGCACAAATGAAAAATGCAAACTTTTTTGGGGTTTTTATGTAATTTTTCGTGCAAATGATGTGCAAAAATTATGAAAAATTTACTGGAAGATAAACATGATGAAATTAAGCTACACTAATATTTTTGGAATTTTCTGACACTTTTCGATTTTTTTATGAGTCTGACGGTGAGTATTTAATTCCTAATAAATCCACGAAATAAAATTATCCAAATATTGATTTATCTCAAATAGATGTTTTGATAAGGAGAGTTGAAATTTCTCAAAAATATTATTCGTGGATTTGAATAAAAATCAATTACAGAAATCACTGTACAATTTATTTTATGCACAAAACAACTTGTAATTGGACGAAATTCGGACTGTAATTAAAGCACAATTAAATACATCATTCACATTTTTTCACAATTTTTGGAGCAATATATAACTACGTGCGAATTTCAGAGCTTAAATGAGAAAAATATCACTGATTTTCACTCTCTGATTTTTAATAAAATGTCAAATGCTCACAAAAATGCAATTAAATAGCCAAGAGATAAAGATTTAGTTTATCTACAACATGCTATTTTTTTGATAAAAAGTGGCGCAAAAATATTGTCCAAATTAACACTCAAAGATAGGGGTGTCTTCGCAATTACAAAATTGAAGTTGAAAATGTTGAAATGAGAATAAGGATGCTTTTGCAATCATATAAAAATGATGGACTAACAATGCAATTTTTACGAAATAAATAAAATGACCTCTTTCTTCTCCTTCAAGCAGGGGCGGCTAGGGCTACGCGGGAGGCACTTTGGATGGCTGCCAAAGGCGGAAGAGGAGGGTGGCGCCGCTCGCGGGCGGCGCGCGGATCGCACGGGGGCGGCTGGTCAGCGGCGGCGCGCGAGGAGGCGGGGCGGCGCGGGCGCTCGTGCAGCGGAGGAGCGGCTGTGCGCCTGGGGAGCTCGCGGCCGCGTGAGGGCGTCGCACGCGAGCGCCAAGGCGGGGGCTGCGACAGTGTCGAAGGTGGGTGCGGGATGGCGGGTGCGCATGCGTGCGGCTTGAGCGGGCAAGAGGAGGATACGCGCAGCGCGTAGGGGGAGCGGTAGGCTGCGAGCGGTGCGGGGCCTATGTCGCATGCCCGACGGGCTGTTGGTGCCCGCACACCGCGGGCGGCGCGGGGTCCTGCTACGATCGAAGGCAGGGTGGCGCTGGGCGCTGACGGAGGCGCGCAACCCTCGCTCGGGCATGCGGCAACCTGGCTGAGGGCGGAGGTGCCTCTGGAGGATGGAAGGGACGAGCGGTTGTGGGCCTAGTGTTGGGAGCGCGATGGCCACGTTGGCACGGCCGGAGGGCTGCGAGGCTGGGGAGGGCGGTTGTGGCTGGTCGAGGGGGGATGGAGCAGCTGCGATGGACGGCAAGGATGGCGGTGACAACCGCGAGAGGGCCGCTTCGGGGTCTCGTGCAGCACATGAAATTTTTTATTTTTTTGTTTTTTTTCTTTGTATTTTTTGTATTTTTTAAACAGGAATGAAAAGAGAAATGGATAGTGATGAATGGTGAATGGTTTGTGATGGTGGTGGGTTTTTTATGATGATGTGATGATGAAATGTTGAAAATAGTTTGGTGGTGAGAATGGTGATTTGATGATAAAGGTGGTGTTGTGATGATGTGTTTGATTGTGATGGAGAACAAGAGAAAAAAATTTGTTAGATAAAAAAATGACAAGATGAAGATAGAGAATTCTTACCTGTGTGGTTTGCCAGATTGTGGAGCCATGGTGTGCGGCTTCCGGTTGTTGCCTCGAGGATATGGCGGTTGCTCCGAAGCTTGAGCGAGTCTGATTGGAATCTAGCAATGCGGCAATGGTGATGCCGCGGATCTCACCTGAAAGGTTGTCGTCGCTCAACTTGTCTCCTTCAGCTATCACCTATAGGTTGAAGGGGCTTGACCTCTCTTCTCTCGAATCGGCGGATGAAGAATAATGGAGGAGGAGATGGAAATATAAAGAGGAGGGAGGAAGTTAGAAAAGAGGTAGAGAAGATGGAGGGATGGTGGAGTTAATGGTGACTTGGAGTAGGGAGTAAGAAAAGAAGGGGTAAAAGGGAAAAATAATATCATATAAGTAAAATAAGCAGGCTACTAAAAATAACAATAATTAAAATAATAATAATAATAATTAAATAATAATATCCAAAAATAATAAAAAAATCCGAAAATAATAAAATAAATTCTAAAATAAAGAAAATGGGGTGACATGTGGCGGCTCCAGGAGCGGCCACATGTCACTCCTAGAAAATTCAAAGATGAAATGTAAAGAAAATCAAAAAGAAATAACAAAAGGGATTAAATCAAAAAGTGGTCGACACGAAAGTTGCTCGTCTCGACGAGATCTACAACTTTTGTGAAGGGCCGAAAATCAAATGAGATCATCTGTACAAAATGTATTTTTGGGTGGTACCTTATAGATATAAAATGCCGTATTTTATCTTTTGTAATTTTTTTGGTCATTTAAAAAGAGAGAAAAATCAATATAAAGTTAGAAAAAAATGAGAGGAATATTTACAACTTAATCTAATTTTTTTTAGATTTTTAATAATGAAGAAAATAAAAGGATAAAATCTAAGGATAAAACGGTCATTATTTACAATGTACAAAAGGGACCAAAACCCAAGTTTTGCATACGAACTCCGATTTTAATGAAATTGATCTTGTTTCGAAGGTCTTTGAATGTATATTACTTTAAAAGTGAGTAGACCTAATTCGGAGGTCGTATGAGAGAGATATGCGCATTTTTAGGCTCCTAGTTTCAAACTTGGATTGGGGTTTTATTGGTCAATTTTACAAGTTAGTATTTTTTTGATATTTTTCTTTAATTAGTGTTAGTAATATATACACTATAGAGTTGGTTTTATTGGATTTGGAGTTTGTATAAAATATATACAAACAAGGTATTTTCGCTAATATACAGGTGAATATTTACAAGTGAAATTGTCTTCTTATTTAATGAAATATGAGTGCTAAAATGCAGATATTATGCTTGCATGCATGAATGCTAATTATCCAAGATAAGGGGAAATATGCAGCTAATTACTCGGGAACAAAGCTCTATTTTCAACTTTTAGAGTAACGAATCGTAGATTTATCACCTGGTGGACGCTTCTTGTGGTGGTTCCTACTTCGCCAAGGATGAGGATCAGGTCTGGGCCATCTACGAGGAGATGGCCGAGAACTACACAGTGATGTCCCAGACCCGACTCTACACTCAGGGACGCCCTCAATCACAGTCCGTGCAGTTTCAAAGGATAGCACGGGTCGACGCCGGTCCTTCTACTTCGTCAACGGCAGCCGCACAGGCTGAGTCCACAGCCGCCGACATGGGCATCATTAGTGAGAAGTTGGATCGGATGGAGCTGGTCGAGAAGAAGCATTGCCAGAGCATATCACAGATGGAGCAGATGGCACAGTTGTTGAGTGACCTGAAGATACATGTCATGCATCTCCGGGAGGCACAGACGGCTTCTCAGCCCCGTCTTCAGGCACGAGGGGATCCGAGTAGCAGCGGCGGTTCATCCCAATGCTCCACGCAGCCTAGACAGATTCACCTTGTACAGGCGGAGCCTTACCAGCATCCGTAACAGTACTACCAGCCACCACCATCTCCAGACATTCAGATGGTGGTCTACCAGCGGATCGGCCTATGGCAGTACTCCCGCCACCCTCCTACGAGTCGGAGCCGTTGATGGATGTCAACGGGATTTGGCACGACCGACCCCAGCCCGGTATCCGACGAGACCATCCCGGTATCAGCAGAGATATTCTTGGAGACGTGATCTGCCTCAGCAGCAGCATCAGCAGTACCCCTCTCACCAGCTGCACAGCAGCCTCATCACCAGCGAGGCCACCTGTCAGGTTCTCATGGGTCTGCCTATGAGAACCCCACCCTAGACGACTGATGAATACCCATTCATCACTCTTTATTCTTCTAATTTAGCTACAAAAACCTTTGCAAATACATGTAGATATGTGTAAATACAAATAATTACCAAAAGCATGCATTGTGTAAAAACCTGTAATTAGCATGTTTTTGTGCAAAAATAAAAGAATAAAGAGTAAAAAGAAAAAGAGGGAAATATTTAGAATAAATATTGAGCAACCTAACCCAAGGGAGGGATCAGCATGGGCCTGACCGCATAAAAGCCAAAGTAGAGGGAGATAGGAGCTCACATGTAAATAATTATGTAAATAAAATAACAAAATATTTTCCTCACCAAAAATACAGTTTTAAATATTTGTATATAGTTATAAAAGATAAAAACAAAATAAAAAGTTAAAAAAATCAAAAAGATCAAAAATACCCCTTCCATCTTGCACATAAACCACACCTATATATATCTATACTTATTTAGCTTTGTAAATATACAAAAGTAGTTTTTATACTTTTTGTAAATATTCTCTGATATATATTGTAAATAAATAAAATAAAAAGAATCAAAATCAAAATAAAAACAAAAATAGAAAAATTAAAAATACAAAAATATCTTGTACAAATGCCATGTATATAGATGTACATATATATTTATTTCACCCTTGTATATAAATAATAAAAATAAAATAAAAATACCCTTTTATTCCTAATTTTATACTATAAATAAATAAAATATAAAATGGGAATAAAAATGCACAAAAATAACAAATTAAAAATCAAAAAAATTAAAAAGACAAATTGTACAAATACCTATGTATAGCTATATAGTGTAAATACCCTATTTTTATTTTGAAAAATTAATTAAAAATCACCAAAAAATAGAAACAATTAAAAAAAATATTTCATGTTTTAAGTTTTTAATAATTCAGCCATTTGTTATTTTTAATTGAATTTTTAAATCTTTTCCACGTGGCTGTTTCCCATTGGTCCACGGGGGATGTTGACCCCCGGTCAACTCCCTCAGCGGACCGTCTTCTCCAGCGGATCTTGCACCCGACCCGTTTTCTCCTCGTTTTCCGCGCTCGATCCGCTCGCCTTCTCCGCAAACCTCGGGTCCTATCGCTTCTTCGTACATCCGACATGCTCGCCGGGGTATCCACATTGGGATCCGCGCTTCTCACAGCCCTACCCGATCAGCCCTAGTCGGGTCTGCACTCACGTATAAAGCCGAGCTCCGCCTCCCATTTTCGGCATCTTTGGCTAATCCGCTCCACCCCCAGTGACCTCCAGTGCTCGAGCGTGAGTGACAGCTCGCTCCAGGTGCTGTCGCAGCGAGGAGAGGGGCCGGATACCACTGATCCGGCGAGTTAGCACCGCCGTGCTCCGCCCAGAGCAGGAGCTCGGGCCTCGGGCCCAGACGACCCTCGAGGCTACGACCGGGAGCACCTCCAGCTCCAGCACAGTCTACTACACCACTCAGGTAATCGTTTAGCTTAGCCATTTAGCCTAATTTCCCATTTGCCCCAAATCGCGCCGCCGTCGATTTTCGTCGATTCCGACCACCTCACGCACCCATTCGATCATCGGAATCTATCATCACCTCCGCCTTCCTCCCGCGCACGTTCTCCGCATCTCCATCCAACCCAGCTCGCACAGGAGCTGGGATTCGAGCTCTACCGTCCATCGCTTCGCCGGAGCTCGCCCATCTCGCCGCACCTTTCACCTTCACGCCGCCTAACCGGGTCGAGGCATTTTGCCCTCGACCCGCGAAGCTTCTGAGCTGTTTTGCAGGACCAGCAGAGGCCATCTGAGGCCTCTCGCCATTCGGGCCAGGAGCTTCTCCTCCGCCGACCTCGCCGGAGCCCTCCAGGGCTCGGTTGGGTCATCGGAGCCGACCATCAGCTGCGGAGCATCATCGCGGAGCTTCTCCGATCTTCAGAAGCAGCAGACGAGGACCACCGCGCTCGCACGAGGCCGGCGAAGCTCGTCGGCCAACTGTTCTTCCAGGATCCTCTTCGACCGTCCGATCGTCCCCGACCTCCAGTTCTCATCCTGACCGTCCACTTGAGGAGATCCAGCCACCGTCAGATCTTGGAGAGGCGATCTGGACCGTCCGTTGCACGAGGTTTAGCCACCGAGAGCATCAACCGTCCGATCCCCCACGTGGTGTATCCTCGACCGTCCGATCGCTGCGAGGGCTTCAGCGTTGGAGCGCCACCCGTCATCAGCCGTCCATCTATCCACGTGGCGCGCATCCATCGGGCGACTTAATAAAGGGTAATTTACCCTTAGGCCCTCCCTTATCTTTCATTTCGTTTTAGTCCTGTAATTATTTTCGTCAGTTATTTAGTTTTAGGGTATTTTGCATATTGGACCTCATACTTTAGATATTTGCACTTATACCCCTGTCTGTGTGGAGCCACGTGCTTCGTCACGTGTATGTTTGGGTTATTTGCAATATATTCCCTGTAGTTCTGGATGATTAGAAATGAATGAAAACTTTTGAGTATTTACATCTATGCCCCTGCGAATGTTTTAATTGCGCATGTGCGCTTATTTTAGGGTAATTTGCATCTGAGGCCCCCGGACTTTTGGTACGTGTTGCCAAATAGTCCCCGGACCTTACTTTTATTACAAAGAGGTCCCTGAGTGCCCCAGGCACGTGCTTGGCGCGTGACTTCTTGGGTTAATTGCACCAGGACCCCCAGAACTTTGGGTATTTGCACTTTGGTCCCTGTGCATAGTGCCCTCTTGTCATTTTTGAATAAAATATCAAATCACCTCCAAATCCAACGAAAATTTGACACATGGCTCCTGCCATGGTGTAGGATTTTTGTAGATTTTTGAGGACATTTCTACTCTTGTTTGCTATTTTTAAAAAATTCAAAAACAATCTATTTTTGGCACTGTTCAGTTTGAAAAATCACAAAAAAATATAAAAAACCCCCTAAAAATTCTATAAAAATTAGGTACTGTTTATTTTGTGTTCTTTGATTTTCTAGCCAATTTTGGCTATTTTTCATCACTGGAAAACCTTAAAAACTTAAAAACCCAAAACAATAATTTTGGTACTCAAATTTTCCTTGTTGTTCCTATTTTACAGGAAAATTACCTCCAGGTCTTTTTAAGGTCCTTAGGTATTTTATTTAAGGACTTTAGGCTTGGCTGGATAGTACCCCTTGTTTTTCTTACTGTTTGATTTTTAGAAAATAAAATATACCTCATAAAAATTCCAAAAATTCACCAAAAACATTAAAAAACATAAAAAACATAAAAATATTTTTGTCTGAATTTTTGCTTACTTCTTGATGCATTAAATAATTTGTTGAAGTGTGCTTGCTTTTGCTTTTCTTATTTTCTTCATATATTAAAAATTCCAAAAAAATATAAAAATCATTAAAAACCACTAAAAAATATTTTGTCTTTCATTTCATTCATTTTTGACTACTTCGTAGGCCTTTGGCCAATCCGTGCTCCTTGAGTTCGACCCTGGGTGCTATACCAGGTAAATCTCATAGCAGGACCGCTCACTTTGTTTTGATTGATCTTTGATTTATTTAGTGGTCTGATATTTTTCTTGATTAAGTTGACTTGATCGCTTGGGTCGCAACGACCAATTTAGCACCTATACCCTAGCCTTCAGGTCGCTTATTAACGACTTAGCCCGCCTCATGACTGAGCAGCAGGCTACATTCAGACGGGAGATGGACGAGTTCCGCCAGGAGATGCGGGAGATAGTGAGAGGGAAGGCCGCCATCCCTGCCCAGATTGAGCCGAACCCGAATAACCTGAAGAGGAAGTCTGAGCAGGTAGAGTTTACAGAGATTACCACTCCTAGTGATTCTTTTGGTGATTTGTCTGCATACATGTTTGATGCTGATTTTGTCACACTCAGGAGCGGTAGGATGCCAGCAGGAGGCGCCTCGTCTGAGCGACGGTCCCACTCCACACTAGGAGCGCCAGACGAGGAGGAGCGTGGTATTGAGGCCGCGAGAGATGACGACGGTGGTACTGATGCCACCACGGACGTTGATCCAGCTGATGGTACTGAGGCCGTCACTTCACCAGTTCGAGGAGGTGGTATTGACGCCACCACAGTTGCTGAGCCAGTGCGCAGTACTGATGCCGCAAGACATGCCGAGGGTGGTACTGAGGCCACCATTTTCACTTCTGCTAGTCATGTTGTTTCTCCATTTATGCATGTATCTCAGGGCATTTCTGGAAATAAAGGAAAGGATATGTTATTTTCGGATCCACATGTGTTGATTGATGATGTTTGTGTGGATTCTGTTGTTCATGAGCATGCTAGATCCTCTCCTAGTCCTTCATCTGAGAAGTACCATGTGATCCCCTTTCCACGAGCACTTCACATGGGAAAGGGGAAGAAAATAGAAAATCCCAAAAAGAGTCATCAGATAGAGTTCAGCCAACAGATGATAGATCGTTTCCATATACAGCTGACTCTACAGGAGGCCTTAGAGTACATCCCTCTACTCCAGAGATCACTCAGAGATAGTACCACAGTTAGGAGGAAGAGGAGGAACCATTAGTCTAAGATCCATGTGCTGGCCAGAGTCACTTGTTTCGTGATACAGAACCGTCTGCCAGCCAAGAGGCCAGATGCAGGAGCCCCGTATGTCAGATGCCATATTCATGAGCAGAGGTTTGACCGCACTCTATTAAACAGCGGTTCTTCGATCAACCTACTTCCGGCAGCCCTTCTCGACCGCTTCGAGTTGGGCACTCTCCGACAGAGCAGGACGGTTCTTCAGTTTGCTGATCGATCAGTCAAGAGGCCGAAGGGGTTGCTGAAGGACGTTGTCGTCACGATTCAGGGCCTGAAATTCCCCGTGGACTTCGTTGTGTTGGACATGGAGATACTTGAGTCTGTGACCGATGCCCCCATCATTTTAGTACGCCCGTTCTTGGCCACAACCAAAGCAGTGTCCGACCATGATAGCGGGAAGGTGTACTTTCGCATCGAGGGCGAGAGTATACAAATAGAGATGGTCGAGGAGACTAGAGCGAGAGATTCAGATTGCTCAGAGCCGACCAAAAATTCAAAGCAGATGACAGAGGCAAGGCGAGATATACACCAGGACTGTGACTTCGTGATTACAGATGATGAGGCAGTTTGGGCAGATCCAGTCGCACATGCCATCCTCTCACCTTTAGAGTTTGCTGATGCAGAGACGCCAACAGAGGAGAGCTTGGAGAGCACATTCCTGGTCCAGGATACTTTTCAGGCCGCAGATTCGGTTCTTGATCGCAATACATATTTTTGTGAGTATGATCCCTCGGAGTCAGATACTGATTGGGCAGATTTTGATGATTTCACACCGTGTCTGACTTCCACTGAGCATACAGCTGAGGAGGTTGATTCTGAGCAGAGCAGAGACAGACCAGTTGAGCAGCCTTGTCCAGATCCAGTTTGCGAGAGAGAGTTCTCGTTTTCCCCGTGCAGATTTGGCAGCATACACTCGAATTCTTCAGAAGCTAGATTTGCCAGCACCGACTTGTCCAGAGCTGAAGCCGCTACCAGCGTCACAGAAGTATAGGTTCCTTGCGGGTGAGCATGAGATGTACCCAGTCATTATCTCCGCTGATTTGACTGGAGAGTAAGAATCCCGTCTGATGGGGGTTCTTGAGAAGAACCACAAGGCGATAGGATGGAGTGTAGCGGATCTCCAGGGGATCAGCCCGGCTCTGTGCTCTCACCACATCTATCTCGAGGATGAGGCAAAGCCGTCACGTGAGTTCCAGCGGCGGCAGAACCCGAATCTTACAGAGGTTGTCATGAAGGAGATCTCGAAGTGGTGGAGCACCGATTTTATCTACCCCATCTCCGACTCCAAGTGGGTCAGTCCGTTGCATGTGGTGCCCAAGAAGACGGGCATCACTACTGTTATCACGGAGTCTGGAGAGGAGATCGCTACCCGGGTACCCACTTCTTGGAGGGTATGCGTAGATTACAGACGACTCAACCAGGCCACCAAGAAGGATCATTTCCCCCTGCCCTTTATTGATCAGATCATTGAGAGAATGGCAGGGAAGAGCCATTACTGCTTTCTGGATGGGTATTCCGGTTACAATCAGGTGGCCATTACGCCCGAGGACCAGGACAAGACTACCTTCACCTGTCCCTTTGGGACTTATGCCTTCAGACGCATGCCATTTGGGCTATGCAACGCCCCTGCGACATTTCAGAGATGCATGCTATCTATATTTTCGGACATGGTTGGGGAGTGCTTGGAGGTCTTCATGGATGATTTCTCGGTCTACGGCGACGGATTCGACTCCTATCTTGACTGCCTAGACCGAGTCCTTCAGCGATGCATAGAGGTTCACCTAGTGTTGTCTTGGGAGAAGAGTCACTTCATGGTGACTCAAAGGACGGTGCTTAGCCACATCATCTCCAACAGGGACATGGAGGTTGATCCGACCAAGGTGGATGTCATTAGAAAACTCGATCCACCGTCCAACTTGTGGCAATTATGGTCTTTTCTGGGGCACGTCGGTTTCTGCCGACGATTCATTCATGATTTCAGCAGGATTGCCCGACCGTTGACTGATATGCTTACGAAAGACACCGAGTTCCTTGTAGATGATAAGTGTCTATCGTCATTTGAGATTCTCAAGAGCTGTGTCATAGAGGCTCCTGTTCTCCTGCCACCTGATTGGTCTCTCCCATTCGAGATCATGATGGACGCCTCCGATTTTACCGTGGGGGCCGTGCTGGGACAGAGGAGGGATGGAGTTCCATTTGCCATTCACTACGCTAGTCGTACATTGGATGTCGCACAGTGGAACTACACGGTCATAGAGAAGGAGATGCTAGCCGTAGTTTTTGCCCTAGATAAGTTCAGATCTTACATCATTGGATCTAGAGTGACTATTTACACTGATCATACCGCCATCAGGTACCTCATGGCAAAGAAGGATGCCAAAGCAAGATTGACCAGATGCATCCTTCTACTCCAGGAGTTTGATATTGAGATTAAGGATAAGCCTGGAGTCAAGAAGGTGGTGGCGGATCATCTCTCCCGATTGGAGTATCTTGAGGTTTCTGAGCAGATTGACCCTATTTGTGAGACCTTCCCAGATGAGGCGATCCTTGCTATCGCCTCACTCCCATAATATGCTGATATTGTGAACTATCTTGTCACCAAGAAAGTTCCACAAGATTGGCCCAGACAGAAACTTGAGACCTTCCTCGCAAAGCCCAAGTTTTACCATTGGGAGGATCCCGTACTTTACCATGAGGGAGGGGATAGTATCTAGCATAGGTGCATTCCTCAGGAGGAGCACCACAGCGTCCTTACTTACTGCCACAAGCTTGAGGCAGGAGGACATCACTCAGGGAGGAGAACAGCACAGAAAGTTCTCCAATCCGGCCTATGGTGGCCTACTCTCTTAAAGGACTCTAATGAGTTCGTGAAGAGTGTACTGACTGTCAGAGGATGGGTACTTGTGGACAGCGTGATATGATGCTGATGCAACCCATACACTTCTGTGAGGTTTTTGACGCATGGGGCATCGATTTCATCGGTCCATTCCCTAGGAGTCAGGGATTCGAGTACATTCTGTTGGTCGTGGATTATGTGAGTCGTTAGGTTGAGGCCATCCCCACCTGAACCGCAGATGATAGGACTGTTTGTAGATTTTTGAGGAAGAATATCATTTCACGGTTTGGGGTACCTCGAGTGTTGATATCTGACGGGGGGTCTCATTTCGTCAACGACAAGGTAAAGGCCCTTGCTAACGAGTTCAGCATAGACTATCGAGTTGCTACTCCATACCATCCTCAGACGAATGGTCTTGCTGAAGTGTCGAACAGGGAGATCAAGACTATATTGCAGAAAGTCGCCCGCCCTAACCAAAAGGATTGGTCATAGCTTTTGGACTCGGTATTGTGGGCATATCGGACTTCTTTCAAGACTCCTTTGGGTACATCTCCCTTTCGTCTCATTTATGGCAAGCCGTGCCATTTACCTGTTGAGTTGAGACACATGTCACTTTAGGCAGTCACAGATATACTTTTGGATCCAGAGAGTGTAGGAGATCAGAGGAGGGTAGAGTTAGCAGCCCTGGAGGAGCTTCATGATACCGCCTTCTCAAACAACCTACATTATAAGGAGAGAGTGAAGGAGTGGCATGATTCTCATATCATCCACAAGCAGTTTGAGCCAGGACAGAGAGTATGGTTGTTTGTGCTAGGCTTAGATTATTTCCAGGGAAGCTACAGAGCAAATGGAAGGGACCTTATCTGGTTAGAAAGGTGCATGACAATGGAAGTATTGATATATCTGAGTTGTCTTTTGATGCTACCTTTCGAGTGAACGGTAAGCGGCTCAAGCCATATCTAGATCATGAGCCGCGGGTCATTGATGTTTCCCCTATTCACTTTCCGTGAGATGTGGTCTCTTGACTCACATCTATTGCATCTCTCGCCTGATTATCACTGTTCTTCCGACTTGTATAGATCCAGTTGTCCATATCACTCTATTCTTTAGTCCCACATCCCTTTTCTCATCTTATGATTATGCTATACTTAGGGTGTACTATACCCTAAGTATAGGGTGGATGTAGCACATTCGGGTATTCTATTGATTCATTCTACCCCTGTTTTGCTTCCTATACTTAGGGATATTTCACCCTAAGTATAGGGGGGTAGACTCTGTACATCCTTTCACTCGGATTTCCCTTCATGTACAACTTGCTATACTTAGGATGACTTAATCCTAAGTATAGGGGGAAACACCGAGTTCTCTTCATTCTATTCTTTGATTCGTCGTTGTATATAGCCATTCCTTTTCACTTCCCTATACTAAGCACGAGTTATGTCTTCTTCTTCATCGCTCTTGATCACTCCGAGGACATCGTTCGCGCTAAGTATAGGGGGGTGTGTATATATACTTTAGCCATAACTCGTACTTTGTGTGAGTGTGTTAATAAATAAAAATGGCTAAAAACCTAAAAATCCATAAAAATTTAAAAATTTTTTCCTTGTATATAAAATTCTTCTTGCACATACCTATTTATTTATCAAATTATTTTTGTAGAAATGATTGTAAAAACTTTTTGTGTAAATAGCTTGTAAATATTTTTCATATCAAAATTATGTATATAGTACAAAATTTTTCCAAAATGTTTTGAAAACAAAACGTTTGCAAAAACCTTGTGTAAATTTTTGTAAATATTTTGCAAAACTTCTCATTCATGTATACATCCATGTTTTCAAACATTTTTTTAAAAATTTTGCACATTTGTAAATAGTTGTAAATTGCATCTTTGTAAATAGCATCTTTGTAAAATACTTGCACAGTTTTTCCAAATCATAGTTGACATTTAAACTGGCTTGAAATAAATTGACAAATGGAGCTTGGTTAAGACCTTAATCCACCTAATAATAAGAGGAACCTTATCAGGCTTAGGATTGAGACTTTTCAAGTCCATTGGGACTTAATTCTTTGAGTCCACTGGGCTATGAGCATATGTCATCTTGATGAGCCTAAGTAGAGCACTTAACAACACACGCATGACTCTCAGAGACAATGGCTCTACTTGCACCAGCACTTTGCACCTAGCTCTCCACGGATGAGGTGGTGAGGAGGCAGTTTCCTTTGTCTTGGGTTAGCATATGAGGGTAGTACTTCTAGGCGGAACATCTCTTCTTCTTATAGTGAAGGAAGTGTATCTCAACTTGGTTTGGTGGTTATGAAGTCTAAAGACAGAAGCCGTGGGTTGCAATAAAGCTTCAAAAGAGGGATAGTCTACTGGCTCAAGAGGAAAAACTCCTTGTATATATGCTTCACCATGTAGATATGTTGTACAAATGCACATGAAAAAAATGTGCAAAAAGAAAAGAACTCCAAACAAATGGTGGGCCGGATTGAAAATTTAATAATCCCACCGGAGTGTATATAGTCAAATAAAGCAAAAGCTTATGGTATACATGTTCCAATCTCATGTAGCTTGCAGCGGGAGACTCAGCTACACTGGTTAGAGCTCCCAAGGATACATGGCTACACTGGCCATGGTCCATTCTCTTCTTCCCCCTCTTCTTGAGCCGGTTGCACTTGAACTTAGAAAGGAATACCCCGCTTCTCGAGGAAAGAGTTGCTAGACCGAGGCATTAGAGTTACTGGGTTGAGGGAGGTTGTTTCTTTGTTACTTCTGAGGTGGGAAGCTACATATCACTTACACCGTACAAGGAAAGATTCATGGTCATTAGAGTTTGTGTATGTAGACTTGTTCTGATCTGGTTTATTGAGGAGTCTTAACCATAGATTGGTGGAACTTAGAGGCTGTTAAGTTTTAAGCTTAATTCCAATTAAGGTTCCGGCAAATTAATAATCCAAAGGTCTGACCGAGCTCCATATTTCAATTTAATGAAGGAAAGTTTAATAATCAACCTTGATTTCACCTCTTTTTTCTTTTTCTTTCTCTTTGGCACTTCTTTTTCAAATAAGTGTTTGCTAAGGGACGAGCAAAGGTAAAGTATAGGGGAGTGATGAATACCACTTCATCACCCTTTATTCCTTTATTTAGCTAGAAACTTGAGCAAAAATGCATTGTAAATAAGTGTAAATATCATAAAATACCAAAATACATGCATCATGTAAATATGCATAATTAGCATGATTTTGTGCCAAAATAAAGGAATAAAGGAACACAAGAAAAATAGGGAAATATTTAGAATAAATATTGAGCGACCTAATCCCAAGGGAGGGCTCAGCATGGGCCTGATCGCAAAAAGAACCAAGTAGAGAGAGATAGGGTCAATCTCATGTGTGTACATATACCTGTGTATATAAATTATTTTCCTCTAAATAAAATTAAAAATGTGTTTATTTTTTGTACATATTTTTAAATACAAAACCCAAACAAAAATGGGTAAAACAAAATAAAAATAAAAAGAAATAAAATTCCCTTCATTAGTACATATAGACCATGTATATAGAATAACCTATCTATTCATTTTCCCCTTGTAAATAATTAATAAAAATGCGATAAAAATATTTCCATATTCCACATTTCATGGTGTAAATAAATAAATAAATAAATAGAAAATTAAAAATAAAATACAAGAAAAACAAAAAGAAATAAAACAAAAACCAAAATCCACCTTGTAAACATGTATATAAAAGTATTTATTTAATCTATGTAAATAAACAATAAAAATAAAATAAAAATCCCCCTTTATTCCAAAATTTATTCTATAAATAAATAAAATTTAAAATTGGAATAAATGTACAAAAATAAACAACTAAAAATAAAAATAAAAAATAAATACATTTATAGATCTGTATATAATAATAATATAATGTAAATACATATTATTTTTCAAAAAAATAAATAAAAATTACTAAAAATAATTTGAAAATAGATAAACATTTTTCATGTTTTAAGTTTTTCGAAATAAAGTAATTTATTATTTTTTATTGAATTTCTAAAACTTTTATAAAAGTTGAATTCTGATTGGTCCACGGGGGATTGTTGACCCCCGGTCAACTCTCCCCCTTGGACCTCTTTCCCCGCGGATCTCGCAACCGACCCGTTTTCGCCCATTTTTCCCCGCGTGATCCGAGCACCAAATACCCAAACCCTGGGCTCCAATTGTTCCCTGTAGATCCGAGACCTTCGCCCGAGCTTTTGCCTAGGGGTCCGTGCTTCACCAAGCCGGACCCGTCACCTTCTTTTCGGACCTGCAGGAGTATATAGCCCCACCTCCGCCGCACTTTCCCAGTCATCTTTGGCGCTTCTCCTTGTCCCAGGACCTCCACCTTACTCCCCGGAGTGACAGCTTCGCAACGGAGGTGTCGAAGAGAGGAGAGGAAGCTTCTCGTCAATGATCCGACGACCCCTTGTCGCCGTGCGCCGCCGCGAGGTGCGCCAGAGCCTCGGGCACCGACGACCCTTCGAGGCTACGACCCAGAGCTCCCTGAGCTCGTCCCCAGTCAACTACATCTGCCAGGTACCCTCGAATCCCCTTAGTTTTCCCTAATTTCCGATTACGCCCAATTCATTCTGTCATCGTCGCCGATCAATTCACGCCCACTTGTTCATCGATTCGATCATCGGACGACACTATCATCTCCGTGAGACCCCTCTCTACGTTCTGCACCCACTCACCCCCCTTGTTTGCCCCGAAACCAAGGTTCGACCTCCACCGTCGTCGCCTCGCCGGAGGTCATCCACCCTACTCACCCACGCACCCATTCCACCTCTAACCGGGTCGAGGCAGTTTACCCTCGACCTAGGAAGCTCTTTGTGCCCTTTTGTAGGTCAAAGGACCCCATCTGGGGGTCAAGTCATCCGCGCCCAGGAGCTTCCTCCCTCCGCCATCGCCGGGCTGCTCCGGCGGTCGCCGGCCTCATCGGAGGGTTCCATCAGCTGCAGAGCATCAAGGCGGAGCTCTTCCATATCTCAGCAGCCCCAGAGGAGGCCGCCATCGCGCGCACGGAGCCGGAGAAGCTCGCCGGCGAACTGTTCTTGGAGGACCCTCCTCCACCGTCCGTTCAGCCTTGACGCTCCAGATCCCATCTCAGTCATCTACTTGAGGAGCACCAGCCACCGTCAGATCCATCCGGGAGCTGATCGGACCGTCAGATCCCAGAGGAGAGGCGTGCACGCACCAGAGCTATCAGATCATCCACGTGGCGCGCCCTCGTCCGTCAGATCCACGCCAGGTTTCTTCGAAGAGGCATCGGTGCTCCTCCACCGTTCGATATCACACGTGGCGTGCCTCCAGCCGAAGATCTAAATAAGGGGTAATTTTTCACTTAGGCCCCTTCTCTTTTAGCGTTTATTAGTTAGTCCTGTAAATATTGTTGTACGTTGTTTTTAATTAGGGTAATTTGCACTCTGGACCTTCATGTTTTCCGTATTTGCATTTTAGTCCTTATATATGTGGACCACGTGCATCGAGATGTGAGGATTTGGTATATTTGCATTTGGTGCCCTGAGGTTTCTATGTGTTGTTGTTAGAATGTTTTGAAATAAGAATTACACTTATACCCCTCCGTGCCTGATTCATGTGCCCCGCACGTGATTTGTTGGACATTTTGCACGAGGGGCCCTGGGTTTTATTTACTTGTTACTGTTTGTCCCCTACAACTATTTTTCCTTGCATTTAGGTCCCTGTGCACTGTGAGCCTTTGTTTGATTTAAATAAAATATGAAATTAAACCCAAATTACGTGAAATTTGGACGCGTCGCTCATGTCAAATTTCTCTAAATTTTGGGTACATTTTTTAGGCTTTTTGATATTTTTAATAATTCAAAAACCGTGATTTTTCTTACTGTCTGATTTAGAAAATCAAAGAAAAATATAAAAACTCTTTTAAAAATTACAAAAAAATTAGTGTAAGCTAATTTTAGTGTCTTTGAATTTCTTTCCATTTTTAGTGATTTTTGGATATATAAAAAACCTAAAATTGAAAAACCCTAAAAATATTATAAAAATTCTAAAAAATCTATAAAATTCAAAAAAATATAAAATCTTTTTCTGAATTTTCTTTGTTGTTTATACTTGTCATAAAACTTACATCCAGGCTTTTACAAATCGATTTACTATTTTAAATTGATCTTTCAAGCCTGGCTGGACAGATTGCTCCTGTTTTTGGCTTTCTTGATTTTTAAAAAATCATATAAAAATTAGAAAATTCTAAAAAATTCACCAAAAATATTAAAAAACCTAAAAATCATAAAAACATTTTTGTTTGAATTTTTGGAGTGTTTTGGAGTGATTAAATAATTTGTTGAGTTGTGTTTGTGTGCCTTTTCCTTATTTTTCCCTTATTACTAAAAATCCAAACAAAATAAAAACAATTAAAAACCCACCAAAAATACATTTTTCTTCTCATTTTTGATCTTGACTACTTCGTAGGCCGCAAGGCCAATTCGTGCTCCCTGAGTCCGACCTTGGGTGCTACACAAGGCTAATCTCATATCCAGGACCGCTATAGCTTGATTTCCTTGATTTTATATCTTTTTGATTGGTGGTCTGTTTCACAATTTTCTTGATTGACCGATCGCTCTCGATCCGGATCGCAACGACCCTAGAGTGATTACTTTGCCCGGATTGACTTGTGATTTTTCGGTTCAATCATGTGTTTCTATGTGTTTTAGCTCCAGACCAAAAATCACTAAAAACACAAAAGAAGACTCCTAAAAATTATAAAACCCCAAAAATCTTCATAAAAATATTAAAAATTCCAAAAAAATCCTAAAAGTCTAATTTTTGTCTATGAATTTTCTTTGTTTTATTATCTTTGATTTGAAATTAAATTGAGGAATTTTGGACTCTGATTTATATTTTCATCCTCTTTTTAATTTCAGCCAGCAGCTTTATTCACTGTTTTCAGTATTTTTGACTTTAAAAATACCAAAACAATTAGGCAAAATCTAGAAAAATCGCAAAAACAGTATAAAAATATAAATTCACAAAAACATTTTATTTCCTTTATTTTGAGTATTTCTTATTATTTTTACCTCTCTCTTATCTCTAGTGTGTATATTCCTTATATACATTACATCTTCATTAAAAGAAAAGGAGAATACAAAAAATCAAAATATAAAAATAAAATACAAAATATGTAAATTGAAAATCAAAATATAAAAATATAAAAATCAAAATTCAAATAAAAAATTTAAAATTAAAAACCCACAAAAAATAGCATTTATAGGCAAATAATCACACTCATTTTTTAGCAGTATCGCCTTGATCTATCCTGTCCGCTCCCTGTGTTTGACACTCTACACATACTTGCACTATACACACTTATTGTAGAGTTATAATAACTTTTAATTCTACATATTGCTTTTCATTGTTTGATCTTTGTTGTAGTTTTATTGTTGTTTGAATTGACATTTCTTGCGAGTCGCCACAGCGACTGCGTCTCTGCCTTATGTGATACGTATTTTAGACCCGTGAAAAATCTCGTTCAACACCTACGTGACATTTTTTGAAAATGTTTTACTTAGGTTTGAAAATGGGTTTGACTTGTTTTGAACATCTTTGCAAAATGTTTGAAACATCTATACATATGTGACAATGTTTGTAAAAAAGTTTTAAGAAATCTTTTCGAAGATAAGGGCGTAATTACGTATAATTAATTGCTTAACTCTCTAAATTAATTCAAGAACAAAATAAAAAAACATAAAATTATTAACTTATTAATTTATGTTTTTTCTCTGACACTTCCACTATGCACTCAAGGCTTGAGATGGTCTTTAACATTTGGTTTAAGAAGTCCAGAAATTTAAAGTTAACATATCCTAATCATTAGGATCTTGTAATTAAAAATTCACATTCTCCTAGTTAGAAGATATGTTTGTTATATTGCACGCTTAATCTCCCTTAAAGAGAATTTGACCATCACATCATTTGCACGACTGCATTCATGATTGGGATGAGTCGAGGTATCACTGTAGGGACTGGTATTTGAGTCTTGAGTTTGGAATTGATTTATATGATGCTCGAGGATGGGATAAAATTAAGGAATGCTTAATAAAACTTGAGTGTCAACTCATCATCCAGTATGGGAGACGGTTCGCATAGTATCTCTTGAACTTTGACCTAAAGTGACAGAGTGTGACGACATAAAATTAACAAGTTTATCAGTGTGCACCAATTCATGGTGAAAGAAGTGGAGCTAGCAAAAAAGAAGGGAAATTCCATACAAAAAATGATGAATGAAAATATTGAAAAGCTCATTACATTACAAAGCTACATAATTATGAGCTTACGTTCAAGGTGAGTGTTCCCAAGTTTTAAGTGTCCACTTGGACCAAGTCTTAGGCTTTTATGATTCGAGCTAGTACATATAAAAGGACTCTGCATTGTTAGCGCTACAATTCTGGGAGCAAGTATATTAGATACTTTTAAAAGATGCATCTCGGTGTACTCCCAGGAAAATAAGTACAGACAACTCAAACTCTCTTGTCGGACACACTGATTAACATTAAAAGATATAATTATTTTGAGTATTGGTACTTGGGAGAAACCTTGTTCCAATTAGAAGGAGAAAATACATGATACAATCATAATACCACCATTATTTGGCCAATCACCTACACCATTTAAGTTTAACAAACTAAAGATACAGTGGATTGAAGCAAGATTAGATTTATTCCCTAGTGTTAGGGGTTTAGTTCTTAGGAGAGCTGATGAGATTGGAACTTTTGGTGAAGTATTGACTTTACTCTTATAGATGCAGTCAATACTAAGTCAGACTTCTTATGTGTGTGTGTACCATATGTATGTATGTATTCTAAGAGTCCGATAATTAGATGATTTGGATACCTTTTGATTAACAAATAGATCAACTTAAAGTCTTAGGATTTCTAAAACTAAATGTTCCAGGTCAATTCAAGTTTTGTATACTAACATGCACATGCCAGAGATTTCACCAAATTAATCTAATTCTCTAAATGATTCTTTATTTATTAGTTAAAGGACGGGCTTAACTTAAGTATAATTGGCGATATAGCTCAGATTTATTAACATTATATAGTATTATTATCTCTCTTGATTAAGAAAATCACAAGGATTCATTAATAATTAACACTATTTAATTATTTATGTGTTGTAAATTATTAACCATAATTATATTTTATTAAATAACCTATTAATGTGATATTATTTTATGTATTTCTTTCCATTTAAAAATCAAATATAAATTAGTTTTATAATATACATAATTAATATAACATAAGATATAATTTATAAATCCAAAAAAATGAAAAAAATAAATAACAAAAAAATACTTTAATTGTTTTTGTTGCTTGCTTACATTTTATTTATGTACATATGACCACTATTCTCTTTGAGTTCTACATGAAAGTTGCACATCTCATCGAGATCTCCAGCTTTCATGTTTTACACTTTTCCAATTCATCTTATAACTATTTCTTTTCATTTTTACACTGATTATAAAAGTGATAACCGGAGGATCACGATGAGCTTCAACCCGAGCCACCTTTACTCTGCCAGTATTTTTCTTCAATCAGGTAAATCTCTTTTTGCTTGTTTTATTTTTTTCTTTGAATTAATTAGGCACATATATTGCAAATCACCTTCGATTCACCACATTATAACTCCGCCAATCATCCTACACCTATGCCCCCAATTCCGGCCACCAATTTCAGTATTCCATAACCCTAACATCCCAAGCTTTCTTCTCCGACGGAGTTGGAGAAGAACTCACCTAAGGGATCCATGTCTTACACACATAAATCACTCCATTTCGTGCAAATATCATGCATGAGTACCCTTGGTTTGTTTCCTAACATTGCAATTATATCTCCTCTTCAATGGTCAGATGTCTCATAGTGGCCCCGTTCTATAGCCCTAGTGCCGACAATGCTGATTTGATCCATTTCCGAATACTTTATGACAACCTTCTCTCCTTAAGGATCTTCGCCATCTACTAAATAATCTTCCCCGACAATCGGAGATGAAGTTGGAGCAAGGCAGAGCATTCTTGGGTCCACCAAAGTGCAGCCTCCTCCATCGCAAAAAAGGGAACCTACGATAGAGAACGGAAGTAGAAGTCACCGTTTGATATTCATGATCGGGCGTTCCATATATTTTCTCAGCTTTGACACTAGACCACGAGGCTTGGTGGAACTAAGTCTACTCCGAGGCAAGGAGGTCGCCCACATGGACTCTTAACTTGCGATTGGCCAATCCTTCGCCTGACATGGTCGTACGTGTTCTTCGTGTGCAGGAGTGGTTTTTTGCATCCAGCCCCCCCCAATTATTCTTATTTGCAAAAATTCCCCTACATAGGGGGTATTTCATAATTTCCATGGTCGAATTTTAAAATTTGCATTTTATTCCCACTAGGGATCTATGTGTAAGTTTTTGTTTATGATATATGACATTTTATGCTCCTTGATTCAATCGTGAATAACTTGAGCATCTTTTATCCAAAAGAAGTGATTACAGTGCCATTTTGATACTCTTTTAATTATATTTTATATGTGATAATTATTTCTTGATTAGACTTTAAAACAAGAATTATTTTATTAGAATCCATGTAGATGCTCACATGCTCATTCAATATAACTTGAGTCTAAATTGTATCACTTTATTGGACCCTTATTAAACTGATAAATTGCTTAGGTTTGAATTAAATAATTTATGGCATAATGACGTGATATTTGCATGTGTTGGTGTTCTATCATTCTATCCATCATGGCATTATTTCTAACATGCATTTATATGTTTTAAAATCTCATTATGGTCCATTTTATGCATGCATTCATGATGTGAATTATCATACATTGAATGTTGTGCATTATTTTGACCTAGATAATTTATCAATCTCTTAGCCAATATATTTAAACACCTGAATAATCGTTCTATGGCTTGTGTCCTTTTGTTCGACCCTGGACTTCCCAGGTATAATTTTAACTCCAAATCCTGTTCATGGAGATACTTGATTCGCTTCTATATGGTTCGCTGACTGTACATCCTACAACAGATACTTATTATTATATACATTTAGCAATTCGTCAATGTTATTGAAGAAGAATACACCTTATATTTTAACATTCTCAACATGATTCACCTTGCCAAGAATTATATTATTCTTGCAAAGTAAAAAATAAAGCTTTGTCAGATATCCTTGGATACATGATTCTCTATAATCAAAACAACATATATGTAATAAGACACACATATTTTATAATGGCCTTGACATAATGACAAATCCTTTACTACCTAGGACGTTTAAAAAGATGTTGCTTCATTGTAGTTTGTAGCACTCTATTTTTTAGAGGAAGGAAAATTTTATTTGGTAGGTTGCTCTCTATATGGAAACTTGTCTTAATTTGGATCAATCATGGTCCCAATGGAGATTTGAATTTTATATCATATAATATTTTATTTACAATAATCAAATCAACATTTGATTGTTGAATGTCACGATTTCTTGGTTCTTTATTTGATTGATTGATGAGCATATGGGAGTTTTCTTATGGTTGTAAAAAGCTTTCTATGGACTAGAAATGCTGAAGAGGAGGAATATACCAGCTTAAGTCCTCAAAATTCTAGTAGCACTGGAAAGAAATTGACGAGAAAAGGGAAGATGGAAAAAGGTCCTTGATATTGCAACTAAGTTTATAGTGAGTGATCCTTTGGAGTTATTAGTCTCTAGCATCTTCCACTACAGTTTAGAACAAGAGTTATCATCAGGATGCTTTCTATATACTATTATCCATTGTTTGATGATTTCTAACATCAAATATATGGTTATCAGCTTGATGCTCCTCACGAGAGATTGATTTGATTCTAGTGTTTGGTTTTGATTTGTGATTAATCTCATGATTTTTTCCCCTCACAATGAGGAAAATCCATATTGAAATTCATATGTACATTTGTGGTTGATTTTCTGTACTTAAACTGCATCCATTGTTATTTTGAATCCGACATATCGTGCATGATCCATTTATCGACATAATAAGAAGCTCCAAAGCATACCACATGTCATTAGATAGATGTCCAACGGATCACGCGAAGTAGGTGATGGAGATATCTCAGATCAATTTATGGCTTCCAACAACTCACACTAACTCGTCAGCATAATACTGGAATGACATATATTAGCAACTTCGATAGTTATTTACCGCGATTAAATTTAATCCACTGTTAGGTAAACTGTTTATACCGACGGTAACAGTAGAGAAGATAATAATTCCGAGCATACATAAACAACTCAAGTATGAATTACTATTTTTTGTGAAACCCATAGGGAAAAGAATTTATTTATCTTCAAACGATACCCGTTATTGTATAAATTTGTATAATTAAGATAAAAGGAAAACCACTTCTCATGTAAAAAAAATGATTTTAAGAGAATAATCATAACTTTTAATATAAAATACTTACTGTTTATCAACCAACACTACAACAAAATTGTGCTATAGTGATGGTTTTGATAATCCAGCACTAAATAGCCGTGGTTAATATATAACGACGATATTATTCATTGTGAAACGAGTTTTCGTACTCAAAATTAGAAATGAATATCATATCTGTCAGTATATCATTAGGAACGATCCATATAGCGATGCTTATCCGTTGGTATTTTTCAAAATATCAACTAATCATCACTATTTTTAATTTAATAAAATAGTGATTATAGTTGATATTTTGAAAAATACCAAGGAATAAGCATCGTTATATGGATCCGTTCTAATGATATACTGACAGATATAATATTCGTTCCTAATTTTTAGTATGAAAAATCATTTCACAACTGATAATATCGTCGTTATATATTTAATAACGACTAATTTAGTGACGGATTTCAAAAAACCGTCACCATAGCTCGATTTTTTTAGTACAATTATACAAGTAAACTTAATTGTCAGCTATTGACCAATTTGGCAGATTATCCAGCGTAACTCCATCTTTTCCTCGGGAAAATTAATTATTGATGGCATACTGATATTGGTAAGTGACAATTTGTATTTATTCGGGACTTTAGCATCAGGAAATTGTAAATTGTTCAATTATTATTGTGCTGATGTGTAAAGTAATGCAAGTCCATCAATATGGCTGTCCTAATCAGAGACTTTCATAAGTAAGATTCATGATATATATCAACAGTGTTTAGAAAAATCTACAGTAGGCCAAAAGTACCGAAGAAACATCTCATGATAAATTATTGTCAGAATTAAAACATGTTTAAAATCACAGCATACCTAAAGCAAAGAGCTCATCTCTGTCGTCGTCCTCATAATCACAACGAAAAAGAGGAGCATCAAATAAATGCATAAGTTGACCATGATGGGTTTCTATTGAACGCAGCAGACGAGCAGAGGATATTAGTCCCATCAAATTTAAAATTAATATCAACTATCAATTTTACCTAATATATACATGGAAAAAATATGCGAAATAGTGTTACTGTATGACCATGTTCACAATTTAATGGCGGTTGGGTTTCAATTTTGATTCCAAAATAGACTACTTTCTAGTCCATCCATCCAACACCGTAATCTCACGTCGGATTTTCATCACTGAGTGTGAGAGTGTGTTATAAAAGTGGAGAATTACTACTTGACAATTTATACTTAAGAATTTTGGATGATTGTCAATGAGTCCACCATTCAAGCTTGAATCCAAGAAATTATTAGGTTTAGTTTTCCTCGATAACAATATGAGAACCTAAGTCAGGAATGTTACAAATGTTATCAGTGACAATTTTCCCTCTAATAGTAGAATTAGCTACCTAGAAGATTGAACCACCCCTAAAACAATTAGAAGGAAAAGGTTATCTAGAGCAAGCAACCATCATTTGTCACTGGAAATAAAGTGATTGGTAAGAGCTTACCGATGATGTTGCGATTATAAGTGAGGAAGGTTGTAACACTCAATCCCCTAACCTAGTCCCATATCGACCTAACAAGTTATAAAGGTCAGTTTTCCTCAACAACGGTCTCGGATCGAAAGTCGGGATGTTAGAATCCCCATTTGAAGATCAGTTTTTTGGTATTTTGTCAGAGAAAATTAGCAGCACAACTTGAGAAAATAGAGACTTTCTCCAATTCCATACTAAGAAACATCATACATAAGAGTCATCCCAACATGCAAAGACTATATTGTAGTAAAACAACAAATCATTTTCCAACATTAAGTAGGCTCGGCTACATGGAATTATTGCCTCCATTCAGATCTCTCTTAGGTCATCCTTGATCTTAGATTCAAGTAACTAAGATTTCTACATATAGTCTCATTCCAACACTTCTCGGGCCTTCCTCACCATCTCTTAGCTGGCACACAATCTCAAATCTCGCATCTTCTAATTGATGCATCAATTACTCTCCTTCGCAATTGGTCAAACCATCTTAAGTTATTTTCTCTCATTCATTGTTGGACATGAGTGCTCATGGCGAGCCATTATGTTATAAAAGTTATTGCAAATGACTCCTTAATATGAAATGGAGATTAACTAATTTGTATAATAGGTCTTCATACAATAAGGGTTATCTACCATGACCATCTTGATATCATACAGTTGTCTCTGAAGCCTAAAAGAAATATGGTTTGATTTCTTCAACAAATCGTAAGGCATTCTTTCTCCTTGTAGAAGGTGATATTGACTACTTTAGACACATCACTAGTTACACATTTTTTATGATTTAGAATCCAATAATGATATTTTGTTGATCCAAATGTTGGATGACAGAGGCTGGTGCATATTTGATATCTAAAACATTTGAGGACTCAACTGCACAATCAAGTGACTATCAAGAAAGGATCTCCAGATCGAGGAGACGATAATCCTTAGTTTAAAGGCTGACATACGACCAACCTCTTGATGCACGTCATCTATATAGGAATAGAGATTCAGAGATGTTGGATAATCTAGATCAAATAGTTGACTTAGTGAGATCGAGATAACTAAGACCTTTATAGAATGTTATCAAGATACATGTACTCACCCTTTGACTGAAGACAAATATTTTATTATGTGTCTGAGTATGTACATTTGTCACATCATTAGGTTGATGATCTAATCAAGGTCTATACACCAACGTGATGGTATCCATATAAGAACATATGAGTAATATGATCTCTCAAAGGGATCAGATACGAGGTCACTCATGAGATATTGGGATAAACCAAACTTCAATGTTGGTCATCTTGTATTTGAAATAAGGCAGGATTTGAAGGTAAGATATATGGAAAGCATATAATCAATTCCAACTCTCAATGATCGAATGAGAAACTTACCGATAAAACCTTGAATGATATAGTCCAAAATGGGATCAGAACTTTAGGGTTTTAGACATAGTCTTCTTGTATGCAGGATGTTCGGATATTAAGAATGCTCAAGGGTGATGTGATTTTAAATGATCGTATACCATTACACTTCTATTCGGATGGAGTGATGAAACATGTTTGAGTTTTAATGACTCCACTCCATGAACTAGTTATCCAACCTTAGTCCAAATGTTGGATTTTGATTTGAATTTGATTATGAGACAATAAGAAGATTCGGTAATTTTTTGACATGATCAGACATCTCTGAGAGATCTTCTAGATCTAGATATGAGATTAGATCTCATTATACAAGTCGTTATACATGGATATACAATCAACCTGACCATATCTTTATGTATCAGCGGAGAAGGCACACTATCCTCAATCGAGTTTGATGAATGTTCATAAAGAATTAAATCCTAGATTTAGGACTGTTCAGTGATGTTTGAATCACTAAGTGAAGAGGAGAATGTAGGATGATTAAATTGGATCTAGTTATTCAGGATAATATTATCTTGCTCAATGTTATCCAGAATTATACAAGAATAATATGGATATGATTCATATTATTTTTGGATATTTACATATAAGATTACGAGATAATTATATGGATTAGTTATATTGGATAAGATCAATGTGGTTAGTGTTATCCACAATAATCAAGTATAATGTGGATACTATCTATAATATCCAATTGATACTTGATTTGAACATGATTCACAACTATTAATGTTAATGAAGATTGAGTTCATATTATACAATAAATGTAAATATTATTTACATTAGTTTTGAACCTATGAATATGAATATGATTCATATTTTTCATTGACCTGTTTACAATTATCGCGAATAATTTGAAATTATTTATTTTTAATTGAATTTCTAAATAAATTAAAGTCTACAAATAGATTTATGAGTATTGGAATAATGCAACCATTAACTATAATAAAAGTAAAATAAAAATGTGTGCCCTAAAAATAGGTAATGTCCATGGTTATAACAGTCAAGGTAATTATTCCAAAATTTTAAGGGCATCTTATTTATTTTTCTTTTTGTAATTATTTACTGATTAATTTATTGAAAGGATTAGATGGATAATTAAATTGATAATTGTTATCAACTCTAATCTTAAAGTGGTTAAGAGCTCCTTTACTCCCGACCATTGATTCAACAATTAGGATTGCAATTCTAATTGGCCGAAAATGTTTACAAGGAGGGACATATCCTGCCTTCCTCAACACAATTAATTCATGGAGAAATAAGTCTCTCATGTATGTCTCTCCAAGGGGCATCCCCTCATCGAGATAGTGCCCTTAATATTGGATATTCTCCCTTTTCTCATAAGGTTGTTCCCTTACAGAGGTAATATCTTTAATGTTAGATAACCATATTATTATGTTATTCGAACGATTTGCTCGATCTCGTGGAGTTTCTTTATATTTGATTCTTACATAGTGATGAGCGACCTGAAGGCTAGGGTATAGGTGCTAAATTGGTCGTTACGACCCACACGATCAAGTCGGCTCAATCAAGAAAAAAAGTGAACCACTAATATCAATCAAATCAATCAAACACACGAAATAGCGGTCCTGCTATTGGATTAACCTGGTATAGCGACCAGGGTCGAACTCAAGGAGCACGGGTTGGCCTCTCGGCCTACGAAGTAGTAAAAAGAGATAAAATAACAGAAGAAAATATTTTTAGTGGTTTTTAATTTGTTTTATATTTTTTTTGGATTTTTAATGTATAAAGAAAATAAGAAAAACAAAGAAACACACACTTCAACAATTTATTTAAAGCACTAAAAATCAACAAAATTTCAAACAAAAATATTTTTATGTATTTTATAATTTTTTGTGTTTTTGATGAATTTTTGAGAATTTTCTGATGTTTATTTAATTTTCTAAAAATCAAACAGTAACTGGAACAAATGGTACTGTCCAGCCGAGCTAAACATGCCTAGATAAAATATCTAAAATCCCTAAAATAGCTGGGAGGTAATTTTCCTGTAAAGAGAACAAAACAAGGAAAATTTAGGCACCAATTTTATTGTTTTTGGATTTTTAATTTATTTACTGGAATTTTTATAAGGTTTTAGGTGTTTTTCAATTTTTAGTGGTTTTCTAAAGTGAAAAATAGCCAAAATTGGCTAGGAAATCAAACTAAGCAAGGCAAACAGTAGACAATTTTTGTGGATATTTTAAATGAGTTTTAATATTTTTGTGATTTTTCAAGTTAGACAGTAACAAAATTAAAGGTTTTTGAATTTTTAAAAATATCAAACGAAATCAAAAATGTCCTCAAAAATCTACGAAAATTTTACACCATGGGAGGAGCCATGTGTCCAATTTTCGTTGGATTTGGAGGTGTTTTGCTATTTTATTCAAAAATAAAGAAGGGGCACAGTGCACAGGGACCAAAGTGCAAATACCCAATAGTCTGGGGGGTCTGGTGCAATTTTCCCAGCAAAACACGCGCCACGCGCGTGTCTGGGGCACTCAGGGACCCAAATGTAATAAAAATAAGTCCCGAGGACTTATTGGTAACAGGTACCAAAAGTCCAGGGGCTTATCTGCAAAATACCCAAAATATAACGCACATGCTCAAATAAACCACGCACAGGGGTATAAATGCAAATAGAATAAAACTTTCATTCATTCAAGAACAACCAGAACTACAGGGGTCTCTATTGCAAATAAACCAGATAAACACGTGACGAAGCACGTGGCATACAACGCACAGGGGTATAAATGCAAATAAACTAAAGTACGGGGTCCACTATGTAAATAACCCTAAAACTAAACAACTGAAATAACTAATTACAGGACTAAAGCGAAATAAAATAAGCAAGGGGCCTAAGGGTAAATTACCCTTTATTATGCCGACTGCTGGATGCGCGCCACGTGTAGATCGGACGGTCTGGAATCGGGTGGCACTCCAGCGCTGAGCCTCTCGGACGAATCCAATGGTCAGGGCCGAGACACGTGTGGATCTGACGGCTGGGATCAGACCTCCTCTGATCTGACGCTGTCTGCAGCCCCACGAACGAACGGCTGGGATGAAATCTGGAGCTAGGAGGCTGATCTGACGGTGGCTGGAGGACGTGGAAGAACAGGCGGCCGGCGAACTTCGCCGGCCTCGTGGAAGCGCTCCCGGCCTCCGCTGCTGCGCCTGAGGATCGGAGAAGCTCCGACGTGGTGGTGCGCAACTATTGATGCCCTCCGATGCCCCAGCCGAGCTCGGGAGAGCTCTGGCGAGCGGCGGAGGCGAGGCTCCTGGTCTGAACGTCAAAAGGCCTCAGATGGCCTTTGTTTGACCTGCAAAGCAACCCAGAAGACTCGCGGGTCGAGGGCAAAGTGCCTCGACCCGGTTAGGCGAGGTGACGGTGGCTGATGGGTCGGGATGGTGAGCTCCGGCGAAGGTGGTAGACGGAGGAGCTCGGTTCCCAGCTCCTTTGCGAGCTGGGATGGATGGACGGGTGAAGAAGATGCGCGGGAGGTCGGAGAGGGCTATGGCAATGCCCGATGATCGGATAGTGGTCGGAATCGGGAGGAATCGAAGAAATGCGGCGGCGGAGCGATTTGGGGGTAAATGGAAAATAGCGGAAACAGGAAGCCTAAGGGGATACCTGGGTGGTCGAAGAGATTGGGGAGGAGCTGCTGAAGCTCCTGGTCGTCGCCTCGAGGAGCGTCTCCCTCCGAGGCTCGGAGCTCATGCTATGGCGGAGCTACGGCGGTTGTGCTCGCCGAATCGATGGCCAAGCTCCCTCTCCTCGCTTCGACAGGTCGAGACGCAAGCTGTCACTCGAGCGGACTCTCTGGAGCTCACTGGGGGTGGAGACAAGTGACCAAAGATGGTGAAATGGAGTGGCGGAGCTCGCTTATGTACGCTGGAGGGGTCCGGGAAAGATGGCTCGGGTAGGGCGTGGAGGAACGCGGATCCCGAGGTGGATGGCCCGGCGAGGATGTCGGATGTGGCAGGAGTGAAACGGACCCGGGGTTTAGGTGGGATTCAATCGGGTTTAGGCGCTAGAAATTAGGGAAGTCGGGTCGGGCGCTTAAATCCGCAGAAGGTGGTCCTGGGGGGGGGGGGGGGTAGTTGACCGGGCGGTCAACATCCCCAGGAGCCAACAGGAATCGGCCACGTGGTTGTATCTTGAAGGTGAAAATTAAGGTAGCAAATGGCCGATTTTGCAAAAAGTTAAAACATGAAATATTTTTGTTTTATTTTTTTCTATTTTTTAGTGATTTTTAATAATTTTTTTCGAAATAAAAATAAGGTATATACATAGTATGTACTATATAGGTATATGTACACAATTAGGGTTTTTAATTTTTGATTTTTTTACTTATTATTTTTGTGCAATTTTATTCCTATTTTATATTTTATTTATTTTCACTATAAAATAAGGAATAAAAAGGTATTTTTATTTTATTATTATTATTTATGTACATAGGTAAAATAAATACATATGTACATCTATATACATGGTATATGTACAATGTATTTTTTGTATTTTTAATTTTGCTATTTTTATTTTGCTTTTGTTTTAATTGTTTTTATTTTATTTATTTACAATATATAATATAGATTATTCACAAAAATTATAAAAATTGATTTTATTTATTTACAAGGTTAGGTAAATATGGAAGAGTGGTTTATATACAAGATGAAAAGGGGTGTTTTTGTTCTTTTTTTGATTTTTAACTTTTTCTTTTGTTTTTATATTTATAAATATATACAAGTGTTTACAAGCATATTTTTGGTGAGGAAAATATCTTTATTTTATCTACATAAATATTTACACACATGAGCCCCTATCTCCCTCTACTTGGCTTTTATGTGGTCAGGCCCAGGCTGAGCCCTCCCTTGGGTTAGGTTGCTCAATATTTATTCTAAATATTTCCCTCTTTTTCTTCTTAATCTTTATTCTTTTATTTTTGCACAAAAACATGCTAATTATAGGTTTTTACACAATGCATGCTTTTGGTAATTATTTGTATTTACACCTATCTACATGCATTTGCAAAGGTTTTTGTAGCTAAAATATAAGAATAAAGAGTGATGAATGAGTATTCATCACATAGCATGATGAGGAAGGATGACTTCATACGATAAAATCTGAAGCACGGAGTCCCATATCGTGTGGTTTAATTGCAGGAAGTACGTGGTTCATCCCCGCATCCGTAAGTGTTATATCTGTCAGACTAGAATTCAAACATGAGGTCTCTCTCTTTAGAGACTAGAGAATCACGATCACGCTTCATGATGTAATTCTATACTCGTGTCATATTGATGGAACGGATTAGGAATGGTTCTCATTCCATGTATCCATTTTTTTAAATTCTGTTATTGCAACTCATATGACAAGTCTATTGTTAGATTAGATATGATCTGATCCACATGCTTCCGTGATGCGTGAGGCATTATCTGACTCTCTTTATACAACATGCTTCATGGTTGATTTTAATACTTTCCTTTGATTTTCAAAGGAATTTTTATCACATATAACAATAGAGGCTCCTCTCCACTTTAGCCAAATCTGCATTTATTTTATAAGAAACATCTTCTTCGATTTCCCCATCATGTTGAAAAAATATCTCAGATATCTAAACGAGTATTTTTTTTTCTAAATAGTATTGTCTTCAGTCTTCACCTCGACTGCTTCAACATTATTTCCATGAAAAATTCACTTCATATATTCAGTCTTAGCCTTACTTATACGAAGTCCTTTAGTCTCCGAAGCATGACACATCCCAACCTAGACCAATCCAAACATAAAATTTCGCACTTATTCCATCTCTAATATCATCAATCAACACTATATCATCGACAAACAAGCTGCTTTATAATATAAATTAAATAAATGCCGATTCTAAAAATATAGCTCGCTTCCATCTTCCATCTAAATGAAAAAAAGTCAAAAAGTTCGTCCATACATTCAGAAATCTCACACCTCAATTATATTCGATGATGTCCCGATCTACTGCACATTCAGAACCACCTCAAGTTAACGAGTAATTGCTGTTGCTGTTGGTCCACGTTCAATGTAAACATTTTCCATACGTTTGTATAGACAGAATAAAGTCAAGCTTTCTTAAGGCAGATGCTTTCCACCGTCATCAACAGAAGACGGAAGCACACGACGATCCTGCATGCATGAACATCACAGCTTTGGCTTTGACCACGTGTGAGTAAATTAGTGGTTTTCTCCAGGTGCAACACGAGATGTAAAGGGCTATATGTTTCCACGAGTACACATGAAAATAATACATAATTAATAGAGAAGGTTTTATTGTGAGCTCGTTTTGACGTGGGATAATTAACCTTAATGTGACTTTATATCAATATAAATTATTTTCAAAATAAAATTGTTATATCATAATTACATCATCTATTATGCTTATGCCTCTTGTGCGTAGTCGTCCCTTATCCATAGGACCAACTTAGCAAGAATGAGTTATGTATCCTTTGTCTGGATCCATTCTTATTTATTATCTCCCTTTTCACTCGGGATGAGGCATGAGAAATAAGCAGGGGCGGACCTACACTTTGTTCAGACAGGGCACGTGCCCCCCCCTCCCCTCTATATTTTAAATCCCATTATATCTTATAATTATTCCAATTACAACCCCTCTCATTGTAATCAAATGCCCCCCATTAATTCTTACATGACATCATTAATCCATGTCTCGATAATCCATTCTCCTCAAATTAATCCCCCCCTCTCTCTCAATTAATACAATTGCCCTTAATCTCATGCGTGCACTTAATGTTTCTTAGCTAATTAGTTGAATGCAACATTAATTTGATAATTACCAAAAGGTATGGAATCATAATCGCATTTCCAATCAACGTTTAACCCTATCCCTCGTTAAATGATTTTTATTATCTTCCAATAAATTCTAATTTTACTTTAAACACTAAAAGTATGTTCGAATTATGTTTGTAATTGGTGATTTGATTCCTTTCAATTTCAAATATAATCATAGATAATAAAATGTGTGAAAGACAATGGACTCAAAAGACAACCCATAATAAATTTCTCTAAGTACATGGTCTATATCCAAATAATCTTTTTATTAATAATTAATGTAACAAATACAATAATTAATATTACTAACACTATACTCATTTATTGAAATAAATATATTAGCCCCTACTAATAATTATGCATTCTGAATTATTTCCAAAGTATGAAAATAGATGAGGTAGATTAAAATATGGCACTGATAATTTTTATATGAGATTATTTATCATTTCATGCGTTGTTAGCCTTCTATCTTGAGTTATGGTATTTTATAGAGTAAATTATGTAAAAATCTCTAAATTATATACCTAATTTCAATGATGTATCTGAACTTTACAAGAAATAATATAATACATGATTTTTAATATTTATTTCATTGTGAATTAAGTTGATCATTTTTTGTTTAGGTTCTAATCATAATGGCTCAAGATCAGGACAAATTCTAAAGGTACAAATCACATGTATTTTTTAAATCAGGTTGAACATGGAAATCTATTGCACGATACAAATTTTTATCATTTACTATAATTTTCAATCAATTATTTTTATTACAAAATGTACAAACAAGTGCAGACGAAGTAACACGAATATCGCCGGTAGTAAGTCCATTTCCATTAGCCGGCCGGTGGTGTGAGAAGTATGCACCAAAAGACCGCTACATAACCGCGGGTGCCCCACCTAGTCAAAAATTCTGGGTCCGCCACTGGAAATAAGGCGACATGAGGGATAAGTTTGTGTGGATGCTTTCAGGGGGGAAGGGAGAAGGACTATGGACAATGATATAATTTATGATGAAATCATGATGCATCTACTTATCCCGAGGTAGCTTATCTTAGAAAAGATTCCTTTTATTCTGGATTAAATAGATATTATCACAAGAGAGACACATAGTAATTGTTTTCAAAAACTACTGAAATGAAATCATCTTTGATCAACTATCAAGCGTGAAAATAAATGATTTTTCTTTATTTTAGATCACTTTCAATCACTTGTCATGAGAGAAGAAATCTTATTTTGAGAGTTTGTCTTAGAATTTCTCTTAGTTCGAGAAAACTTATAACATAGGATATTGATTTTTGGATGGTTTAAATCACTGATCTCTTAAAAATCTCCTTAAATGTTTTGATAATTTCTCGTTGTCATCGAGAAATCTCAATAAATCTTCATTTTATGTTCATAAATACTTCCCCTACAAATTGCATGAATAGCATCCGATATATTAATAATTCTTCTCAAGGGGATTTCCTTCTCATTTACCTCAATTATGAAATTACCTCGTGCTGAATAAGGGTTTGAAGCTATCTAGCGTTCTACACAAGGCGAGAACGCCATCGCTGAGGCCATTGAACATGAACACCAAGATTCAGACAACAATCAACCACACAAAATGAATGAAGCAATCAAAGTGAAATAAGTCAAAATTTATTTTATTTTAACTCTATAAAATATGTGTATAGTGAATAAGTGAAGAGTGTCGGGCCAGAGAGAACAAAAGAGAGTAAGAAAATGAAAAACCTACTTAGGTGTTTTTTGTGTAATTTTATTTTTTATTTTATTTTTGTATTTTTGAGTATTTTGATGGATTTTTAATTTTATATATGATTTTATTTTAGTTTTTTAGTTTCTTTTTTATTTTCCAATTTTTAATTTATATTTCTTTTTAGGATATAATAAAGATATGTATATGTATATCTAATTTTATGTATAATATAAATACTACAAAAAATCAGAAAATATAAATAAAAATCGTCCTTTTTGTGCAGGTTTTAAGATATATTTAAGAGATTTATAAATAGTAATAATAATGATAAGTATATATAAGTAATATTATGTATATATAGCTTATATATGGTTTTATATTTATAGATATAACTATAAATACTTCAAAATTACAAAATAAAATATTGGGATAATTACACCCATAACCCTGAGTAATTTCTCAATCTCAATCATAACCCTGAGTAATCGCGATTTACTCCACAAACCCTGAGTAATTGTTAACTCTTACACGGGATGACCCCGTGTTACTTGCAGTGAGTTTTGAGATAACGGTCGTTTGTTTGGACTAAAATGCCCCCATCTTTGGTGCCTTCCTCAACGGCTAGAAATAAGACCGTTGGTGATGTCCCCTTGCATGGATGCCTATATAATAAGATTGGGAGGAGCACCATTGCTGTGGTTTTTTAAGAAAGCTCTTAGATTTCTTCCATCCCAGAAAATGCGTTCAAGTCAATCATCATCCAGTTCGCATTGCCATTGCGGTGCAGAGCCGACGATGAAGATCTCGGGGAAGCCATGGAGCAAAGGAGCGAGGTTCTTCACATGTCGCTTCAAAACGTGCGATTTCTTTCAGTGGTTGGATCAACCGTCAAGTCGACGTGCACCGGAAAGAAGGGAAATCGAAGGTCGTGAGGATAATACAGGCACAATACATTTGCATAAGAATTATGCAGATGCAAAGGAGAATTTTAGTGATGTATTATGTAACGTGAGAGAAATTTTGTTATGGCTCAAAGCAATTTTCCTTTGTTTGATGGTAATTGTCACGCTACTTATTCACATAAGTTTGAAATGAAGAGGAAAGTTATCTTAAACCACAGTGTTGGCACCATGATGGATACCCATGCAGGAACGTAAAGCATCAAGAACATAGAGCTTCGACAAATGCACACTGACCATTATAAACCAATGTCACCATTACATCTGGCAGGTCATGAACAGATTAAAACCAACATGAACGTATTGATCAAACAGGTGCACACAAAAAACCACATCACCATTACATCTGACCTCCCGTGAGATCACAATAGTTCATATACAAAACTAGCAAGCATTGTCGTCCTGTATTAATGTTTTTACAGGCGAAAGCAAAAAAACTACTTTTCCACCTTGATTCATCTTGGAAGATCACAAAAAATTGATCCCAAAAAGTAACTAGACAAAATTCCCCTTTTTCCATCGCTCCAAGTGCATCTATCAACGCGTTTCCTACAAGAACAAAACATTCAAAAACTGCATTGTTCAATATACTTGGGTAGAAGAGTATGCACTGTACCTTTGTGTTATTCATCGAGCAAGAAGGTCCATCTGGGAAGGTCTCAGCTTCTCGTGTTCTCTTGCGTCCACGTCCCCGTCCTGTGGAGCTTCCCACTGCTCTCCCCCTCGTAGAAGATGTCCCTGACCTCAGTCCAATAACCCGGGCATTGGGGAAATGTAACCACTGCAATAGGCTTTTCGATAACGAACAACCTTGTAGAAATCATCGACGTAATTCTCCCACCGCACTCCCCTTATGCTCGATAGTGCTGCTGCGGCATGCGTGCAAGGAAGGCCGCAAATTTGCCATCTCCTACAGGAGCATTCACGACTCCTAAGATCCAATACATATCTCCCTAAAGGAGATTCCACCTCGACATGGCTATCGTCAGCCCTTCTTACAATGTAACCTTTAAGGTCTCTGGTGAGACCTCTAATGTATGACAACGCCGATGGTACCACATTGTCATTCCAAGCCTTCGATCTCCGATGTCGTTCCTCCATTGTGGTCATGCATTTCTGTCTGATCCAGTCAATAAGTTCACATATAGGGAGGTTTCTGGCTGGTGATATCCACGCATTGAATGACTCACTAAGATTATTCGTCAGATAGTGGCACTTTGCGTGGTCTTTGAACTGATGGCGGCTCCATTTTTCCTTCACATTTGCTAGGTAATCAAATGCAGCCTTACTAAACTTCTGAATTTCACCCATCCAATGATTAAAGTGCTTAACTTCAAAGGCTCTTGCTACTGACCAGACCATTACTTCCAATTCTTCTCCAGGGAACTTCCTCTTGAAGTTCTTATAGAGATGACACATACAAGTTCTGTGCTCAGCTTGTGGGAATATTGTCTTCACGGCCAATTCTAACCCCTTCTGTGCATCGGATATGAAGGTCAATCCAACACCATTATCAGACTCAATAGCATTATTCAAATGTGACATAAACCAATTCCATGTCACATTTGTTTCACTTTCCACAACAGCATATGCAATTGGGAACAAAGAATTGCAACCATCCAACGTTGTGGCAGATAGCAGCGTCCCCAAGTACTTTCCTTTCAGGTGGCAGCCGATAAATCCTCATGTAAGGAAGGCTGATCTGGAATTGCTCGCGTATACGCTGGATATCGCATTGACAGTCATATCAGGATTTTCTTTAATCCAACCTTCGATGTGCTTTGAAATCCAATGTTGTGAGGCTAAGGAGTTACCAACCCTGCTTACAGAGGAGCAGTTGTGCTCCGCTTGCAGAGTTCTAACTCTAAAACGCAAACTATCTTGTACTCGTGATGCATGGATTCTCCATTTACAATCCTCTCCTCTGCATACCGCTGTTACTCTGACTGCCTCGCTTTTGATATATCTCACATCGAAGTCATGCTTTAGACAATATGTGCACAATGCAAACTTGAATTCGTCATGACCATCGAACTCGGCTCCAACAAATAACTCGGCGATGTCAACATCACCGCTGTGCCTCGGGCCTTCAAAGTCATCCACATCCTCCAACTCAGAATCCAAAAGAAAGTGATAGCTGTTCTCAGACTCTAGGCCACTGAGATCATCATCATCACTTTCACTTGTGTTGTCACAAACATACTCACTGTCATCGGAATCGCTCAGGTCGACGACGCGGGATTGGGACCGCAATACCCTCCGTGATCTCCCGACACGCGACTGCCGAGAAGAGATGATAGGTGGCTCCATTTCGAAGGGAGTCATGTAACCAATGGATTCCTCAGCCAAGGGATCAGCATACAACGGATCAACATCCATGTTCACATCGACATTTTGCATGTCAATCTCCATCTGCACAACCTCGTCCTCAATATCAATAGGCTGATTTGCTCCTGTTTGACCATCTTCGGGTGCAACGTCCATATCTTCTTCGCTAACAGGAAAATTGGGGAAAGCGATAGGATGAAGTGACTCACCACTGAAATGGGTCACCACATTGTCGAGCATGGCTGAAGTAGATGTTGGGTTTTCACCCACATCTACAGTCGATGGATCTTGGTCCACGGCTGCATTCTCTTCCACCGCCGCAAGTGCTTCTATACAATCTTCGTCAAACTCAGCGACAAGCTCAATCTGGGTCCCATCTTGATGCAGGTGGAACATGTGCATCATCTCCTTCTCATTCGACAACTTCGCATACCTGCCAAATCAATAAACGGTCTATAATCTATTTGTAATTCGCGCCTAGCAACCATAAAACTTGGCTCTTCGTACCTGGTGGGATGAGAATTTGGAACCTTGTAGCTCATGCGCAGAGACTCCTTAGCTTGCCACGGGACGACTTCGGCAATATCCTCGATGATATCGAACCAGCATGTGACGTCTGGGTCCGTCCCTATCACGACCTGCTTTCCCAACAAATACTTTTCTCCACCGCGCGCTCTAGCCTTCTTGAAGCAGCCCCCATATCGCACGCATATGCTCAGGATTCCTTCACGGCCTTCGAACCACCCCATTCTAAAAGATGAACCGCGTCAACATCCCGTATGAGACACTTACAACCACCCCATTCGTCGAGGTTTGGCGGAGGTCTACAAGGAGCAAAAGAACTTGATTTACTCGTACCTTCGCCTTTCTCTCCTCCGAGATGCCTATCAGTGGTTGGGGACGACCGCAGCAAGGTGGCGGCAACGCTTGTTCTTCGTCGCCAGGAAGCTTCTACGTCGCCTGGGAGGTTCTTCGTTGCCTGGGAGAAGGCAATGGCGGGAGAGTATCGGGTGACACAGTCGAGGGTGGGAGGGGGTAAACCCTTGGAGCCCGACTTCCCCTCTGCCCGATTTGACTACCTTCTTCATCCTCACCGCACGTGTCATCAGAAAAGTATATTTCATCCTAGCCGCCCATGTGTACCTTGGTAGGCCCGTCTTAACTGGAGCGGGGTAGGTGGTAACCCAACCCCAGTTAGGCAATGACGTCCCACGTAACGGAGGGTTACATCCGTAACAGACACCCATTACTCAGGGTTTGTGGAGTAAATCGCGATTACTCAGGGTTATGATTGAGATTGAGAAATTACTCAGGGTTATGGGTGTAATTATCCCTAAAATATTTTGGGGTTTTTCTAGTTTTTCTCTATTTCTATGTTGTTCCTATAATTTTGTCTAATTCTTACTTATTTTTAAATTATTTACATATACAAAATAGTAGATATGATAAATAAATCGGATTTTTTTTGTGTTTTAAATAAAGATAAATAGTTCAAAATACCAAATTTTTTTAATATATAATATAAATATAAATAAGAATTAAAAATCTATTTTTATCCATTTTTAGTATTTTTATTGATTTTTATAAGTTTTAGAAGATTTTTTTAGTGTTTTCTTTTTATATTTTTTGTAATTTTTGATCTGAAGTGATATCATGTAATAATAAGTGATATATATGTTTTTGGAATTTTTAAATAGGGTTTTATATTTTTTTTATATTTTTATAGTCAAATAGGAAATAAATATTTCTTTATAATTAGAAAAAAATGCTAAATAATTATCCTGGCATGGATAAACATGAAATGAAGCATTTATTACAATTTTTCTAGAATTAAACACACATAGGAGTTATTTAAACAAAATAGAAATGCAGAAAGAAAATAAAGTGCCTAGCATAGGTATAGTTGCAAAAAAATAAAATCCAAGCTTCTTTGTGCAAATTACCCCAAAATATTACACTATTTTACAAGTTTAAATATTAACAAATTAACAGAATTCGAGAGGGGTTCCCTACAAAATGCCTACCTCATGTGGACCGTCACGTGAGGTGAGCTGGTACAGACTTAAATTTGAATAGTGATAAATTCAGGGGGTCCATATAATTTTTAGACAAAATATAAAGCATACTTTAATAATTACAGTACCTTTAAGAAATACAAAAAGTTGGGGGTTCAGATGTGCAATTTACACTCAAAGGCGCACGGATGGACGGCTAGATGGTCTTCACTTATCCATGTATTGCTCCATTAACGGTCTATACCAGTTCACAGATCGTCAGCTGAGATCAGATCTTGAGCCTTATCGAGTGGTTGTGGTGGTCCTTCAACGAGCATCATTGATTAGATTTGGCATGTGTTCATCATTGGATTTTGGAAAAGTGACATGGACGAACTCAAAAGAACAAGAGCCCAGGTAAGCTTCGATCAAGAAGATCTCCACCCTCTGTCCTCCTTCTTCCTCGCTGATGGGCCTAAAATGCTACCATAAGACCTCCACAACTGTAGGATGCTTCATATTAGTATGAGCTGCATTGGAGAGGGTCTGATGTTTTAAGGACCTAGAGCTCATGTTTGAACTTCGAAATAGTCTCCAGGGGGCTTGTTGAGGCTCAAACCCAGTGCAAAAACATTAAGGGGCTCTAGGAAGTCTCCTGTTGGACATAAGAGCCCACAGCGAGCCATTATGCAATAAATGTTATAGCAAATATCATTCCCTGATATGAAATGAAGAGTAACTAGTTTGGAAAATAGGTCCCTTAGTATAATTAAGATTACATACCATGGTCACCTTGATGATCATACAGTTGTTGATTCAATTGTTGAGTCATAGAGGTTGGTGTTTGGATGAATATTTAACGATTTAGATTGAGGACTCATCAAGAACTGTCAAATGATTATTAAGAGATGATCTCTATCTTGAGTACTTGATATCTAACTAGATGACTAGGGTCAAGTTAGTAACATTTTTTATGACCCGAATATGTTATGATTCGAAACCATGAGACCTTGGAATCTCGATGACTAGGTCGACAAGGAATAAAGTAGGGGGAGATAAGGGCCAAAATACAATAAAAAATCATTTTGTTTAATTCATTCTTTATTCATTTTGGGACCTATTTTTGGTTCCACTTTTTATACTTCAAATAAAGAAACTTTGTACATAAAAGTTGTAGATAATATACAGTGTACAAAATATACCCAGAATAAGTTTTCAAAATCCCAACTTCTCAGACGCATATCTCTCAAATAAAAACTCAAAATGTATTAAAATCACTTCAATTGTATATAACTTTTAATGAGTTATTTAATGAAGGTAGTTTCATATTTTTTGGAGTTACGATTTGAAAGTTAAATTTTGGACTAGTATTGTATACTTACATTGATTAAAATATTCATTGTATTATTTATTTATTATTTTTATAATTTATATTTCTATAATTTTGTTAATATTATTAATAATATATGTATATATTAAAACTGGAATAAAAACATAATGAAAATGCAAAAATAATATATATATATAATACATAGATGATTTGTCTATAACTATACCTATATAAATAATACAACTATTTATTTAATTATACAAATCACTTCAGTAAAATGAAATAAAATATATTTAAGTTTAAAAAATTGAGTTATAAATATATAAAATAATAAACATAATTAATAAAATAAAAAATATAAAATAAAAAATACATAAAAACATAGATGAATATACCTATATATAGCCCTTAAAAGGGAATTTGTAATTTTAAACAATAAAAAAATAAATAAAATTTATAATAAAATAATTTAGAAAAAAAATAAATATTTTTCATTTAATAACCTAAAAATAATAAAATCATTTAATATTTTTAATTTATTTTACAATTGTTTTTGCCAAGGATTTGTTTCGTAGATCCGCATGGACCAACCAGAGTCGTCCCTTGGTTGACCTCGGTCAACTCTCTGACCGAGGTCTGCCCTTGTCAGAACTGATTATTTTTGGCCTTTTGACCATTTTTCGAGGGTGTTCCTTTCACCTTCTTGTGTCGATCTCTTCTTGACTTTTGCTTCCCTCATATCTAGGATTCACGCCCTCGTGATTCCTTGGGCTTTGGATCGTCGATTCGGCCGATCTTCCTCATCCTCTGGAGTCGCTCGTCAACATGCATAAGAACGACCTCCGACTTTCTGTTGATTTTTTATCCCTCTTACGCCATTTTTCCCCAGTCCTAAGGTTGTGCCCGTCTTCCTGGTGACATCAGGAGCACAGTGCAACTCTTCTCTTGGTGATTGGCATTGAATCGAGGTCAGTCCTTCTCGCCGGAGTGACATCACCCAAGCTTCCCCCCGACGTATCCCCATTGAGCTTCTTGTCCTTTTTTCTCTTTACAGTTTGCATTCCCTATAGTATAGTAGATTAGTGTAGGTCGTTTATAGCGTCAAATCTACTTCATTTCATGCAAAATCCCTAAAATCTCTCAACCACTGGAGCCCCAGCTCCGCCGCACTATTCCGACCACCTCAGTCACGCTCCAATGCCCCTAACACCTCCATTCTCTCTCTCTCTCTCTCCATTCGCTCATCACCCTACGCACCTCAATCCATCTTGCTCTCGCACAGAGCAAGTTCGCCACCTTCTTTCTCCGCTTCTCGTCGGAGAGGCTTCGCCTGGCCGCCATACACCAAGTTTCGCCCTCTAAAGGGTCAGGGCATATTTCCCCTGACCTTATTAACATCTCTTGCATGTACTTGGGTCGAACGAGACGCATGGAGGCAATTTTGAGGGCCGGCCGAGGTTCTTGGAGCTTCATAGCTCCACCGACCACTTGCGACCACTCTGACCTATACCGGAGCCTTCTGACACCACCAGGACCTAGAGGACGCTCGCAGGAGTAGATCGGCATTTTTTGGAGCTTCAAGGACCACGGAGGAGGCCGATCAGGGACGGGGAAGCTTCGTTCGATGGAGTTCTTCCCCCATCTTCTTTCAGCCGTAATATCAAGGCATTCTGCCCAGGTGAGCAAATGTCATTGGATTTCGCCGTGCCGCAACCTTTCGATCGTGATCAGGAGTCTAATCGCAACTGTCACCATCGAAGCGGTATCGCTCATCGGATTTGTGATACGTGGCATAAGCGGAGCGCCATCAGCCGTCCGCCAGTCCGAAGGTTTGAGTATTTTGCAAGTTAGCTCAGATCGCTTTTGTATTTAATAATTAGTATAGAAAACCTCCTTTGTTGTTTAAATATTTTTGTAAGTTTTGCATCTAGCCCCCAGAACTTTATTGTAATTGCGTTTTGGTCCCAACTACGTCACCTCATGTGACTCTTCACGTGGGTGGGCTTTTTTCAGTTGAGACCTCGGATTTTTTTTCTATTGTTGTTTAGTCCCTTTTTCATGCAGTTATTTCTTTCTAGATATTTTGTACATTAGCCCCTAGAATTTTGTAAAATTATGATTCAGTCCCTACTAGTGGTGTAGGTGTTCTAACACATGAATTTTGGTGATTTTGTAGAGACGCCCCTACGGTTCTGGAATTTTGTCTTTGGCCGAAGGATTTAAATATTATATTTTTTATTTTAATAAATTTACACTTTGGACCTCGAACTCTTATGTATTTACAAGAATACCCTGCTAGGAGTGTAGTTTCTCATTGTTGATTGCATTTATTTCAAGCATCTATAAAATTCAAAAAAAACTTAAAAAATATCATTGTGTTTTTGTTGCATCATATTTTCATGCATATATTTTTATTTTGCATTTTGTGTTATTTTATTATTTATAAAAAAATCAAAAACAAACATTTTTGTTTCTGTTTGCATTAGAAAATACATAAAAATTATAAAATACTTTTGAAAAATTCCAAAAAATATTTGAGTATTTTACAACTTTAGACCAAAAATCACTAACAAATATAAAAGAGAACTTATAAAAATTGCAAGACCTCTAAAAACTTTATAAAAATATAAAAAATTCATAAAAACCACAAAAATATATTTTTTGTCTCTGAATTTTCTACATCTTATTAGCTTTATATAAAAATTAATTTGGAGAATTTTGGTTACTATTCTGTATTTTTCATCTCTATTTTAGTTTTGTCTATTTATCTTATTCCATGTTTCGAGTATTTGTGCCTTTAAAAAATATCATAAAATCTAGCAAAAACATAAAAAAAACCACAAAAACATCAGAAAAATATAAAAAGCACAAAAATATTTTATTTCTTGTATTTTGCTATTTCTTACCTATTTTTATATATATTCTATATTTCTCTTATCTATACTATATATATACTCTTTATATAATTTTCTATATATTCAAAAGGAAAATATAAATTATAAATTATAACAAGAAATTACAAAATCAGAAAATTAAAAATCAAAATATAAAATATAAAAATCCAAAAAATCAAACAAAAAAATATAAAATTAAAAACCCACAAAAAATTACAACTTGGCTAAGTGTTTGAGAGATATTTGGTATTTCGATTTCTATCTTGCATGCTCTACTCATTTGCTTCCTGTGATCAACTCCTACTTGCTTGCCACTATACAATCTTAGTAGGGAATAATAAATTTAACTCCGGCTCTTAATTGTTTAATTACTTGTATGGGTTAATTGTTGAATAACAAGAGGATTCGAGTAGTAGCTTCAGCGACAGTGGGCCTGAATTGTCAGGCCATCAGTTAGCGACTCACATCCTATCGTTTTTCAACCATCTTCAAGGATTCTGATTTATTCGTGAAGAGGTGTACTGACTGTCAGAGGATGGGCACTTGTAGACGGCGATGATATGATGTCGATGTAGCCCATTCAATTTTGTGAGGTTTTTGATGCATGGGGCATTGATTTCATGGGTCCATTCCCTAAGGGTGTGTTTGGATAATGGGTTTAGATGGGTTAACCTGGTAGCAGGTAACCCATTTTTGGGTTTTGGTGTTTGGATAGAGGGTTAAACTGGGGGTGGGTTAGAAGTGGGTTTATTGTGATATGATTGTATTGAAGTTTGAAAAAGTGAGTAGTTATTGTGATGTGATTGTATTGGAGTTTGAAAAAGTGAGTAGAAGTGGGGTAGTTTATAATTTTTATATGATATGATGGTATAATATGTTATTTTTTGATGGAATTGATGATGGGGAATTTATTTATTTAATTTTTTAAAAAGATAAAAAGTGGGTCCCACTTAGAAAGAGAAGGGAGTGGGTTAGGGAGGGTAAACCTCCCCATAGGGGGTTTACCCTCCTAACCGAATATGACCTAAGAGTCAGGGATTCGAGTACATTCTTTTGGTTGTTGACTATGTGAGTCGTTGGGTTGAGGCCATACCCATCCGAACCGTAGATGCTAAGACTGTTTGCATATTTTTAAGGAAGAATATCATTTCACGGTTCGGGGTGCCTAGAGTATTGATATATGATGGGGGATCTCACTTTATCAACGACAAGGTAAAGGCCCTTGCTAATGAGTTCAACATAGACCATCGAGTTGCCACTCCATATCATCCTCAGACTAATGGTCTTGCTGAAGTATCGAATAGGGAGATCAAGACAATATTGCAGAAGGTAGTTTGCTCAGACCAAAAGGATTGGTCACAGCTTTTGGACTCAGTCTTGTGGGCATATTAGACTTCCTTCAAGGCTCCTTTGGGTACATCTTCCTTTCATCTCGTTTATGGTAAGCCCTTCCAGTTACTTGTTGAGATCAAGCATAAGTCACTATGGGTTGTCACCGATATATTATTGGATACAGAGAGGATAGGAGATCAATGATGACCGAAAAATCCACTCTCAATATCGGGCCAAGGTAAAAATATTCGGTGTCGTTGTGACCCGAATAGAGAGACTCAGTCAACAAGAAAATCAGACCACCAATCAGAAAAAAAATCAATAAAACATGAATAGCGGTCTCGCTATTTATTTAACCTGGTATAGCGACCAGGGTCGAACTCAAGGAGCACAGATTGGCTCAAAAGTGCCTATGAAGTATTCAAAAAGGATGAAAAAGGACAAAATGTATTTTTGGTGGATTTTATATATTTTTAATTTTTTTTGTAATTTTAATTAAAAAGGAAATATAAAAAGAGGACAAGAATCACAAAATCAACAATTTATTAAACACTCAAATCAACTCAGAAAATTCAAATAAAATTATTTTTGTGTTGTTTATAGTTTTAAGTGTTTTTGCTAATGTTCTCAAGATTTTATGATTTTTAGTTGATTTTATAAAAATCAAAAAAGGCAAAAATAGTGAGGAAATGTGCAATCAGATTTGAAAGGCTAATTAAAAATAGATAATTAGCCTATAAAAATCTGAAGGCAATTTTTATGAAAAGTAGAAATAAAAAATAAAGTCAAGAAACCAAAATTGCATTTTTTTTGAAATTTTTAGGATTTTTAAAAATTTTTATAGGATTTTTAAAAATTTTATAAGGTTTTTAGGGTGTTATAATTTTTATGGGTTCTATAAATCCAATTAGGCTGAAAATTGGACAGAAACTCAAAGACAACAAAACCAAGAAGTACTATTTTTTGTAATTTTTAGAAAAGTTTTGATATTTTTAGTTGATTTTCTATTTCCAACAGTAGCAAAATTGAAGATTTTTGAATTTTAAAAATAGAAAAATCAACAAAATGTCCCAAAAATTAGTGAAATTGTTACATAGTTGCAGGAGCCACATGTCCAAATTTGACTTGCTTTGGAGTTTATTTGATATTTTATTCAACCAATACAAGACACACAGTACATAGGGACCAAAGTGTAAGAAAACATATTTCAGGGGCCAAACAGCTAACACGTGTAAAACTATAAGGGCCTCAATGTAAATTTCGTAGTAATTTCAACACATGTTCCAATTCAGTACGCATAGGGGTATAAATTCAAATATCAGAAATAAAACTTCAATTCATAACATCAGATAAACATCAAGCCCATACATGTAAAAAGCCCAGAAACTCACGTGTCGAAGCACACGCACCACAATAGGAAGGACTCAATTGCAAATATTAAAAACCTAAGGTCCTAGGTGCAACTTATCCAAATTAAAAACAACGGACACAAATATTTACAAGACCAAACGACAAATACAAAAATAGGAGGGGCCTAAGGTGAATTTACCCCTTTAGTAAGATTCACGGCTGAAGGCGTGCCACGTGGAAGATCGAATGGCTGAGTACGGTGGACAACCCTTCGGCGATGGACGCTCGAGATGAGCCCCCTCAGATCATCGGATGGCTGAGTCTTCTCCAGAGATGGACGGCGGTGATAGATCTGGAGTGAGGTGCTCGATCTGACGGCTCCTGGAGATCCTCTAAGAACAGGTCGCCGACGAGTTTCGCCAGCCAAATACGTGCGCAGGGGACCTCCTCAGATGCTGCGGAGGTGGGCGAATCGATGAGGGAGCTCATCCGCAACTGGTGGTGTGCTTCGATGGCTCTGGCGACGTCGGAGAAGCTCCGGCGACGGAGGGGAGCTAAACGGTTGTGCCTGAACTGTTGGACCCCCCAGATGGGGTCCTTCTTCGATGGGACCTGCACAGAAAGAACGCTGGGTCGAGGGCAAAGTGCCTCGACCCAGTTATGGGCGAAGTGGGTGGTCTGGTGAGGCGGAGCGGGGGTCTCCGGCGAGGCGACGGCGGAGGAGACCTACTTCTTGGTTCCAGGGCGAACCAAGGTAATCGGAGGGGTGTAGAAGATGGGGCGAGGTCTCATGAAGATGATACGAGGGTCGGATGGATAGAAGGGTGATCGGAGCGGAGCGAAATGGCCAACGAAGGCCGGCGGCGCAAAATCGCAAAATGGAAATGGAGGCTAACCTAGATGATCTCGAGGCTACCTGATGATCGCGAACGTCTAAGCTGGAGGTGGGTGACCTCCTGAGATCCTCGCCTCAATGGAGCGACTCCTCCAGAGGCTCGAGCTCGTCAATGGCAGAGCACAACGGCGAAGACCACCAAACCTGGGGCTAGAACGCTTCTTTCCTCGGTGCAACACCTCCCAACGCTCGTTGTCACTCAAGGCAAGAAGGTGGAGGTCCTGGGAGTCAAAGACGGTGGCCGAAGGTGACGTGAATTGGTGGGTGGAGGCGACGCTATATAGTGTAGGGGGTCCGAGAAGATGGGAGTCGGGCTTGCGATTCAAGGCTCAGACCCCTAAGAAGATTCCCGGGTGTGAATCTCGGATGTGAGAGCTGCAAATGGAGCCCGGGGTTTGGGTGAAAGGTGATCAAATCAAACCAGGATAAATGGGAGAAGTCGAGTCGGGGCGCAGATCCGTGAGGCATGTGGTCTTAGGGGGAGAGTTGACCGGGGGTCAACAATCCCCCGTAGACCAATCAGAATGTGGGAATTATTAATTATTTGTAAATTTATTTAAAAATAATAAATGATTTTATTTTGAAAATTTTTCAACATGAATTTTTTTTAATTATTTTCAAAGTATTTTTAGTGATTTTTATTTATTTTTTTTGAAAAATAAATTGTGTATTTACATTATATTATTATTATATACATGTATAAATACTTATGTATTTTTGAATTGTAATTTTATTATTTTATCTATGTATAATTATCCCAATTTTATATTTTATTTATTTACATCATAAAATATGGAATATAAAATGATTTTTATTGGATTTTTATTAATTATTTACAAAGGTGAAATAAATACCTCTTTTATTTTACATACATGGTATATGTATACTGATGAGAGAGAATTTATTTATTTTATTTTTCTTTTATTTTTCCCATTTTTATTTTATTTTCATAAATATTTACAAAATAAAAGGAATCACATAAATGCTTTTATTTTTAGAAAATAAAATATTTACACAAAGAGGGGTATTTACACAATGTTGAGTCACCCTAGCTCTCTCTACTTATTTTATTTTGCGGTCAGGCCCTTATGGAGCCCTCCCTTGGGTTCAGGTCACTCAATATTTATTCTAAATATTTCCCTCGTTTTCTTTATTTCTTTATTCCTTTATTTTTGTGCAAAAATATGCTAATTATGGCTATTTACATGATGCATGCATTTTGACAATTTATTTTGTTTACAACTAATTACATGGTATTTTGCCAAGGTTTCTAGCTAAAATAAAGAAATAAAGAGTGATGGGGATTCATCAATCAAAGGAAGGCAGAATTGGCAGCCCTGGAGGAGCTTAGAGACATAGCATTTTCAAGCAGCCTTCAGTACAAGGAACATGTGAAGATATGGCATGATTCTCATATCAGCCGTAAGCAGTTTGAGCCAGATCAAAGAGTATGGTTGTTTGATGCCAGGCTTAGATTATTTCCAGGAAAATTGTAGAGTAAGTGGAAAGGACCTTACCTGGTCTGAAAGGTGCATGACAATGGTAGTATCGACATATCTGAAATGTCATATGAGTTCATCTTTCGTGTAAACGGTCAACGCCTCAAACCATGCTAGATCATGAGCTGTTGATCGTTGACGTCGCCCCGATTCATTTTGCATGAGATGTGATCTTTGACTCGCATCATTCGTATCTCATACATGATTATCACTGTCTCCCGCCTTGTATAGATCCAATTGTCCATATGATCTCATTCTTTAGTCTAACACCCCATCTTTATCTTGTGATTATGCTATACTTAGGGTGCACTCTACTGTAAGTATAGGGGGTGTTAGATTTTCGATTATTCTTTTGATTCTTTCTACCTCTGTTTTGCTGCCTATACTTAGGGATATCTTACCCTAAGTATAGGGAGGGTAAAACTTGACATTCTCTCACTCATATTTCCCTTTCTGTACGGTCTGTTATACTTAGGACTACTCAATCCTAAGTATAGGGGAATCACCGAGATCTCTTTATTCGATTCTTTTATTCGTCGTTGTAGTATATTTTTCCTTTTCACTTCCTTATACTAAACACAAGTTATGTCTTCTTCATAGCTCTTTGTTCACTCTGAGGACATCATTCGAGTTAAGTATAGGGCGGTGACGTATATATTACATATATACTTTAGCCATAACTCGTACTTTGTGTGAGTGTGTTAATAAATAAAATGGCTAAAATCCTTTAGTTAAAAAACTCAAAAATTTCAAAATTTCTCTTGTACATAAAATTCTTTCTTTCATATACATAGCTATTTATAAAAACTTTTTTGTACAAATGTTTGTAAAAATATTTTTCTTGTGAAAAGTTTGTAAATATTTATGGTATCAAAATTACATATAGAATATAAAAATTTTGTAAAATGTTTTAAAAATAAAAGTTTGCAAAACCCTTGTGTAAATGTTTGTAAATCGTTTGCAAACTTCTGCTTCATGCATGCATTCAAACATTTTCAAAAATTTCGCTATTTTCAAAAGTTTTGCATAAAAAGATTTTTGTAAATATTTATATATTCTTCTAAATCATAGTTGACATTTAAACCAGCATGGAATTAAATTGGAAAATGGAGCTTGGTTAAGACCTTAATCCATCTAATTCTAAGATGAACCTTATAGGAGTTGGGGTTAAGACTTTTCAGGCCCATTGGTGACTTAATTCTTTGAATCCACTAAGCTATGATCACATGTCATCTTAATGAGCCTAAGTAGAACACTTAACAAAGCATACATGACTCTCACAAATAATTGCTTTACTTGCACCAGCACCTTACACATATCTCTCTACGTATGAGATGGTGAGGAGGTAGTTTCCTTTGACTTGGGGTAGCATACGAGGGTAGTACTTCTAGGTAGAACCTCTTGTCTTCCTTTAAGGAAGGAAGTGCACCTCAACTTGGTATGGTGGTGTTGAGGTTTAAAGACAGGAGTTGTGGGTTGCAATAATGCTTCAAAAGAGGGATCGTCTACTTGCACAAGAGGAAAAAATCCTTATGTATATATGTTGCACATTGTAGATAAGTTGTACATATGCACATAAAAAAATGTGCAAAAGAGAGAAAAACTCCAAAAAAGTGGTAGGCCTGATAGAAAAAAATACATGTCAGAGTGTATATAGCCAAATAAAGCAAAGCTTGTGTTACATATTCTCATATCAAGAAGCTTGCAGTGGGAGACTTAGCTACATTGATTAGGCTTCTAGGGATACATGGCTATACTGATCATGGTCTATTCTCTTCTTTCCCCTCTTCTTGACCCGGTTGAACTTGAACTTAGAAGGGAATACCCCGCCCCTTAAGGAAAGAGCTGATGGACTAGGGAATTAGAGTTACCGTGTTGAGGGAGGTTGTTGACTTGTCATTTCTGAGGTGGGGAGCTACATATCACTTACACCATACAAGAAAAGATTCATGGTCATTAGAGTTTGTGTATGTAGACTTGTTCTGATATGGATTATTGAGGAGTCTTGACCATAGATTGTTGTAATTTAGAGGTTGTTGAGTCTTAAACCTAGGTCCAAATAATGTTCTGACAAACTAATAATCCAAAGGTTTGACTGAGCTCCACACTTCAATTTTATAATTTTGTAAATATTATTTATAATATATGTGTACGTTAAAATCTGAATAAAAACCTAAATAAAATAGAAAAATAAAATATGTATATAAAATACCTAGGTACAATACTAATACACATACCTATATACTTAACACTTTTATTTTATTAAGTATATAAAATACTCAAAAAAATAAAATAAAAATAAATTTAAGTGTATAAAAAATTCTATAAATATATAAAATAATAAACAAAAATAAATAAATTATACATACAAAATAAAAATAAATATTAAAATATATAGATAAATATACCAATATAGCCTATAAAAGGTAACTTGTAAATTAATACCTCTAAAAAATAATTAAAATTTACTATAAAATAATTCATAAAATAATAAAAAAATTTTATTTTATAACCAAAAAATAATAAATTGATTTGCTATTTTTAAATGATTTTACAAGGTTATTTCCCAGGCTTTTTCCTGGTTGGTCCACGTGGACCAACCAGGTGGGTTGGAGAGTTGACCTCGGGTCAACTCTCTGACCCCTGGTTGCGCGTGTCAGAGTTGAGTTTTTGGCTATTTTCGCCCATTTTTCTAGGTCGCACATCTTGCATCTTTTCATGTCGCATCCTTCTCCACTTTTTCTCCTTGGTGATCCACCTTGCACGCCTAAGGATTGTTTCGATCGTGGAGCCAAGATCCGCTCTATTTTCCTCGATCTTCGTGACCTGTTCACCACCCATTCAAAAAGATCCCACCACCTTCCTTTGAACTTTGAACCTCTTTTGACCCGTCTTGGGCATTCCTTCTGGAGCTCTGGATGAAGGCGGTGACAGGGCCATTCTCCAGCTTCATCGAGGAGTCCTAATGCGTGGGCGAGGGCGCGTTCCACCACCTCTGGCGGACCTCCGGCGTCGAGGTCTTTTCTCCTGGTTTTCTCGGCCAGTTGAGGTGTTTTTGTTCATTTTTCTTTTCGCTGTAGAATAGCTGTAGCGTCATCTTTAATCTCGTCTCTTTAGTTGTTCGATCCACGCCACCTACACCGTACGCTGCCCCCCTCGTTGGAGCTTGCGCCGGCGAGTACCTATTTGCACTATACACCACCCAATCCACTCGCTTCTGTCCTGGGACCATCTATTGTTGTCTGTTGTGCCCCCTTGTAGGTCTCAGGGATCAAGAGACTCCCTCTGGAGTCGATTTTTGCCAAGGAAGAAGGTACCTGGAGTCGTGACTCGCCCTCGACGCCGTGGTGGTCACCGGTAGTCCCTCCACCATTTTGACGATGTCGGCGGCTCGAGGGACTCTTCAGGAGGCATTTGGGACCGGTCATGGAGCTCGGGGACGACGGAGCCACGTGATTCGAGCAAGCGAGGGAGCCCCAAGCTCGAGTTCTTCCCAGTTCATCCTGGGGTCTTCCTCGTCGTTCGATCAAGAGACAATTCCAGATATAGCAGGATTCGTTCGATCTGGAGCACCTCAGTCGTTGATCACCATCGCGCAGGATCTAATCGGGCGCGTCAAGGCCCAACTGTTATCAGTCGATGAGATCGCGACACTTGGGTAAGTGATACATCTTCTATCATTGGATGTGCCCCTGCATTGGGTATTTTACACTATTAACCCGAAGCGTTTTTGTATTTAATAATAGAACTGCAAACATTCATTGGTTGTTATTTATTTTTGTACAATTTACACTAAGCCCTCTGAAATTTTTTAATATTGCTTATTCGTCCTTACCAAACGCACGTGCTTAGCACGCGCATCTTGGCCATTTTGCAGGGATACCCGGTTACATTTTATATTTAATATTTATTGCAAGCACTTATAATTGTAGTACTATATTTCTTGCATAATTGCATTTGAGTCCTCAGTGTTTTGGCTAATTGCGACTTTGCCCCTGACAGGCGTGCGTGCTACGCACGTGTATCTTAGGGATTTTTGTACTTGTGCCCCTACGGATTTTGTGATTACTATTTAGTCCTCAAAAGTTCAATTGCAGTATATATTTTGTGAAAAAATTGCATGCAGGCCCTTGATCTTTAATATAATTACGAAAATACCCATGTTAGGAGTGTAGTTTCTTTATGTTTCCAGTATTTATTTCATGCATCTATAAATTGATAAAAAATCCACAAAAAATCATATTAAGTTCCTGTGGCATAGTAGATTCACTCTATATTTTTATTTTACATTTTTATTGTATTTTATTATTTACAAAAAATAAAAAATATGCATTTTCAACACTGTTGCATTATAAAATCCATAAAAAATTATAAAAACATCTCAGAAAATTTCCAAAAAAAATGTATTTTGTGTATTTTAATGTCTATTAACTTCAGTCCAAAAATCACTAAAAAATATAAAAGAAAACTCCTAAAAATTATAAAATACCAAAAACCTTTCTAAAAACATTAAAAATTCCAAAACAAATCCTAAAAATATAAACTCTACTTTTTAATTTTCTTTGTGTCATTCTATTTATTTTATATTTAATTTGAGGAATTTTAGACACTAATTACTATTTTTCATCCTCATTTTAATTTCGGTTAGCAAGTTATTTCACTGTTTTCAGTATTTTTGACTTTAAAAATATCAGAACAATTAGGAAAAATCTAGAAAAATCATAAAAACATTAGAAAAATACAAAAAGACCAAAAATATTTATTTCCTGATTTTTTTCCTTATTTTTACCTATTTTTATAGATACTCTATTCCTCTCTCTCTTATATTATATATATTCTATTATTGAAAAAAATAAAAAAATTTGAAAAAGAAAATATAAAATCAGAAAATTAAAAACCAAAATACAAAAATATGAAATCAAAAAAAATAAAAAATATAAAATTAAAAACCCGCAAAAACATAGCATAGATAGACACTTGATCACATTCACATTTTGAGCAATTTTGCCCCGTTCTACATGTCTGCTCCCTGTGTTCGACCTCTACACATACTTGCACCTATACACATCTTGTTGTAGAGTTATAATAAATTTTAACTCCGCACATTTACTTTCATTGCTTGATTTATTTGTTGTGGGTTAATTGTTCTTTGAATTTCGGATTTTGCTGGACGTCAAATCATCGACTGTTGATTCGCCTTGTGAGTCAACACGACCTCTACAAAATTCCTGTTCAACAATAATCAACAATAATTCTACTTCTTTTTCTTTCCTTTTTCTTTTTCACTTCTTTTTCAAATAAGTGTTAGCTAAGGGACTACCAAAGGTAAAGTATAGGAGGGATATGAATCACTGATTCTCACTCTTTATTCTTTTATTTTAGCTATTTATCTTGGCAAAGCATCATGTAGATATGTGTAAATACAATAAGTTAGCATTCAACATGCATTTGTTAATACCGCGTAATTAGGATGTACATGTGCAGAAATAAAAGAATAAAGGAAAAGAAAAAGGAAGGTGGTATTTAGAATAAATACAGAGTGACCCGAAGGAACCCCAAGAGAGGGTTAAACATTGACCTGATGGCCAAATAAAATAAGTAGAGAGAGATAGGGCCTACGCTGTATTGTATATATCATTTATATCTGTAAATAATTATTTAGACAAAAAAAATAAGATATTCTTTTTACCTCCTTCTATTTTTTTCTAAAAAAGAAAATGAAAACAAAATAAAAGTTAAAATAAAATCATCTCTCACTTGTACAAAATACATGTATACATACAACATTCTTTTTTTTATATACCTCTACATAACTAATAAAAATAAAATAAAAATTATTTTAGACTCCTAAAAATATCTTGTAAATAAATAAAATACAAAACGGTGGTATTAGTGTAAAAACATCAAAATAAAAATAATTGTACAAAATACATAGGTATAATATACATGTACATAATACATTATATTGTATAAAGATTAATTTATTTTTCACAAAAATAATTAAAAATCACAAAAAAATAGTTTGAAAAATAATAAATATTTTCCATTTTACACACTTTTTATTTCTAAGCCATTTACTATTTTTTATTGATTTTGTAAATATTTTATACATTCGAATTTTCTGATTGGTCCATGTCACTTTGTTGACTCAGGTCAACGCCCTCTTCCAGGGTTGACCCGACCCGACCCTGTTTGCCGGACAAATTTCTCCCAATTTTCCCAATTGGGTCATGCAACTGCTCACCCTTATTCTTCGCCTGTGGCCTCTCCTTGGATCAGCGACCTTGATGGATCCCTAGGAAGGTGCGGATCTTCCTAGGGTTACATGCCGTCGCCCGAGTCTTCCAGCCCCCTAGGAATCCTATAAATCGTCTCTTCCACCTCCATTGCATCTTAGCTCGTTCCTCGCCTCTACTTCCAGCCCTAGAGACCTCAGGTGGAGTGACAGCTACTAGAGGCACCCCTCGGATTGGAGTTTGGTGGTCAGGAGACGTAGCTCAGCTACGTGGCTAGCGATCGCTTGATGAATCCTCATTCATCACTCTTTATTCCTTTATTTTAGCTAAAAATCTTTGCAAAAGACCATGTAAATATTTGTAAATATAATAAATTGTCAAACTACATGCTTTGTGTAAATAACAATAATTAGCATGTTTTTGTGCAAAAATAAAGGAATAAAGAAATAAAGAAAAAGAAGGAAATATTTAGAATAAATATTGAGTGACCTGAATCCAAGGGAGGCCCCATCATGGACCTGACCGCAAAATAAAACAAGTAGAGGGAGATAGGGCCATTCATTATTGTACATATATTCCCCCTTCATGTATATAATTTATGTTTCAAAAATAAAAATATATATGTATTCCTCATAATTTGTATATATTTCTAAAAATATAATAAAAATGAGAAAAATAAAATAAAAATAAAATAAAAATAAAATAAAATCATTTCTCTCACCTTTGTATATATCATGTATATATGTACATATACCTATTTATTTTACCCTTGTAAATGAATAATAAAAATCAAATAAAAATTATTTTATATCACAAATTTTATGTTGTAAATAAATAAAATATAAAATACGGATAATTATACAAAAATAAACTAATAAAAATAAAAATGTAAAATACCTAGGTATTTATACCTGTATATAATAATATATTATGTATATACAAAAATTTATTTTTCAAAAAAATAAATAAAAATCATTAAAAAAATTGAAAAAAAATAAACATTTTTCACGTTATAAATATTTTAAATAAAAATCATTTACTATTTTAAAATGAAATTACAAATAATTAGAGTTTGGAATTTTCAGATTAGTCCACGGGGGATTGTTGACCCCCGGTCAACTCTCCCCCATGGACCACCTGGAACCCGGATCTGTGTGCCGACCCGACTTCTCTCAATTTTCGCGCCACGATCCGCCTCCCATTTTCCCAAACCCCGGGCTCCGATTGTCGCTCCATGATCCATGATCATCGCCCGGTCATTTCATTAGTATCCATGCATCGATCCGCACGCTTCACTTCATTCTTATCAGACATGCGCCAGTATATAGCTCCGCCTTCAGCCTCCTTTCCCCGTATTTTTGGCCTTCCCCCTCGTCTCCAATGAGCTCCTCTCCTTCGCCTGAGTGACAGCTGTGTGAGAGAGGGTTGCAGTGAGGTCGCGAGTGCCGGGAACCTCAGATCCGATGATTTCCACCGTCGTGCTCCGCTGCGAGGTAAGCTCAGCCTCTAGACGCGTCGCTCCATCGAGGCCATGACCCCCGGAGGTCCAGCACCTCCAGCCCAGATGACTACATCCATCCAATAGGTTAGCTCTCTTCTAGTTTTCCTTGATTTTCGATTTTTCGTTCGCCGGCCACCACGCTTTCATCGACCATCCACCGCACAAAGTCACCCATTCGCCCTTTCGATTAGCCATTCACCTTAGCCGGACTTCTCTCCACCTTCTCCACCCCTTCGCTCCCCCTGGTTCGCCCCGAAACAGGTCCCCGGCTCTCCTCCACTGTCACCTCACCGGAGAGCTCCGCCGCGCCTCACCCAACCACCTCCTCCCATAACCGGGTCGAGGCACTTTTCCCTCGACCCAACTTCCTTTCTGTGTAGGACTAATCGAAGAATGACCTCGTCTGTAGGTCCGACCATCAAAGCACAGGTGCTCTAGCTTCCCTTCGTCGTCGGAGCGCTCCAGCTGCTCCCGGCCCCATCTGAGCATTCCACCAGCTGCGGACCACCTCCAGCTTTCATTCCCCCATCTCAGCAGCATAGGAGGAGGTCCCGAGTGCGCGTATTGGCTGGGCGAAGTTCGCCGACGATCAGTTCCTTAAGGACCTTCCAGAGCCATTCGATCAAGTCTCCTCCTCTAGGTCTATCCGAGCCATTCATCTATGGAGATATAACAGCCGTCCGATCATCTGAGGAGCTCATCCAGAGCATCCATCGGCGAAGGGGTACAACCGTTCTCCACCGTTCGATCTGAAGAGGACCCCCTGCCAGCCGTTGGATCTGAATAAAAAGAGTATATTTCACTTAGGCCCTTCTGCTTTTGCATTTACACTTTAGTCCTGTAAATATTTTTAGTAGTTGTTTTTAATTTAGAATAATTGCACTTTGGACCTGGTAGTTTTAATATTTGCATTTTAGTCCCTCTGGATGTGGTACACCTGCTTCGTCACGTGAGATTTTGGGCTTTTTGCATGTATTGGGCTGGGTTTTCTGGAATGTTATGAAATGAAACTTTAGTTTATATAATTGCATTTATGTCCCTGTGCGTACTGTATTTGAGCATGTGTTGAATTTAGCGTGAAATTTATAGTTGACCCCCTACAATTTTCGCACGTATTTCATTTTAGCCCCTGGAACTTGTTTTTCTTACATTTAGGTCCCTATGTGTTGTGCATTTCTTATTGGTTAAATAAAATAACAAATTAACTCCAAATCCACTAAAATTTGGGTACGTGGCCCCTACCATTGTGTAAAAGTTTTAGTAATTTTTTGGAACATTTTTATGTTGTTTTTCTATTTTAAAAATTCAAAAACACCTATTTTTGCTACTGTTTGAATTATAAAACAACCTAAAAATATTAAAAACCCTCCAAAAATTCTAAAACAATTACTTTGTGTTAGTTTTTTTGTCTTCTTACTTAGTTTGATTTTTGTTGCATTTAGATATATAAAACCCCTAAAAATTGAAAACCCCTAAAATCTTATAAAAAATCATTAAAATCCTAAAAAATAAAAAAATGTAGTTTCTTCTTCTGTAGCTTAGTTTTTACTTGTAGTTTCATATAAAATTATCTTCAGATTTTTATAGGCTATTTATCTATTTTTAAATAGCCTTTCAAATCTAGCTGCACATTGATTCTCATTTTTTGCGTTATTTCATTTTTATAGAATCAACAAAAAAATATAAAAATCTGAGAAAATTATCAAAAACACTTAAAAATATAAACCCCAAAAATATTTTTATTAGAATTTTCTGACCTTTTTTGTGGTATTAAATAATTAGTTGTTTGCACTCTTTTTAGCCTTTTTATACATTTTCTTCATAATTGAAAATACAAAAATAAAATAAAAATATATAAAATCCACCAAAAAATATTTTATCCTTTTTACTGATTATTTATTTTGGTGGTTGATGACCTGCCCGATCACTCAGGTAAAAGGTAATCAAGGGTCATTGCGACCCGAGTCACCGAGCGGTGTCAATCAAGAAAAAGAGACCACCAAATATGATAAAAATCACTCAAATATCCAATAGCGGTCCTGCTATTTTATTAACCTCGTATAGCGACAAGGGTCGAACACAAGGAGCACGTGATGGCCTCGCGGCCTACGAAGTAGTCAAAAATAAACTAAAATAAAATAAAAGGTATTTTTGGTGGATTTTTAATTTTTATAAATTTTTTTAGATTTTTAATTTATTAAGAAAATAAGAAAAACAAGTAAACAAGGCAATTCAACAATTTATTTAATGCATCAAAAATCAATCAAAAATTCAAGCAAAAATGTTTTTGTGTATTTTATGATTTTTACTATTTTTAGTGAATTTTTAGGATTTTTCTGATTTTTATTTTTTTCTAAAAAATCAAACAATGCAAGAAAACAGTAGCAATGTCCAGTCAGGAGTAAAAGGCCAATTTAAAATGCAAAAAGGCCTATTTAGCTCCTAGAGTCAATTTTCCTATAAACTAGAAAGGTTAAGGAAAATTTGGGCACTGGAATTATTGTTTTTAGATTTTTAAAATAGTTATTAGAATTTTTATAAGTTTTTAGGTGTTTTCAATTTTTATGAGTTTTATATGATGAAAAATGACCAAACTTGGTCAGGAAATCAAACAAGGCAAAAGACACATTAGCTAATTTTTTGTAATTTTTAGAGGTATTTTAATATTTTTTGTGATTTTCCAAATCAAACAGTAACGAAAATGGCTGTTTTTTTTAAAAAAATATCAAATCAAAACAAAAATGTCTCCAAAAATTCTAGAAAATTTTACACCATGGCAGGAGCCATGTATCCAATTTTCATGGAATTTGGAGTAAGTTTGCTATTTTATTCAAAAATACAACTTATGTATAGTGCATAGGGACCTGTACGTAATTTTCAAAAGTTCTGGGGGTCCGGTGCAAAATACCCAAGGAATCACGCGCGCAGCACGTGCCTGGGGCACTCAGGGACCTATATGCAAAGAAATTAAGTTCCTGGGCTAAATAATAACAAGTATTAAAAGCCCAGGGAGCTTAATGTAATTTACCCACTAAAATAACGCACATGCGCAAATAAACCATGCACAGGGGTATCAATGCAAATATCTAAAAGTATTCATTCATTTCATCACAGTCCATAACTATAGGGATAAATGTGCAAATAGCCCAAAAGGACCACGTGTCGAAGCACGTGACACACCACACACATGGACTTATATGCAATAAGAAAACAACGCAGGGTCCACCATGCAATTTACCGAACGTAAATAAAATCCTAAAAATATTTACAGGACTTAAAGCAAACTACTGAAAAGAGAAGGGCTTAAGGGTAAATTACCCTTTATTAAGTCGACCGACGGATGGGTGCTACGTGGGTGGATGGACGGCTGGGAAGAGGGTGGCACCCAAAGCTGCTGTCCCTCGGGCGGATCGAGTGGTCCAGGCGTCGCCACGTGGAGATCGAACGGTGGAGAAGTGCAGTGGCTAAACCTTGGCCATCGGACGGTCTGGATCAACCCTCCTGAAGATCGTGCGGTAGCTGCTACTCCTGGAATGGAAGGCTCAGATCGAAACTGGAGCTGGAGAGATCCAAAGGTGGGCGAAGGTCCTGGAAGAACTGTCGGCCGGCGAACTCCTCCGGCCCAATGCACGCGCTCCTGGCCTCCTCGCGGGGCTCTGAGGATTGAAGAAGAGTCATCGTGGGCCTCCGCGTCAAATAGGACTCTCCGATGGAGCAACAGAGCTCTAAGGAGCCCGGTCAGCTCCGGCGGAGAAGCGGCTCCTGGCTCGAGTCAGAGGACCTCAGATGGCCCTCGTTGTACCTACAAAAGGACTCTAGAAGACTCGCGGGTCGAGGGCAAAGTGCCTCGACCCCGTCAGTGGTGGTGAAGATGGACGGTGCGGTGGTGTGGGTGAACCCCGGCGAAGCGACGGTGAAGGGGTTCGAACCCTAGCTCCTGTGCGAGCTGGGTTGAGCGGAGGGGCGGAGAAGATGTGCGGGGGAAGGGCGAACGTGGTGATGGATTCCGATGATCGAGTGGAAGGATGTGATGGTCGGAATCGGTGATAGTCGGCAATGACAAAAATTGGGGGAAAATCAAAATTCGAGAAATAGAGAAGAAATCTAAGCTACCTGGGTGGATGGGTCGACTGGGGATGAGCTTGGGCAGCTCTGGGTCCTTGCCTCGAGGACCGTCATCGTCCGAGGCTCTGGCTCCTGCTCTGGGCAGAGCACGGCGGAGCAAACTTCGCCGGGTCGATGCCTCCTCACTCCCTCCTCGCTGCAACACCCTATGGGGTGAGCTGTCACTCTCGGCAAGACGGTGGAGGTCACTGGTGGGGGAGCAAATGAGCCAAAGATGAAGAATGAAGTGGCGGAGCTCGAGATTTATATGGGTGCAGGTCCGGCTAGAAGTGATCGGGTAGGGCAATGTGGAGCGCGGGTCTCGAGGCTAAAGATCGGGCGAGGTTCACGGATCACCGGAGAGTGATTAGGACCCTGGGTTTACGTGAGAGGTTGTCGGGTTTAGGCGCCAAAATAAGGGGAAGTCGGGTCGGGTGCATAATACCCGTGGGAGGTGGTCCTGGGAGGGGGAGTTGACCGGGCGGTCAACATCCCCGTGGACCAATGGGAGGCTGCCATTTGGAAATGAATTGAAAAATCAATTAAAAATAGTAAATGGCAGAATTATTAAAAAGTCAAAACATGAAATATTTTTGTTTTAATTTTTTATATTTTTTGGTGATTTTTAATTAATTTTTCAAAATGAAATGTGGTATTTACACTATTTAGCTATACTTAGGTATATGTACAATATGTCTTTTTAATTTTTGATTTTTAATTTGTTATTTTTGTGCATTTTTATTCCCATTTTATATTTTATTTATCTATAGTATAAAATTAGGAATAAAAGGGTATTTTTATTTTATTTTTATTATTTATATACAAGGGTGAAATAAATATATATACATGTATCCACATGGTATATTTACAAGGTATTTTTGGGTTTTTAATTTTGTTATTTTTATTTTGTTTTTGTTTTAATGGTTTTTAATTTATTTATTTACACCATAAAATATAGAATATTTAAAAATTTTATGGAATTTAATTTTATTTATTTATAAGGTAGAATAAATATAGGAGTGGCTATGTACATGATGAATATCTACATGTGAATATTTTTATCTTTCTTTTTAATTTTTCCATTTTTACTTTGATTTTTATATTTATAAATATATACAAGTATTTACAAGCCCATTTTAGTCTCTTTTTGGAGGAAACTATTTTTATTATATTTACAAATATATTTACACACATGAGCCCCTATCTCACGTTACTTTGGCTTTTATGCGGTCAGGCCCATGCTGAGCCCTCCCTTGGGTTAGGTTGCTCAATATTTATTCTAAATATTTCCCTCGTTTTCTTTTTACTATTTATTCTTTTATTTTTGCACAAAAAATGCTAATTATTAAACTTTATACAATGCATGCTTTTGATAATTATTTGTATTTACATGAATATACATGTAGTTGCAAAGGTTTTTGTAGCTAAAATATAAGAATAAAGAGTGACGAATGGGTATTCATCACCCCCTATACTTAACTTTTGCTAGTCCCTTAGCAAACACTTATTTGAAAAAGAAGTGAAAAAGAAAGAAAGAAAAAGAAAAGGAGAGGAATATACATGGATTAAGGCTGATTATTAAACTTGCCTTCATTAAATTGAAATATGGAGCTCGATCAGATCTTTGGATTATTAATGTGTCGGAACCTTATTTAGACTTAAGCTTAAAACTCAACGGCCTCTAAGTTCCACCAATCTATGGACAAGACTCCTCAATAAATCAGATCAGAACAAGTCTACATACACAAACTCTAATGACCATGAATCTTTCCATGCGATGTAAGTGATATGTAGCTCCCCACCTCAGAAGTAACAAAGAAACAACCTCCTCCAACTTGGTAACTCTAATGCCTCGGTCTAGCAACTCTTTCCTTGAGAAGCGGGGTATTCCCTTCTAAGTTCAAGTGCAACCGGCTCAAGAGGAGGGGGAATAAGAGGTATAGACTTTTGGGAGCTCAGCCAGTGTAGCTAAGTCTCCCGCTGCAAGCTTCATGAGATGTAACATGGATACCATAAGCTTTTGCTTTATTTGACTATATACACTCCGGTGGGGTTATTAAATTTTCAATCCGACCCACCACTTTTTTGGAGTTCTTTTTGCATTTTTTCAAGTGCATTTGTACAACATATCTACATGGTGCAGCATATATACAAGAAATTTTCTTCTTGAGCCAGTAGACTATCCCTCTTTTGAATCTTTATTGCAATCCACGGCTTCTGTCTTTAGCTTTCATCACCACTAGACCAAGTTGAGACGCACTTCCTTCACTAGAAGAAGAAGAGAGGTTCCGCCTAGAAGTACTACCCTCATATGCTACCCCAAGCCAAAGGAAACTGCCTCCTCACCACCTCATCCGTGGAGAGCCATGTGTAAAGTGCTGGTGCAAGTCAAGCCATTGTCTCTAAGAGTCATGCGTGTGTTGTTAAGTGTTCTACTTGGGCTCATCAACATGACATATGCTCATAGCCTAGTGGACTCAAAGAATTAAGTCCTTATGGACCTGAAAAGCCTTAACCCTAAGCCCTATAAGGTTCCTCTTAGAATTAGGTGGATTAAGATCTTAATCAAGCTCCATTTCTCAATTTAATTCCAGACTTAGTTTAAATGTCAACTATCATCCAGGAAAACTATATTCATATATACAAAGATGCTATTTACACATATTTACAATCGTGCAAAATTTTTGAAAAATGTTTTGAAATCATGAATGGATGAATGCATGAAGTGCAAGTTTTGCAAAAGTATTTACACACATTTACACAAGATTTTTGCAAACTTTTGATTTTCAAAACATTTTGGAAAAAAATTTGTACTATATACATAATTTTGATAAGAAAATATTCACACAAGCTTTACACAAAAGATTTTTTAAAACATTTTTACAAAAATAGTTTTGTACACTAGCTATGTATGTGCAATAAAAGAATGATTATTTACAGGAAAAAAATTTTAATTTTTGTGATTTTTAGGGTTTTTAGCCATTTTATTTATTTTAACACGCTCACACAAAGTACGAGTTATGGCTAAAGTATATATGAAATATATACACCCCCCCCTATACTTAGCTCGAACGATTTCCTCAGAGTGATCAAGAGCGATGAAGAAGACATAACTCGTGCTTAGTATAGGAAAGTGAAAAGGAATGGCTATATACAGAGATGAATCAAAGAATAGAATGCAGAGAACTCGGTGGTTTCCCCCTATACTTAGGATCCAATAATCCTAAGTATAGTAAGTTGTACATGAAGAGAAATCCGAGTGAAGGATGTACAGAGTCTGCCCCCCCCCCATACTTAGGGTAAAATATCCCTAAGTATAGGCAGCAAAACAGGGGTAGAAAGAATAAAAAGAATACCCAAAGGTCCTACATCCCCCCTATACTTAGGATAAAGTACACCCTAAGTATAGCATGATCATAAGATGAGAAAAGGGATGTGGGACTAAAGAATAGAGTGATATGGACAACTGGTTCTATACAGGTCGGAAGAACAGTGATAATCAGGCGTGAGATGCAATAGATGTGAACCAAAAGACCGCATCTCACGCAAAATGAATAGGGGCAACATCAACGACCCGCGGCTCATGATCTAGAAATGGCTTGAGCCGCTGGCCGTTCACTCGAAAGGTACTCTCAGAAGACAACTCGGATATATCAATGCTACCATTGTCGTGTACCTTTCTCACAAGATAAGGTCCCTTCCATTTGCTTTGTAGCTTCCCTGGAAATAGACGAAGCCTAGCATCAAACAGCCATTCTCTCTGTCCAGGCTCAAAATGCTTGTGGCTGATATGAGAATCATGCCACTCTTTCACTCTTTCCTTATACTGTAGGCTGTTTGATAAGGTTGTATCTCTAAGCTCCTCCAAGGCTGCTAACTCTGCCTTCCTCTGGTCTCCCACACTATCTGGATCTAAAAGAATATCTGTGACTGTCCAAAGTGACTTGTGCCTCACCTCAACAGGTAAATGGCACGGCTTGCCATAAACTAGGAGAAAGGGAGATGTGCACAATGGTGTCTTGAAAGACGTCCTATACACCCACAAGGCCGAGTCCAAAAGCTGTGACCAATCCTTTCGGTCAGGGCGGATGACTTTTTGCAAAATAGTCTTGATCTCCCTATTCGACACCTCGGCTAGCCCATTCGTCTGTGGATGGTATGGAGTGGCAACCCGATGGTCTATGCCGAACTCGCTAGCAAGTGCCTTCACCTGGTCGTTGATGAAATGAGACCCCCCATCTGAAATCAATACTCGAGGTACCCTGAACCGCGTGATAATGTGCTTCCTCAAAAATCTACAAACAGTCCTCGCATCAGCGGCTCGGGCAGGGATAGCCTCAACCCAACGACTCACATAATCAACGGCCAACAGAATGTACTCAAATCCCTGACTCTTAGGGAATGGACCCATGAAATCGATGCCCCATGCGTCAAAAACCTCACAGAAGTGAATGGGCTGCATCGGCATCATATCATGCTGTCCACAAGTGCCCATCCTCTGACAGTCAGTACACCTCTTCACGAACTCATCAGAGTCCTTGAAGAGAGTAGGCCACCACAAGCCGGATTGGAGCACTTTCTGTGTCGTTCTCCTCCCAGAATGATGTCCTCCTGCCTCAAGCTTGTGGCAGTAAGTGAGGACGCTATGGTGCTCCTCCTGAGGAATGCACCGACGCCAGACGCTATCCCTCCTTCGTGGTAAAGGATGGGATCCTCCCAGTGGTAGGACTTGGCCTTCGCGAGGAAGGTCTCAAGCCTCTGTCTGGGCCAATCTTGTGGGACTTTCCCAGCAATGAGAAAGTTCACAATATCGGCATACCATGGGAGTGAGGCGATAGCAAGGATCGCCTCATCTGGGAAGGTCTCACAAATGGGATCAATCTGCTCAAACTCCTCAGGCTACTCTAAACGGGAGAGATGATCCGCCACCACATTCTTAACTCCAGGCTTATCCTTGATCTCAATGTCGAACTCCTGGAGTAGAAGGATCCATCTAGTCAGTCTGGCCTTGGCATCCTTCTTTGTCATGAGGTATCGGATGGCGGCATGATCAGTATACAAAGTCACTCTAGATCCAATGATGTAAGATCTGAACTTATCTAGGGCGAACACTACTGCTAGCATCTCCTTCTCTGTGACTGTATAATTCCACTGGGCGGAATCCAAGGTGCGGCTAGCATAGTGGATAGCAAAGGGGACTCCATCCCTCCTCTGTCCCAGCACAGCCCCCACGGCAAAATCGGAGGCGTCTGTCATGATCTCGAATGGGAGAGACCAATCTGATGGCTGGAGGACAGGAGCCTCAACAATACAATGCTTGAGAGTCTCAAACGATGAAAGACACTTGTCATTGACAAGGAACTCGGTGTCTTTCGTCAGCAAGTCAGTCAACGGCCGGGCAACCCTACTAAAATCACGAATGAACCGCCGATAGGAACCGACGTGCCCCAGGAAAGACCGTAACTGCCGCAAGTTGGACGGTGGTGTGAGTTTTCTAATGACATCAACCTTGGCCGGATCAACCTCCATGCCCCTGTTGGAGATGAAGTGGCCAAGCACCATCCCTTGAGTCACCATAAAGTGACTCTTCTCCCAAGAAAGAACCAAGCGGATCTCAATACATCGCTGAAGTACTCGGTCTAGGCAGTCAAGACAGGAGTCGAATCCGTCACCGTAAACCGAGAAATCATCCATGAAGACCTCTAAGCACTCCCCTACCATGTCCGAAAAGATCGACAGCATGCATCTCTAAAAAGTCGCAAGGGCATTGCATAGCCCAAATGGCATGCGTCGGAAGGCGTATGTGCTGAAGGGACAGGTAAAGGTTGTCTTCTCTTAATCCTCAGGAGCGATGGCCACCTGGTTGTAGCCCGAGTACCCATCCAGAAAACAATAATGGCTCTTCCCTACCAGTCTCTCAATAATCTGATCAATAAAGGGCAGGGGGAAATGATCCTTCTTGGTGGCCTGGTTGAGTCTCCTATAGTCAACACAAACCCGCCAAGAAGTGGGTACTCGTGTAGCAATCTCCTCTCCAGACTCACTAATCACTGTAGTGATGCCCGTCTTCTTGGGCACCACATGCAAAGGGCTGACCCACTTGGAGTCGAAGATGGGATAGATAAAATCGGCGCTCCACCATTTCGAAATTTCCTTCATGACAACCTCTCTCAGATTTGGGTTCAGCCGCCACTGGAACTCACGCGACGGCTTCGCCTCATCCTCGAGATAAATATGGTGGGAGCACAGGGCCGGACTAATCCCATGGAGATCTGCTACGCTCCATCCTATTGCCTTGCGGTTCTTTTCAAGAACCCCCATCAGACGGGATTCCTGCTCTCCAGTCAAATCGGTTGAGATAATGACTGGGTACATCTCATGCTCACCCGTAAGGAATCTATACTTCAGCAACGCAGGAAGTGGCTTCAGCTCTGGACAACTGGGTGCTGGCAAATCTGGCTTCGAAAGAAGTCGCGTGTATGCGGCCAAATCTGCCTGGGAGAATGAGAGCGTACTCTCGCAAACTGGGTCTGAAGAAGGCTGCTCAACTGAACTGTCTCTGATCTGCTCGGCATCTACCTCCTTCTCAGCTGTAGGCTCAGTGGAAATCAGGTCTGGCATGTAATCATCACAATCTGCCCACTCAGACTTTGACTCCGAGGGATCTGCATCACACAAGGTGGCATCAGTACCACCATCATCACAAAAATCTGTGTCGCGGTCAAGAACCTGCTCTGCTGCCTCTAAACTATCATGAACCAGGAATGTACTCTCCAAGCTCTCCTCTGCTGTCATCTCTGCATCAGCGGTGTCTGAAAATGAGAGGATGGCCTGTGCTGCTGGGTCTGCCCAAACTGCCTCATCGTCTGTGATCACAAAGTCACAATCCTGGTGGATGCCTAACCCTGCATCTGTCAGCTGCTCTGTATATGAAGTGGTCTCTGAGCATAATCTATCTCTGTCTCTGTTGTCCTCGACCGTCTCTATTTGTACACTTTCGCCCTCGACGCGAAAGTATACCTTCCCGCTATCATGGTCGGTCGCTGCCTTGGTTGTGGCCAAGAACGGGCGTCCTAGAATGATGGGGGTATCGGTCACAGAATCAGGGATCTCCATGTCCAACACTACGAAGTCCACGAGGAATTACAGGCCCTGAATAGTGACGACAACGTCTCGCAACAACCCCTTCGGCCTCTTGACAGATCTATCAGCAAACTGAAGGACTGTCCTGCTCTGTCGAAGAGTGCCCAACTCGAAGCGGTCTAGAAGGGCTGTCGGAAGGAGGTTGATCGACGATCCTCTATCTAGTAGAGTGTGGTCGAACCTCTGCTCACTGATATGACATCTGACATATGGGGCTCCTGAATCTGGCCTCTTGGCCGGCAGACGGTTCTGGATCGCGAAACACGTGTCTTTCGTCAGCACATGGATCTCTGAGTGGTGGTTCCTCCTCTTCCTCTTGACTGTGGTTCTGTCTCTAAGGGAACGCTGAAGAAGGGGAATGTGCTGTAAAGCCTCCTGAAGAGTCAGCTGTATGTGAAAACGGTCTATCATCTGCTGGCTGAACTCTTCCTGCTCTCTCTTTTTGGGATTTTCTGTTTTCTTCCCCTTCCCCATCTGAAGGGCTCTAGGGAAGGGGATCACTGGGTCCTTCTCAGATGAAGGACTAGGAAAGGGTCTAGGCGGTTCGACAACCGGATTTACACATACATCATGCACCACAGTGGGACCAGAAGAAAATAAACCCTTTCCTTTATTCACAACATGGTTCCGAGATACATCCGGTGAAGGAAAAACAACAGATCTTTCTACATGAACTCTGGTGGCCTCAGTACCACCAGTGGCTGGATCGGCTGGAAGACTCGCGGCCTCAGTAACGCGCTCTGGCTCGGCATCGTGGGTGGCCTCAGTACCACCTCCTCGAACTGGTGAACTGGCGGCCTCAGTACCGCCGATGGAATCAGCATCCTTGGTGGCATCAGTACCACCGTCATCATCCTCCTCGTCGGGCGCTCCAGGTGGATCCTCATGATGTAGCTCAGACGAGATGCCGCCTGCTGGCATGTTACTGCTCCTAAGTGTGACAAAATCAGTATCAAAAAGATATCCAGTCATATCACCAAATGTATCACTAGGAGTGGTATACTCAGTACAAGCTACCTGCTCAGATTTCCGCTTCAGGCTGTTGGGGTTCGGCTCTATCTGGGCAGGGATGACGGCCTTCACTCTCACAATGTCCCGCATCTCCTGGCGGAACTCTTCCATCTCTCGTCTGAAGGTAGCCTGCTGATCCGTGAGGAGGCGGGCTATGTCATCCAAAACAGGGTTCTCATGGGAACCCGACGGGTAGCCTCTCTCGTAGTGAGGCTGCTGGATCTGCTGTTGGTGCTGAGAGGGGTATGGGTGATGCTGCTGCTGGTGGTGGTGAGGCTGATCTCGCCTCCAAGACTGTCCCTGCTGATAGTGATGAGGACTGTAGGACGACTGCTGCTGCTGCTGTGGTGGGTACACTGGGGGCTGCTGCTGCTGGTGCTCTCTCTGATGGCTGTACTGGCCACCCTGTCCTGACGGCTGCTGCTGGGGCTGGGTACCTCCGTTCCCCCACCAGAATCCGAGATGGTCTCGTCGGATACCAGGCTGAGGGCGGTCATACCAAATCCCGTTGACATCCATCAACGGCTCTGCATCGTATGGGGCTGGTGGGAGTACTGCCAGAGGCTGATCCGGCTCGTATACCACCATCTGCAAGTCTGGAGATGGTGGTGACTGGTAAGTGGGCTGCGGCTGCTGGTATAGCTCTGCCTGTACAAGGTGAACCTGTCTAGGCTGCTGGTGTGAGCTGGAGCGCTGGAACGAGCTGTTGCTGCTGTCGTGATCGCCTCGCGACTGAAGACGGGGCTGGGAAGCCGTCTGTGCCTCCTGGAGACACATGATCTGGGTCTTCACGTCGCTCAGAGTCTGTGCCATCTGCTCCATCTGATTGATGCTCTGGCACTGCTTCTTCTCGATCAGCTCCATCCGATCCAACTTCTCGCTAAAAATGCCCATGTCCACAGCTGTGGACTCTGCCTGTGCTGCTGCTACTGCGGATGAACTGGAAGGACCGGTGTTGACCCGTGCTATCCTCTGGTACTGCACGGGTCCTGGCTGCTGGGGTCTGCCCTGAGTGTACAACCTGGTCTGGGACATCACCATGTAGTTCTCGGCCATCTCCTCGTAGATGGCCCAGACCTGGTCGTGATCCTTGGCGAAATAAGACCTGCCACAAGAAGCGTTCACCAAGCCCTGAAGCTCTGGTGTCAGCCCGCTGAAGAAGCTCTGAACAAGGTTCGGCTTGGAAATGTCGTGATGCAGGCATCTGTCGGTCAACTCTCGAAACCTCTCCCATGCCTCATGGAACTGCTCATTGGGGAGCATGGAGAAGTTGCTGATCAGGGCTCTAGCGGCGTTCGTCCGCCCGAGTGGATAGTACTTGTGCAAGTACTCAGCGCGGAGCTGCTCCCAAGTGTACACAAACTTCCCCAGATGCTTCAGACAGGTGGCTGCTCTGTCTGCCAAGGAAAAGGGGAAGGCAATCATCCGAATCGTGTCCTGGTCCACCTGACGATCGTGGACAGTATTGCAAATCATCTCAAACTCCTGCAGGTGGAGATGAGGCTCCTTTGTGGCCAAACCGTGAAATCGGGGTAGGAGCTGCAAGGTGTTCGGGGGGAACTTGAAGTCCCCCACGATGGCAGGAAGCACCACCCAACGGTGCGTCAAAGTCGATCCGGGATTATGGTTATCTCGCATCGGTCTCGGTGGTCCTGCTCCTCCTGCTGGTGCTGTTGCTGCGGCTGCAGCCGCGGCTGCGGCTGCGGCGGCAGCTGCCGCATCGTCGGGTCCTCCTCCTCCTCCGCGATTCTCGCAGTCGGCTCTCATCTGCTCAAGCTCTCTCCTCATATCCATCATGAATGCCCCCTAATCCCTCAGCTGCTGCTGCACTGACTCGAGGGAGGCGATCAGGGTGGAGTTGATCGAACCCTAGTCCAGAACAAAATGCTGCTCCTCGTGGACCTCCAGTGCGATCATCAGAACTGCCGGCCATCGTCTCTGAAAAATCAAAACAACCGAACTCAGGTGCCGATAAATCATCTGTCTGTCTCTCCTCTGGCACTGGCATCTCGGTATCAGAAGAAGGGTGGTCGAGGGGGAACAGGGCGGAGTCATACTCGGGTTTGGAGAGCGGGTCTGAGCTCCCACGAACCGACCTAGATGAATGGGCCGGAGTGCTAAAAAGCGGTGCAGCCAGAGGTTGCTAAGAGACCTCCTGTCCATCATCGTGATCTGGCGAGTAAGGCGGATGAGATCTGGAAAAACTACGATCAAAAGCAAACCCCCAGTTCACCAACGCAACGCTAGCTAAAGACCATAAAAGTTCGGTCAAATTATCTTGTCAATTTTTATTTTGGTGAACAATCAGAATATCAGAGCGATTACGTGACCTGTAGGGATAACCGATACTCTCCCAACCGACTGTCCCGCACAGAAGAGTCGGTAATCAGTCGAGATGAGTACCGGAGGGCTTTACCTAGTGTACGGGTCACTCTCTCGCACAATCAAACCAAGCAATGAGGGGGTTGCTCTCCCCAAGACAAATTTTTAGGTGAGGTGTCTTTTAGGGTCAATAGTTTTAGCAGTCCCAATTTTATGGTTTTTTCTTTTTTTTAGATATTTTTTTAATGCAAGCAAAAACGCCTAACGAATTTTTCGGTTCTCCTGGTTATTAAGTCAAAAACAGGGGGGAGAAGACGAAAAAGTCGATGCGCGATAAATCAATGATGCATGCAGAGATAGAAATGCGTACCTGACTCCAGCAGTCTACATGCAAGATGATCCGCGCAGAATTTAAAGACAGAAATAAAACTACCTATATGGTGCAGCGGAAAACCGAGTCCTAAGCAGGCAACTTCTACTCAAAAGCACCGTCTAGCTGGTCACTCGCCCTCGATCCAAAGAGTCCGGTCTAGACCCACCCCTCCTCTTCTCGACAGGTTGAGTTCAGGAGTAGCGCTTGACGGGGCAGGCTCGCGGTGCGTAGGCTCTCAGGAAAGCGACATAGCTATTTTTATTAATGATTTATTAGTAGGTCCAATTATCGCTCTATAGGAACAGGAAAGCAGTTAAGTGTGGGGATCCTACTACTTACAGCACAGTCAAGTAGAAAATCCTAAGTCTAGGGGCTCGAGAAAAACTGCGTAAAATCGTAAAAGGCAGTAAGGGGAAACCGCGTGAAAACCGCGTAAAAACCGCACTAGCAAAAGGGTCCCCCGAGCACACCGGTGCTTGGCGAAACAGACCCGAGAGTCCAAATGTCTGTCCGAGTGTACCTGTATTATTATAATAGTTCTAATAATGCTGGAAATAAAATCTAATCTAAGCTTCACTAATCTCGCAGCTATCCCGCGGCTCCTGCACTACTGCTCGCTCCTCGCGCTCTCCTGCGGCTCTGTAAAGAAGAGAGCCGCCTCCAGTTCCCGCGGTTGCTCGGCTTCCGAAGAAAGCCGCCCCGGTCCTCGGGCCCTCGCAAGAAAACAAACAAGAGTGGTCAGACCAGATAAATGTATAAACAGGTCAAATATATATACAAAAAAATGTACAAAAAGCCGCGAAAAGAAAACCGCGGAAAAACTCAAAAACCGACTACTAAGCCGTGCTCCCCGGCAACGGTGCCATTCTGATGACCCGCCCGATCACTCAGGTAAAAGGTAATCATGGGTCGTTGCGACCCGAGTCACCGAGCGGTGTCAATCAAGAAAAAGAGACCACCAAATATGATAAAAATCAGTCAAATATCCAATAGTGGTCTTGCTATTTTATTAACCTGGTATAGCGACCAGGGTCGAACACAAGGAGCACGTGATGGCCTCGTGGCCTACGAAGTAGTCAAAAATAAACTAAAATAAAATAAAAGGTATTTTTGGTCGATTTTTAATTTTCATAAATTTTTTTTAGATTTTTAATTTATTAAGAAAATAAGAAAAACAAGTAAACAAGGCAATTCAACAATTTATTTAATGCATCAAAAATCAATCAAAAATTCAAGCAAAAATGTTTTTGTGTATTTTATAATCTTTACTGTTTTTAGTGAATTTTTGGGATTTTTCTGATTTTTTCTAAGAAATCAAACAATGCAAGATAACAGTAGCAATGTCCAGTCAGGAGTAAAAGGCCAATTTAAAATGCAAAAAGGCTATTTAGCTCCTGGAGTCAATTTTCCTATAAACTAGAAAGGTTAAGTAAAATTTGGGCACTGGAATTATTGTTTTTGGATTTTTAAAATAGTTATTAGAATTTTTATAAATTTTTAGGTGTTTTTCAATTTTTATGAGTTTTATATCTTGAAAAATGACCAAACTTGGTCAGGAAATCAAACAAGGCAAAAGACACAATAGATAATTTTTTGTAATTTTTAGAGGTATTTTAATATTTTTTTGTGATTTTCCAAATCAAACAGTAACGAAAATGGTTGTTTTTGATTTTTTAAAAATATCAAATCAAAACAAAAATGTCTCCAAAAATTCTAGAAACTTTTACACCATGGCAGAGCCATGTTTCCAATTTTCATGGAATTTGGAGTAAGTTTGCTATTTTATTCAAAAATACAACTTATGTATAGTGCATAGGGACCTGTACGTAATTTCCAAAAGTTCTGGGGGGTCCGGTGCAAAATACCCAAGGAATCACGCGCGCAGCACGTGTCTGGGGCACTCAGGGACCTATATGCAAAGAAATTAAGTTCTTGGGCTAAATAATAACAAGTATTAAAAGCCCAGGGAACTTAATGTAATTTACCCACTAAAATAACGCACATGCGCACAGGGGTATCAATGCAAATATCTAAAAGTATTCATTCATTTCATCACAGTCCATAACTACAGGGATAAATGTGCAAATAGCCCAAAAGACCACGTGTCGAAGTACGTGACACACCACACACAGGGACTTATATGCAATAAGAAAACAACGCAGGGTCCACCATGCAATTTACCAAACGTAATAAAATCCTAAAAATATTTACAGGACTTAAAGCAAACTACTGAAAAGAGAAGGGCTTAAGGGTAAATTACCCTTTATTAAGTCGATCGACGGATGGGCGCCACGTGGGTGGATGGACGGCTGGGAAGAGGGTGGCGCCCAAAGCTGCTGTTTCTCAGGCGGATCGAGTGGTCCAGGCGTCGCCACGTGGAGATCGAACGGTGGAGAAGTGCAGTGGCTAAACCTTGGCCATCGGACGGTCTGGATCAACCCTCCTGAAGATCATGCGGTAGCTGCTACTCCTGGAATGGAAGGCTCAGATCAAAACTGGAGCTGGAGGAGATCCGACGGTGGGCGAAGGTCCTGGAAGAACTGTCGGCCGGTGAACTCCATCGGCCCAATGCGCACGCTCCTGGCCTCCTCGTGGGGCTCTGATGATTGAAGAAGAGTCGTCGTGGGCCTCCGCGTCAAATGGGACTCTCCGATGGAGAAACAGAGCTCTAAGGAGCCCGGTCAGCTCCGGCGGAGAAGCGGCTCCTGGCTCGAGTCAGAGGACCTCAGATGGCCCTCGATGTACCTGTAAAAGGACTCCAGAAGACTCACGGGTCGAGGGCAAAGTGCCTCGACCCCGTCAGTGGTGGTGAAGATGGACGGTGCGGTGGTGTGGGCGAACCCCGGCGAAGCGACGACGAAGGGGTTCGAACCCCAGCTCCTGTGCGAGCTGGGTTGAGCGGAGGGGCGGAGAAGATGCGTGGGGGAAGGGCGAACGTGGTGATGGATTCCGATGATCGAATGGAAGGATGAGATGGTCGGAATCGGCGATAGTCAGCGACGGCAAAAATTGGGGGAAAATCGAAATTCGGGAAATAGAGAAGAAATCTAAGCTACCTGGGTGGATGGGTCGACTGGGGATGAGCTTGGGCAGCTCTGGGTCCTTGCCTCGAGGTCCGTCATCGTCCGAGGCTGTGGCTCCTGCTCTAGGCGGAGCACGGCGGAGCAAACTTCGCCGGATCGATGCCTCCTCACTCCCTCCTTGCTACAACACCTTCTGGGGCAAGCTGTCACTCTCGGCAAGACGGTGGAGGTCACTGGTGGGGGAGCAAATGAGCGAAAGATGAGGAATGAAGTGGCGGAGCTCAAGATTTATATGGGTGCAGGTCCGGCTAGAAGTGATCGGGTAGGGCAATGTGGAGCGCGGATCTCGAGGCTAAAGATCGGGCGAGGTTTCCGGATCATCGGAGAGTGATTAGGACCCTGGGTTTAGGTGTGAGGTTGTCGGGTTTAGGCGCCAAAATAAGGGGAAGTCGGGCCGGGCGCATAATACCCGTGGGAGGTGGTCCTGGAGGGGGAGTTGACCGGGCGGTCAACATCCCCGTGGACCAATGGGAGGCTGCCATTTGGAAATGAATTGAAAAATCAATTAAAAATAGTAAATGGCAGAATTATTAAAAAGTCAAAACATGAAATATTTTTTTTTTTAATTTTTTATATTTTTTTTGGTGATTTTTAATTAATTTTTCAAAATAAAATGAGGTATTTACACTATGTAGCTATACATAGGTATGTGTACAATATGTCTTTTTAATTTTTGATTTTTAATTTGTTATTTTTGTGCATTTTTATTCCCATTTTATATTTTATTTATTTATAGTATAAAATTATAAATAAAAGGGTATTTTTATTTTATTATTATTATTTATATACAAGGGTGAAATAAATATATATATTTATATACATGTATCTACATGGTATATTTACAAGGTATTTTTGGGTTTTTAATTTTTATTTTGTTTTTGTTTTAATGGTTTTTAATTTATTTATTTACACCATAAAATATAGAATATTTAAAAATTTTATGGAATTTAATTTTACTTATTTATAAGGTAGAATAAATATAGGAGTGGCTATGTACATGATGAATATCTACATGTGAATATTTTTATCTTTCTTTTTAATTTTTCCATTTTTACTTTGATTTTTATATTTATAAATATATACAAGTATTTACAAGCCCATTTTAGTCTCTTTTTGGAGGAAACTATTTTTATTATATTTACAAATATATTTACACACATGAGCCCCTATCTCACGTTACTTTGGCTTTTATGCGGTCAGGCCCATGCTGAGCCCTCCCTTGGGTTAGGTTGCTCAATATTTATTCTAAATATTTCCCTCTTTTTCTTTTTACTCTTTATTCTTTTATTTTTGCACAAAAACATGCTAATTATTAAACTTTATACAATGCATGCTTTTGATAATTATTTGTATTTACATGAATATACATGTAGTTGCAAAGGTTTTGTAGCTAAAATATAAGAATAAAGAGTGATGAATGGGTATTCATCAGTGGTCTATTTTTCTTGATTGATCGATATTCGGGGGATTGAGGTCGCAACGACCCGTGATATTTATCTCCCTTGGTCTCTCGTTGATTTTTTCGGTCATCAGCGTTGTCGCGTTCAGCCTCCCCGCCTTCCACAGTTTGGTCGAGGCCATCATCTCATCGACTCCCTCTGCCTGGAGCTCAGAATACGTTCTCACCTCCAGGAAACCCTCATTTCTTGTCCATTTCCCTGTTTGATTCTTTCATCCATCTAGCGTTGTCTCACATCCGCCTGCTCCGACCAGTGGGTCCCCCATATCCAAACCTATCCGTTCTGATCGACACATCGCATCGCCCTCTCATTTTCCCCCGTAATTTGTTCTTACTTAGAATCAACCATCAGGTCGAGATTGAGGCTCGTATCTCCTCTACAACCTTCGCCGGAGATCAAATCATGCTCCCCGTCACTTCTTTTCGTTCTTGCTCCAATAACCCGGACCAGAGCTTCGCCCTGAGTCTTCTCTACTCTTTGCAGGCATCTGTGCAAGAGAGCAGCTCCATCGGGAGGCCCAACTACTCAGGCAAAGCAGCTACAGGCAGAACCACCCCACCTCGTTCATCCAACCGTTGGCACTATCCTCAGAGACGCCCACCAGATGCGGGGTACCTCAACGACCATGTTGAGATCCTCAGCACCTCCATCTGAGCGTCGGATCTTCATCCTCGCTTGGTTGAAGGTCGCCTCATGACGAGTTCTTCAGGGACCTTCAAGCCGTTGTTGATCATATGTTTCCTATCCAGGTCTCATCGCAGCCTTCCGCCACCCCCTTTTGTCAGACGCGTCAGATGCACGATTAACAGCCATCCAGACCGATATTCCCTGAACCATCTGATTTCCGCAGACGCCATCTCACTTGACACCTGCTCCACGTGCCTGCACTATCAGATCGTCAGCTGAGCATATCAGAGCCGTCAGCAGCCGCCATAACCAGAGCATGCCACGCATCCCCACGTGCTCCGCACGTGTTGTGCAAGGGTATATTGCACTATCTTCCCTGCAGTTTTTTATATTTTACTTTCTAGTTTATTAAATTAAGTTGTAGTTCAAACTCTTCGTCTGTTAGTCCCCTATATGTCTAGTATTTGCACTTTAGTCCTCCAAATCTGATGGCATGTGCATGCTCACGTACTTCTGTGGGTTATTTGCACACTATGTCTTGCATTTTTTGAACGATATGTTCTGAATGGAACGTTTATGATATTTGCAGAAATACCCCTATGTGTAATTGAATGAGCATGTGCGCTTATTTCTTGGACTTTTTGCAATAGTGGCCTTGAAATTTTTATTCACCTCGGGAACTTTAAGACAATTGCAAATAGGTCCCTACAACCTATGTCGCTTGTTTTTAATCAAATAATTATTAAATCAACTCCAAAAATTCCATAAAAATTATCGTTAGCTCTTGCTAATGTGTAATATTATTATTAATTTTTGTGACTCGGTTTAATTTTATTTGATATTTTCCAAAAATCAAAAACCCCTAAAAAGTGTCCTATCTATTTTCTAAAATAACAAAAAAATATAAAAATAGCCTCAAAAAATTCTGGAAAAAATTGTATGTGTTTGTTTTACTCTGTGTTTTCATTCCAATATCATTTTCGTTGCATTATCTTTTATAAAAGCGCAAAGAATCACAAAAGACCAAAAATCTTATAAAAATCATTAAAATTTCTAAAAAATTCAAAAAAATGGATTTGATGCAATTAGGTCTTTCTATTTATTCTTTATAAAAATCATAACCATGTAATTTAGGCACTTTTAGTATTTAAAAGTTGCCTTAAAGTTCATGATGTACATAGCCTTACTATTTTTTTGTTTGTTTAATTTTTATAAAATCAAACAAAAATCAGAAAAAGACAACAAAATTATGAAAAACATTTTCATATTTGAAAAATATAAAAATATTTTTATTTTCATTTTTTGTATATTTTTAGTCCATATAAAAATTGTGAAGGCTTCCTTTTGCCTTAATTTTCTTATTACCTTGTGTGATTGATCTCTATTTTGAAAAATGTAAAAAAATAATATCAAATAAATATTAAATAAAAATTGTATTTAGTGTTCTGATCTCGACTACTTCGTAGGTTTTACTCGTGCTCCTTGTGTTCAACCCTGGTCTCTATACTAGGTTAAATAAATAGCGGAGACCGCTTACATTGGATTTCGTGCTTGTGCTTCGATCGATTGCGCTTCGCGGTTTGGGTCATAACGACCTCCTGAGATTTATCTAACAACTTAACTCGAGTTGCAAGGTGCGTCATCAATGTCAACCTCTTTTTGAAGCTCAGGAGCTCCTCCAAACCTTCAGGTATAGCATGCATTGACATGAGTTCCTTGTTTAATTCGACTTTTTCATTTCGTACCGCTGCTCGTTCCCCTGCACCGATCAGCCGGTCGGAGCTCCTCATCCATCTCTTATCCGCATCGATCGAAGCTACGCTTCATCATCCATCTTCCCATGCAGTCTTTCCGTCCTTAGACTCCACCATTGAGTTGAGATTAGGACCTAGATCTCTTTCCTCCTCCCTTGTCAGAGATCGACCACCATTCCCCCCCCCCTCCCCCCGGCTTGTTTCATCTCCAGTTGTAATAACCAGGACCGAAGCGTAGCCCCGAGTCCCTTCTCCCTTCTGCATGCATCAGTTCCCGTAAAGGAGCCACTTAGACCCCTTAGTTGCACTAGCGGAGCTGCTCTAGGTCCTCCTTCACTGTCATGCTCATTCGGACGTTATCATCTTCATTAGAGCCCCCAATCTAAAGCACGGTGCTTCCACGAGGGTACCAGAGCTTCCAGATCTTCAATCGGGTCAACGGATATCTCGCCCTACTCGATTGAAGCTCATCGAGCAGGAGTTCTTGTAGATCTGTTCCACACCGTTGGATGATACCCCTTCCACCAGATTCCATCATGGCCGCCCAATAGAGTATCTTTTCAACCATTAGATTTGACGCCCCCAGATGCATCTGACGTGCATGTTCCAGACATTCTCTACACCATCAGATCAACAGAAGGAGGTGATCCGCACTGTATGCCAACGTCAGCCTCCATGCATTCCATGTGTCTTCGTACGTGTATGATGACACGCCTGACAATCGGGTTAAGTATGTAAATAATCAAAGGTCGTCGTGACCCAAATCACCAAGCGCGGTCAACGGAAAATAATTAAAAACCACTCGGAAATGCTAGAAATCGATGAAAATAATGTAAGCGGCTTTCGCTATTCTTTTTACCTGGTATAGCGACCAGGGTCGAACAAAAGGAGCACGATTTAAAAACTAAGTAGTCAAATTTCAGAGATGAATTTTTTTAGTGGTTTTTTACTTTTATATTTTTTTGTATTTTTCGAATAAGCACCAATGAATAGAAACACACACACACACACTACACTATTTTTGTATTTTTTTTAAAAGGTAAAAAATGCTCAGAAAATTAAAGAGATTAAAATGCACCTACAGAAATATTTTTGGAATTTTTAGGCAATTTTTCTATTTTTATGAATTTTCAAAGTTTAGACATGCAAAAAGACAATATTTTTGAATTTTTTAAATATATCAAAATACAAGAAAAATGGATGAAAAATTTATACAAGGATTAGGACCTTAACATGAGCATACACCAATTTTCTCAGAATTTTTAGCCCAAGATAGACATTTATTTCAGTCAAAAGATCAAGGAATTTGAGTTCTGGAAGTGCAAGGACTAAATTGCAATTACTCAAAAGTTTCCAGAAAATATAAAAATAATAAACAGAGAGAAGTTTCTTACAATTTTACCAAGAATGCATGTGCCCGTCACATGATTTTTTTTCTTTTGAAGAGCAGGGATGTCACTGTAATTTCAACAACTTTGATAAGTTTGTATGCAATTATCCCATCTCTTTTTTTTAAGGAATCCCACTTAGGGTTCTATCGTTTCATCACAAATGGGAGAGGCAAGGGAGCCGCCGCCGTCTTCTTCTTCGGTGGCAAGGATGGCGCGGCGCGGCGGAAGGAGGGCCGCGGAGGAGGATCGGCGGCGCGCCGCCTGCGGGAGTTGCAGCAGGGCCTCAGCACAGGCGGCGTGGCGGCGCGCGGGAGGCGCACGGGGTTGGGCGCCTGCGCGGAGGGGACGGGATCAGGCGGTGGTCGGCGCCGCTAGCGGCTGGAGGGCTGCAGGGAGCGAAGGTTGAAGGAGGGGGCGGCGCCGCCCGCTGGTTGGCGTTGGCGGGGGGCGGCGCTGCCGCGAGGTGCATAGGAGAAGGGCGGAGGAGGAGCCGCCTGCTGGTCACGCGCGAGCCGCCCGCACGGTGGAGGGGCGGGACGCGGCTGCGGGGGCGATGGTGACGGCCCCTTGCCTGGGCAAATTTTTTTTGTTCTTTTTCTTATTTTTTTTTGTAACCTGTAGGAAGATGTTAAAAAAAACTTGTATATTTTTCTTGTATTTTTTTATGTTTATGTCCTGCAAAATAAAAGTTAGAGATAATAAGAACAGAAATTTTATTTATTTATTTTTTTACTGCCTCCTGCAAAAACAAAGGTTAGATAGAAGAAAAAAAGATTTTTTTTAATTCTTCCTGCAAAAATAGATGTGAGACAAACAGGAAAAATATTTTATATTGTTTTTTATTTATACACAAAAATGGAAACGGTGAATGGGAGGATCTTGCGCGAAATGGAAGATATATCCTAGACTCCGACCACCGTGCGTGGTCGGAGGTGACAGGTCGTGTAAGGTAGAACGTGAATATGGAGGGATAGCGAGATGAGATGAAAATCGGTGTCGGAGGCGAATTATGTGGAGAAATGTTTTGGGATTTTTAATCTAAAAACTACTCCCTACTCCTACGTAAAAATCTAAATCTACGATTAGCTAGGGAAAAAGACAGGTAAAAGCGGATCTCACCTCGGGGATCGGACAAGCCATGATGGCCTCGACGAAGCACAAATCTCTGTCACCGACTGGATCAGAGGCTAGGACCCTCTTCAACAAGAATTCTCTCGGAAACCGGGCTCCTCTCCGCCAAAGATCGATCAAATGTGGATGAGGGAGGAGGAGCCCATTAAAAAGAGAAGAAAATCAAAAATGGAAGATATTCACAAATGAGGAAAGTGTTTATTGGTTAATTAAATAAAATAATTGAATAAATAAAATAAATAATTAATTAAAAACGAATTTCGTAATTAATTAAAATAAATAAATTAAATAATTCCCAAAAATCAATTAACCACCTTAATGGTGGCTATTTAAGGCACAAAATCAAATCTTTACATAAAAGGTAAGTTATCAAATCAAATGAATTCAAATAAATCTAATAAATTAAATAATTACATATGATTTTTGTAATTAAATAAATTAAATTAATTAATGTGAGATAATTAATTTTTTTGGTAATTTTTATTTAGGGAAATTAATTGTATACATATATTATACACATATAATACAATATACATAGTTACAAATAAGGAAATATTTTTATAAAAGATTTAACTTTTTTAATTTTTTTTATTTTTAATGAAAGTAATATTCACAAATATATACATTATAAAAATAAATATAAATAAAATATATACAACAAGTATATGGGAAAACTGTACAAAACACCCCAGAAAACCGATTTTTTTAACCGTAACTCCAAAAAATATGAAACCACAGGCATTTAAAAGATAATTTAATTTATAGTATAATGGAAGTGGGTTTCGTTCCATTTGAGCTCGTATGGAGCTGGAATTGATGTTTCAATTATCACTTTGTGGCTTTTTCTGGGTGTAATTATTTGCAATATATACAATATTTTATTTTACAAATATTTTTATTATTTACAACACAATTTTATTTACAACTTTTATTTACAAAAATAATTAGTTTGAGGTCAAATTATGTACAAATAAAATAACACAAGTTTTATGAAAAAAATGTACAAGATATTTTTGGTTTTTCTGACAGAAGACCCTATCTCCCCCTACTTTATTCTTGGTCGATCAGGTCAAGTCTTGACCTTCTCTCGGGGTTAGGGTCATTCTGCATTTATTGCATAAATACATCCTTTCTTTTTCTTTTCTTTTTCTTTTCTTCTTTATTCTTTTATTTATGTATAAAAAGTGTTAAAAATGCAATTTTAACAAATGCATGCAAAATGGTAAAATTATGAAATTAATGGGTATTTACATGTGTTTGACTAAGAAAATGAAGCTAAAATAAAAGAATAAAGGCGATGAATCGTGAATTCATCAGTGTATATTTCCCTTTTGCCCTTATACGTTTAGTTATTTTATCTTAGTCCATTAAATAAATGTTGTAGTTGAGACATTTTATCATTTAGACCTTGTATTTTTAGTTATTTGCATTTTAATCCCTCTAAGTTTGTAGCACATGTATGTTCGCGTGACTTTCGGATTATTTGCACTTTATGCCATGTGTTTTTCTATGGTTATGAATGGAATGGCATGTTTTTAGTATTTGCATAAATACTCATGTGAGTCTGGATCATGTTTGATGCATGTGCTTGTAGGATTTTAAAGTATTGACCCCTGAGCTTTTCTACAATGTTATCGTTGGTTCTGTGAACTTAATTTATTTGCACTTAGATCCCTGTGAACTATACTTAATTATAAATTGTGTTTTAGACTTAATAAATAACAAAGTAATTTGAAAAATTACTATTAACTCCTATTAGTGTGTAATATTTATTGTGATTTTCTTGGATTAATTTCTTTGTATTTAATATTTTTGAAAAATAAAAAACTCTTAAAAATATTCTTGTTTGCCTTGGAAAAATTATAAAAATTTGAAAAATGTTTTTAAAACTCAAAAAATCATATTAGTGTCTTTTTATGTGTTTTATTTACAGTATTAATTTTATTTAAAAATTCACTCTAAAGCCTTAAAAATTACAAAATGCTTAAAATATTGTAAAAATCATATAAAATCATAGAAAATTCAAAAAATCCATTTTTAGTTCCTGTTTGTAGGTTTTGTTCATGTTTTTATATAAAATTGATATCTAGGACTTTAGGCATATTAAATATATTTAACTTGAAATTTAGTTCTGGTAGTGCACTATTTTCTAGTTTGATCACGGTTTGATTTTTATAAAACCACAAAAATATCAAAAAAAATCAAAAAATTACCAAAAACACTTCAAAACATCAAAACCCCAAAAATATTTTTATCTTAATTTTTTAAGTTTTCTTAGTTATTTTGAAAAACACAAAAAGAGTATGGCATGTGTATTTTGCCTTGTGTGCTTGCTTGCTTTTACTCAAAAACTAAAATTTTGCTAAATTAAAAGCCACTGAAAATTATGTTTATTTCTGAATTTTGACTACTTCGTAGAATTTTCGTGTTCCTTGTGTTTGACCCTGTTTGCTATACTAGATAAATAAAATAGCAAACTGCTACCACATTTGATTGTTTGATTTTTCTTGAGTGCTTATTTATCTTGGTGATCGCGCTTGGTGATTCGGTTTGCAAAGACCCTTGATATTACTTAGCTCAAGTTTCCTGGCGTGTCATCACTTTCCATGTATCCAAGGAAGGTACACCTCATTGGAAGGACCCTCACACACACACACACATAGAGAGAGAGAGAGAGGAAAAGGATCCTACTCCATGGTATAGGTAACTTACCTACTCCACTTGCATTTTTTCACTTTTTTTATTTTTTTTTTGAAAAATGCTTCCATGGATATTCATAACTACATTCCTCTAATATGTCATTCAAATTTCATCAGAAACAGAGACTCATACGCCCTCCATTCAGAATAGATAAATTACAACAAATCTAAGACCATTAAAATTTCCTATTCTGGATGGAGGGCATAGGAGTCTCTGTTTCTGGTGAAATTTGAATGATATATTAGAGGGATATAGTTTTGAAAATCTATGAAAATATTGTTCAAAAAAATGGGAAAAAAAAGAAAATAGAGTAGGTAAGTTACCAACTCCATGGAGTAGGATCCCTTTCCTCATATATATATATATAGGGTTAAATGAGGCTACTCCCTGGTTATAGCCAATTGGCTACTCCCACCCTTATTTTATCTCTATTTTTTATTTATTTTTTTGGAAATAAAAAATATGTATATTTATCACTATATCCCCTAACATGTCATTCCAAATTCATCAGAAACAGAGACTCCTATGACCTCCATCTGAAGGGGGTCAATTTCAGCAATTCTGAGACCGTTAAAATTTAACAGTCTTGTTGGAGGGGATAGAAGTCTAGAATTAAGTTGAATTTTGAATGACACCATGGTGACATATTGTGATCTAAATTACAATAGGTTTCATTTCAGGAAAATAAAAAAATACACAGAAAAATGGGTGGGAGCATGTAAGTTGGCTACAACTAGGGAGCATACTCCCTTTTTCCATATATATATATATATATATATATATATATATATATATGGAGAAATTTCAAATGAGGTGGGCTTTCACCATATATATGGTGAGCCACCCTCAATTTAGGCATCTTTCGAATATATTTTACAATTTCTTATTTCATATATATAATAATAAATATTAATGTACAATGAAATAAAATTATGAAAATATTATTATATTAGACGGAAATATTAATTTAAATTTGGATTCTATATTTTACAAAGTTTATTTTTTAAATTGTGCAGTTTATACTTTTACAAAACTGTTATAGAGTTTTTAATAAATTCACAGTGGCCTTTATAATTTCAGAAAAGTCCCACCTCATTTGAAAGGTCCTCGTAGATATATATATATATATATATATATATATAGAGAGAGAGAGAGAGAGAGAGAGAGAGTAAAATGGGGCTGCCCCAGGGGGTAGCTAACTTAGCTACCCCCGCCCCATTTTCTTCAAATTTTTTATTTTTTTTGAATTTTTTTCCGTGAATATTCATCACTATATATCTATATTATGTCATAAAAATTTCGTGTGAAACAGAGACTCCTACGACCTCCATCCAGACAGTCATTTTTTAACGGTAATAGGATTTTTTAAATCGACCCCGTTTGGATGGAGGTCGTAGGAGTCTCTGTTTCGCATGAAATTTGAATGACATATTATATGGATTTAATAATGAATTTACACGGTTTTGGATTTCAAAAAAAAATAAAAAAAAATATGTGAAAAAGGGACGGGGGAGCTAAGTTAGCTCCCCCTAGGGGGCATACACATTTTACCCATATATATATATATGGTAAAATGTGTATGCCCCCTAGGGGGAGCTAACTTAGCTCCCCCTGCCCTTTTTTCACAAAATTTTTTTATTTTTTTTTGAAATCTAAAACTGTGTAAATTCATTATTAAATCCCTATATTATGTCATTCAAATTTCATTCGAAACAGAGATTCGTACGACCTCCATCCAAACGGGGTCGATTTAAAAAATCCTATTACCGTTAAAAAAATGACTATCTGGATGGAGGCCGTAGGAGTCTCTGTTTCACACGAAATTTTTGTGACATAATATAGGGATATAGTGATGAATATTCACGAAAAAAATTTTCAAAAAAAATAAAAAAATTTGAAGAAAATAGGGCGGGGGGAGCTAAGTTAGCTCCCCCTAGGGGCCCCATTTTCCTCTCTCTCTCTCTCTCTCTCTCTCTCTCTCTATATATATATATATATATATATATATATATATATATATATATGGAGAAATTTCAAATGAGGTGGGCTCTCACCATATATATGGTGATCCACCCTCAATTTAGACATCTTTCCAATATATTTTACAATTTCTTATTTCATACATATAATAATAAATATTAACACATGTATAATGAAGTATAATTATGAAAATTTATTATATTGGACAGAAATATTTATTTAAATTTGGACTCTATATTTTACAAAGTTTATTTTTTTTACAATGTGTGGTTTATACTTTTACAAAACTGTTATAGCACAGTGGCCTTTATAATTTCAGAAAAGCCCCACCTCATTTGAAAGATCCCCGTGTGTGTGGGGGGGAGCTGGGAGCCTACTCCCGGGGGTGTAGGTAACTCCATGCACCTGACCTTTTTCTCATTATTTTTTGATTTTTTCGAAATTAATCTTTGGGGGTTTTACCTAATATATTAAGGGGAATATGTGTTTCAGATTTCATACAAAACAAACATTCCTAACATGTTCATCTAGAATGTGTCATTTTGAGCTATTCTAGACCATTAAAATTTGATGATCTTGATGGAGATGATAGAAGTCTCAAATTAAGTTGAAATTGGAATGACACCATGGTGATATATAGTGATCTAATTACCCCGAAGTTCCATTTAAAAAAATATATAATCATGAAAAATTGACCCAGGTATTGGTAGTTACCTACAACCATGGGTGTAGGATCCCTTCTCTCTCTCTCTCTCTCTCTCTCTCTCTCTCTCTCTCTACACACACATACACACATATATATAGGAGAAACTTCAAATAAGGTGGACCTTTCCTGAATGATGGAAAACCACGTCAATTTAGGTATTTTTTCTATTTATTTTATAATTTTTGACTCCATAAATTTAATAGTAAATATTAACATAATATGTATATCATGTAAGATTTATGAAAATATTAGTATATTTGACCAAAAATGTTTGTACAATATTGATGATATATTTTACAAAATTGTATGATCGTCGTTATTTTATAACGTACAATTTAAATTTACAAAATTGTTACACAATTTACAAATTTGACAGCGATTTTCTGAATTTCATGAAAGACCCACCTCATTAGAAGGACTTATGAGGGATATAGGGGTGAATATACACGATGATATTTTTCAAAAAAAATACCGAAATAGGGGGTGGGGCATATCCCTCCTATATGCTATAGAGAGAGAGAGAGAGAGACCCAGTAAAATAATATCCCAGCAGAACTGTAAACCCATCAATTAAAGGGAAGAGCTCGCCGTGAAATACAAAAAAACACACGAAATAAAATGTTGACTATATCGAAATGATGGGAATATGGCAAATGTTAGCGAGAGAGAAAGTACAAATATCGTATATTAACCAACCAATATATATGGGATTATATATGGTTGAATCGTTGCCCATGTACACAAGGACTTGTCTTACCTTTTTCAGATTGTGAGAGGACACCTGTAAGATAATCATCATGTCAAGACACGGTAGCACTCCAACAACTTATAGCATCGATTAGGAAAACGTGTTTACTAATTACATGATGATGGGTTAAGCTTTCCTATAAAAATCTACCATGTTGGAAAAGGCAATTATCCCGAAAAAAACAATGCGAGGTCTCAAATTTACATGATTTAGATCAAAACAGATTACCGATATCTATAGGAAGTTCCACTATTAAGAACAAGGAGCACAAGGACGGAGTAGAGATCTTTTAATAGCATCTCGACTTAGACTATTCTAAATCCCTATTCTACCTTCCCGTTAACGATCGATACTATATACAAAAAATTGAAGCCTTTCTTCTCAAGTCTCAACTAATCTCCTTATATATACATCTCCTGACTTATAGATTATGCTGCATTTTTTTCCAGACAGAATACTCTATGCACCATTAATTACCAAACTATATGCTTGGATTATATAATATTCTCGTTCTTATTTCTAGTTGGAATCCATTATCCACCTAGATGTTAAGAGATTAACTTCTAGTAAATCCAATCACAATCCAATCTATAATCGACTGACCATATCATGAAATAGTAATTAATACAAGATCAGGGATGCGTCGCTGTTAGTTTCCTTATTTCGCAGATTGAGTAAAACACTGTCCTTCGTTAAGTGAAACCTACCCATTTACTCGAACTGTCAAAGAAAAAAAACACGTGTTCTGAAAATCAGATGGGACATCCGGTTCGACTGGTTGATCGGAGAACCGGACTTGGATCAGTCTAGTTAACCGATTTCTATCAGCTCTGTTCAAAAGTCTGATTTGATCTAATCACTGGATTAATTAGCCTTTTCGAACCCGATTCAACCTAAATTGAACCGCATGTAATTTGAATTTATTTTAAAATAAATGACATTATTATGACTTGAATTTAAAGTTTTTGGGTGTTGGCCTTCACGGCTTTGCATCCTTTTTTCTTCAAAAAAAAAATCCATGACCATGTTACCAACTACTATACCACGAGTTCTTGTATTAAAGGTGAAATAAAAATTAAATTGTTGTCGCTCTATAGTGTAATTGTTTAAATATTATAAGTATAATATTTCATGTTGCTTATTAAAAATATGTTTTACGTATACTATAAGATACATAAAGTAGTTGTGTAGTTTATATCTATTTCAACTATATTTGAGTGTGAGTTCATACATGCTTTGATTTATTCCGATTCGAATAGTCAGTTTAACCGCTTCTTTCTCACCGGTTAGGTTAAGTCCGGATTTTAATAACGATCATGTTATCATCCGGTTGAATCAATTTGAGTACATGATTCAATCCGATCTGACCTTTTCAATCAAGTTTCCGATTTAATATCGGGTTCAGTTTAAAAACATTGAAAAAAACACATCGATATCAACAACAGTGCATTAATGAACAAGGTCAAGATTCTCAGATATGAGATACAACGAACAAATATATTCCTATTCAAGCTTTGCTAGCTCCTACCCCTTTCAAGAAATTAATAGCCATGAGTCAGGTCCCACGATTTAATTATATGCTAAAACCCTAACCAACTGTTCCTGCATAATATTTAAACATCAGAGCACCTCCTTACGTGTACGATTGTGTCTGCATTGTCCCCATCCCACATACATATCTCCAGAATGTAGGGCTCCCCCATTCATTCGTCCGTACACCCTCCTTGGATCCTAACCATTCAGACCAAACCCTAAGCCACATGCCATTTGTTATCATCATCATCATTAAGCTTTGCATGAGACAAGAAACCTACTGTGACACTAATTAAAAATACTAAACAGCTTCCACCCCCCCAACGATAAATATCCCAGTGTTGACCAAAGCCCCAAATAGGCATAATTAACAACTCCACTTGACTGCTACTCTAGAAATCGGCTCGCCTACAAGGCCACGTCCCATCTATATAAACCCGACATAAGACCCCGAATTAGTACCAAGCTTGATTAGTTTGCAGTAAACAAAGGAGTTGGGGAGCATATAATCAATGGCGAGGTCCCCATGCTGCGACGAGAAGGAGGTGAAGAAGGGCCCCTGGACGCCGGAAGAGGACAAGAAGCTCAAGGACTACATAGAGGAGCACGGGATGCGGAGCTGGCGGGCACTGCCCGCGCTCGCGGGGCTCAACCGTTGCGGCAAGAGCTGCCGCCTGAGGTGGACGAATTATCTGCGACCTGATATAAAGAGGGGGAACTTCACCGAGGAGGAGGAGGAGGCCATCATCAGATTGCACTCTGAGCTTGGTAACAAGTAAGGGTAAACCAGTAGGGGAGTGGGTTCTCTGCTGTGGTGTTGCAGTGTTGTAGCGCACCACAGCCGCTCGAGCTTGATCGAGCGGTTGTGGTGTGCTACAGCAAGCTTGATCAAGCGGTTGTGGTGCGCTACAGCACTGCAGCACCATAGCAGATGATCCAGACACAATCCAGCAGATGTACTGATCAAGGAACGCTAAACCAATCTTTGTTAAATTGAATCGGACGCGGTTTTCTGGAACTAATAACCAGTTTTATTCCAGAATTTAAACATAAATACCTTATTTTTGAATTAGCGTATTAGATGCTAATGCATAGTTTAATATTTCGATTTTGCTGCGTTCCGTGGTATTTCTTGGCATCGAAAGTTGTTTATAGAACTTAAGGAAGCAAAGAAGCGAGCTTTTCTTTTTGACCCCTAAAATAAGAAAGTCGGGTATGAATTTCCAACGAACTGCTTAAATAAATATATGAATATATTTAAATCGCTCCAAAGTTAGTTAGTTGGCTTCTAATAAATCACATATTTCCCACATGCATTGTTTTCATATGCAATGATCTATATGAACGCATGATACATATCATTGATCACGGATCTTGATCTAGCTATATATGTGATTGTATTGCAGATGGTCCATCATCGCGACGCACCTGCCTGGACGGACGGACAACGAGATCAAGAACCATTGGAACACAAATCTGAGGAAGAAGCTCCTGCAGAGGGGCATCGATCCGGTGACGCACAAGCCCCGCCCCGACCTCATGGCGTCGCTCCCCGACCTTCTCGCCCTCGCATCCAACATCCAGAGCTCGAACGCCGATGTGGCCGCTCTCCGCAACGCAACCCATCTCGCAAGGCTCCAACTAGTCCAAAGCATCCTCAACCTCTTGGCCACCACTCCCCCCACCCCGCAAATAGACCCCAACGTCCTCCAACTCCTCAATTCTAGCCATATGGCTGGCCTCGTCGATCAGGCTAGCCAGCTACAAGGGATCGACGTCCCGCCTCCCGCACCGGCGACCCCAGATTACGGCCTGGGCACGGCCAATTCAACCCATCTCCAGGACGTCATGTGCACCGATTACTTGCCCGAACTCGTAAATACCGGCTTGGTGCACCAAGTAGACGCGGCGCCCATGGACACATCTCCGAGTACGTCGAGCGCGTCGAATATCTACGAATACGATCCGTATGATGCTTGGAGCAATGGGCTGGAGGAACTAGTGAAGAGTGATTACTTTGGGCATGAGAATTATTTCTAAATTTTTGAAGAGCAAAATTAAGTGCTAGCATATTGTGTACACGTATAGACGAATTAATACGCATATATGTAAAAAAGATTGATCATTGTGGTTATTGTACATGTAATCTTTTTTTAAAGTGTGATGATACTGGTTGTTTTAGGAGTATGGTTTCCTCGTGTTATCTACTGACAAAGTGATCATTAGTAGGAGGGATCGTTTGCTGCAGTGTTGTCTCTGCAGTAACGGCTTGAACTGCTCGATCTTGATCAAACGGTTCACACGATTTTGCACGATACGGGCTCACAAAAAATGCAAAATCGTGTGAACCGCTCGATCATGATCGAGCGGCTCAAGCGAGTGCTGCAGAATCTGGTGTAGTGCCCGCAACATCAGATGACCCATTTCCAGTGATCATACCATTCTTATGATCCAAAAGGTTAACATATCCAGTTAATAAATTCAGAACTTTATGCGCACTCCATTTGAGAAATAAAATTGAGATTATTTTGTGGGAACTTCCAAATAATACATTCAATTATTATTGTTGAAGGCATAAGGGTAGTATTGGTATTTGTCCTGTAGTGGAGTATTCCCTATGTAAACCCTAACCTTAAATCCTCTCTATATAAAGAGGATTAAGGGGTCTAATGACAATAAGCAAAACCTAATTTCATACCTTTCAACATGGTATCAGAGCCCTAGGTTTCATCCTAGGGATCTGCGCCGCCCCTGCCCCCTCCTCTCCCTCTCTCTCGATCGATCGCAGGCCCCGTCCCCTTTTCACCGCACCTCAAGCCGACCCGACCGCTGCCATCGACCTCGACATTGCCCTCAACCTCACCCTCATCCTCCCTGACCCGACCTCGCCCCTAACCTCGCGTCGTCTCACATCGCCGACCTCGCCCCAGCCTCGCATCACCCCAGACCTCTGTTGCCCTCGCCAGTCCCGACCTCCCTTGCGACCATGCCCCAGCCTCGCATCGCCGACCCTAGCCCTCGCCCTCGCTAGACCCGATCTCCCCCCCTGCCTCGCATCGCCTCTGCCTCGCCTCGCCCCCCCTCCCCCCTGCCTCGCCTCGCCCCTCCAACAGACCCGACCTCAACCTCTGTCTCGTCGTCCCTAGCCGTCGCCCTCGCCAGAACCGACCCTAGCCCTAGCCCTTGCCAGACCCGATCTCCCCCCTGCCTCGCCTCGCCTCTGCCTCGCCTCACCCCCCTGGCTCTCCTCGCCACCCAACAAACCTGACCCCGCTTCGCCCTTGCGACCCCCCCCCACACTGTCAAGGCCTCCTCTCACCGGATCCCGACGGCCTCCTCCGACTCCTACTACTCGTCGACGCTCAGCCTCCTCCTGCGGCGACATCCAGCCAGTCCTGCGTCGACAACAGCCATGGAGTTACCATCCCTTGGTGCTACCAGCCAAGGCACTGCCGGTTCCTTGTGATTCTCTCAAGACATTCAAGTTCCCCTTTCGCCATCGCATTCTATTTTTTTATTTCTCTCATATGTAACATGTACTATGCATATGTATTGAAATGAATATATAAAAAGAGAGAGAGAGCTGCATACGACCTAGGTGGCAGTGAAGGTCGATTACGATCCTCCTAAAGGGTACGTCATACGCTCCCATGGCATCCGGGGTACCTGCTTCAGAAATGGATGGAGGTGGTCATTCAAAAATGCCATCCTTTGGATCCATACTAAAATTCGATGCCACGAACTACTCCATGTGGTCCCGACTTTTCCTGATGATTGTTCGAGGATACGCCAAAGAACATATCCTCCTCGAAGAAGAGCCAACTAATAAGGTTGAAAAATATGCTACATGGGTTAAAGACAACGCCATGGTTAGCTTGTGGATCATGGTTAGTGTTATTGACAGGATCGCTCAGGAGTTAGTCTACTATGAAAGGGTCCACGATATGTGGAAGTCCTTGCTGATCACCTATGGGCAAGATAAAAATTCTACAAAAATGTATCAATCATTTCATGATCTGATGCATATGCGTCAGAATGGTCGCCCTCTATCGGAGTATTTTTCCGCACTCAAATCCCTGGTTGCAAGCTACAACGTATGTGCCCTTCTCTACACATGCCCCACTCAACGGCGACATCGACAACATATGGCAACTATGATCTTCCTTGGTGGATTAGATCAGAACTTTGCCGTCCCTAGGGATCAGATGATCACCTCTCCTACTCTTGCAACCATGGAGGAAGCATACAACACATTGTGTCGACTACCGACTGTATCGGCCCCTCTTCCAGACACTATGAGTCAAACAACGATGCTCGCAGCATCAGGGCGGAATTTCAGAAGCAGCTACAGAGGCAGAGGACGCGGTCGTCACCTGTAAGGACGAGGGTGATCACACATACAGTGCACCTTCTGTCATAAAGTCGGTCACACTGAAGATATATATGCTACAACAAACATGGACGTCCAGGACCATCGGCTCGGGTCGCGACTACAGATGTTGAAGGAGGCTCGATCAAAATCCCGAGAAATGATTTTGAAGATCTTATGCAGCGGCTATCAGAAATGAATCCTAACGAGGCGACCACTTCTGGAGATATCGTCGCAATCGCCCAGACAGGTACGGTCTTTGCTTCAGCTAGCCATCACAAACACTCACAATGGCTTATTGATACGTGGGCCTCCACCCACTTGTGTGGAAATCCTCGACTCTTCCGGAAACTCAGAACAACCCAAAAAGGGAAGATTGTTCAAGTTGCTGATGGACGATCGTCACCAGTTACAGGAGTTGGGGCTGTGCACCTTACCCCTACGATTCAGCTGCATAATGTTCTATTAGTCCCAGACTTCCCGCTTAGTTTACTCTCGGTCAGCCAGATATGTAAAGAACTTCTCTGCCAAGCAATCTTTGACGCTTCTACTTGTGTTTTTCAGGACATACTGACTGGGAGGACGATTGGTACGGGCCGTGAAGAAGGAGGCGTCTACCACCTTGACAACCCGTCTGCAATGGTCGCCTATTCACAAACTTCTGTAAACCAGTCTACTCTTTGGCATCAACGTTTAGGTCATCCGTCAGTCCACAAATTGTGTCGACTTATCCCACAAATGTCCCCCATGAGAACTATCACCTGCGAGGCCTGTCAAGTTGGAAAACATCACCGAGCTACTTTTTCCTCATCTGGTAACCAACACTCTACTGAAAGTTTTGATTTAGTTCACATGGATATTTGGGGACCCGGTCGGTATCCTGATCGACTAGGTCATAGTTATTATCTTGTCCTCATCGATGATTTCTCTCGCGTTGCATGGGTATTCCTTTTGAAAAACAAGTCGGATGCTACTAACTTTATTATTCGATACATTAAAAATCAAAACTCAATTCGGACGAACTATCAAAACTTTTCGCTCTGATAATGGACAAGAGTTCTTTTCCCATGACTTGCAAAGTCTGCTTCTTAACCAAGGCATTGTGCACCAGACCACCTGTCCCTACACTTCTCAACAAAACGGTGTTTCTGAACGTAAACACCGTCATATCCTAGACACCGCACGCACCTTACTCCTTGCCTATAATGTCCCATCACTCTATTGGGGAGATGCAGTTTTAACTGCGACCTTTTTTATCAATAGACTGCCATCTACAACTTTAAAAGAACAAATACCGATTGAGATTCTTTTTCCAGGAAAACCCGTCTTTCCTATCCAACCACGGGTTTTTGGGTGCACTGCGTTTGTTCATATTCATGCACCAGGCAGGGACAAGCTTGTCGCACGTGCTGTCAAATGTATCTTTCTAGGGTATGCTGCAAGTCAGAAAGGATACCGATGCTTTGACACCCGGAGAAGTAAATATTTTGTAAGCGTTGATGTTACCTTCTTCGAGTCCATACCTTATTTCTCACCCTCAACAAATTTTCAATCCTCAAATCCTTCCGTTGAAAACATCACCTTTCCAATACCAGTTCCAACTCCCCAAACTCCTACGTCTCCTTCTGAGCCAGTGCCACCTCCTCAGGTATGCTCCCCAACTCAGGATGTGGAAAATAATGTTGTTGCAGAGAATCAGATGGACCTCCCTATAGCTCAACGTCGCCAAGCTCGACAATGTCCATCGGTCTATCGGACTAAACACCCGATCAATGCTGCAGTATCTCTTGCCAAACTTACTCCGGCTTATAAGAACTTTGCGCAGGCTGTCTCAGATACTGTTATTCCAAAGAACCACACTGATGCATTACATGAACCCCACTGGAAATGCAAGAAGATATGTCAGCTTTGGAGTCCAGAAATACCTGGACACTAGTGGATTCGCCGGCAAATAGCCATGTCGTGGGCTCCAAGTGGGTATTCACTGTCAAGTACAACCCAGATGGTTCCGTTGCATGCTACAAGGCTCGTTTCGTGGCCAAAGAATTTACCCAAACCTATGGCATTGACTTCTTCGACACCTTTTCTCCAGTCGCTCGTCTATCGACGGTACGTATTCTTATTGCAGTTGTCGTTCAGCTAGATTGGCCATTACATAAACTAGATGTCAAAAATGCCTTCCTATATGGTGATCTTCATGAAGTGGTCTATATGCAACAACCACCTGGATTCGAGCGACAAGGGGAGTGTCAGAAGGTATGTCTTCTACGCAAGACAATTTACAGATTGAAACAAAGTCCTCGAGCATGATTTCACAAGTTGTCAGAAGCGTTACATGTGGTTGGATTCAAAAGATCATCTTCTGATCATTCCTTGTTCACGAAGAGGACTACGAAAGGCACAGTAGCAATGCTGGTATATGTTGATGACATCATTCTTACAGAAGACGACTATGAAGAAATTGACAGAGTAAAAATACAGCTTGCAAAACAATTCGTGATTAAGGATTTGGGACATTTACGATATTTCTTGGGGATTGAGATAGCTAGATCAAGGCATGGGTTGGTAATGTCTCAACGAAAATATGCCACTGATCTATTAACCGAAACAGGGATGCTTGGGTGTAAGCCAGCACATATCCCTATGGATCTTAAAGGGCGGATCTTCGAGGAAGCAGCACCAGAGGATGCTAGCAGATACAGATGCCTAGTGGGTAAATTGCTCTATCTCATTATTACTCGTCCCGATATCACTATGGCAGTTGGAAGACTTAGCTAGTTTATGTATTCTCCCACTAGTAATCGCTTTGAGGCATGCATGATGGTCCTTCGATACATCAAGCAGTCTACTGGGAAAGGATTACTATTTCGCAAAGACGGCAACCTCAACCTTGCGGCCTACTCTGATGCAGACTATGGAGGATGCTTGCAAGACAGAAAATCCACCACAGGGTTTTGCACATATTTAGGGGGAAACCTAATCACATGGAAAAGTAAGAAGCAAGCGGTGGTGTCACGATCCAGTGCTGAGATCGAATATAGAGCCATGGCACAAGCAGCAGCTGAACTTGTGTAGGTCAAGTCCGTACTAACTGACCTCCATGTCAGGACCAATGATATTATGGAACTAAGATGTGATAATCAAGCAGCAGTATATATTGCAAACAATCCCATGTTTCATGAACGCACGAAACATGTGGAAATCGATTGTCATTACACAAGAGATCTCATACAAAAAGGACAATTGCGCACACATGGTGTTACATCTACAGAGTAGACTGCAGATATACTTACAAAGCCACTAGCGAGGATCCAGTTCGAGAAATGTTGTAACAAGCTGAGCATGTATGACTTATATGCTCCAGCTTGAAGGGGAGTGTTGAAGGTATAAGGGTAGTATTGGTATTTGTCCTGTAGTAGAGTATTCCCTATGTAAACCCTAACTCTAAATCCTCTCTATATAAAAAAGATTAAGGGGTCTAATGATAATAAGCAAAACCTAATTTGATACCTTTCAACAGTTATTTGAATCATATACGTACTTGAGTAGTGCCCATCCAAGCACGTACGGCATATCCATTGTATTATACCATTAATACATAAATATATCCAATAGCATTACTCCGTTGGAGATCGTATTTGTAGGAATAAGTTGTCATTAAGAAGACAAGACGTTTATTTGGACTTTTTTTGAAGTTACAAGATATGTGTTTAAGAGGAAATTGTTGTTGAATATGATGGCTCGGTCATATAGGAAGGGCCAAATCAATGCAAAAAATATGGATTAATCTTACCCATCTCAAAGTTGGCAGAGCGAGATAAGTATAACATCATGTTCTTAGGTCCACGTACCATTGTCAAGAAAAACTGATGTTAGACAATTTTTTCGGCTTAGGTTGAATTAAAGTCATTGCCAATTTCAAAAAACGCTCAAACGCAAGATTTTCCCCACTTTTATAATCTTACTATTGTATTTTGTGAGTATTTGATGTGGGAATATGTTATGATGTTACAACATCTCATACTTATATTGTAGCACCCTCGTTGCGATATGTCTAATCACTTGTTTGTATTAATAGTAGCAGTTGCAAACTCTAGATATTGTTTTCTTTCTATCTCATTAAAAGGGTGGCTCCACCTTTCCAATAACATTTTCCACTATTAGAGGGAATATAATCTAATACAATTTGTTGCACATTCTGATCAGGCCTTTAGATCCCAAAGCGATCCTGACATGGGCTTAACCCTAATTGGACCCATCGATCATCATCCAAAATGCTTAAGCTCAACTTATCAACTATTAACCACACTCTCACACTTTATGAGCTTTAAATTCAAGACTGAACTATTTGACAAGTTCTACTTAAACATTTTGAGATGTTTTCGATGAGCCCAACCAGGTCCCAATCCTGCATATTGTCAGAATCAGTGTCCCTTGATAAAGGTATGCATATCTAAGCCTCAAACCTTACAAACTATATTAAAAAAATTGAGTACTTATCAATGAGGTTGATCGGCTCTGATGAATACCCATTCATCACTCTTTATTCTTATATTTTAGCTACAAAAACCTAGGCAAATGCATGTAGATACTTGTAAATAGGAATAATTAGCAAAAGCATGCATGTTTCTAAATATCTGTAATTAGCATGTTTTTGTGCAAAAATAAAAGAATAAAGAGTAAAAAGAAAAAGAGGGAAATATTTAGAATAAATATTGAGCAACCTAACCCAAGGGAGGGCTCAGCATGGGCCTGACCGCATAAAAGCCAAAGTAGAGGGAGATAGGAGCTCATGTGTATATATTGTTGTAAATAAATAAAATTATATTTTCCTCACCCAAAAATATGCTTGTACATATTTTGTATATATTTAGGAACTATTAAAAACAAAACAAAAATTTAAAAATCAAAAATTCAAAAATGCCCTTTCACCATGTACATAAACCATGCTCCCTTATTTATTTAACCTTATAAATAAATAAAATTATTTTCTAAACTTTTTGTAAATATTCCATGTTACATATTGTAAATACATAAAATAACAAGAAACAAAACAAAAATCAAATAAAAATTACAAAATTAAAAATACAAAAATACATTGTATACATACCATGTATATAAATGTATATAACTATTTATTCCACCCATGTATATAAGTGATAAAAATAAAATAAAAATACCCTTTTATTCCTCATTTTATTCTCTAAATAAATAAAATATAAAATGGGAATAAAATTGTACAAAAATAATAATTAAAAATCAAAAACCCAAAACCTATATATTGTACATATACCTATGTATAGACCTATTATGTAAATACCTTATTTTTATTTCCAAAAATTAATTAAAAATCACAAAAAATAGAAAAAAATAAAATAAAAATATTTCATGTTTTAAGTTTTTGCTAATTCCATCATTTTCTAGCCTAAGATAAATAAACAAAAAATCAATTACGTGGCTTTTCCTGATTGGTCCACGGGGGATGTTGACCCCCGGTCAACTCCCCCCGCGGACCTTCCTCTTTCGCGGATCGGGTTGTCGACCCGAGTTCTCTGATTTTTCCCAGCTTGATCCGCCTGCCACTCGCGCAAACCCCGGGTCCTAATCCTTCTGCGTGCACCCGAGATCATCGTCCGGAGCTTTGCCTAGGGATCCGTGCTCAATCGAGCCGGACCCGAGCCCTTCTTCCCGGACCTGCACCCATATATAGCCTGAGCTCCGCCGCATTCATTTCTCATCTTTGGCTCGCCACTTTCATTCCCGTGACCTCCAGAGCAATCACCGAGGTGACAGCTCGCGTTTGCCCCTGTTGCAGTGAGGAGAGGGTGTCCCGACCATCGATCCGGCAGCTTCACGCTGCCGTGCTCCGCCGCTTGCAGGAGCTCGAGCCTCAGGCCTTGACGCCCTTCGAGGCGACGACCGGGAGCTAGCTAAGCTCCAGCCCAGTCTTCCGCTCCACCCAGGTAACCTTAGAACCTTCTTGATTAGCCTAATTTTGAGTTACCCCCAATTAGCATCTCCGACATATTCCGTTGATTCCGGCTACATAGAGCATCGTTTTGATCATCGGAACCCACGCTCACCTTCGCCATCCCTCGACGCACCTTCTACGCCCATTCGTTCAACCCAGCTCGCCCCGGAGCTGGGATTCGGGCTCCACCATCCTCCGCTCGCCGGAGCTCATCCGCCCCGACACATCGATCACCCTCACGCCGCTTCATCGGGTCGAGGCACTTTGCCCTCGACCCGTGAAGCTTTTGGTTCACTTTGCAGGCCAAGAGGAGGGCATCTGAGCCCCCCTCACTTTCAGACCAGGAGCTCGTCGCCGCCGACCTCGCTGGAGCCCCTCTAGGGCTCGGCTGGGTCATCTGAAGCCATCACCAGCTGCGGGACTCCATTGCGGACCTTATCCGATCATCCGAGGCAGCTGAGGAGGTCTACATCACACGCACAAGGCCGGCGAAGCTCGCCGGTTGAGTGTTCTTCCAGTATCCTCCTTCACCGTCAGATCAGCCCCTCCGCTCCAGTTCGCATCTCAGTCGTCCATTCATCAAGGAGCAGCTACCGTCGATCATCGTGAGGGGGCTGATCCGGACCGTTGGCACAGAGGAGAGAGGCCCCAGCACCTGAGCCGTTTGATCACCCACGTGGCCCCCTCTGCACCGTCGATTGGCCCAAGTGCGGAAGAGAAGAAGAGCGCCCGCCGTCCGAGACCGTTGGATCATCCACGTGGCGCGAATCCAGCCATCGACGTTAAATAAGGGTAATTTACTTAGGACCCCCTCGTAGTTTGTGTTTTTAATCCTAGTCCTGTAAATATTTTAGTCGTTTTATTTACGTAGGGTAAATTGCACCTCGGACCTTGTGCTTGTCTTTATTTGCATTGATACCCCTGTGTATGTGAGCCCACGTGCTTCGTCACGTGTTTAGTTGGGTTATTTGCATCTCTTATCCTGTAGTTCTGGATGGTTATTGAATGAATATATACTTTGTGGTATTTGCATTTCTACCCCTGTGAGCATTTTATTTGAACATGTGCGGATTTTAGTGGGTTATTTGCGCCCAAGCCCCTGGACTTTTTGGTACGAGTTACCAAAAGGTCCAAGAACTTGGTTTTTATTACCAGAAGGTCCCTGAGTGCCCCAGGCACGCGCCACGCGCGTGACTTGCTGGGAAAATTGCACCGAGACCCCCAGAGCTTTGGGTATTTGCACTTTGGTCCCTGTGCACAGTGCCCCCTTTTGGATTTTGAATAAAATATCAAATCACCTCCAAATCCAACGAATATTTGACACATGGCTCCTGCCATGGTGTAGGATTTTTGTAGATTTTTGAGGACATTTTTGATCTTGGTTGCTATTTTTAAAAATTCAAAAACATTTATTTTTGGCACTGTAACTTTTTGTAAATATTCCATGTTACATATTGTAAATACATAAAATAACAAGAAACAAAACAAAAATCAAATAAAAATTACAAAATTAAAAATACAAAAATACATTGTATACATACCATGTATATAAATGTATATAACTATTTATTCCACCCATGTATATAAGTGATAAAAATAAAATAAAAATACCCTTTTATTCCTCATTTTATTCTCTAAATAAATAAAATATAAAATGGGAATAAAATTGTACAAAAATAATAATTAAAAATCAAAAACCCAAAACCTATATATTGTACATATACCTATGTATAGACCTATTATGTAAATACCTTATTTTTATTTCCAAAAATTAATTAAAAATCACAAAAAAATAGAAAAAAAAATAAAATAAAAATATTTCATGTTTTAAGTTTTTGCTAATTCCATCATTTTCTAGCCTAAAATAAATAAACAAAAAATCAATTACGTGGCTTTTCCTGATTGGTCCACGGGGGATGTTGACCCCCGGTCAACTCCCCCCGCGGACCTTCCTCTTTCGCGGATCGGGTTGTCGACCCGAGTTCTCTGATTTTTCCCAGCTTGATCCGCCTGCCACTCGCGCAAACCCCGGGTCCTAATCCTTCTGCGTGTACCCGAGATCATCGCCCGGAGCTTTACCTAGGGATCCGTGCTCAATCGAGCCGGACCCGAGCCCTTCTTCCCGGACCTGCACCCATATATAGCCTGAGCTCCGCCGCATTCATTTCTCATCTTTGGCTCGCCACTTTCATTCCCGTGACCTCCAGAGCAATCACCGAGGTGACAGCTCGCGTTTGCCCCTGTTGCAGTGAGGAGGAGGAGAGCGGTACTGAGGCCGCTCCAGTTGATGACGGTGGTACTGATGCCACCAAGGATGCTGATCCCACCGGCGGTACTGAGGCCGCCGCTTCACCTGTTCGAGGAGGTGGTACTGATGCCACCCATTCAGCCGAGCCAGCCAGCGGTACTGAGGCCGCACGACGTCTACCAGCAGCAGCAGCAGAGCAGCCAGCCCGTGGTGGTACTGAGGCCACCGGTGTTTGTACAGACAGAGATTTTGTTTTTCCTCATGCTCATGTATCTCAGAACTCTGTTATGAATAAAGGAAAAGGTTTACTTTCTTCTGGTCCCACTGTGGTGCATGATGTATGTGTGGATCCGGTGCTTGAACCGCTTAGACCTTTTCCTAGTCCTTCATCTGAGAAGGACCCAGTGATCCCCTTCCCTAGAGCCCTTCAGATGGGGAAGGGGAAGAAAACAGAAAATCCCAAAAAGAGAGAGCTTGAGGAGTTCAGCCAGAGCATGATTGATCGATTCCACATCCAGCTGACCCTCCAGGAGGCTTTGCAGCACATCCCCCTGCTCCAGCGTTCGTTGAGAGAGAGGACTATAGTCAGGAGGAGGAGGAGGAACCACATTTCAGAGATACATGTGCTGACGAAAGCCACGTGCTTCGCGATCCAGAACCGACTGCCAGCCAAGAGGCCAGATTCAGGGGCCCCGTATGTCAGATGCCAGATTAGTGAGCAGAGGTTCGACCGTACTCTCCTAGATAGCGGATTGTCGATTAACCTTCTTCCGGCAGCCCTTCTCGACTGCTTCGAGTTGGGCACTCTTCGATAGAGCAGGACAGTCCTTCAGTTCGCTGATCGATCTGTCAAGAGGCCGAAGGGGTTATTGCGAGACGTTATCGTCACGATTCAGGGCATGAAATTCCCTGTGGACTTCGTAGTGTTGGACATGGAGATCCCTGAATCAGTGGCCGATACCCCCATCATCCTTGGTCGTCCGTTCTTGGCCACAGCCAAGGCGGTGACTGATCATGATAGCGGGAAGGTGTACTTTCGCGTCGAGGGCGAGAGTATACAAATAGAGACGGTCGAGGACTACAGAGCCAGACTCAGAGCCCGCTCAGATGCGAGTACCGATTCAGAGCAGCTGGCAGATGTAGAGCCAGACATCCACCAGGACTGCGATTTTGTGATCACAGATGATGAGGCAGCTTGGGCAGATCTTGAGACACAGACCACCCTCTCACTTTCAGATACAGCTGATGCAGAGACGATAGCAGGGGAGAGTCTGGATAGCACAGACCTGGTTCAGGATACCATAGAGGCAGCAGAGCCGGTCCTCGATCGCGACACGATGTTCAGTGATGGTGGTGCTGAGGCCACCTTGTTGTTCGGTGGTACTGATGCCACCGCGGATGATACAGATCCCTCGGATTCAGAGTCTGATTGGGCCGATTGCTATGATCAGATGCCAGACTTGAGTCCATCTGAGCCTAGCGATGAGGAGGAGGTAGATGCAGAGCTGAGCAGAGACAGTGCAGTTGAGCAGCCTTCTCCCGATCCAGTTTGCGAGAGTACGCTTTCACTTTCCCAGGCAGATTTGGCAGAGTTAGCAGCTTTCACTCAGTTCCTTCCATAGCCAGATTTGCCAGCACCCAGCATTCCAGAGCGAAAGCCGCTCCCTACTTCGCTGAAGTATCGATTCCTTGCGGGCGATCCAGAGATGTACCCAGTCATCATCTCAGCCGAGTTGACTGGAGAGCAAGAATCCCGTCTGATGGGGGTTCTTGAAAAGAACCGCAAGGCAATCGGATGGAGCGTAGCGGATCTCCATGGGATTAGTCCAGCAGTGTGCTCCCACCATATCTATCTTGAGGAGGGGGCGAAGCCGTCGCGTGAGTTCCAGCGGCGACTGAACCCCAACCTGAGAGAGGTCATGATGAAAGAAATATCTAAATGGTGGAGCGCAGATTTTATTTATCCCATTTCCGACTCCAAGTGGGTCAGCCCCTTGCATGTGGTGCCCAAGAAGACGGGCATCACGACTGTGATCAGTGAGTCGGGAGAGGAGATCGCTACACGAGTACCCACCTCTTGGAGGGTCTGTGTTGACTACAGGAGACTCAACCAGGCCACCAAGAAGGACCACTTCCCCCTGCCTTTTATTGACCAGATCATTGAGAGACTGGCAGGGAAGAGCCATTATTGTTTCCTGGATGGGTACTCGGGCTACAACCAGGTGGCCATCGCTCCTGAGGATCAGGAGAAGACCACCTTTACCTGTCCCTTCGGCACATATGCTTTTCGACGCATGCCATTTGGGCTATGCAATGCCCCTGCGACTTTTCAGAGGTGCATGCTGTCGATCTTTTCGGACATGGTAGGGGAGTGTTTGGAGGTCTTCATGGATGATTTCTCGGTCTACGGCGACGGATTCGATTCTTGTCTTGACTGCCTAGACCGGGTACTCCAGCGATGTATCGAGTTCCATTTGGTTCTATCTTGGGAGAAGAGTCACTTCATGGTGACTCAAGGGACGGTGCTTGGCCACATCATCTCCAACAGGGGCATGGAGGTTGATCCGGCCAAGGTGGATGTCATTAGAAAACTCACACCGTCGTCCAATCTGAGGCAGTTACGGTCATTCCTGGGGCATGTTGGATTTTATAGGAGATTTATTCAGGATTTCAGCAAGATTGCCCGACCGTTGACTGACCTCTTGACGAAAGACACCGAGTTCCTTGTAGATGACAAGTGTCTCTCGTCTTTTGCGACTCTCCAGCAGCATGTTATAGAGGCTCCTGTTCTCCAGCCGCCTGATTCGTCTCTCCCATTCGAGATCATGACGGACGCCTCCGATTTTGCCGTGGGGGCAGTGCTGGGACAGAGGAGGGATGGAGTTCCATTTGCCATACACTATGCTAGCCGCACATTGGATTCCGCCCAGCGGAATTATACGGTCACAGAGAAGGAGATGCTAGCAGTAGTGTTTGCCCTAGATAAGTTCAGATCATATATCATTGGATCTAGAGTGACTTTGTTTACAGATCACACCGCCATCAGGTACCTCATGGCAAAGAAGGATGCCAAGGCCAGACTGACTAGATGGATCCTTCTACTCCAGGAGTTCGACATTGAGATCAAGGATAAGCCTGAAGTCAAGAATGTGGTGGCGGATCATCTTTCCCGATTAGAGCAGCCTGAGGATTCTGAGCAGATTGATCCTATTCGAGATACCTTCCCAGATGAGGCGATCCTTGCTATCGCCTCACTCCCGTGGTATGCCGATATTGTGAACTTTCTCGTTGCTGGGAAAGTCCCACAAGATTGGCCCAGGCAGAGGCTTGAGACCTTCCTTGCGAAGGCCAAGTCCTACCACTGGGAGGATCCCATCCTTTACCACGAAGGAGGGGATAGCGTCTGGCGGCGGTGTATTCCTCAGGAGGAACACCATAGCGTCCTCACTTACTGCCACAAGTTTGAGGCAGGAGGACATCATTCTGGGAGGAGAACGGCAAAGAAAGTGCTCCAATCCGGCTTGTGGTGGCCTACCCTCTTCAAGGACTCTGATGAGTTCGTGAAGAGGTGTACTGACTGTCAGAGGATGGGCACTTGTGGACAGCGTGATATGATGCCGATGCAGCCCATTCACTTCTGTGAGGTTTTTGACGCATGGGGCATCGATTTCATGGGTCCATTCCCTAAGAGTCAGGGGTTTGAGTACATTCTGTTGGCCGTAGATTATGTTAGTCGTTGGGTTGAGGCTATCCCCGCCCGAGCCGCTGATGCGAGGACAGTTTGCAGATTTTTGAGGAAGCATATCATCACGCGGTTCGGGGTTCCACGAGTTCTTATTTCTGATGGGGGGTCTCATTTCATCAACGACCAGGTGAAGGCCCTTGCTAGCGAGTTCAGTATAGACCATCGTGTTGCCACACCTTACCATCCACAGACGAATGGTCTAGCTGAGGTGTCGAATAGGGAGATTAAGAATATTTTGCAGAAAGTCGTCCGCCCTGACCGAAAGAATTGGTCACAGCTTTTGGACTCGGTCTTGTGGGCATATCGGACGTCTTTCAAGACTCCATTGGGTACATCTCCCTTTCGCCTCGTTTATGGCAAGCCATGCCATCTACCTGTTGAGCTGAGGCACAAGTCACTTTGGGCAGTTACAGATATTCTTATGGATCCAGATGGTATTGGAGACCAGAGGAGGGCAGAGTTAGCTGCCCTGGAGGAGCTTAGAGATGCAGCTTTCTCAAGCAGCCTACATTATAAGGAAAAAGTAAAGGAGTGGCATGATTCTCATATCAGCCACAAGCATTTTGAGATTGGACAGAGAGTATGGCTGTTTGATGCGAGGCTTAGATTATTTCCAGGGAAGCTACAGAGCAAATGGAAAGGACCTTTTCTCGTCAGAAAGGTGCACGACAATGGTAGCATTGATATATCCGAGTTGTCTTCTGAGAGCACCTTTCGAGTGAACGGCCAGCGGCTCAAGCCATTTCTAGATCATGAGCCGCGGGACGTTATTGTTGCCCCTATTCATTTTGCGTGAGATGTGGTCTCTTGACTCACATCTTTTGCATCTCACGCCTGATTTTCACTGTTCTTCCGCCTGTATAGATCCAGTTGTCCATATCATTCTATTCTTTAGTCCCACATCCCTTTCCACATCTTATGATTATGCTATACTTAGGGTGTACTTTACCCTAAGTATAGGGGGGATGTAGGACCTGCGGGTAGTCTTTTCATTCTTTCTGCCCCTGTTTTGCTGCCTATACTTAGGGATATTTTACCCTAAGTATAGGGGGGGCAGATTCTGAATCTTCTTCACTCGGCTTTCCCTTCATGTACAGCTTGCTATACTTAGGATTAGTTAATCCTAAGTATAGGGGGAAACGACCGAGTTCCTCTCATTCTATTCATTTATTCGTTCATGTACTTATCCATTCCTTTTCACTTCCCTTTTACTAAGCACGAGTTATGTCTTCTTCATCGCTCTTGATCACTCTGAGGACATCGTTCGAGCTAAGTATAGGGGGGGTGTATATATTTCATATATACTTTAGCCATAACTCGTACTTTGTGTGAGTGTGTTAATAAATAAAATGGCTAAAAATCACAAAAATTTAAAAAAATTTCATGTACATAAACCTCTTTTATCCTTGCACATACATAGCTAGTGTACAAAGTATCTTTGTAAAAAATGATTTCAAAAACCTTTTGTGTAAAGCTTGTGTAAATATTTTTGTATCAAAATTATGTATATAGTACAAAATTTTTCCAAAATGTTTTGAAAATCAAAAGTTTGCAAAAACCTTGTGTAAATGTTTGTAAATATCTTTTTGCAAAACTTGCACCTCATGCATCATTCATCCATGACTTCAAAACATTTTTCAAAATTTTGCACGATTGTAAAATATTTGTAAATAGCATCTTGTGTACATATATGTATATAGTTTTTCCTGGATGAGAGTTGACATTTAAACTAAGCCTGGAATTAAATTGAGAAATGGAGCTTGAAAAAGATCTTAATCCACCTAACTTTAAGAGGAACCTTATAGGACTTAGGGTTAAGGCTTTTCAGGTCCATAAGGACTTAATTCTTTGAGTCCACTAGGCTATGAGCATATGTCATCTTGATGAGCCTAAGTAGAGCACTTAACAACACACGCATGACTCTTAGAGACAATGGCTTGACTTGCACCTGCACCTTACACATGGCTCTCCACGGATGAGGTGGTGAGGAGGCAGTTTCCTTTGGCTTGGGGTAGCATATGAGGGTAGTACTTCTAGGCGGAACCTCTCTTCTTCTTCTAGTGAAGGAAGTGCACCTCAACTTGGTCTAGTGGTGATGAAGGCTAAAGACAGAAGCTGTGGGTTGCAATAAAGCTTCAAAAGAGGGATAGTCTACTGGCTCAAGAGGAAATTTCTTGTATATGCTGCACCATGTAGATATGTTGTACAGAAGTCTTTGAAAAAAAATGCAAAAATGCAAAAGAACTCCAAAAAAGTGGTGGGTCGGATTGAAAATTTAATAACCCCACCGGAGTGTACATAGTCAAATAATGCAAAGCTTATGGTATCCATGTTACATCTCATGAAGCTTGCAGCGGGAGACTTAGCTACACTGGCTAAGCTTCCAAAACTCTATACTTCTACCCCCTCTTCTTGAGCCGGTTGCACTTGAACTTAGAAGGGAATACCCCTCTTCTCGAGGAAAGAGTTGCTAGACCGAGGCATTAGAGTTACCAGGTTGAGGGAGGTTGTTTCTTTGTTACTTCTGAGGTGGGGAGCCAACTATCACTTACACTGCATGGAAAGATTCATGGTCATTAGAGTTTGTGTATGTAGACTTGTTCTGATCTGGTTTATTAAGGAGTCTTGCCCATAGATTGGTGGAACTTAGAGGCTGTTGGGTTTTTAAACTTAAGTCCAAGTAAGGTTCCGACACATTAATAATCCAAAGATCTGATCGAGCTCCATATTTCAATTTAATAAAGGAAAGTTTAATAATTCAACTTTGATCCATGTACATCCTCTTTTTCTTTTTCTTTTTTTTTTCTTTCTCTTTCGTTTTCACTTCTTCTTCAAATAAGTGTTTGCTAAGGGACTAGCAAAGTTAAGTATAGGGGGGTGATGAATACCCATTCATCACTCTTTATTCTTATTTTTAGCTACAAAAACCTAGGCAAATGCATGTAGATACTTGTAAATAGGAATAATTAGCAAAAGCATGCATGTTTGTAAATATCTGTAATTAGCATGTTTTTGTGCAAAAATAAAAGAATAAAGAGTAAAAAGAAAAAGAGGGAAATATTTAGAATAAATATTGAGCAACCTAACCCAAGGGAGGGCTCAGCATGGGCCTGACCGCATAAAAGCCAAAGTAGAGGGAGATAGGAGCTCATGTGTATATATTGTTGTAAATAAATAAAATTATATTTTCCTCACCCAAAAATATGCTTGTACATATTTTGTATATATTTAGGAACTATTAAAAACAAAACAAAAATTTAAAAATCAAAAATTCAAAAATGCCCTTTCACCATGTACATAAACCATGCTCCCTTATTTATTTAACCTTATAAATAAATAAAATTATTTTCTAAACTTTTTGTAAATATTCCATGTTACATATTGTAAATACATAAAATAACAAGAAACAAAACAAAAATCAAATAAAAATTACAAAATTAAAAATACAAAAATACATTGTATACATACCATGTATATAAATGTATATAACTATTTATTCCACCCATGTATATAAGTGATAAAAATAAAATAAAAATACCCTTTTATTCCTCATTTTATTCTCTAAATAAATAAAATATAAAATGGGAATAAAATTGTACAAAAATAATAATTAAAAATCAAAAACCCAAAACCTATATATTGTACATATACCTATGTATAGACCTATTATGTAAATACCTTATTTTTATTTCCAAAAATTAATTAAAAATCACAAAAAATAGAAAAAAATAAAATAAAAATATTTCATGTTTTAAGTTTTTGCTAATTCCATCATTTTCTAGCCTAAAATAAATAAACAAAAAATCAATTACGTGGCTTTTCCTGATTGGTCCACGGGGGATGTTGACCCCCGGTCAACTCCCCCCGCGGACCTTCCTCTTTCGCGGATCGGGTTGTCGACCCGAGTTCTCTGATTTTTCCCAGCTTGATCCGCCTGCCACTCGCGCAAACCCCGGGTCCTAATCCTTCTGCGTGCACCCGAGATCATCGCCCGGAGCTTTGCCTAGGGATCCGTGCTCAATCGAGCCGGACCCGAGCCCTTCTTCCCGGACCTGCACCCATATATAGCCTGAGCTCCGCCGCATTCATTTCTCATCTTTGGCTCGCCACTTTCATTCCCGTGACCTCCAGAGCAATCACCGAGGTGACAGCTCGCGTTTGCCCCTGTTGCAGTGAGGAGAGGGTGTCCCGACCATCGATCCGGCAGCTTCGCGCCGCCGTGCTCCGCCGCTTGCAGGAGCTCGAGCCTCAGGCCTTGACGCCCTTCGAGGCGACGACCGGGAGCTAGCTAAGCTCCAGCCCAGTCTTCTGCTCCACCCAGGTAACCTTAGAACCTTCTTGATTAGCCTAATTTTGAGTTACCCCCAATTAGCATCTCCGACATATTCCGTTGATTCCGGCTACATCGAGCATCGTTTTGATCATCGGAACCCACGCTCACCTTCGCCATCCCTCGACGCACCTTCTACGCCCATTCGTTCAACCCAGCTCGCCCCGGAGCTGGGATTCGGGCTCCACCATCCTCCGCTCGCCGGAGCTCATCCGCCCCGACGCATCGATCACCCTCACGCCGCTTCATCGGGTCGAGGCACTTTTCCCTCGACCCGCGAAGCTTTTGGTTCACTTTGCTGGCCAAGAGGAGGGCATCTGAGCCCCCCTCACTTTCAGACCAGGAGCTCGTCGCCGCCGACCTCGCCGGAGCCCCTCCAGGGCTCGGCTGGGTCATCTGAAGCCATCACCAGCTGCGGGACTCCATTGTGGACCTTATCCGATCATCTGAGGCAGCTGAGGAGGTCTACATCACGCGCACAAGGCCGGCGAAGCTCGCCGGCCGAGTGTTCTTCCAGTATCCTCCTTCACCGTCAGATCAGCCCCTCCGCTCCAGTTCGCATCTCAGCCGTCCATTCATCAAGGAGCAGCTACCGTCGATCATCGTGAGGGGGCTGATCCGGACTGTTGGCACAGAGGAGAGAGGCCCCAGCACCTGAGCCGTTTGATCACCCACGTGGCCCCCTCTGCATCGTCGATTGGCCCAAGTGCGGAAGAGAAGAAGAGCGCCCGCCGTCCGAGACCGTTGGATCATCCACGTGGCGCGAATCCAGCCATCGACGTTAAATAAGGGTAATTTACTTAGGACCCCCTCGTAGTTTGTGTTTTTAATCCTAGTCCTGTAAATATTTTAGTCGTTTTATTTACGTAGGGTAAATTGCACCTCGGACCTTGTGCTTGTCTTTATTTGCATTGATACCCCTGTGTATGTGAGCCCACGTGCTTCGTCACGTGTTTAGTTGGGTTATTTGCATCTCTTATCCTGTAGTTTTGGATGGTTATTGAATGAATATATACTTTGTGGTATTTGCATTTCTACCCCTGTGAGCATTTTATTTGAACATGTGCGGATTTTAGTGGGTTATTTGCGCCCAAGCCCCTGGACTTTTTGGTACGAGTTACCAAAAGGTCCAAGAACTTGGTTTTTATTACCAGAAGGTCCCTGAGTGCCCCAGGCACGCGCCACGCGCGTGACTTTCTGGGAAAATTGCACCGAGACCCCCAGAGCTTTGGGTATTTGCACTTTGGTCCCTGTGCACAGTGCCCCCTTTTGGATTTTGAATAAAATATCAAATCACCTCCAAATCCAACGAAAATTTGATACATGGCTCCTGCCATGGTGTAGGATTTTTGTAGATTTTTGAGGACATTTTTGATCTTGGTTGCTATTTTTAAAAATTCAAAAACATTTATTTTTGGCACTGTTTCACTTGAAAAATCACAAAAAAATATAAAAACACCCCCAAAAATTCTATAAAAATTAGTTACTGTTTATCTTGTGTTGCTTGATTTTCTAGCCAATTTTGGCTATTTTTCATTGCTTAAAAACCCTAAAAATTCAAAAACACCTAAAAACTCATAAAAATCATATTAAATAATCCAAAAATCCAAAAACAATAATTTTGGTGCCCAAATTTTCCTTGTTTTCTCTAGTATACAGGAAAATTACCTCCAGGTCTATCTGAGATCCTTAGATATTTTATCTTTGGGTTTTGGACCTGGCTGGACAGTACCTTGTCTTCTTCTTACTGTTTGATTTTTAGTGAATAAAATACACATCTGAAAAACCCCAAAAATTCACCAAAAACACTAAAAAACTTAAAAAACATAAAAACATTTTTTCTTGAATTTTTGCTTGATTTTTGATGCATTAAATAAATTGTGAGAGTGTGCTTGTTTTTGTGCTTCTTTCATTTTCTTTATATTAAAAAATCCAAAAAAAATTAAAAATCATTAAAAACCACCAAAAAATGTTTCCCCTGTTTTTCTGATTTGTTGACTACTTCGTATGCCTTTGGCCAACCCGTGCTCCTTGTGTTCGACCCTGGGTGCTATACCAGGTTAATATCATAGCTGGACCGCTGATTTTGTGCTTGATTGATTTTATTCGTTCTAGTGGTCTGATTTTTTTCTTGATTGAGTGACTCTGAGTGATAGAGGTCGCAACGACCTATTAGTACCTTTACCTCGTTCGCTCGGGTCGCTTATCAGGCTCCGAACCCAACAAATTATTGGAGTTAATTTTCATCAATAACAGTACGAGGATCTAAATCCAATACATTATGATTTTTTTGAATAATGCTAGGGTGACATCCCGAGATGGGATTCACCGCATTAAGTATATATTAATAAAAAAGATGGAGTACATTACCCGATGCTCCAGAGACGATACAGAGAGTTAGATAGGATGAGTACATTATATGGATAAAACCTTTGATTTTAAAAAATGAGATCATTCCTCCCTCCCCTAAATGGTCCAAAGAACTGTGAAAATCAAAGCACAATCCCCTGTGGATTTGCCCCCCGCCGACCTCAACGAACTCCAGAAATCGACAGCACCTCCCAATAAAAACCAAGGGACCCCAATCTCCTTCCAAATCTTCTCAGATGTCGGACATCTGAAGAACAAATGATCTATGTCTTCCACTTTCTTGTCGTATCTATCACATTGAGCGTCAGGGATGCCGAACAATCTTCCCCTCCTTACTTTGTCGCACAATCTTCCCCTTCTCGGACATCAAAGAAAGACTTTAACCATGCATGGGACTCTGCTAGCTCCAATAATTTTTATATCTATGCGAGTGTCTGCATCCAAGATCGGTGCGAGTCTCATGAATTCCTTGTACACCTTCTTCGTTGAGAATCTACCTCCCTCCCACTCAAAGTGCTCTCTGCCCTGTGTGATGCAATCAGGTGATGAAATCTCTGAATGCATTCTGGCGAGCTCCTCCAAATGCTGGTTTGAAAGGATCGATCCGAACTGCGGAGCCCAAGACCATGATGCCCCAACCTGGACCAAAGATCACTCCTTCGTCATCGCTAAAGCGAAAAGCCTCGAAAACCTACTACTTAACAGCCTGTCTCCTGTCCAGTCATCCATCCAGAATCTAAATCCCTCCCCATCACCAACCTTCGGGTGCAATCTCATATCCAACAATTGTAGAACTTCTCTCACTCCACCCCACAGTGGAGATTCAAACCACACTCTCCTAGCCTCCAAAGTGCCCCAAACTTTGTAGATCTAGTGCAAGAATCTGGCCACCAAACTTTCCGACTTGTCCCAAATCTGAATGACCCACTTCTCCAACAGAGCCTTGTTCGTGCACGTCATATCTCGAATACCCAATCCCCCTTTGCCTCATGGTCGCGTCAGCTCTTCCCAACCAACCGGACGTATCCCCAAATCGTTGTTGTTTTCCATTTGATCAAAAAAATCTCCTCATCATGATTTCAATCTTCTTACGTACACCCACTAGCATCGATCGAGTGGAGAAAAAGAAAATAGGGATTGCCGACAATACATTCAGAAGGATCAACTTTCCTCCTCTAGATAAAGTAACTGCCTTCCACCCGGCTAACCTCCTCTCTAGTTTATGTGAAACAATGTTCCAATGTGGCCCCTTAAGCTTGCCTGCGACAAGGGGAAGATCCAAATAAGAAATCGGCAACTCACCCAGTGGACAATCCATCAATTCTGTCATTTCTGCCACCTTTGTCTACCCCTAACCTCGACGAAATCACAATCGACTTTAGCTTGTTTATCTGAAGACTCGGAAGACTGCTAAAGACCTCCATAATCTTCTTTTCCCATGTAGACATCTCCTCTGAACCTCCTAGAAAGAGCACTGTATCATCTGCATATTGCAGAAGAGGTATGGAGATGGTCCCACAACGGAACCCCCCGCACCACCCATCTTCTACCGCACACTTGAACAGAACTGCCAAAGTATCATCAACCAAGACAAATAGCATCGGTGCTAACAGACAACCCTGTCGAACTCCACTCTGGGGCTAGAAAAGTTCCCTTTCAGGTCTCCCATTCACCATGACTGAGTAATAAGAGGTCTTGACACATCTCTTCATCCATGTAATCCAAAGATGTGAAAATCCTCAACTTCTAAGAGATACCCATAGAAAGCTCTAGTCCACGCAACTTAAGCTTTTGCGTAGTCGATCTTCCAAATCAGACCTTTCTTCTTCGCCCTCTTCTATTGAAGGCAGGTCTCAGATGCCATTATCAAACCGTCGGTCATCTGTCTACCAGGTATGAAAGCATAATATCCCTGAGGAATCACCGAGTCGAGGACATTCTTGAGTCTATTTGCCAAAATCTTTGCCACAATCAAGTAAATGGCATTAGACAAAGCTATCGGCATGTAGTTTTCCACTCTCAATGGATGGTATTTCTTGGGAAGGAGTACAAGCAGCGCCCTGTTGACTTTCTCGAATCCCATGTTCCCCTCCTTAAACTCATTGATCACATCTACAATCGCAACCTTCAACAAGTCCCAGAATTCTCTATAGAAGAAGATAGGAAAGTCATCCGGACCAGGGGCACCATCTACATTGAGCCCCCAAACCGCACTTTTAACCTCCTCCTCCTCAAAAGGAGCCTCAAGCCCCTCCGCTCCTCTGACAATACCTCCACCCCTCTCCCCACCCACCCCCAGCCTTCCCCCCTCTTTCTCCCGGACGTCTCCACAAAATACCCCCTGAGAACATGCCCCCGTTGCGTGTCCCCCTCAACTCTCACACCCCCGACCTTCGGTTCCTCGATATAATCCAATTACATTATGATAACAACTGCAATTTGGACATATTCCTACATAAACGTGAGCAAAGCCGAAATACATACAAAGTCAATTTTTATTCTACGAAATCGATAGCCATGGATATGAATCATATAACATTTATTTCTTTATCAAATTGCAACGTTATTTGATCAGATCCATAAACATATATCAGCATTAGCTATGCTACTCCAATAATGCTGATCTTTAAATCCATGAGTTTAATTTAGTGATTTAGGCACGGTTTCTCTTTCTACCTCAATATCAAGGACGGCATCGAGCAAAGGTTCATCAAGGAAGGGGCTCAGTACTCTTCGACGATTAAATGGTTAATAGTTTATCATTATTGCATAATTTGTTTGTGAATATAGATTCATTGTGTATTTTAAGGTCTATATCTATATCTATATCTATATCTATATCTATATATATATATATATATATATATATTTTAAACGATGGCGGTCATTCATATAAATTACAGCACAAACAAAGACCTAAGACGACGAGTTCTAGTTACAAAACATGGTGAAACGGCCTTTGCGGCCGTCACCGGAGAAGGGTGTTCGCCCAAAAAAATATCTCTATAATTTCCATTACAATAAAATTGATCTAAGACAACAAGTAATTTAATATTCATTATCTTATCTTTCGTAATTAAATATATATCAACGAATATTATCCGTTACTTGATTCTTTAATTTTAGGGTATTTCAACCTTTTAGCAGCAGATATGGCATTGTTTCTGATTACGAGAAGAAAAGTTACTTTTGAAACTAATATTATTCATTGTTATATATTTAACATGAAGATATGTCAATGAAAATTCAAATTCACTCGTGAGAGCGCTGACGGCGGGCTCCCGAACGCCGGTCCAAGAGTTTGTGCCGTTACTAACTCAACAAGACTTGAGATTAGTTATCAATAATGTCGATTATAAGTACAAATTTGTGGGGTATTACCTTTTGCAGATGTATCCTTCTAATCACGTCAATGCAAACACTACATTTTCCACATTCTTAAAAAAGAAGGCAGTTGGTAAAATTAGTGATGCAATTACTACGAGACTTGGAATGCCAATTGAACTATTACCTGGACTCTCATGTCAAGACATAGGAAGAGTTTTTAATTAGCATCCAACCATCCTTCTAACGTAATTTGATTAGACTAATTGTGTTGTCATTACACGAGCTGGCACCATGTCCGTTTCGCGAACATGGTTTTCACGTGTCGCGACGATTAAAATGCATCGGACAGGAGATACAGATAGCTAGCAAAAGATCTTTTATGCAATTGCCAATGTAATTAGTTAGATCTCTAACGAGATTAGATATAAAATTAGAAAACCCTGCAGACTTGAAGGGTAAATAAAATCTATCTATGAGAAGCATATATGTGATTAAGGATATTAGCTAACCTTCTGATCCAAGGAAGCGTAATCGGAGATGTCGACAGATGGATAATAATAAAAAACAACATCGATTCACCTAATACTCACCTAAAGTTGTTTGATTATTTTCGTCGATGCATTATTAAAATGGAAGTTGCATGGAGTTCGATCGATCAGAATAACGTATTGGAATCTAGAAAAAAAGATACCGATCATGATATATAATACTGTGGAGTGCAGTTAACCAGGGACGGCAGCCATTCTAAGTAGGAAATATATATTGTGAATTCTTTCGAGAAGGAGAAGATGGGGTTTGTTAATTACAATATGAGGTCCTAATGTGTCATAAACAGCGATTGTCAGTATATGATCATTCATTAGAATTAGGTGAGCCTTCTTAATCAACATATAATGCAGAGTTAAGAAGGCGTGTTCGCAGGTATTCACAGCCTCACAGAGCAGACTTGTGATCGAGGAGAGACTAATTAATTAATGTGATTTCTATATCATTCTCCAGTGTAACATATTAATTGTGATAACGAAAATATTAAGATATTTTTTGTTCTTTTTTGGCAAAGACTTTTTATTGCCCTGATAAGTTTAAGTACGAAAATTGGTCATTGAAACTCATGCAATAAAACTACATGTAACATGTAGAGTGAAAAGAATGAATTGCTTATTCGTAAGGTCGTAGGATTCTCTTATATAGCAGATGAATCCGTTTGGGAAAATTACATAATATAGGCTGAAAGAAAAGTAAAATACATAAAAAGATAAAAAGATAACTAATATCTCAACACTCCCCTATTTTTCTCTACTTGGAACATCTATGGAATAGCCCTTTGGCTAGGGCCTTGGTGAACACATATGTTGTTTGATATCCTGACTTGACATGAGTGGTGGAGATGAAGCCCTTCTGAATCATGTCTCGAGTGTAGTGACAGTCTACCTCGATGTGCTTAGTCCTCTCATGGAAGGTTGGATTATTAGCAATAAAGAGAGTAGCATGGTTGATGCATTGGAAGTGCATGTGAAGAGACATGTCAATATCTAGTTAAGAATAGATTTGACCCACAATTTTTCCATACTCCTCTGTTCCATGGCTCTGTACTCTAATTCTGCAATAGATCTGGCGACCACCATCTACTTCTTGCTCTTCCATTACACCAAAGAGCTCCCTATGAATACAACAGAACATGAGATAGACTTCTTGTCCTTGGGACATCATAAATATTATGCATATGTGCATGATTCAGCTGCAAGCAATGTTCCTCTGTTAAATAAAAGATCGGTTCCAAGAGAGGTCTTTAGATACCTCAGAATTATATGGACTACATCCATATGTGTCTGTCTAGGTTACTCTCTGAACTGGCTCCCTCTGTTCACTAAAAAAATATATTTATCTTGGTGATCATCACATATAGGAGCTTCCTAATGAGCTCACTACATCTCTTCTTGTCTGCCTCCTCTGTGTCACCATCACACAACTTCATGCTTAGATCCATGGGAATAGTGGTAGAAATGTGATGAATAGCCATTCATTTACCTTTATTCCTCCATTTTGTCTATAAATACTTAGCAAAACACCTGTAAAGAATACTAATTTATACAATCTAACACTCTATTTGTGTGTAATTAATCTGTAATACTATATAAATATAAGTATTTAAATCCAAAATAAAGGAATAACGAAAGAAAAGGAAAATAAATGAAGTATCAAAGATATTAATAAAAGAGAGCACGGGATACCAAGGTTCAGTCTTGGAGAGAATATGGTATTCGACAATCGGATCTGGCAATCGTTGTATCGGCTCCCGTCTCGGTGCGTGACACCATATCCAATATATCTAATCAACAATTAACCCACAACAATATATGCAATAAATGTAGAATGGACTTCAAATTTTTTATAACTCTACAAATATGTGTATAGTAGACAAGTAGTAGAGTGTCGAACTCTAAGGAGAAAATAGGTTAGTATGTTAATAAGTAGTAATTATTGCTAATTAATAATAATTATTAATTTTTATATTTTTAGCCTTTTTATTTTACATGATTTTTTAATTATATTTAATTTTTACGGATGTTGAATTGTTTTATATTTTTTATCTTTTAATTTTTTATTTTCTTTTTAATTTTGCAAAATTTTAAATTCTTTTTAATTTTTAAAATAAAATATATTATTATATATAATAATGATGATATTATATAATATATAAGTAATATATTATGTGTATAGTATATATAGGGTTTATAGTTTTAAATACACTTAAACATACTAAAAATATAGAAAAGAAACTATTTTGTAGTTTTTTTTATTTTCTCTATTTTTGGTATTTTTATGGATTTTTTCTACTTTTTATGTACTTTTAGAGTAATAGAATATATAAAATAATGCACATTTTAAAAATTTATATAGGTTTAGGTTTCATAAATATGAATAAGTTCAGAATTAACCTAAAATATTTTTAATATACAACATATAATATATAAAAATTAAGAGATGGGAAATATATTTTTTAGATTTTTTCTTTATTTTTTTAATTTATTTGATTTTTTTAGGATTTTATGATTTTTTGGTTTTATATATTGTATTTTTAGTGATTTTTATATATGTGGTAGATAATATAATAACATATATATAATATATTTTTGGTGATTTTTGGAAGCCGTTTTATATTTTTTATGGGTCTTACCAACTATACAAAACAAAAGTGCATATTTTTGTATTTTTAATAAATAGAAAAATTAATTAAAATGTCATGTGATAAATATAAACCATCAAGCATAGTAGAATTAGGGCTGCTAATCGAACTGAACATGTTCGTATTCGATCAGAGTTCGTTCGATAATAGTTCGAACAATATTCGTTCGTTTATAAACGAAGTGAACATGAACTTCAAATTTTAGTTCGATAGCTTAACGAACCGAACATGAAGATAACATATGTTCGTTCGATAAATGTTCGAGTTCGATATATGTATATGTGTATGTATTTGTATATGTAACTTAGTGTTTATACATTTGAAAAATTTCGAGGTTAAAGAAATTGTGGTGTTATATTGGGCTTTGTACCGCTTTAATTTGAAATTTTTCTTATTTTTACTGCTTATCGAACATTGTTATCGAACTTCAGTTTCGAATTTATTCATATAAACAAGTTTTAGTTAAGTTAAATTGTTAACGAATTGTTATCGAACTGAACTTGAACGTTCGTTTTCTAAACGAACTCGAACTCGACATTTCCTATCGAACATTTATCGAACCGAACTCGAACTTTCAAACTTCCTTATCGAACCGAACTCGAACATAGGTCCGTTCGTTACAGTTCGGTTCGATTAGCAGCCCTAAGTAGAATAAATTAAATTAATTTTCCTAAAAATTTTGTAGCGATAAAAATATTCATAAAGACAAATATGCACAACAATAAAATTATGAACAAGCAATAACCTATTTGCAATTTATAAAAACTTAAACTTCGTTTCAGAATAGGTCCATAAAAGCTTGAGGGTACATGCACAATTTTTATAGGGCTTCATGTGCTCCTTCACGTGAGGCGAAAGATCAATTTTGTAAATACAAGAACGTTATGTCCTTAGTTGTAATTTATACACAAAATATTACTCTAATTTAAATATTTACAAGACTAATTATAAAAAGAAAAAGGAAGAGGGGTCTCTTACAATTTACCTCTTAAGCTTGGAGATGAAAGGAGAATTTAGCGTGACATATGCACACTTAAGCCGATCGGGTGGCCGGTGGCTCACAACACTTCGACCTGATTGGACGATCCAGATTAGATCCGGGCCAAGCTCTTGATCTGACAGCAAGGATGATGCTCGGAAGGACGGGGAAGAACGTCTTCCCCAGCGAATTTTGATTCACGATATCTCCTTACGCCAACGATCTCGTGACAGGTTGTTTCGTCCTTTGACTTTTGGGAAAGAACTGCACTTGTAGGAGGTCTTAATGGAGTCCATGTACCAACGATGGGGACCCGAAGCGGTCTTCATCTTCAGTAATCTAGAGCACCTAATCCAACCTTCAATTCGTCTTCAAGTGCACCTTCAAGCTGAAGCTTCTTCACTAAATGGTTAAGGGCATGAGGACAAATCTCCTCATGTCATTTTGAAGCTGAATAGTACATGGTATGGAGGGGGTGGAGAGCATCTAGCGAGTGGTAAAAAGGGAGGCTCAATCTCTCTTATTTTTTGGAAAATCAGAGGTAAAAAGGGGGGTCGAAATGTGGAGAAATGGATGGGCTTTGAGTTGAGGTGCATATGGATCGAAATGGGAATGATTAATAGGGGAACGATGGCTCATGATCTAGAGCTCTTGCATACTCTAAACTTAGAAAGGACAATAAAATCAAGATGCAAACCATAAATGAAAGATAACATTGAAATACTATGATGAATTCTAACCCAGAAATTCAAGGAAAACAACTCAAATTTGATGATCCATGGAGTAGAGGAAGCTTCACTTGAAGGACTCTGATGATGCTTAGATTGCCTCTTATCCGCCTTATCCTCATTGATCGGGCAAAGAACCATTCGTTGCCACCATGGGCTCGATCACAGTAGGTCCATTTTAGGTTATGGTAGAGGAAGAGTGCTGAAATTTAAAAAGGTAGTAGAAGGTCCTTATTTATGGACATGGCGGAGGGTAAAATGTGGAAGAATATGGCATGTGATTTAGTTGTGGTTGGTGGAGTCTAAGTGATGGGTGAAGTGGCAATTAGAAGTTGGTGGTCGACTCTAGAAGGATGGGGGTATGGAGGAGTAAGATAATGAAGGAAAGGAGGAGAGGATAGTTGATTGGAGGTCAACAGTCTAAGGACCCTGATCGGTTCATGTGAACCAATCAGAAAAAAAAATTTACAAAAAACCTTTATTAAATCAATAATAAACAGTAGATGAATTTATTAATTCAAACTCAAAACACAAAAATATATATTATTTCATATACTATTTTATTGTTATTTTATTTAATTTTACAACCTTATTTATTAAGTGTTAATTTTTTACAAGTATATATATAGGGGCCTTTCAAATAGGACACAGTCCTTCCGGAGTTAAGGAAGTCCGCTCCTTTTTTTGTATAAAACACGGGCACTTTAGTAGCATACATATACAGTTTGTATTATAGGTGCACGTTATAAATACAAAGTCGCATACGAAATTGCGCATTATAATACAAACATTAAAACTGCACATTATAATACAAAACTGTATATGTATTCTACTAAAGTCATCATGTTTTATACAAAAAAGAGCTAGCCTTCCTGAGCTTAGGAAGAACTGCGTCCTATTTGAAAGAAATCCTATATATATATATATATATATATATGCATGTATATGTATATTTACCTATATTTTACTTTTTTATTTTTATTTTGTATATAAAATTTTATTATCTTTTGTAGATATTTTATATGTATATATAACAAATATTTATATATTTTTATTTTATTTTTTTTATTTTATTTGCATCCTTAAATAATTATATGTATATACATTATAGGTATAGTACACCTATATATTTTAATTGAATTATTTATTTTAATGTATTTTTAATGTTTTTGGTTTATTTTTGTAATTTTAACGTGTTTCAGATAATATTGTTGAAGTGGATTTTTCACAAGTCTAAAATATGTCTTATACAAGGCGGAGACAGTCGTTGTGGCGACCCGCAAGAAACCATTCTTCAAGCAACAATAAACCCATAATCAATGATCAAGCAATGAAAATAAATGAGTTAAAATTTATTTTATTTAACTCTACAAAATGTGTGTATCGTGCAAATATGTAGAGTGTCGAACACAGGGAGAAAACTAGATAGAGAAGGAAAAAATGAATGCAAAATGTGATTGTGAACTTATGTGCATATATTTTTATGTAGGTTTTTGTTTTATATTTTATATTTTTATGTTTTTATTTTTAATTTTCTATTTTTATATTTTTATATTTTTCTTTTTTAAAAGATAATATAAGGCTATATATAGAATATATATACAAGGTAAGATAGGGTAGATATAAATAATAATAAAATATTCAAAATAAAGCAAATAAAATATTTTTAGGCTTTGAATAATGTTTTACTATTTTGTATTTTTTTAGGATTTTTGCTAATTTTTATATATATTTAAAGTCAAAAATACCTGAAATCATTGTTTAATTAAATAGATCGAATTAAACATGGAGATAAAAAATGGCAACAAAGTCAAATTTTCTCCAATTTAATTTTAATACTTAAATCATTATATAGAGAAAAATCAGAAATAGAAAATAGATTTTTTAGGATTTTTTGCATTTTTTTATATTTTTATAAATATTAAAGGGTATTTTTCATTTTTAAGAGTTTTTATAATTTCTAGGGATATTTGGTCTGGGGTTGTAAAATAACTAAATAAATTCAAAATACATTTTTCGGAATTTTCAAAAATATTTCATATTTTTTATGTATTTTCTACTGTAGATAGGGATAAAATAGGCTATTTTATTTTTATAAAATATTTAATGTGCCTAAAAATGCAATGCAAAAATATAGCATGAATCAACATATTAACAGGAACCAATCCTATAATTCGGGATTTTTAGAGCATAAGTAATGTTTTATATAAATAGAGAGAACATAAAGAAACTACATTACTGGTAGAGACATTTTTGTAAATAAAATAAAGTCCAGGGGCCACATCATAATTTCTCCAAAAATATCGAACATGCACAAAAAGTTAATGGGCTTACATGGAATACAACAACTCCCAGGCGCACACTTGCAAAATATCCCATCTTGTGGGGACGTCACGTGAGGTGACAAGGCATGGACTGAAGTGCGAATGTAGGAAAATGTAGGGTCCAAATAGCAAATATTACAAATATATATATGCCTGATGAAAGATTATATACTAACTATTAAATACAAAAATGGTTGGGTAAAGGGTGCAAATTACCCAACACTAGGTGCGATCGAACGACGCTCGATCCTTCACTAACACACGTGGCAGCACCACCGCGCCTGATGATGCCTCACCGATGCGTGGACGAGATCAGATCTGTGTCTTCATAAATAGTTGTGGCGCATCCCAAAATGGACGATGGAGATTAGAATTGGGGCAGAGTAGCCATGCCATGGCTCTAAGGGTGTCTGGAAGATCGGGGAAGAACACAACCCTAGAGCTCTTTCAATCGGTCAGCGCGAGCAACTCTGGCCACCTAGAAACTTCGTAGGTGGGGTAAAAGGTGGTTGGACCTCCTCTGCATTGGTAGATGGTCTTAGATGAGCACTTGGAGCTTCATGCGATACGACAGAGTCGAGGGAGAATGAAGGCTCCACGTGCTTACTATTCTGCAAAATCAACTCCATATGGAGTCCTTTGGCCCACCAGAGACTACAATAAAGCTCAAGAGAGACAAATAGGGGGTCCTGGGGGTAAAGTGGATGGATTGTGGCGCGTGGGGGTGATGTCCCGATGAGGTGATGGAGGAGGGACACCGGAGTCCTTCCCCGAGGAGGAGAAGGTGGGCTAGGATGCGGTGGAGCGTAGAGAAGCAAAAGGAGAGCTTGTGAGAGTGGTTGGAGAGTAGTGAAACATGCAGAAATGTGGTGGTGGTGTTCACCGGAATCTAACTCCCGTGAACTACGAAGGTGGCTATTTACAACTAAGTATGTGATTAAAGATCAAAATAAACACAAGACTTAACGTAGGAACTAAACTAAGCTAGAAAATACAATAAAAAGATTACCTCTACTGGCTGGCGACGAGGAGATGACCTTACGGTGGAGCTCCGTTGAAGGTGGTTGGGACCAGCCCCTAGCCCGGCCGACCTCGCTGCAAAGTAGCTGGAGAGGGACCTGTCGCGTCCCTCGATCTAGAGCACACGATGAGGAGGACAAATAGGGCAAAGAGAATATTAAAATTGAGAAGGAAGGTCGGATGGGCATATGTACAGGTGGTCCAAGGTGGTGGGAAGAAAGAGGGAGATTGATTGAATCGAAGCTCCTCGTTCCAAAAAATCATCCAGACGTGAATCATCGTGGATCGAGGAGAAAAAGATCTAACAGAATCAACTCATTTCGACGCTTGCATCGATCTGAGTAAAAAGGTGAGAGTAGGGTCAAAACATAGGTCTGACAAGCCTAGGACGATGGGCAAAGAGTTGACTCAAGTCAACTAGCACTACACCCTGGTTAGTGTACGTGGACCAACCAAGAAAAATTATCTTGGAAACTATTTGTAAATTCTAAAAAAAAATAATAAATGATGTTATTATTTTTATATTATAAAGAAAAAGTTTATTATTTTATAAAGTGATTTGTTGTGATTTTTATTAATTTTTTCGAAGTATATAATTACAAGTTATTTTTTAGGTTTAATATATAGGTATATTTAACTATGTTTTAGAGTATTTTCTTTTATTTTGTATATTTGATTTTATTATTTTATTATTTTATTATTTTATATATTTACAACTTATTTTTATATGTATAAATATATTTTTATTATATTTTTTGATATATTATTTACACTTAAATAAATATGTATACATATTATATAGGTTTGAGTATAGGTATTTCATCTATATTTTTTATATACATATTTTATTTTTATGTTTTGTTTATTGTTTTATTCCAGTTTTAACATGTACATATATTATAAATAATATTCACAAAATTATAAAATATAAATTATAAAAATAATAAAGAATAAATAAAACGAATATTTTAATCAGGTATAATATACAATAGGGGTCCAAAACCTAACTTTCACACCTTAACTCCAAAAAATAAGAAACCATTTTTATTAAATAGCTTATTAAAAGTTTTATATAATTAAAGGTGATTTTATATATTTTAAGTTTTTATTTGAGTGATATGGTTCTAGGAAGTTGGGATTTTAGAATCTTATTTAGAGTATATCTTTTTTATATATTATTTTTGTATGAAATCAAATTTGTATTTTTCTATATTTTATTATCTACAACTTTCATGTTCAATGTTTTTTTATTTGAGGTATAAAAAGTTGAACATAAAATATGCCCCAAAGAGGAATAATAGAATGAATTAATAAATGGGAATTTTATTGTATTGATGACCCTTATCTCCCCCTAATTTATCCTTTGTAAACCTATTCATCAAGATGCCTAGGTCTGGAGGTTTTGGATTCGATATTTTATATATTTTCTTTTCTTTTCTTTATTCTATAATTTTGGTATTAAAAATAGTATTTTATGTACAATATTTACATAATAATTTACGAATGTCAATTTATGCAAATTAAGGGTATTTACATATATTTACTAGGGTTTTTAAGGCCAAAATGATAGAATAAAGGTGATGAAATGGAGATTCATTATCCCCCTATACTTGCTTTTTCTAATCCCTAGCAAGCACTTTTGAAATAAGTGCAGAAAAAGAAAAATAAATAAAGAAAGAAAGTAAGTAAATTAAGTTTAATCGTCAAACATGTCTTTACACAATCGAAGTTTGGATTTTAAATCGGACCTTTGGATTTTTAATGCGGTCGAAAGATTATTGGGTCCGATTTTAAATCCAACAGCCTTCGAGATTCCCAAAACTCTGCTCAAGTCTCCTCAATAGCCATGTCAAAATACTTCAACTCATACGTAAACCCTTATGACTATGAATCGGACTTGTACAATGTGCGTGATAGGGGATCCCCTCAACTGAAATGACAAAGAGACTGACTTATTTAGCATGAAAATCCAGTGATTCTCCAATCCAACAACCCCTTCCTCGAGGAGCGGGGTATTCCCTTCTAAGTTCAAGTGATGACCAACTCAAGATGAGGGGTGAAGAGAAAATGGACAATAGCCAATGTAGCTACCTATCTGATTAACCAGAAAAATCAGTGGTCGTGTATTCCACACAAGGCGGGAACACAGTCGATGTGGCGACCGCTCATAAATCCGGATTAAGTCAACAATTAACCTACAACAGATAAATCAAGCAATGAAAGTAAATGTGCGGAGTTAAAATTTATTATAGCTCTACAACAAAGATGTGTATAGGTGCAAGTATGTGTAGAGTGTCGAACACATGAAGAAACCACGTAGATCGGGGCAATCAAGCTAAAAAATGACTATGATGTATTTGTCTATACAAGTGCTATTTTGTGGGTTTTATATTTTATATTTTTTATTTAATTTTTTATTTTATATTTCTATATTTTGATTTTTAATTTCTTTTTTTGTATTTTCTTTTTATAATTTATATTTTTTATATTTTCTTTTCTTTTAATAAGAAGAGAAGACTATATAAGATATAAATATATACACGAGAGATGAGAGAGAGATGAAAATAGGTAAAAATACTCAAAATACAGGAAAATAAGTTTTTTTGTGATTTTTATATTTTTCTGATGTTTTTGTAATTTTTATAAATTGTTCCTAATTTTTTGGTATTTTTAATGTCAAAAATACTAAAAACAATGAACAAAATAAAAAGCTGAATCTAAAATGGATATAAAAAATATCAAACAGCCACCAAAATTCTCTAAATTAATTTTAAAATAGGTATAATACAATAAGGAAAATTTAGAGATAGAAATTAGATTTTTATGATTTTTTAAGAATTTTTAAGATTTTTATGAAGGTTTTTGTGGTTTTGTAATTTTTAAGAGTTTTCTTTTGAAATTTATAGTGATTTTTGGTCTAAAGTTAAAACACACGAAAACAAACAAAATATGATTTTTTTAGAATTTTTCAAAAATGTTTTATAATTTTTATGTCTTTTCTAATGCAAACAGTGAAGAAAATGCATGTTTTTGAGTTTTTATAAATATCAAAATGCAACAAAATGCAAAATAAAAAAATAGCGTGAAAGAGGAATGAAACAGGAACACAATGATAATTTTTGTATATTTTTTGGAATTTTATAGATGCATGAAACAAAGAGAAACTACACTACTAGCAAGGGCATTTTTGTAAATATGGAAAAGTTCAGGAGGTAACTTGCAATATTTCCAGAAAATATATGCCGCAATAAAAATGTTTCTGACTAAATGACAAATCCAAGGAGAACCAGGCTATGCATGCAAAAATGCCAGAACCACGTGACTCGTACGTGGCTGGCGAGTACCTAATTGTAATTAACAGAAAGACAGGGGCTAAACTGCAAGTTATCCAAAAATATAATAACTTAACTACAAGTTTTGAGACATAATCACAATACAAAAATCCCCAGGGGGTCCTCCACAAAATGCCCCCACCCCCACATGCGTGTGTCACGTGAGGTGACGTAGCCGAGGACCGAAGTGTAAATATCCAAAATGCACGGGGTGAAATGCAGAATTTACAAAATAAATAAAACGGCAATGGAAAGTTTTAACAGTAAATATTAAATACAAAATTTGGCGGGAAAAACATGCACAATACCCTGCCTCGTGGATCGGACGACTGAAGGGGAGTAAGTGGTTCCACGTGTCGCGATCCTATCGGCCTATACCCGTTCGCAATCGAACGGCACTCCTCTCTTCACTTAATCCACGTGTTAGCGCAACAGAGCCCGATGACGGTTCGATGCGGAAGGTTCAGATTAGATGCCCCAGGATGATACAACAGTTGACGCGAGGGCTAATCCGACAGCAGCTGCACCTCAGGAAGATCGGGGAAGATCCGACGGCAGCAGATGGATCTGGATGAACGTGCGAAGAACTCGAGCTTGGCGAGTTTGGATTCGTTGAAGCTCGAGCCTCCAAGCACCTGGATCTCCTCCGACACTCTCTCTATGCTCCTGCAGCAACGACGAGGCTCCCAGGTACCTTCAAAAGGCTCCGGGGACCCTTGGATGGTCTTGAGAGGTCTCGTGAGCTCCAGCAGACCTGGCATCCTTCCTTGGTGATCCTTGAGGCACAGAAGCCTCCTTCGAGTCCTGCAGATGACTAATAGAAAGCAGCATCACAAAGGAGCAAAAAGACCCGGCTTTTGTTGGCGAAAGGGTGGCGTGCGTGGAGTCGAGAATGGTCGTCGGAGCTCAAGAGCTCTGGCGAGGGGTTCGATCGCGAAATCTATACTAATTAATCGATTGATCAACAAACTAAACGCACTAAACACAATCTAAAACTACGAGCTTAACTAAACAGCTAGAAAACAACCGTAAAACAGACTCGAGCGGTTGTACACCGTGAGATTTAACCTCACGGCCAAGCTGGTCGGAGATGGAGATGGAACGTCGTCTCGGCCCTCTTCGCCTGAGCCCCGCGTGCATGCTGAAGGAAGCCTGTCACCCTTCCGGTCCAGAGCACGGCAAACAAGAGTCAAAACTAGGGTTGAAGAGGCTTCAAAAATGGAAGGGGAGGTCGGATGCATTTTTGAACGGGTGGCTCTGGTGGCTCGAAGACCAAGGGACAGCGGGTGTGTCGATGATACTCGGCCCAAGATAACGCCAGGGCGTGAATGGTGGATCCTCAAGGAGCAAAAGACCAGAAGGAAGTATCATCAAAAGATGAAAGCCTTGGCCTGGAAAAATCTGTGAAGATCAGCAAAAACGATGTTCTGACAAACTGCAGACCTCGGTCAGAGAGTTGACCGAGGTCAACAAAAGGGTGAAGCCGGTTGCTCCACGTGGACCAACCAGAAAAAACTCAGGAAAAATATTTGTAAAATCTTTTTAAAATATCAAATAATTTTATTTATTTTAGATTATGCAATAAAAATGTTTATTATTTTATAAATTATTTTATTATGATTTTTATTTATTTTTCTATGTTATAAAAATACAAGTAACCTTTTATAGCCTTTATAGGTATACATATCTATATATTTTAATATTTTGTTTTTAGTTTGTGTATTTAATTTTATTAATTTTGTTTATTATTTTATAAATTTGTAACTTATTTTTATATACTTAAATATATTTTTATTTATTTTTCTGAAGTATTTTGTACAATTAAATAAATAGATGAATTGTTTATATAGGTATAGCTATAGGTATTATACCTCTATGCTTTATACAAGTATCTTATTTTGTGTTTTATTTATGTTTTTATTCATTTTTTAATACACACATATATTATAAATAATTTTTACAAAATTATAAAAATATAAAAGTATAAAAATAATGAATAATAAATAAAATGTATATTTTAATCGGTATAAGTATACAAGTGGGATCCAAAACTCAACTTTCAAACCATGACTCCGAAAAATATGAAACTACCTTCATTAAATATCTTATTAAAATTATATACAATTAAAGGTGAGTTTGATACATTTCAAGTTTTTATTTAAGAGATACAGGTCTGGGAAGTTGGGATTCTGGAAACTTATTCAGATCATAACTTTTATCTGTGCATTATTTTTGAGTGAAATCAATTTTGTATTTTTATTTATTTAATTATCTACAACTTTCATGTACAAAGTTTCTTTTATTTGGAGTATAAAAAGTGGAACTAAAAATACGTCCCAAAGTGAATAAAGAATGAATTAAATAAAATGTACTTTTATTGTATTCTGGCCCTTATCTCCCCCTACTTTATTCCTTGTCGACCTAGTCATCGAAATGCCTAGGTCTCAGGGTTTTGGGTCATAAAATATTTACAATATTTTATTCTTTTCTTTTCTTTTTTTTATTCTATAATTTTGACTTTAAAAACTATATTTTATACAATATTTATACAATAATGCATGGATAAGACAATGCATGAATTAACGTTATTTACACGCACTTACTGGGGTTTTTAAGGCCAAAATGATAGAATAAAGATGATGAAACGTAGATTCATCACTATCCTAGGATGCAAGACCAGTGTAGTCAAGTCATCTAGGTGCAGGCTCACATGATTTGACTTTGAAGCTCAAGCTTGCTAATTGAATATATACAAATATATACATTTCGGCAGGTATTTTATTTTCAATCAGGCATTTCCACTTTTTTGGAGTTTTTTTTTGAAATAATATATACAACATTTACATAAGCAGTTTTTCCTTTTGATCAAGTAGACTATCCCTATTTGAAGCATTATTTCAATCCACACTCTCTTATCTTTATATATCAATGCCACTGGATGGGTTGGGTACACTTCCCTTCCTAGACGAGGACAAATGTTTCCACTTGTGTGTGTATCATACCGATAAATCCAATCCCCTCACCACTCCAACTGAGTTGAGCCAAGTGAAAGGTGCAGGTATCCAAGTTAGGTCGTTATCGACAAGAGCCATACATGTGCTCTGAAATACTCTACTTAGGCAGTCAAGAATCCATTGAACTAATTCTCACAATTCTCATATAATTAAGTCAACTAGACCTGAAGTACCTCAATTTCAGCTCCTATAAGGTTCCTGTAATTAGGTAGATTTTAAGGTCCAACCAAGATCCAATCTTCGGATTTTACTTAGACTTGTTCAATTATCAAACTCGATCCAAAAATGGGAATGCTATGTAGTATTTTTTTTGTGACGCAATTTTCAAAGTTTTGAACTTTTTATGGATTTAAAGATGATGCATTTGCAATTTTTTGGTATTTTCAAAAAGATTTTGCAAATGTTTTTGGATTCTAGGTTTTGCAATGTCTTTGGAATTTTTGAAAATAAAAGATTTTGGCTCAAAACGAGGTACAAATATTTACAAGGAGATGCATCTTATAATTACAAGAGTTACGTTTTTTTAAGAATTTACCAGGGGTAAGTGCTCATTTATATATATATATATATATATATATATATAGTTTTAGTGTGATATATATATATATATATTCCTTAAACTTATTTAAAATCATTTTATGAATAATTTTTTAAAATCGTAGTCCAAATAGTTTTTACAAACAATTTTACAAACATTTGCACACATTTGAAAATCATTTTGCAAAAGGTTTTTCAAATAGTATATGTAGATTTTTCAAACTATTTTTGCAGCCATTTTCCAAATATTTGCAAATGATTTTTCAAACATTTATTTTACATAAAGAAAACAAATTTTCCAAACCAAAAATATTTTTACAAAGGTTTAAAATATTTAACAAGATATTTTCCAAATAGTTTTTAAAAGATTTTTTGAAAAGATTTTCAAACCTTTTTTCAAACATTTTCAATAAAAATAATTTTACCTAATTAATTAATCAATACATACAAAAAGAATTTTAGGAATAATAAACATCTTTTTATTAAGTGTTTTTAATGAATTTTAAAGAATTCTCAGCCGTGATTATTATTAAAAATACGAAAGTACGAGTTATGGATAAAGTATATATGCATTATATATGACCCCCCATACTTAGATTGAGTTATGTCCTGATATATCAAAGAAAAAGAGAAGACATAACTCGTATTGAGTATAGAAAAGTCTAAAGAATAGAGGTATGGAGTAATGAATGAATAGCAAGTCGACCGTCCCCTTATACCTAGGATCAAATAATCCTAAGTATAGTAGACTGTGTACAAGGCAGGGAGGGTCAAGGGTGGGAATGAACTGATCGTACTCAGATTGTCTTCCCCTATACTTAGGGTAAAATATACCTAAGTATAGACAAGATGACGAGATAGTGGAGAGGATCAAAGAATGCAAGAACTCAGGGTGCACATCCCCTATACTTAGGACAAACTACATCCTAAGTATAGAAGATTGATGAAAAGGGGTGACACCTTTTTGGTAGAAAAATAAAAATGAAAAGGAAAATAAGAAAAGAGAGATAAAGATGCAATAAGATAGAAAAGAATGTACACATCACTCCCCACATACTTAGGGTAAAAGAAGCCCTAAGTATGAGAAACAACAAAAGTGATGAAACAGAATGAAGAATGAGCACTCAGCTCATCCATCCCCCTTATACTTAGGATAAAGTACATCCTAAGTAACGCACACACGAGAATGGGGTGGATGAGCCAAACAGTGGATGGACAGAGATGAACGAAAGCTAATATACAATAGAGTGGATATGCAGAGATCAAGAAGGTAGGAAGAAAACCTTCTTGCGGGATCGCTGAGGAATATATCTGATAAGGTTAAGGTCGATATCAGGGTCTACAGTAGATGGAAGCCGATCAGGATCGACCTGGTGAAGATCCTTAACAATCGCAGAGTGAGAAGGCACATACGGGTTAATGGAAGTAGTGTGACTAGGTTTGGCCTTGGGTGTCTCGCTGATATCAAAGTGAAATGGGACGAACTCATTATCGAAAGAAGTAGAGTCAAGGGCATCCTGCAAGGTCTCTCCTAGGTCAAAATCAAAAGGAACGAACTCATATGTGGAAGTGGTAGAATCATGTTCGTCCTCTACATTCTCAACCGGATCATCATTCTCATCAAAAGGCATGAATTCCTGGATAAAAGAAACAAGATCAAATTCGGCCTTCATCTCATCAATATATGTCCTTTGCTTAATAGTGTCAATGTGTAAATCTCGCGGATGTCATCGACACATCGCCAAACACCAGAAGAAGGAACTCCGAGGTCTACGCCTTCTGAGTCTTCCTCCTTGGTGAGGAATTCTCATGTCTCAATGGAATCTAGCATATAACAAAAATCTTTGATAGTCTCATCACGGTCATAGACCTCGAGGTCAACTAAGATAGGGGAAATGGCATCAGATGCAGGTCTCTGATCGGTAGTTGGTGCAGTGATGATCACCTCGCTTTCATCAACAGGATGGAAGAAATTCTCCTAATACATAATCAATAACGAACCTCGCAGAGGCGAGAAATGGTCATCCCAGGATGATTGGAGAGTGCTCCCCAGTGGAGGTCTCCATGGGCAATACGACAAAATCAACAGTGTAGCTCATGCTCTGAATTGAGATGAAGACGTTTTCAAGAATACCCTTTGGCCTCTTAATGAATCCATCAGCAAATTGTATGATGATCCTAGTTTTCTTGAGAGGCCCTAAGTGAAGAGACCCTACCAGCGAGAAGGGTATGATGTTAATTAATGCACCTCCATCAAGGAGAGTGTAAGCACATGTGTAGTCAGAAATGGTGCATCGAATGAATGATGTAGCCATGTTCCTTTTCCTAGTAGATGGACATTGTGTGATGACGTGGGTAGTAGACATGGTCAAGATTGATGCTCAGATCTGCTCCTCCGCTTTCTCTTCTTGGGTTGAGGAGAAGATAAATGGTTCATGGCCTACTGAAGTGGGGCTTTAATGATCTCATGAATGGTGGCCACCATTTCAGGATCAGTCAATATTTTTTGAAATTTTAGATCTCCTCCATACAAGGGAGGAGATCGGAATAATCATCTATACGAGGACGAAGAAGGCCAGACTGTACACTGTCATCCTTGGGGTCAAGGATGGGACAAGATGTGAATGGATGTGTAAGTGTAAGGTCTGGTAGATGGGACCTCTCCTTACAGTCTAAATCAACAATATGTCTCCCAAATTCTTTTTGTATTTTTAAATTTATTTGTATTTTTGACGATTGCAATATCTCATGAGAATCCTCAAATGAATCCAAATTTTCAAACCACGAAGCATCAATATGGCTCTTATTTAGGAAAGTGAGATCGTCAATCCTCGAATCCATATGCTCCATGAACTAGGTCAAGGTCTCTAGCGTGGAAATCATGAGAGGTGACTCCAACAGATCACTCTCGGGTGGATGTGATGGTGGAAAATATGAAGGTGGATGTGGATAAAAGTCCGAGGGATGATATTGTGGCTGAGGCAGATATGTACAAAAATCAGAAGCAAAATCCTACTGGAAAAAAGGAGATGGACCGGCTGGAGGGTACGAAAGATCCGTAAAGTTCAGATAAAAAGTGCTCTAGTCGTCCATCTCGAAATAAGAGAAAAATGATCGGGGGAGCATGTTGGTCAAGTCAAGAGATGTCAAGAAAAAGGCACAAATGCATAGAGAGAACAGGAATACACACAAACAACTGCAAACAAATGCATACAAAATAAACCCCTCAATTCACCTACTCAACTCGGTGAAGATCATAAACGTTCGGTCTTTTTATCTTGTTTATTTTAGAATTAGGTGAGAAGTAAAATATTATACACACTTAGGAAGGCTTGATAGGATTTGGGCACTACTCCTTAGTGTGTATGCGAGCAATTAATACAAAGATAATGAGGAGATTACTCGCCCAAGACAATGATTTTTCTTTTTGATCTATTTTAGGGTCAAGTAGTTTTAGTAGTCCCAATTTTATTGATTATCACTATTTTTGTTTTTTAATATGAATGCATGAGCCTATCGAGGAATCAATTTTACTTAGCATCTAGGTGCTTAAAATCAGAGGGAGAGAGCCGAAAAAACATTGCAAGCGAAAATAATGATGAATGATGAAGTGTAAATATTTACCTTGCCTCCATCACTTTACATGCAAAGATGCTAGGCAAAATTGAATCTATACACAATGCAGCTGATAAAATCGTCATAGATGAGAATATACTATTATCGTGAATCACAAATGATAATCATTCGAAAATGGGATCCAAAAGTCCGATCTTGGGGAGCTCTTCGGTGCCCACCACAACGAGTTCTACAAGCGCTGTGTAGAGTCCCTGTCGATGATCAATCCCAAATGTAAGTAAAAAGCAATTAAATCTTTAACTAAGTCCAAACGTACACTATAGGAGCATGCAGTGGTTGTTATGTGTTTGGCCTTAATCTATCGACAAGCAATCCTACAACTGGGGCTCAATCACATAAAATAATGAAAATCAAAATCGGAAAACAAATGAAAAAACACGATAAAAATGTGGCAAAATCAACAAGGCCCCCAAGGGAACAATCCCTCAGGCACTGGACCACGTGAAGTGTCATGGAGTGTGGCAAAGTCCTGAATTATTACAAGTTATAGTCTCTTCTCACTTCAAATTACACAAATAAATAAATAAAAATGCATGTGGAGCTCTGTCTTCAAAATGTCTGTACATCCTTCTTTGATGCTAGGTCAACGTCGCCTAACATGGGTGCGCAGGCACTCCTAGGAGAGCCTCTCTCGGTTAGCGATACCTCACAACAAATTCAAATAAGGAGAAGTTTAGACAACTCAACAAATAATACCAAATAAATAGGCAAATAAATGGAGGGAAAATATAGACAAATAATGAACAATTAATCAAAAAGACAATCTATGTGTAGTTGCTCCCGGACAATGGTGACATTTATTGAAGTGAATTTTTCATGGGTCTAACATATGTCTCACACAGGGCGGAGATACAATCGTTATGGCGACCCATAAGAAACCATGCTTCAAACAATAGTCAAACCACAATCAATGATCAGACAATGAAAATAAATGTGGAGTTAAAATTTATTTTATTTAACTCCACAAAATGTGTGTATAGTGAAAGTATGTAGAGTGTCGAACACAAGGAGCATACTAGATAGATTGGTAAAAATGAATGCAAAATGTGATTGTGAACTTGTGTGTCTATATTATTAATGTGGGGTTTTTATTTTCATATTTTTTGTTTAATGTTTTGTTATATGTTTTTATATTTTTAATTTTATATTTTGTGTTTTGAATTTTAATTTTCTGTTTTTATATTTTTCTTTTTTATATTTTATATTTTCTTTTCTTTTAAAATATAAAATAGGGCTATATATAGAATATATATACAAGGTAATTTAGGGTAGATATAATTAATAATAATAGTCAAAATAAAGAAAATATAATCTTTTGGGTTTTGAATAACGTTTTACAATTTTTCTGTGATTTTTAAGAATTTTTTTTCTAATTTTTATATATTTGAAAAGTAAAAATACTCAAAATCAAGGTTTAATTAAATAGAACAAATTAACATGGAGATAAAAAATAGCAAACAGAGTGAAAATTTCCCCAAATTAATTGTAATACTTAAATATTTATATAAAGAAATTCAGAAATAGAAAATAGATTTTTTATGTTTTCATGAATTTTTTATATTTTTATAAAGGTTTTAGGGTCTTTTTATTTTTTTAAGAGTTTTCTTTTATATTTTTAAGGATTTTTGGTCTGAGGTTGTAAAATAAGTAAATAAATACGAAATACATTTTTTGTAATTTCTCAAAAAGATTTGTATTTTTTATAAATTTTCTATTGTAGACAGTAATAGGCTATTTTTATTTTTATAAAATATTTAAAGTGCCTAAAAAATGCAGTGCAAAAATATAGCGTGAATCAACACATTAACAAGAACCTGTCTTATTTTTTTGGGATGTTTAGAGCACAAATAGAGAACATAAAGAAACTACATTACTAGTAGGGACATTTTTGTAAATAAAATAAAGTTCAGGGGCTACATCGCAATTTCTCCAAAAATATTAAACGTGCATAAAAATTTAGTGGACTTAAATAAAATACAACAACTTTCAGGCGCACACCTGCAAAATGTCCCCTGATGTGGGGACGTCACGTGAGGTGACGTGGTGCGGACTGAATTGCAAATGTAGGAAAATACGGGATCCAAATAGAAAATATTACATATATATATATGACTCATGAAAGATTATATAATATTTATTAAATAAAAATGGCTAGGTAAAGGGTGGAAATTACCTAACACTAGGCACGATCGAATAGCACTCCATCCTTCACTAACACACGTGGCATCACCATCGTGCCCCATGACGCTTCGTCGATGCGTGGATGAGATCATATCTGTGGCTTCATCAACGGCCGAGGTGCATCCAAAATGGACGACAACGATTAGAATTTTATTTTGGAGCAACCATCCCATGGCTCCGAGGGTGATTGGAAGACTTGGGAAGAACACACCATTAGAGATCCTTCAATCGGTTAGCGCGAGCAACTACAGCCACTTGGAAACCTAGCAGGTGGGGCAAAAGGTGGTTGGCGCTCCTCCGCATCGGTAGATGGTCTCAATTGAGCACCTAAAGCTCGGATGCAATCATACGGAGTTGAGGGAGAATGGAGGCTGCAGGTGCTTCCTCTTATGCAAAATCGACTCCAGATGGAGTCCTTTGGCCCATCAGGGTCTGCAATAAAGCTCAAGCGAGAAAAATATGGGGTACTAGGGGTTTTTGGGTTGAAATGGACGGGTTATGGTGCATGGCGGTGATGTCCCGATGAGGTGGTGGAGGAGGGATACCGGAGTCCTGCCGTGAGGAGGATCAGGTGGGTTGGGCTGCGGTGGAACGTAGACAAGCGAAGGGAGAGCATGTGAGGGTGGTTGGTGAGTAGTGAAACATAAGAAAACAAGGTGGAGGTGTTCGCCGGTTACGACTAAGTACGTGATTAAAGATCAAAATAAATGCAATACTTAAACCTAGAAACTAAACTAAGCTAGAAAATATAATAAAAAGATTACCTCTACTAGCTGGCGACTAGGAGATGACCTCACGACAGAGCTCCGCCGGAGGAGGTTGGGACCAACCCCTAGCTCAGTTGACCTTGCTGAAAAGTAGCAGGAGAGGGACTTGTCACGTCCCTCGATCCAAAGCATACGATGATGAGATCAAACAGGGCCTAGAGAAGTCAAAATTGAGAAGGAAGGTCGGACGGGCATATGTACATGTGGTCTAAGGTGGTGGGGAAAATGAGGGAGATCGATCGAATCGAAGCTCCTCGTCCCTAAAAATCATCCGGGCATGAATCATCATGGATAAAGGAGAAAAAGATCCAACAGAATCAACTCATTTCGATGCTTTCATCGATTTGAGGAAAAAGGTGGTAGGGTCAAAACATAGGTCTGATAAACCTAAGATAATGGGCATAAAGTTGACTTGAGTGAACTAGCGCCTCGCCCTGGTTGGTCCATGTGGACCAACTACGAAAAATCATCCTGGAAAATATTTGCAAATTCTAAAATAAAAAAAATGATTTTATTGTTTTTAAGTTATAAAATAAAAAAATTTATTATTTTATATAGTGAGTTATTGTGATTATTGTTTATTTTTTGAGGTATATAATTACATGTTACTTTTTAGGGTTAATATATAGGTATATTTATCTATGTTTTAGAGTATTTTATTTTTATTTTGTATATTTGATTCTATTATTTTATTTTATTATTTTATATATTTACAATTAATTTTTAGATTTATTAATATTTTTTATTATTTTTTTCTGATATAGTTTTTACACTTAAGTAATAAGTATACTTATTATATAGGTTTGAGTATATGTATTTCATTTATATGTTTTATATACATTTTTTATTTTTTTTTCTTTATTGTTTTATTATAGTTTTAACATGTACATATATTATAAATAAAATTTACAAAATTCTAAAAATATAAATTATAAAAATAATAAAGAATGAATAAAATGAATATTTTGATCAGTTATACTATATAATAGGTATCTGAAACCTAACTTTTTCACCTTAACTCCACAAAATAAGAAACCACTTTCATTAAATAGCTTATTAAAAGTTATATACAATTAAAGTTAATTTTGATATATTTTGAGTTTTTATTTAAGAGATATGGGTATGGGAAGTTGGGATTTTGGAATCTTATTTAGAGTATATCTTTTATTTATTTATTATTTTTGTATGAAATCAAATCGTATTTTTATACATTTTATTATCTACAACTTTATTATTACAAATTTCTTTATTTGAGGTATAAAAAGTAAAAAATAAAATAGGTCCCAAAAATGAATAATAGAATGAATTAATAAATGGGAATTTTATTAAATTGATGGCCCTTATCTCCCCTACTTTATTCCTTGTCGACCTATTCATCAAGATACCCAGGTATCGGGGTTTAGGGTCATAAAATATCTTCAATATTTTATTCTTTTTCTTTTCTTTTATTTATTATATAATTTTAGCATTAAAAACAATATTTTATACAGTATTTACACAATAACGCATGAATACTAATTTATGCAAATTAAGGGTATTTACATGCATTTACTAGGGTTTTAAGACCAAAATGATAGAATAAAGGTGATGGAATGGAGATTCATCAAATATTTAAAATTATTTAAAAATATAAAAAGAGTAGAAATATGAAGATAATTATATGAATAAAGTATACATGTATATAGTACAATGGGACCCCATAGAGCTAATTTTTACATCTTAAATTCATTTTAAATGAAACTACTTTCATTAGATAGATTATTTAAATTTCAATACAACAGAGGTTAGTTTGGTTAAATTTGAGATTATTTAAATTTCAATACAACAGAGGTTAGTTTGGTTAAATTTGAGTTCATATGAAGATGATATTGATATGTGAAGTTCAATTTATGGCTTTTTCATCCGAGTGTCCCAGTTGCATAGTTCATTATTTTTATTGGGAATTATTTTTATATTTTTCTATGTATTTTTAGTACAAGTTTCATGTAGATCATTTTATTATTTGAGGTGTATAAATAAAGAATAAAATCAAGGAAAATGTCTTATTTTGAAGATTATAAATTAGGGTTTCTATATACTTTGTAGACCCCTATCTCCCACTACTTTATTCCTTGTCGACCAAGTAAATAATGACTTAGTCTTAGGGTTTGGGTAAGTTTGTATCTTTGATAATTCATTTATTTTTCTTATCTTTATTCTTTTGGTTTGGGTTTAAACACAAGTATTTTTGTACCATTTATAGAAAAATAATCAATATGTTAATTTGTCTAAGTTAGATGTATTTACTCGTATATATCTAGGTATTTATACACCGAATATGGAAATAAATGTAATGAATGAGTTGTCATCATATCTTGAATGACCCTAAACCTTGAGACCAAGTAAATATTGACTTGATCGATAAGGAATAAAGTAGGAGGAGATAAGGGTCAGATATTGTATATAAAATCCTAATTATTCATACTATAAATACCTATTTTATTCTTTATTTTACACATATCTAATAATAAACTGGTCCGCATGAAACTTGTATAAATTAGTGTATAGAAAATTAAAAAATTAATTTCCAATAAAAATAATGCACAATGTCGTTGGTACTTTGTTGAATAGAAATTCATCTACCATTATTCTTCCATTTTGTATTTAAATCCATAAAATTATCAATAACATGTACAAATTAACATTCTTTATCCATGAACAAATGATACTTAATATGTATTTAAATCATAAATAAATGAACAAATAAAAGAAAATAAAAATAAATGAAGTATCAAAGATATTGAATGACCCTAAACCCCAAGACCAAGTCAATATTAACTGAGTTGACAAGGAATAAAGTAGGGGGATATAAGGTATATACTAAATAGTAAACCCTAATTTTTAATCTTATAAGTACCCATTTTACACCATTTTATTATTCATTTTATACAACTCAAATAATAAAATGACTTACAAGAAACTTGTGCATAAATACATAGAAAATTACAAAAATAATTGTACATAAAAATAATGCACAGCATAAATAGGACATACCGATGAAAAAGTCGTAAATCGAACTTCATAAAACAATTTCTTCTCCATACAAACTCAAAATTTACAAAACTCACCTCCATTTTAATTAAAACTAAATTTCTATTTAATGAAGTGGTTTCATTAAAAATGGAGTTAAGATACAATAGTAGGCTTTCTGGGGTCCCATTGTACTATGTTTGTGTATATTTTGTTCATATATTTTATGTAAATATTTTAATAAGTGTAATATTTTGTGTAAGAATTACAGGAAGGACCTAAACTTTTGGTTTATTACATTTAGTCCTTCCGCCTAACGTGTAGCCCCACATGAGGCACTGTGTATTTTGTAGATATGCCCCCAATATTATTTGGGACCTGTTATGAAATGAATTAAAACTTTCTCTAAATTGCATTAAGGTCACTATAAACTGTGTCATTTTATTTTGTGAATATTTATCTTTGTAAATATTTTTATTACTTCAAAAGTTGTAGGAAAATTATTGTAAGAGCCTGATATTGTGCTTGCATATGCATGATTGTTATTTGGCATTTACGATATTTTTTCTATTTATTAAAAATACAAAATAAGTTTTTATTCCCTATTTAAATATTAAACACCTAGAATTTATAAAAACAACTCCATAAGTCCCCCCCCCAAATATAGGATCTATGTTATTATCTATACTATAAGATATCCAAAAAATCATTAAAAACAAAATATAAAACATTAAAATTAATGAGACATGAAAATATTATAAAAATTAAAAAAATAAAGAGAAATCCAAAATTATAAGTTTCTATCTGTGAATTTTTTTATTTTATATTCTATTTTTAAAAATATTTTTAATTTAATTTTGTACTTATTTATATTTATTAAACCTTAAATAATCTCATATAATTAATCTGTTTACTGTGTTGATATATTTATTACTTAAAAAATATATTAAAATTATGAAATTTTTTACCAAAGTTACAAGTAATTGATAAAAATTTAAAACTCACAAAAATATTCTATTTTTTGTATTTTGATATATTTAAAAATACAATACACTATACATACTATATATCTTATATATTACCAATATTATATATAATATCTAGATTAACATATATCAATATATATATGTTATTTTAAAAATTAAAAAGAAACATAAAAATTTAAAATTTTAAAAATAAAAACACTTGAAAATACAGAAAAGTTATATATAATTTAAAACTCACAAAAAATATAAAAAATGCAAAAGAAAACAAATAACAAATTAATATTAGCTATCAATAATTAATCATTAATTTCTCAATTTATCACCTTTGCTCCTTGTGTCTGATACTCTACCATACTTTTCCCTATACACATCTATAGTGGACTTGTAATAAATTTTAACTCACACTTGCTCATACTTGACTATCATGTGTGGGTTAATTGTTGTTTAATCGATAGTTGGTCAACTCTACGACTTAAGAGCAACGTGTATCTTATACATAGTTATGTATTTTATTTTCTTTTTTGTTTCTTTTTGCTAAATAATTGTTTGTATGTTTTAATCATTGTCTCTTATATGACTTTTTTGCGAGGACCTGCATATTGAGAGTAGACTTTTCTGACCAATCCGACATAAGAGAGCAAGAAGAATATGAGGAGAAAGAGGAGAAGGTGCAACATAGTGTAGAATTAGTAAAAAAATTTCTGATGAGAGATAGAATATTATTATTGTAATATTATTGTAAAGGTGTCTGAACTGATCCTCAAGTTGCAGCAATGCTGGCTAACATCTGATCCTCCTGGAATGTATCAATCTCATCAAAGTGGATTACATAAGACTCGAATATGGGACTATCTGTATCTGACATCTCAAAATGGTGTCCCTCATCGAGCTCCGGCTGCTATACTGGATCAAGGTATCCATCTGGATCAGAGAAGTACCTCAGAAGAGTAGAAGCTGAATGAGCTGGGCATGGAAATTGAAATGGCTAGACTGACGACTGAAGCAGCGTGGGATCCTCCTCCCTACCTTGGAATATCAGAACATATGATATCCAAGACTCCTGAACTAAAAAGTATAGGACTGACTCGAACTCTGGCTAGAAGATCAATGGAAACTCGATCAATCTCTGGGTTTGAAAACCCACGGTGGTAGTTATCTCATCCATCGTTTGTACTGCAGCAGAATCCATATCCTCTAGTTGGTGTGTAGTAATTGAGTCCTCGTGAAGTGTAACACACCTAACTGGTACTGCATCACCCTCGTGTGCTACCCCGACTAAAGCATCTCATGAAGATGGGATGTCTGAGAGTACTCTAGAGATGGTCTCAAGTAAATCTATGTCAGAATTGTGGTGTGAACCACACACGAGGTAACTACCAGTGCAATCTTCTCCGCGGTCATCCCCCTCAAGGAGATATGAACAAGGTCACTCCTTGAAAGTCCGTGATCCGGGAATCTCCTCAAGAGGTCAAGAAACCTCAGCCACGAATCATGCAATGGCTCTTGGGGGTCTACTAAAAAATCTGTAATGAAAGACTGCATCATATCTGCTCTAAGATGAGGGTAAAATCTCTGTAAGAACTCTAAGCAAAAGCCTCCCCATGTAGCAAATTTCCTTCCCAATTGTCTGTGCCAACTCATGGCTCTACCAAGAAGTGAAAATGGGAAGGTCTACAACATAAACTCCTCAGAAGTGACATCTGAATATGCGTGGGTCACACAAAACTCTCAAACTCAAAAAGATGGAGATGAGGATCCTCGTACACTTCCCCTGAAAACTTCGGTAGTAGATGAATGAACTCAAAATCAAGAATGAAGGGACTCAATGTAGAAGCTGACTGCACTTCCTGATCGGGTTGCTCATCCATCATCCCAGGATAGAAGTCATCTAAAACTCGGATCTACTCAATCTAATCTTCGCGGATATCAAGCACAACATGCCCAATAGAAAGAGGGAATGGGAAGACAGAGAAGGAGACGAGAGGTCGATCGGGGTTCTGACCTCCCTAGAAGGTGATCAAAGATGACAGGAATGAAGAGAAGAGGCCACAAGATCTGGCTGAAATGGAGTATGGCCCATCATGACGAGAGGAAAGAGAGGGTGACTGCTAATGGTCTAGAGATGAAGATCGTACCCAACTCACACCAAGCACATGCAAACTCAATGCAAACCCCCAATTCACCTTCTCAACGCAATGTGAAGACCGTGAAGACTCGGTCAATTATATTGTCAATTTTAGAGTTAGGTGATCAATCACAAAATTGTACAAACACTTAGTTTAGCTTATGGGATTAGGGCACTAACCTTAGTGTGTACCTAAGCAAGTAAATGCAAATACAATGAGGGGTTGCTATCCCAAAACAATGAAGTGTATCAGTTACGTTTTCATTTTAATGGTCAAGTTCAATTAGTTGTTCCGATTTTTATTTTTTGATTTTCTCTTTTTTTGGATATTTTCAATAACATGTCTAACGAGCTTTCTGATTTCCTATTTATTTCTAAATCCAGAAAATAGGGGGGAGGAAGACGGAAAAACTGATGCGTGATGAAATCTATGAATGCATGCACGAGATAGAAGGCGTACCTTTCTCCAGCAGTCTACATGCAATATGATCCACGCATAAAATTAAACTACTCTATATGAATGCAATGCGAGAACCATCCTAAATAGGAACTTCTATTATCGTGAAGCACAGATTTATTTGTCTAAGTCCAAGCGAGTTCTATAGGAACAAATATTCTATTAGGGGCTTTGGACATGATGATACCTTGCTCAATTAAATAGAAACCTAAATCGAGGGGCTCAAACACAAAAAATATGCTTGAAGTAAAAGCAAAGAAAAAAATCCTGATGAGGTTTCCCCATTACAATGGTACTCAGTGAAACAGACCCCGATGGTTCAAGGGTCCAACAAGTGTTCAAAGTCTATTTTATTACAATGATAGCTAATTATTCTCTGAAAATAAAATAACAGTCTTTTGTCCTGCTCTGTTCTTCCTCCTGTAAGGGTCCTCCAAAACAAATCTAAGTTCTCCTCCAAGCGATACCTCACACAAAAATCCAACGATGATCGGAAAATGGTCATAATATATAGAGACAGGTAAAGCTGAAAAATGATTACTAAGTCGTTCTCCCCGGCAACGGTGCCATTCTGATGAGCCAAAAAATCTGAAGGTGGAATAAATATGCAATGTCGTTGTCCTCAATCGATCCGATCACTCAACGAGAAAATTTTTTACAATCAACCACAAAATGATATACAATAAAATCTAAGGTGGTCTGGCTATGGTTTTAACCTGGTATAGCCACCAGGGTCGAATACAAGGAGCACGATTAAAGAACTCATTAGTCAAATTTCTAAGAAAATAATTTTCTAGTGGTTTATTTGACTTTTTATGATTTTTCTAATCTAAAATAGGAAAAATGCTATGTTTTTGAATTTTTTATTAGTAGCAAACAACAATAAAATGCAATGCAAAATTTCTACAATGAAGAGCCACAAATCAGGAGCATAACGTGATTTTTTTAAGAATTTAATGATCAAAAATATTTATTCTAATAATAAAAAGGCATGCATTGGAGTCTGGAATACAAGAATCAAATTGCAATTATTATTAATTGTTTCTACATTAAAAGATAATAGGAATTAAATTTGGAGAAACAAATGCAATTTACCCAGTGGAATGATGTGTTGTATGTGACTGCAATGTTGGCAGGGGCTTCTTTCAAATTAATAGAACCTCTAGGGGCTTTATATAATTTTCTCAAATTGATACTGCTCCTCTTGCATGCCCTAAATCCAAATGAGAAGGGACCTACCGCCCCTGCGATCTTTACGCCAAGGGAAGGGGCGCTGCCCCTTGTGTTCTGGCGCAGGCGATCGGCGGGAGGCAGATTGGTGTACGGCGCTATCGATGGCACCTGCTGCAGGCTGAGGCAGTGGAGGGTCTCGCGGTCGGAGGTGCGGAGGTGAACTGCCCTTTGTGGAAGGGTGATGCACAAAGGTGTGATGGTGCGTGCTAGGCGACGGCGGTGCGCGCTGGCGCTACGGATGGGTGGAGGTGGTCGGCATGCCTGGGCGACAATACACCCCCCTCCCCAGCATCGACTATTGATAGGCGAGTGGAAGAAGTAGAGGGGTTGGCTGGTGGGGCATGATCGTCTATATAGTCGATGGTTGTAGAGGATGGCGAAGTGCCTTGCGCGATCGACGGGCAGATGTGACGGCGGGCGACGCCTGATGGGTTACAGCGGGCAGAGTGGAGGTGGGATACGCTGGGATGGCGGCTCCAAGATAGTGGTGGTCGGGAGTGGTTGGCGGTGCCAAGCTGAGGGCGCGGTGTGGGTAGTATGCAGCGTCGACGGCTGGGGGGAGGCAGCCCTACTGCCAGATTTTTATTTTTATTATTTTCGTTATTTTTTATTTTACCTATAGGAGATGTAAAAGAAACGTATATTTATTATTTTTTATTTTTTATTTTATCCTACAAAATAGATGCTAGAAAAACATATATGTGTGTGTGTGTGTTTAATTTTTTTTTATATTTTAAGGGAAATAAGACGCGAGCACGATGGCTCAATCCCAAAATTAAAAGGAATTAGTGGGTGAGGTTCCAGTAGAGGTGAGGGTTCGAAACTGGGTCTCCGGCCACCGTATGTTATCAGAGGTGAGAGATTGTATGCAGTAGGACGTGAATGCGTAGATCGAGAGAATGAATGTGGAATCGGAATCGGGGGCGGATCAAATCGGGATGGAGAATTTAGGAACTAAGATCTAAATTTTAATCATGAAATCGAAGCACAGATTAAATCTAAATTTTATCTAGAAGAATTGTGAAAAATAAAGTGGATCTCACCTTAGGATCGAATACGTCGTGATGGCCTCGATGAGGACCGACTCACTGTCATCGGATGGCTCAAAGGTTGGGTATCCTTCTGCGACAAGATTGCTCTCATAGATCGGGCTCCTCTCCTCAAAAGATTGATCAAAGGAAAAATTAAGGAGAGGAGCTCAATAAAAAGGAGAAGAAAAATCAAAAAGGAAAATAAGTACAAAGAAGGAAGGCGTTTAGTGGTTAATTAAATATATAAAATAAATTAATAAAATAATTAAAAATGATTAAATAAAATAATTAAAATAATTAATTTACAAAAATTAACTATCCACCTTAATGATGGTGATTTAAGGTATAAAATCAAATCTTATATACACGGACGGTTTTCAAATCAAATAATTAAAAAAATAAATGAAATTTTCATAGTTATATTAATTTAATTAATTAATATTAGGTATTATTTTTTTTGATTTTTATATACAGAAATTAGCTATATACATGTAATATACACAGATGGTATATTATATACATAGTTAAATAAGAAAATTAATTTTTCAAAAAATATTTTTATTAAATAAGAAAATTAATTTTAAAAAAATATTTTTAATTTTTAACGATGAAAAATATATAATTATTTATATTATATATAAAAAATAAATATGAATAAATATATACAATAAATAAATAGCCAAATTGCAAAAACAGCCCTCAAAGGAGATGTGTGTGGGGCCAGGAACTACCGACCAGACGAAAGGTAGAGGAGTGGAGTGGTAAGGAATCGAAGGAAGTAGACAGGAGGGTCAGGCGCTAGCCTCTCACTTACTACCAGAAAGCTAGCCTGCTCTTGGGGGTACAGTAATGCCTAGACGAAGTGAGAATGACGTTGTGGGAAAAAGGAAAGGGATAAGGGTGGTCGTCGCTTGGTGCGAAGGCTGCTGGAAAGGGTCTAGGGTATGATCATTCTCCCGTGCTCTAGCAATAGCGCTCCCTAAACCCTCCTTCCGGTAGGGACAAGAAGGGGGGACGTAAAAAAAGTTTTCAGTGGAACCGATGAAAACTATCTTTTCAATCGTAACTCCAAAAATTATGAAACCCATGGTAATTTTAAAGATAATTTAATTTAGAGTACAATGGAAGTGAGCTAGATTAAATTTGAGTTAGTATGGAGACGGAATTGATCTTTCAATTATCACTTTACGGCTTTTTCTTAGTGTGGTTATTTTAATCTGTACATTATTTTGTTTTACAAGTATTTTTATTATTTAGGAAAAATTTTTATTTGCAACTTTTTTTTGAAAAAATATTTAATTTGAGGTTAATTTATATACAGATAAAATAGTATAAGTTTTATACAAATATACAAAGAATAAACAAATTATTTTTGGATTTTTAGATTAAAGACCCTATCTCCCCCTATTTTGTTCCCAGTCGATCAGGTCAAGTCTTGACCTTCTCTCAGAGTTCGGGCCAGTCTTCATTTATTTCATAAATCTATCCTTTATATTTTTCTTTCTTTTCTTTCTTTTCTTTCCTTTTTATTTTCTTCTTTATTCTTTTATTTGAATATAAAAGGTGTTAAAACTACTTATTTAACAAATGCATACAAAATGGTAATTTCATAAAATTAGTGGGTATTTACAGATATTTGACTAAGGAAATAAAGATAAAATAAAAGAGTAAAGGCGATGAATCGTGTATTCTTCAAGATCAGAGGCATATAGAATTGGCATCCTAGAAGAATTAAGAAACAAAGTCTTCATGAGTAGCCTATATTATATGGAGCGGATGAAAGAGTGGCATGATGCTCATATCAACCACAAGCAGTTAGAGCCAAATCAGAAAGTATGGCTATTCGATGCGAGACTGAAATTATTTCCAGGGAAACATCAGAGCAAATGGAAAGGCTCGTATCCAGTGCGAAAATTGTATGAAAATGGTAGCATCGATATATCTATGTTGTCTTTTGATTCCACCTTTCAAGTCAATGGTCAACGGTTGAAACCTTTTCTTGATCATGAATCATCGACCATTGAGGTTGCCCCAATTCATTTTGTATGAGATGTGCTCTTCTCTCTATATACTATGCATCTCATACCAGATTTTCCATATCACTTTGTATATATTTTTGATTTTATTCTTTCTTTCTTCCATTTATCTTACACCCTTAGGTTTCATCTAGAATTTTTGCTATACTTATGATGAGTATAGGGGGTGTAGACCATGTGTTGTTCACATCGTTATGTTCTTTTATCCATGTTGTTGCTTATACTTATGGTGTGCTTTTCCCCAAGTATAAGGAGTATAATATCGCTCTTGTCGCTTTTGATTGTCTTCATTTTATATCGTATGCTTTCTCATGTGTCCCTCACATGTTGATATTCTTCTCTACACTTAGGGATATTTTACCCTAAGTATAGGGGGGCAAGTTGAGTTGTTGATTGTGTGCATTCTCTTGACCTCAATCATCTTCATTTGTGAGCTGCTATCCTTAGGATTACTTGATCCTAAGTATAGAGGTGATGATCGACTTCTATTCGTTTATTCGTTATTCTTTGAGTCATTGTAGTATAGAATTCTTTTCACCAATATATACTTGGTCCGAGTTATGTCTTCCTTTGCCTCACTTTTGATAACTATGAGGACATAGTTCATGCTAAGTATAGGGGGTGTCGTACATATATATTCTATATATACTTTAGAAGACATAACTTGTACTTTATTATATTTTTAATAACATGTCTCTCTAAAAGTATGGGAGTATATTTTGGGTTTTTAAAAGCCGCAAGAAAATCGTAAATATGATTATAAAAAATGGCTTAAAATTGTATTTAAAATTTTTTGTAAAATACTCAGATAAAATCCTTAATTATTTAAAATTTGTAAAATTCTTTTATAAAATATTGTATAAAATTTGTATAATCTTGTGTATATAAAAAATTATATAAAATCCTTTGTAAAAGAGTACATAATTCTTGTAAAAGTGGTATAAATCTAATTAATTCACTAACTCTTTCAAAAAGAACCTAAAAATTGAAAAGTTTTAAAATTCAATAAAAATTTGCAAAAGTCTTTAAAAATCACTTAAAAGGATTAAGATGAAAAATCTATTTTATAACAAAATTGTTGCATTCATTCGCATTTTTCAGAATAAGTCTGATTCTTGAACCAAACGGATTTAAGTCCGAGAGATGGAGCTTAGTTTAGGCCTTAATCCACTTAATTCTACAGGGACTTTATTACAAAATGGAATTAAGAATCTTCATGTTTTTCAGATTTAATTCTCTAGGTTCCATGAGACCATGTTTGGAATTCAACTTGAATGTGCCTAAGTAAGACACCTAGTGTCATCCATTTAACTCTTCTCCATTTGAACCAATTTTGAACTCATGCACTCTACACTTAGCTCAACTTGCATGGGGCTGCGAAGGGCAATCCATTTCGATAGTGCTATTTCATCCTTGTCTAGTGGCGCTGACGTCTAAAGACGGGAGAGATTGGGGTTGAAATAAAGCTTTGAATGAGGGAAGGATCTGGTGGCACAATTTTTCCAAGATCTCAAAAAATGGACGGAAAGAAAAGATGCTATATCTGTCGGGTCATAAAAGATCTATGCAGTGCAACAATCATTTCTACCAAAAAGAAGCCAAATACACCAAATACGAATTCGATCATAATGGTCCAAGCTTCAGAAAGCATGCATTATCTACGTAGAGACTTGGCTAAATTAGGCAGGATTCATAGGAGATGTGATTACACTGATCACAATCTAGTTCTCTTCCTATTCTTCTATCTTCTCTATCTATTCGATTGTGGACACAACACGACCTGACCTTAGAAGGAAATGCCCTCTTCTCGAGGATCGAGTAGCTGGATGAGGGTCCAATGGGACTATATTACTAGGATGGGTGGTTTCTTTGCTTCTCTAAGTAGGAAGAGTTAAAATCTTTCACTCACAGTACAAATTGCTTTCAAAGTTGAAAAGTTTGCATGATGGATAGGTGGATCTGAGCTGACTGTTGAGGTGAACTTGGATAAGGATATGTGGAACTTGAGGGCTATCGAGGCTTAAATCACAATTCTAATATAATCCTGACACACTATTAATCCCAAGGTCTAATCCAACTTCTAAATTTTAGGTGAAGTGAGATTCGGTTTAAAGAAACAAGTATGTTCTAAATTCTTTTATTTTTCTTTTTTTCTTTTTGCTTGCACTTATTTATAGAATAAGTATTTGCTAAAGTACTAGCAAAGGTAAAGTATAGGGGATTGATGAATCTATGATTCATCGTCGTTATTCTTTCATTTTGGTTAAAATCCTTGGTAAAATGCATGTAAATAATCATAAGTTCTCATTAATTAACATTCTAACCACAATTGTTAATATTATATATTTAACATTTATTTTATCCAAAATAAAATAATAAAGAGAAAAAGAAAAGAAGAACTTATGATTATTTTAAATTCTAAAAATGGGTGGTTTCTTCGCTTCTATACGTAGGAAGAGCTAAAATCTTTCACTCACAGTACAAATTGCTTTCAAAGTTGAAAAGTGCATGATGGATAGTTGGATCTGAGTTGACTGTTGAGGTGAACCTGGATAAGGATATGTGGAACTTGAGGGCTATCGAGGCTTAAATCCCAATTCTAAAAGAGTTCTGACACGCTATTAATCCCAATGTCTAATCCAACTTCTAAATTTTAGGTGAAGTGAGATTCGATTTAAAGAAACAAGTATATTCTAAATTATTTTATTTTCCTTTTATTTTTTTTCTTTTTTGCTTGCACTTATTTATAAAAAAGTGTTTGCTAAAGAACTAGCAAAGGTAAAGTATAGGGGAATGATGAATCTATGATTCATCGTCCTTATTATTTCATTTTGGTTAAAATCCTAGGTAAAATGCATGTAAATAATCATAAGTTCTCATTAATTAACATTCTAACCACAATTGTTAATATTATATATTTAACATTTATTTTATCCAAAATAAAATGATAAAGAGAAAAAGAAAAGAAAAGAAGACTGTAGATATAAAATATATACATATTGATCCTAACCTTGAGACCAGATTAATATTGACTTGTTCAACAAAATAAATAATAAGAGGAAGATAAGGATGCTAACCTATAAAATTTATAGAATACCAAGACCAGAAATACAATTTACATATTTTTTACATTGTAAATATTTCACCTAATTTATTTATCATCAAGATAACTTCAAACTAAACGTTTCTTTATAAAAACTCTTAAAAATATATATTATTTTATAAAAATATTTAAAAATAATTTAATATAAAAATAAAATATTATAATAGATCGAAAAAGTCATAAAAGCCGATTTTCGAGGTTCATAACTATTTGTAGAAAACTCTAAACGGGTCAAACTTACTTTTAAACTTTGTTTTATTGATAACACTATTTAGTAAAAATGTCAAAAAAATGTTAGAATAAAATAGTAGAGTTTTGGCATTTGGGACTTGTTATATATATGTACTATATGTAGAAATTTCCCGTATTTTAAATTAATTAACTGTGACTCCGTTTAACTTAGTTTCTCTTCTATAATTCTTCTAAAAATCAATGTAAAATAAAAAATATATAATTTAAGACAAAATATCACTAAATCCCAAGGCTACGAAGCTGATATCTAAATTTTTCGGATTTATATTTCGACCGTATGAACTCCAAATTGGGCAAACTCAGTTTTAAAATCTGTTTTATTTAGTTATCTATTGATGACATTGATATCACTAGAATCGAAGTTAGTATCAAAAATGTGGATTTCGAGACCATATTATATATTGTATAATTTATATTATTTAACATGTGTTATTCATTATATTCTTTATTAACATTTTAAATAATATTAAATAAAATTTATTTATACTTATTTAATTTATTATTAATCTATTTATTTAATAATTAATTATTTCAAATTATTTATTAAGTTATTTTATTATTTAAATAATATATTCAAATAGAAATTAATATATTTAATCTAATTATCCATTAATTAACCTACTTTAAATAACTAGTTAAACTTTTTTCCTCAAGTGACTCGCATGCCCTCTTCATCTTCCTCATTTCTCCCTCCTCGTGTCCATCGCCCTTCCACCACCCCTTTATTCCTTCTTCTCTGTCGGAGCTAACTTCTCCAACAGACCAGTCCTTAGGCCGGTATCCTAGCTGCCCCCGATGACTGGAGCCCGCGTCGGTGACGACATCCGGTGGCGTGGGCTCCAAGGACCCCTCTCCTATAAAAAACATTGGACCCCCTTCAATACTCGGTATCCGCCATAATATCCTCCTCTGTCTAGAGCTTCGAGAGCGAGATCGGTCGAGTTGTGATATGGTTTTGGCATCCTTCTCGTCGAGCAAGAGAGAAGGAGGTGTGCGTGAGATCAACGCCGACGTGAGCATCTCCATTATGCGTCAAGCCACCGGAGGTCGCCTCCTCCGTAGCAGGCAACAACCTCGGAGGTGATCCACCTCCATCTCAAGCGCTTCTCCCATTTAGGTGTCTGATCTGATTCCTTCTTCCTTTATCTCTTCTATTTTCTCTCTCATTTTCGCATCATTTTGATTTCATCCCTAATTTAATTCACAATCCATCTTCAAACCGCTTGATTTGCTTCTCCATACTTCTACCATACCTGAACATCTCAGATCTTCATAGATATAATATCGGGTCCTCCTCTTACACTCCCAGCAGAGGATCTTCATCCATCCATTCACCTCGTATCACATAATTCCAAGCATTCCATTCAATCCTTGCAAATCTATCTCTGATCCAGGTTTCTCATCCATTCGGCAATCTCATGTTTGGTTTATTGTTAATCATTATAAAATGACTACTCAAAATATTGTAGTAGAGATAGGAACTCTCAAATCTCATTTGGTTTGTCATGTATCCAACTATGGTTTACACTATCATTAAATATACCATGTAATCTCAAATTTAGGTTATGATTAACGCATGTCGAATGTCTTTGTTATGGAAGGTTTGAAATTCTCTGTGTTTGATATAATGCATATTGATCTCTGATCCTGTCTCCATTTTGAGATCCAATTCCAGCCGAATCGAGATGAGAATTGTCTAATTGCAGGTTCCTCTCAGTCAAGTGACCTAAGGGTATCGGCATCCCTGCCCCAACCTTGAACATCCTCCTCTTATTTCTAGGCACAATTGGAAGCCCAGCCGAATGCTAAAATGCTATATGAATCTTCATGTACCTGGAGGAAATACGATCGATGAACAACATCACATGAATCTACAATCAAACTAACTTCATCTATTTCAACGTTGATTCGTGTTCAGGACCACCTCTGCTTGAGATCTTCGCCATCCAATCTTGACCGCCTAGAAGATGAAGCTGTAACACCATCGATCAAGAGCCGAGCGCTTTGGAGCTCCAACGATCCATAGCATCGTCAGCACCCATGGTCGATTTGGGGAAGAACAAATGCCGATCTCTAGGTCGGAGTAGAGCTACAGATCTATTTCTGATCAGATGACCCCTAACGCATCACGCGTCTACACCAATTTGACTACTTCCTAACAGGCTAAAGTGACACACATGTGAGGCACGTGTGTCTCGGACTTTTTTTGGCTAATTTGCAAGTTAAACCTCATATTTCAGTTTATTTGTGAACAGGACTTTATAGTTATGAAAGCACGTATGACCACATGCTGCTTGGGCTAATTGCGTGCTAGTCTCTGCTACACTGTTGTATATTTCATGTGCATCCCTTACTTTCCTACTCATCACATAATTACCCTTATAACATAATATATAATCCTATACTTCTATATTACATAATAAAAAATATAAAATACATAAAAAAACTAAACAAAAATACAAATAAATGATGTACTTTACTTTATATACAGTATTAAATCATTTTGAAAATTAAAAATATTTTTTATTACTAATAAATCATTTAAAATACAAAAATATAACAAACTTTATAAAATCATAAGAAATATAAAAACCTCTTTAAAATTGAATGAAAAATTACCTATAGTAAATTTTCCTATATTTTTCACATAAACCTAAAAATAAAATAAAAATGGCATATTAAAATCAATAAAAAATACAAAATATACAAAACTTCAACAATCCGTAACTAATTCAATAACAATCACAAAAAATACGCACAACCTATAGTTTGAAGATAATTTCACATACTTTCTAATAAAAATTAAAAAAATAATTTTATACTACCTATTATTTTAAAAATGGAAATATCCCACTATTTTTAATAAAAAAAGTTAATTTTCAACATTAAAAATATTTCAAAACTCCATAAAAATCATAAAAACATCTTAAAAATTCATAAAATTAGTAAAACAAATTAAAAACATAAATATAATAAAATAAAAATCAAATAAAAATTATATGATATTTTCTAAAATAATATAAAATTATAAAATACTTAAAATTCACAAAAATAATATAAAAATCATAAAAAACAAATAAAATTCAGAAAATCCTTAAAATGAATAAAAATTAGGAAAGCTATAAAACATAATTTTATGTCATTTATCCCTAGTTTTCAATAGCTTGCTTCTTTGAGTTCGACACTCCGTACTTAATATTATACACTTGAGTTTAGGAGTATAAATAATATAGAAATAAATTTTCTGGTAATATTCTGTCGATCATGACAATGACACTATTCTTCTTTTAGAATAGTCGATCAATGTGGTTTTTCATTAACTTAGTCATCATGATGCCTAGATCTCAGGGTTTAGGGGTCTCATTCAATACTTTATGTAATTTCATTTCTTTTTTCCTTTCTTTTCTTTATTCTTTTATTTAGTTTTTAAAATACAACATTTTTTCAAATATTTATATTGTGAATAAAGATTGTTATTTGTAAAAAATAATAATATTTCTATGCATTTAGCTACGATGTAAGGCCAAAATGAAAGAATAAAGGTGATGAAATGGAGATTCATGGGACGATTACACCCTTAAGACCCTATAAATGGAGACCGTTACTCTCTAAATTCAACAAACAACTTCTCTTAAGTCTTCTAAATATATTTGAGAAGCTCTCATTCTCTCTATTGTCTGTGAGTGTTCTTCGTTCTTGGAAGAGACGTGTATCAGAAATTAGAAATAAAGTTATTCCTGATATGTAACCAAATCTTTAAGTTCTCTTTGTAGAGTTAGAGATCTCTCTATGCTATTGAAATTTTGATGATGTTTTTCTATAGACAGCATTTAAATATGTTAGAGAGATATCTTCTTGAATCTATATTTAATTATTCAATTCGATATATTCTTTGATATGTTATCCGATATTGACTTTGATATTGTAGATAATCTTTCAATGTTCAGGTATGAAGTGACCTAGTCATCGATAGACATTAATTTGAGCAATGCTTCTTCATCATTCGAAGCATCGGAGTCACTTTTTGTGGAACTAGAGGAGGGAATCCCATGTAGCTTACAAAGCTTTTCTTTTCAGATACTTGTGATGACGCTTTTGGAGACCTTTCCCTATTTTTTGTCTGCTCCTTTATGTCGGTTTCATTCATACTTAAAGAGTGGGAAGAGGTTAGGGTTTGCAAGAGATAAGTGTTAATTCTGATGTGTTAGAGCAGAATTGGTACCGAGTCATGTCCCAATAAGTGGTATCAAAACTTAGTTTGACAACAACAAGGGATACGATGTGGTGGATCAGAGTGAGCTGGCAGGAGATCGTGCAAGGTGGCATGTCGAGGGCACCCAACGATGAGTGCGTCACCCAAAGGTGTGAGTTCCTACTAACGAGGCTTGCAAATGATGAGGATGTTCTATTGCAGAACCTAGATAATGAAGAGATTGTGATGTAATTCAACTAAAGTGGGAGATTGTTAAGATTATAATCAAATTAGGATTAGGAATCCTAATGGGATTGGATTCTTAATCCTAACATTTATTGAGTTGTATTCTATTTATAGTCCTACTGGAAATAGGGACTATGGGGTTGTAACTGTGCTATATATAGAGGGGGTGGGAGGCATTGCCTTCATATAACCACAAGAAAAATGTAACCCCTAGAGAAAGGGAAGAGATGGTGAAGAAAGAGATGATAGAATGAGGGGGATTGAGAGAGTTGTACATGGTCGTGATATGTGACCGACTACCGTTATATCTTATTGTTCTTTTCTTCATGTGCTTTCGTAGGAGTAGGTCGATTGTGCATCCACATACATATTAGGTGGTTCGTGATCGTCAATTGGTATCAGAGTCTGGGTTCAGCATTGTTGAGGGGATACGATGTATCGGATCAGAGGGAGATTCGACGTCGATGAGATGACGTGATACAACGGATGCACAATCCTCATATGATGAGATAACGCTAGGCAGTGAGGATTAGGACTCCTAATCCTAATAATAATTGAGTTTTATTGTTGATGGGAAACAACCCGTTGGTATCGTCTCCTCTCAGATACCGGTTGTTGCGGATACGAGCCTCCTGGATACGGAAGCGGATGCACAATCTACCATCACCATAGAAGCATGTGAAGAAAAAGACAACCATATATAATGGTGGTCACTCACCTCAGCGACCACCAGAGAAGAAAGAAACTTTGAACATGAAAGTTGTAGATAATTAAATATAGAAAAATACGGTTTGAAAGTTGAGTTTTGGACCCCTATTGTATACTTGTACAGATTAAAATATCCATTTTATTTAGTATTCATTATTTTTATACTTTTATACTTTTATAATTTTCTAAATATTATTCATAATATATTTTTACATTAAAAAAAGGAATAAAAACCTCAATAAAATACAAAAATAAAATACGTGCATACAATACCTAGGTATAATACCTATAACTATACCTATGTAAATTATACTTCTATTTATTTAATTATACATGATACATCAGAAAAATAAAATAAAAATATATTTAAGTTTACAAAAATATTTTATAAATTTATAAAATATTAAACAAAAATAAGAAAATTAAATACACAAAATAAAAAAAAGTATCAAAATATATAGATATGTATACCTATATAGGCCTAAAAAGGTAACTTGTTTTTTATACCTCTAAAAAATAAATAAAAAATTATAATAAAATAATTTAGAAAAATATAAATATTTTTATGTGATAACTTAAAATTAATAAAATCATTTAATATTTTTAAATTGAATTTCCAATTCTTTTTAGGAGGTTTTTCCTGGTCGGTCCACGTGGACCAACCAGGTGGTCTGGATCGTTGACCGGAGCTCAAATGTCAGAACCCCTCTACCACCTTTGTTAGAACATCGTTTCTGCGGATTTTTTGAATTTATCGGGGATCTTCCTTGCACTATCTTGTGTTGCATCCTTGACAACTTTTGCTCCTCGATTATCCGATATACATGCCCAATGTTTGCTTTGGTGATTGGGTCGTTGAAACATCTGCTACGCCTCGTTCTTTGAAGCGCTTCCACCACTCGTTCAAAAGACCCCGTCAACTTCCATTCCGAGTTCAAACTCTTATTGATCATTTTTCCTCTCCCTTTGGCGAGCTCTTGACTGGAGCTCGTGACAGGAGGTCCTCCAGCTCCCTAGAGGCAAGGTTAGGCGGCTGTAAAGGCGCTTCCTCCACCTCCGGCCAAGGTTGGCCGTCGAGGTTCTATCTCGGGTATACACCCTTGAGGTTCGTCTTTCCTTACTTTTTCTTGTATTTTCTTATTTATCTTAGCCTTAGGAACAGAGATCCAACTTCCATTTTGCCCGAGAACCACTCGATCGCCTCACCGATCATCTCGTCGGAGCTTGCTCCGACGAGTACCATCTTCGTTGCACCCGCTTCCATTCACTCCGCCACAGGGTCGAGGCAGTTTGCCCTCGACCCTCTGACATTTTTTCACATGTATTCAGTCCTTCACGCATGACTGGGGACATTTTGCCCGTTCGTCGGCGAAACCTGGGGGGGCTTCCGCTTTTATGACCTCGCTGGTGACCAACGGAGGTCCTCCAGCCTTTTTGAGGCCTCCAGTCGAATCAGGAGAAATGCAGAAGCGTTTTGGGCCATTTTGAAGCTCCATCTCACGTCGGAGGAGGGTGCCATCATCGGAGGAAGCTCGCAGTGGCGAGCCTTCCTCCTTGTTCTTCCATCGCCGCTTCCTACCGTCGGATCAAGGCCTGTTTGTCTTGAGCTTCAACAGCCATCGGATCTCATAGCACCCCAACCGTCTGATCTTCCATCGAGATCTAATCCTGGCCATCTGAAGAGAAGGGGTATCGTGGTGCGAGGGTTCGACACGTGGCAAGTGAGCCGCTATCAGCCGTCGGATCGTGCCCTTAGCCTGGGTATTTTGCACATCCCATCCGGCAAATTTTGTATTTAATAAATAGTATTTAAACCTTCATCTGTAGTTTAAATATTTTGTGAACTTTGCATGTTGCCCTTCTCCCAGGTTTATAAAATTAGCTTTGAGTCCCTGCCAGGTCATGTGCCCCGCACACGTGACTTAGCAATTTTGCAGACACACTCTTGGGATTAGTCTTATTTCGTTTCAGTACAGAAACATTTTAATTTAGTGTAAAATTTTTGGCATATTTGCAGTATAGACCCTCAGGGTTTGGGAAATATACGGTCCTCCCCCAGGGTCACGTGCCCAAGTGCACGTGACTTTGGAACTTTTGCACTTTAGCCCCTGGGTTTTTGGCTATTTGTATTTAGTCCATATATATTTTTATTTCCTTTTAATCTGCAGAAAAAAATTGCAAGTTGTCCCCTGTACTCTTTCATATTTACATAAAAGCACCTGTCAGTAGTGTAGTTTCTCTTCGTTGTTTGCATTCATTTCACGCATCTATAAAATTCGAAAAATCCCCCAAAAATAGAGTTAAGCTCATGTTGCATTGTACACATTTTCTTCATTGTTTGAACTAGAAAATACATAAAAATTATAAAATGCTTTTGAAAAATTCCAAAAAAAATATATTTTGTGTTTGTGTATCTTTTACCTTCAGACCAAAAATCATAAAAAAATAAAAAGAAACTCCTAAAAATTAGAAAACACAAAAATCTTCCTAAATACAATTTCAGTTTCTAAATTTTCCCTATTTTATCATCTGTACTTTAAAATTAATTTGAGGAATTTTGGGCTCTATTTGATACTTTTCATCCTCATTTTGATTTCGACCAGCAATATTATTCACTATCTTTAGTATTTTTATTTTAAAAAATACCAAAGAAAATTAGGAAAAATATAGAAAAAAACATAAAAACATTAAAAAAACTAAAAAGCACAAAACACTTTATTTCCTGTATTTCGAGCATTTTTTACCTATTTTTATCTCTCTCATCTCTCTTGTATATATATATATATACTTATATATTATATCTTTATCAAAAGAAAAAGAAAATACAAAAATATAAAATATAAAAAGAAAATACAAAATCAAAAATTAAAAATCAAATATAAAAATATAAAATTAAAAATTAAATAAAAAATATAATATAAAATTAAAAACCCACAAAAACATAGCACTTGTATAGACATTTGATCACATTCACTTTTGTGCATTGAATTGCCCCGATCTACCTGTTTGCTTCATGTGTTCGACACTCTACACATACTTGCACCTATACACATCTTTGTTGTAGAGTTATAATAAATTTTAACTCTGCACCGCTTTTCATTGTTTGATCTTTGTTGTGGGTTAATTGTTGTTTTAATCCGGATTTCATGTGGTCGATTCAACAACTGAGTTCCCACCTTGTGTGGAACTTAAGACCATCGATTTTCGGTTTAAACAAGGCTTAAATCCCAATTCTAATATAGTCCTGACATCCCAAGGTCTAATCCAACTTCTAATTTTTAGGTGAAATGAGATTCAGTTTAAAGAAACAAGTATATTCTAATTTCTTTTATTTTCTTTTTATTTTTTTCTTTTTGCTTGCACTTATTTATAGAATAAGTGTTTTCTAAAGGACTAGCAAAGGTAAAGTATAGGGGAATGATAAATCTATGATTCATCGTCGTTATTCTTTCATTTTGGTTAAAATCCTTGGTAAAATGCATGTAAATAATCATAAATTCTCATTAATTAATATTCTAACCATAATTGTTAATATTATATATTTAACATTTATTTTATCTAAAATAAAATAATAAAGAGAAAAAGAAAAGAAAAGAAGACTGTAGATATAAAATACATACATATTGATCCTAACCTTGAGACCAGATCAACATTGACTTAGTCAACAAAATAAATAAGTAGGGGAAGATAAGGATGCTAACCTATAAAATTTATAGAATACCGAGACCAGAAATACAATTTACATATTTTTTTACATTGTAAATATTTCACCTAATTTATTTATCATCAAGATAACTTCAAACTAAACACTTTCTTTACAAAAAAATCTTTAATATATATATATATATATTATAAAAATATGAAAAAAATAATTTAATATAAAAATGAAATATTATAATAGTTCAAAAATGTGTGTGTGCTACATGTAGAAACTTCATGTATTTTTAATTAATTAACTGTAACTCTGTTTGACTTTGTTTCTCTTCTATAATTCTTCTAAAAGTCAATATAAAAATAAAAAATATAATTTAAAGCAAAATGCCACTAAATCCCGAGGCTACGAAGCTACTATCTATATTTTTCGGATCTTATAATTCAAACGTATGAACTCCAAATTGGGCAAACTCAGTTTCAAAATCTATTTTATTTAGTTATCTATTAATGACATTGATTTCACTAAAATCGAAGTCAGTATCAAAAATGTGGATTTCAAGACCATATTATATATTGTACATTGTACAATTTATATTATTTAATATGTGTTATTCATTATACACTTTATTAACATTTTAAATAATATAAAATAAAATTTATTTAATTATTTATTTAATTATTTATTAATCTTTTTATTTAATTATTAATTATTTCAAATTATTTATTAAGTTGTTTAATTATTTAAATAATATATTAGAACTTAAATTAATATGGTTAATCTAATTATCCATTAAATAACCTACTTTAAATAACTAGTTAACTTTTTTTCCTAAAGTGACTCGCACACCCTCTTCATCTTCCCCATTTCTCCTTCCTCGTGTCCATCGCCCTTCCGCCACCCCTTTTTTTCCTTCTTCTCTGATAGAGCTAACTTCTCCAACAGACTGGCCCTTAGGCCGGTATCCTAACTGCCCCCGGTGACTGGAGCCCACACCGATGACGACATCCAGTGGCGTGGGCTCCAAGGACCCCTCTCCTATAAAAACCACTGGACCCCCCTTCAATACTCGGTATCCGCCATTATATCCCCCTCTGCTCAGAGCTCTGAGAGCGAGATCGGATGAGTTGTGATAGGGTTTTGGTATCCTTCTCGTCGAGCAAGAGAGATGAAGGTGTGCGTGAGATCAATGCCGACGTGAGCATCTCCGTTGTGCGTCAAGCCACCGGAGGTCGCCACCTCCGTAGCAGGCAACAACCTCGGAGGTGATCCACCTCCACCTCAGGCGCTTCTCCCATTTAGGTGTCTGATCTGATTCCTTCTTCCTTTATCTCCTCTATTTTCTCTCTCATTTTGGCATCATTTTGATTTCATCACCAATTTGATTCACAATCCATCTTCAAACCGCTTGATTTGCTTCTCCATACTTCCGCCATACCTGAACATCTCATATCTGCATAGATATAATATCGGGTCCTCCTCTTACACTCCCAGCAGAGGATCTTCATCCATCCATTCACCTCTTATCACATAATTCCAAGCATTCCATTCAATCCTTCCATATCTATCTCTGATCCAAGTTTCTCATCCATTCTGCAATCTCCTGTTTCGTTTATTGTTAATCATTATAAAGTGACTACTCGAAATATTGCAGTGGAGATAGAACTCTCAAATTTCATTTGGTTTGTCATGTATCCAACTATGGTTTACATTTTCATTAAATATACCCTGGAATCTCAGAATTTAGGTTATGATTAATGCATGTCGATTTGAGATATTGGAGTATCTTTGTGATGGAAGGTTTCAAATTCTTTGTGTTTGATATAATGCATATTGATCTCTGATCCTATCTCCATTTTGATATCCAATTCTAGCTGAATCGAGACGAGAATTGTCTAATTGCAGGTTCATCTCAGTCAAGTGACCTAAGGTTATCGGCATCTCTGCCTCAACCTTGACCATCCTCCTCCTATTTCTAGGCACAATTGGAAGCCCAGCCGAATGGTAAAACGCTATATGAATCTTCATGTACCTGGAGGAAATACGATCGATGAACAACAGCATCACATGAAACTAAAGAACTGACTTCATCTTTTTCAACGTTGATTCGTGTCCAGAACCACCTCTGCTTGAGATCTTTGCCATCCAATCTTAATCGCCTAGAAGACGAAGCTGCAACACCATCGATCGAGAGCCGAGCGCTTTGATGCCCCATCGAGCCATAGCATCGTCACCACCCATGGTCGATTCGGGGAAGAACAAATACTGATCTCTAGTTCGGAGTAGAGTTGCAGATCTATTTTTGATCAGAAGACCCCTAACGCACCACGCGTCCCCACCAATTTGACTACTGCCTAACAGATTAAGTGATTCACAAGTGAGGCACATGTGTCTCGGACTTTTTTGGCCAATTTGCAAGTTAAACCTCATATTTCGGTTTATTTGTGAACAGTTCTATGTAGTTGTGAAAGCACGTAAGCACCACGCGCTGCTTGGGCTAATTTTGCGCTAGTCCATGCTCCATTGTTGTATACTTCATACGCATCCCTTAGTTTCCTACTCATCACATAAATACCCTTATAACAGTATATATAATCCTATACTTTTATATTACATATTAAATAATATAAAATATATAAAAAACTAAATAAAAATACATATAAATAATTTAATTTACTTTATATACGGTATTAAATCAGTTTTGAAAATTAAAAATATTTTCTATTACTAATAAATCATTTAAAAATACAAAAAATATAACAAACTTTACAAAATCATAAGAAATATAAAAAACACCTTTAAAAAATGAAAGAAAAATTACCTATAGTATATTTTCCTATATTTTTCACATAAATCCAAAAACAAAAAAAATTGCATATTAAAATCAATAAAAAATACAAAATATACAAAACTTCAAAAAATCGTAACTAATTTAATAAAAATCACAAAATATGCACAACCTATAGTTTTGAAGATAATTTCATAATACTTTCTAATAAAAATAAAATAAAAATAATTTACTATTGTCTATTATTTTAAAAATTGGAAATACCCACTATTTTTAATAAAATGTTAATTTTCAACATTAAAAATATTTCAAAACTCCATAAAAATCCTAAAAACATCTTAAAAATTCATAAAAATAGTAAAAAAATTAAAAACATAAATATAATAAAATAAAAATCAAATAAAAAATATTAAATATTTTCTAAAATAATAGAAAATTACAAAATATTTAAAATTCACATAAATAATATAAATTCATAAAAAAATAAAAAATTAGAAAAATCCTTAAAATGAATAAAAATTAGGAAAGCTATAAAAACATAATTTTATATCATTTGTCCCTAGTTTTCAATAGCTTGCTTCTTTGAGTTCGACACTCTCGTACTTAACATTATACACTTGAGTTTAGCAGTATAAATAATATAGAAAGAAATTTTCTTGTAAAATTTGGTCGATCATTATAATGATACTATTATTCTTTTAGAATAGTCGATCGGTGCGGTTTTTCATTGACTTAGTCATCATGATGCCTAGGTCTCAAGGTTTAGGTTCATTCAATAGTTATGGTATTTCATTTCTTTTGTCCTTTCTTTTCTTTATTCTTTTATTTTGTTTTTAAGTACAACATTTTTTCAAATATTTATATTATGAATAATGATTATTATTTTGTACAAAATAATACTATTTCTATGCATTTAGATACGGTGTAAGGCCAAAATGAAATAATAAAGGCGACGAAATGGAGATTCATCGAGCGATTACACCCTTAAGACCCTATAAATGGAGACCCTTACTCTCTAAATTCAACAAACAACTTCTCTTAAGTCTTCTAAATCTATTTGAGAAGCTCTCATTCTCTCTATTAGCAGTGAGTATTCTTTGTTCTTCGAAGAGACGTGTATCAGAAATTAGAAATAAAGCTATTCTTGATATGTAACCAAATCTTTAAGTTCTCTGTGTAGAGTTAGAGATCTCTCTATGCTATTGAAAATTTTGATGTTGTTTTTCTATAGACAGCATTAAATATATCAAAGATATATCTTCTTGAATTTATATTTAATTATTCAATCCTCTTGAATTTATATTTAATTATTCAATCCGATATAATATTTGATATGTTATTTGATATTGACTTTGATTTTGATATTGTAGATAATCTTTCAATGTTCAGGTATGAAGTTACCTAGTCATCGATAGACATTAATTTGAGCAATGCTTCTTCATTATTCAAATCATCGGAGTCACTTTTTGTGGAACTGGAGGAGGAATCCCATGTAGCTTACGAAGATTTTCTTTTCAGATACTTGTGATGACGCTTTTGGAGACCTTTCCCTATATTTTTGTATGCTCCTTTATGTCAGTTTCATTCGCACTTAAAGAATGAGAAGAGATTAGGGTTTGCAAGAGGCAAGTGTTATTTCTGGTGAGTTAGAGTTGAATTGGTACCGAGTCATGTCCCAATAACCAGTATCAAAGCTTAGTTTGACAACAACAAGGTATACGATGTGGTGGATCAGAGTGAGCTGGCAGGAGATCGTGCAAGGTGGCACATCGAGGGCACCCAACGATGAGTGCGTCACCCAGAGGTGTGAGTTCCTACTAACGAGGCTTGCAAGTGACGAGGATGGTATAGTGCAAAACCTAGATAATGAAGAGATTGTGATGTAATTCAACTCAAGTGGGAGATTGTTAAGATTATAATCAAATAAGGATTAGGAATCCTAATGGGATTGGAATCTTAATCCTAACATTTATTGATTTTGTATTCTATTTATAATCCTATTGGAAATAGGACTATGGGGTTGTAACTGTGCTATATATAGAGGGGGTGGGAGGCATTGCCTTCATACCACTACAAGAACAATGTAACCTCTAGAGAAAGGGGAGAGATGGTGAAGAAAGAGATGATAGAATGAGGGGATTAAGAGAGTTGTACTTGTTCTAATTTATAGTAATCTTTTTTCTCCTCGTGATATGTGATCGACGATCGTTATATCTTATTGTTCTTTTCTTCATGTGCTTTCGTAGGAGTAGGTCGATTGTGCATCCACATCCGTATCAGGTGGTTCGTGACTTATCAACTGGTATCAGAGTCGGGTTCAGCATTGTTGAGGGGACACGATGTATCAAATCAGAGTGAGGTTCGATGTCGACGAGGTGACGTGATACAGCAGATGCACAATCCTCATATGATGAGATAATGCGATGCAGTGAGGATTAGGACTCCTAATCCTAATAATAATTGAGTTTTATTGTTGATGAGAAACAACCCGCTGGTATCGTCTCCTCTCAGATATCGCTTGTTACGGATATGAGCCTCCTAGATACGGAAGCAGATGCACAATCGACCATCACCATAGAAGCATGTGAAGAAAAGGACAACCATATATAACAGTGGTCGCTCACCTCAACGACCACCAGAGAAGAAAGATCACTATAACATATAACGAGTACAACTCTCTCTGTTCCCTCGCTCTCTCATCTCTTTCTTCTCTCTTTCCCCTAGAGAGAGGGGGAGAGAGAAGAAAGAGTTGTAACACGTGTGGTCATAGCATGTATAGTGTTATACAATTTCACCAAGGAAATTGTTTTGGCACACACCATTCAATCCAGCATCATGTCAATCCAAGCTCAACCATTAAGCAAGGAGTATCAATGTCATTGGAAAAGACATTGCAACACGTGTGGATGCCATTTGAGCAGATTCCTTAAATAAAAAGAAAATGAAAAGGAAATCGTCGTTGTAGATAAATAGGTTGCGATGCTGAATTGAGAATTTTAAATTTTCAAGGAAAACCTCATAAGCATACGTATGCACCTACGAGCACATATACATTTATATACGTGTACACGTGTGTGGGGACTCCCACAGAGGTAGAAAGAACATGCACATAATTCGAAGATTATATACACGGATTGAAGAACAGCTGGCAATCATTCTTTCTATATGGAAACAGTCAGTCCTTCCAATACTTTGTTTTATTATAATCTGGGTGTTAATGAGGCAGATGTGATTCGTTAGCAACTAACTGCACAATAACTAAAACTACACGCATGCATGAAATTATAGAAAAGATTGACGCACTTTAAACTATATGCCAAAGTCTGAATACTCTACTGCACACATTTGTTCATTATAATTATGCAAGACTGACCTACAGATCAGTATCAACTTGTGAAAGCCAAAACATACATATCAACCCAAGTCCCAATCTCATAGGGATGCGTGCTTTGCAATATGGTTCAACACTTTCTTTAGAATGTGGAGAAAATCATAAACTAATAAAGATGGGTATAAATATAATTGACAACTATAGCTTGCAGCTGCATAACCTGTCTAACCACTTCCAAATTGCAGTAGAACCTCAGCCACACGTCACGATTGGGCTGAGTCAATTGCTTTCTTATGTCACCTCAACCCTTAACAGAGATATCTTTCCAATAAATTAACAAGCGAATCTGCACATATGTCCCCGGTAAGATCGCAGGAGAAATATTATAAAGCTGGGCAGCATGATTGAATAATGCAACCATCCTAATCTACGATTTCCCACCACAGACAAGTTCAGTTAGCCAAGTTGAGATGAGATTCGCACAGGCAGGGCTTCCTCGAGTCAGAATATGCAACGGAAACATTAAAGAAGGTTGCAGACAACATGCTGAGAAGACGGAGAAAACGACGAAGATCGCGGGAGATCGAGCTTCATTTGAGAATCGAGCATGTCGTTTGCCTGCATGTTTCATGTGTACCTTGGTAACTGGGTTGGGTTGGATATACCTTGTGAATAGTAGCTATCTGGAGGGTTGAGACTATTTGAATGATAATTGTGATATGATGTGACATTGATTATATGTTATATTAACTTTTTCAATGATTATAATAAAATTTTATGTTAATAATTTTATTTGAATATAGTTAAAAAAATATTATATCAAAGAAATTATAAGGTTAATACAAGTAATCCCAACCCAGGTTGGAAGGGTTGGAACGAAGAGTATGTCGGTATATACTGGTATACACCAGCAACCAAACAATCCCAAGCGCGATCGATTTGCTGATGCATTTATGAGGCAACAAGGTCATCATCGAACGATCAAAAGAAAGTTCCATGTCGAGACTGTAGAGAGGGAGCGACATCTACTGACTTCAATGTATGGGATGTGCAAGTTTTAACTATAGGGTGCCCTTCAAAGCCCTAAAAACACATGCGAAAACGAAACCGTTGACCGCAGCGGTTCCTTCTGCACAGGAAATGACTTGTGAATCCAAACTACCACATATTCCTAGTTCTTCGGGGTCTGACTGTTACAGTATAGCAATGGGGCAGACAATAATTCTGTATGGATGACTAACTGGTGGTCGTCCCATAGAGAATGCAGAAAACATGTTAAAACATGCAGAACATATGCATATTCACACACGCATGCATCCATAGTTGATGACTTGATTAAATGAAACTGAGATTGTTGTGGAAGTAAAGGATGCCAGTCGACGAGAGACTTGGATGTCAAATTCTTGATCCCATTTCGACGGTAGGAAGATCGAATCACATGTCTCGTGATCCCATTTCGATCTCCTTGTCTACGGGGATGGGAGGCTACTTCTAGTGGGATACTATCTGTTGTAAATAGGATTACCAGTGCATATGTTAAACAAGAAAACATCGGATCCAAATGAATTAACAGAGAAACAATATCGAATAAGATTACATTAAACGTATGATTCCCAATCATTATCCGATTATACAATGTAAACATGAACCGATTAACAGAACAGAAACATAAACACTGGCATGATCCAGAAAGGGTAAAGCAATAAACATATTGCGGCAACCAAAATAAAATAAAGATCAGTTTAGAAGTCACCGAAGCGTCCATGAAATGGACTGTCCTTAGAGAAGATATCGCCCCCACAATACCGGTGCGTAGGGTACTGACGATCCGCTCCCAGGATACGACGGTTCACGATCGTCGTCGGCGCACACCAATGGGATCGTCCTCGATTGTAACTCAGAGAACTGCAGCCGAGAGAGGAAGAAGAAAACGTTCGACCGTGAGAGGAAGAACGAGAGAGAGAGAGAGACGGCGTGAGAGAGGTTTTTCTTGCGAGTGAAGAAAAACCGCGTCGGGTGAGGGATATATATAGAGGGGCTCGCGTGCCCTAGCGCGCGGTTACCTTTTGTTTCCGAAAACGCGTCCCGAAAACGCAGCCTTTTGGATCCCAAAATCACGCCCATAATGGCGAGTTGAATTCCCATTTAAGTCGACTTACCAAATTAATCGTGTGATTAATTTAATCGACTTACCAAATGAAAACCGTAGCAAAAGTATCGATATCCAAGATCCGAATTGACTCTCCTGAGCCCGAGCCCGAGCCGGAGACAGAGCGTAGCGCGCGCGCGCGTGTGTGGTCCTACATTCCTCCTCTCTACTATTGCTACAAGAGCTTGGGGTGTAAACTCATATATAAGTCCACCAAAAGTTTAGTTCTCCACGATGTGGTACTAAACTTCCACCCAAACTTTCCATATTTCAAATTTGGGAATTCCCAACTTTCCCTCCAAACCATTTGGTTTTCCCAATTGAAACCAAATTATTTCCAATTGTAATTACATAGACTTTCCAATTAAAGTCTAAATACAATTTTGAATACAACAATCCCCCACGAATTCACCAATTTGAAAAAGAGATTCAAAAGGATTTAAAAGACTTCTTTCGGCTGCACACACTTTGCTTTCAGTAAAGGTACCTTCCGGTTTGAACCTCTACCTGAGTTTACTACTTTCACTTTAACAGGAATGAAGTGAACTATGTCTTGAACTTTAGACCTTGGTGTTAAAGTATACGGTAGAAACAACAAAGCGTTGTTTTTGTTGCAATCTTCAGGGTTGGTGCTCTTAAAGGCCATGCACCCTTATCTTGTTTCATGAGTGTGTTCAGGAAAGACCTTCTTCCTTTAACTGCGGCCCACAGTAACACTCACATAGGTGGCGTTCTCCAAGGATGCACTGCTAACATCCTACCCAAAGGCTTCAACCCATTCAGAGCCTACGCTCTTCCTAAACTTGCAGCTTAAATGGCACTCAGGCTTCCAGGGATAAGACACTCATGCTTACGCATTAAACTTATAGTGCCAACCAGTTCTCCAAACAGCTTATTATTACCACATTTAACCTACTTTGTGGGATCTCCACTCAGATAGGTTGGGTTGCTACTATAGAGGAACTCCCAATGGGTCTCAGTACCATCCCAAGCCTAGACTTTAGGACTAAAGATCTATCAAGTCCCTTAGTCAACGGATCTGTCGTGTTGTCTTTGGATCCAACAAAATCCACAGCCAACACTACTCGAGACACCAAATCCCTTAACGTCTTAAGTCTGATTTGTATGTCTCCTTGTTTTATGATTGAACTTTGAACTCTTGATCTTGTCAATTGTGTTCATATTATCACAATGTACCGAGATCGCAGGAATAGGCTGACCTACCATGGGAATTTCAGACAGAAGTTCCCTTAGCCATTTAGCCTTAATTCCAGTGGTGTACAAAGCACACAGCTCGATCTCAAAAGTGGATCGAGCTAGAATGGTCTGTTTCACAGACCTCCAGGAGACTGCACCGCCTCGAAGGGTAAATACATACCCTGTAACACCATTACTCCCAGACTCCTCTATTTTCCCAATCCAGCTTGCATCACTATATCCTTCTAGTACAGAAGGATGTCTACCATAATGCAAACTAAGGGAAATAGTTCCCTTCAAGTACTTCAGTACTTGATCCAGAGCCTCCCAGTGAGTACGGTTAGGACAGCTAGTGTATCTACTCAGCTTTGCAATCGAGAATGAAATATCAGGTCTCGTACAATTTGCAAGAAACATTAAACTTCCTATCACTTGTGAATACCTTAACTGGGCTACAGGTACTCCACTTTTGTTCTTAAAAAGCGTTTTGGATGAATCAAAAGAAGTGCTTACAGCTTTGCAATCTTGATATCCAAATTTCTCAAGTACCTTCACAACATAGTGAGATTTAGAAATTACAATCCCATCAACTGACCTTGTCAGTTTGAGACCCAAGATCACATCAGCAACACCCGTGTCTTTCATCTCAAACTTGCTACTTAAGAATGCCTTAGTCTCATTAATAATCCTCATATGTGATCCAAACAACAATATGTCATCAACATATAGGTACAAGACAATACACTCATCACCTTTCACTTTAGAATAGACACACTTGTCGGATTCATAAACCTTAAAGCCACATGACAAAATAATTTTGTCAAATTTTTCATGCCACTGCTTTGGTGCTTGTTTCAATCCGTAAAGGGATTTGACAAACTTCCAGACCTTTCCCTCATTCCCAAGAGTCACAAGCCCATCAGGTTGATCCATATAGATCTCTTCCTCAAGATCGCCATGCAAGAAGGCGGTCTTCACATCCATCTGGTGGATAGAGAGATCATATACAGATGCCAATGCCATGAGCATCTGGATTGTGGTCATCCTAGTCACAGGGGAATAGGTATCAAAATAATCGATACCTTGCTTTTGCCTGAAGCCCTTGGCAACTAATCTGGTTTTATATTTTTCAATTGATCCGTCAAGTCTAAGCTTTCTCTTAAACACCCATTTGCACCCAATAATAGAGCACCCTTTGGGTAAATCAACCAACTCCCAAGTTTCATTAGCCATATGGAATCCATCTCAGATTTGATGGCTTCCTTCCATTGTTTTGCTTCAGATGAAGCCATGGCTTCCTTGTAACTTGGTGGATCACCCTCGATCTGGTAGACAACGAAGTCGCTACCTAGATCCTTGGCTATCCGAGGTCTTTTACTCCTCCTTGGCTCAATCTCTTCAGAACGATCATTGGGTTCAGGTTGAGTTTCAACCCCCACATTCGATATCCTTTCCACTTAATCTGGAATAGATCTTGATGTGGAGACGCCCCCAATGGTCAGATTCTGAGGAATCACAGTCTTCAACGGAAAGACATCCTCAAAGAAGGTATCATCACGGAGTTCAACAATAGTGTTGACATCTATGCCCGGTATCTCGAACCGAATTACCAAGAACCTATATGCATAGCTATTTTCTAGGTAACCTAAGAAGACCGCATCAACAGTTTTAGGACCAAGTTTCTTTCTCTTATGTTCTGAGACTAAAACCTTAGCGAGACAGCCCTACACTTTGAGATGTCTTAAACTCGGTTTCCTATTTCTCTAAAGTTCAAAGGGACACTTTTCCATATGTCTTGGAGGCACCCTATTCAGAATATGGCAAGCCGTATTCAAGGCTTCTCCCCACATATAGGTTGGAAGTTCAGAACTTTGTAAGAGAACATTGATCATGTCAGTTAAGGTTCTATTTTTCCGTTCTGCTATCCCATTTGATTGCGGTGAATATGGGGTCGTAACTTCATGAACTATGCCAAAAGATTTGCATTGTTCATCAAATAAGTTAGAGGTATATTTACCTCCTCTATCTGACCTAAGGTGTTTAAGCACTTTTCATGTTTGTGTCTCAGCCTCATTCTTAAAGATAAGAAATTTCTCTAAGGCTTCATCCTTGGTTTTCATTAGATATACATAGCAGTATCTATTGCCATCATCTATAAAGGTGATAAAGTATTTCCTATTGTCTCTGGTCAACACACAATTAAACTCACAGATATCTGTGTGTACTAGATCCAAGATCTCACTATCTCTACAGACAGACTGAAAAGACTTCCTAGGTGTCTTAGCTTGCACACATATTACACATTTATGAGTTTTATCTATAGTGTATTTAGGGATAAATTCTAAATTCATCATTCTTTTAATTGAATTTAGATTTACATGTCCCAATCTACCATGCCACGGATCACAAGTTTCTAGATTATTCACAACATGAGACACAGAACTAGAACATTCAGCATTCAAAATATTCATTTCATTTATGTTTACTGAATCACATCTAATTCTAAATAACAAATCAAAATCAGCCAAATAGTCTTTTCCATAGAAAGTGTCATGTCTCATAATAACAACTTTATTACATTTAAAGTTTAATTCAAAACCATTTCTAACTAAGATAGAGCCAGATAACACATTCTTCTTGATGTCAGGAACATGCAGCACCCTGTGCAACGTCCAGACACGTCCAGAGGAGAACCTCAAGTTGACTTCTCCCGACCCTAGCACCCTGCCTGCAGAATCGTTTCCCATCTTCACAGTCCCACCGCTGCAGGTCTGATAAGAAGAAAACAATTTCTGTCAGAACATATATTTACATTGGCTCCCGTATCCACGAACCACTCATTTGGATCATGGATATGGTATAGTTCAGGTTTTATAGAGACATACCCCTCGCTAGCCCTGAGTCCCATAGTGATCATTTTCACTTGTGGACTCCCGTCTGTAACCTTAGATTGAGCCTTCAAGGACGGACAGTCCTTCTTCCAATGGCCAACCTTATTACAGTGCCAGCAGGGTTTATTCTTTGTCTTTTTCTGGATCGTGCCCTTTGGTTTCATTTTATCGTTATTAGGACCCTTTCCCTTCTTATCCTTACCCTTCGAGGTCATAAGATTGACCTTAGCCTGAATATCAACAGGAAGCACAGGTTTTTGTTTCATGTGTTCCTCCTCTATGGCAATTGCCACCATCAAGTCATCCATAGAAATTTTCCCCTTCCTGTGTTTCAGGGTCATACCGAAGTCTTCCCACGACTTGGGGAATTTTTCTATCATGCACATGACCTGAAACTTCTCTGGAAGTTTCATTTCGGCATCTTCTAAACCATGGAGCAGGAGTAAAAACTCGTCTGCCTGTTCAGAAACAGACTTCCCTTCGGCCATGGAAAACTTCAAAAATTTGGCTACGGAGTATTTCTCAATACCGAGGTCTTCGGTGTTATACTTCCGATCCAAGTCTTCCCATAACCCCTTCGCAGTCTGCGTGGATGAATAATAAACGTCAAACAACGTGTTGGACAGAGCCAACAAGATGCATCCATGACATATATGGTTGTGTTCCTTCCACGCAGATTGTGCCTTATGGCTATCGGGTGAGGGGTTTTCCGCCTCTACCGTAGGACAGTCAGTTTCAAGCATCGAGATTAACCCTATGGTGGTTAACCAGATCTTCATACGTTGTTGCCAACGCTTAAAATTCTGTCCACCGAATTTTTCAGGCATACCCGTCATATCTACCCTCGATTTAAACATTGTTTCCGACATTATAGAATCGGTTCGGGATATCTTCTCTAAGATTGTTGTAAATAGGATTACCAGTGCATATGTTAAACAGGAAAACATCGGATCCAAATGAATTAACAAAGAAACAATACCGAATGAGCGGAGCGCGCGCGCGCGTGTGTGGTCCTCCATGTGCCTGTTCAGAAACAGACTTCCCTTCAACCATGAAAAACTTCAAAAATTTGGATACGAAGTATTTCTCAATACCGAGGTCTTCGGTGTTATACTTCTGATCCAAGTCTTCCCATAGCCCCTTCGCAGTCTGCATGGATGAACAATAAACGTCAAACAACGTGTTGGACAGAGCCAACAAGATGCATCCATGACATATACGGTCACGTTCCTTCCACGCAGATTGCGCCTTATGGCTATCGGGTGAGGGGTTTTCCGCCTCTACCGTAGGACAGTCAGTTTCAAGCATCGAGATTAACCCTATGATGGTTAACCAGATCTTCATGCGTTGTTGCTAACGCTTAAAATTCTGTCCACCGAATTTTTCAGGCATACCCGTCATATCTACCCTCGATTTAAACATTGTTTCCGACATTCTAGAATCGGTTCGGGATATCTTCTCTAAGATTGTTGTAAATAGGATTACCAGTGCATATGTTAAATAGGAAAACATCGGATCCAAATGAATTAACAGAGAAACAATACCGAATAAGATTACATTAAACGTATGTTTCCCAATCATTATCCGATTATACAATGCAAACATGAACCGATTAACAGAACAGAAACATAAACACGGGCATGATCCAGAAAGGGTAAAGTAATAAACATATTGCGGCAATCAAAATAAAATAAAGATTAGTTTAGAAGTCACCGAAGCGTCCATGAAATGGACTGTCCTTAGAGAAGATATCGCCCCCACAATACCGGTGCGTAGGGTACTGGCGATCCGCTCCCAGGATACGATGGTTCACGATCGTCGTCGGCGCACACCAACGGGATCGTCCTCGATTGTACCTCAGAGAACTGCAGCCGAGAGAGGAAGTAGAAAACGTTCGACCGTGAGAGGAAGAACGAGAGAGAGAGATGGCGTGAGAAAGGTTTTTCTTGCGAGTGAAGAAAAACCGCGTCGGGTGAGGGATATATATATAGAGAGAGGGGCTCGCGTGCGCTAGCGCGCGGTTACCTTTTGTTTCCGAAAACGCGTCCCGAAAACGCAGCCTTTCGGATCCCAAAATCGCGCCCATAATGGCGAGTTGAATTCCCATTTAAGTCGACTTACCAAATTAATCGTGTGATTAATTTAATCGACTTACCAAATGAAAACCGTAGCAAAAGTATCGAGATCCGAGATGTCTCTCCCGAGCCCGAGCCGGAGACGGAGGGGAGCGCGCGTACGCACATGTGTGGTCCTACATTCCTCCTCTCTACTATTGTTACAAGAGCTTGGGGTGTAGACTCATATATAAGTCCACCAAAAGTTTAGTTCTCCACGATGTGGTACTAAACTTCCACCCACCCAAACTTCCACCCAAACTCTCCAAACCATTTGGTTTCCCAATTGAAACCAAATTATTTCCAATTGTAATTACATAGACTTTCCAATTAAAGTCTAAATACAATTTTGAATACAACACTATCTTGTATTGTTCCTCCTATAAGGCTACCTAAGATTTGGTGGATGGATCGATTAAGGTCGATCCTCTTCCTCTTGCCAGACAGGGCCATGCCAAACAGCTTTTGCAGGAGCACAGCTGCACCAAAACATGAGAACAAATTACAGGTGCTGATCTTGCATCTAATACGGCAAAATATCCAAAGGGATAGTTGGGGAGGAATGCCCGGCTACTTACTCCATCCTAGTAGATCCGATTTGCGCATCAACTTCGTGCTTGCCCGCATCCCTTTGTTCCCAAAAGGGTTCTAGGAAGGAACAAAACACTACCTTGCTAAGTAGGCTCGGCTCAGTTGTTTAAAATTTGCAGGATTAAATAACACAGTCCGCCCAGGGCAGGTCTCCTTGATTATCTTTTCGCAAAAGGGGAGATGGGCGAAACCGACCTCAGTTTTTTGTTAGTTCACATGATGGGTCTGGAAAGCCACATTTCCTAAGAGAGAGCAGCTACAATCACCTGACATGAACACTCGTGTTTGACTTCATGACCAAGGCTGCTTAAGTACATGTCTGATTAAGTTTTCTCTGAGGAAACCATGCATGGAAAGATGGCTTATTATTATGCATCTGACACCGTTTTTTTATTTACCTTCCACACACATAGGTCGACAATTCAGCCTCTTTTGAAGATACGGGATTGTTTCCTACAAGTAAACAGCAACACAAGGAGTGCTAGAGCCTTGTCATGGGATGTCAGAAAGAGGTTTGGTTGTGGAGACGGATTAAGACTTTGCCGAGCACCCACCAACCACCAATGATTGCCCAGTGAAGAAAGAACCTACAAGTGACATCAATCAGGCGGCTGGAATTGAGTCGTCCCATCTACCGCATGTGTGTCCGCGTGAGACAAAACGTCGAGCTTTTCCTTTCACTTTCTTGTGCAGGTAGGAATGAGCAACCAATGAAAGAAGGATGAACAGCACGATATTGTATAATGCAAACAAGATGCATAACCGTTCTTTCTTTCACGCCTGTCTCAATTAGAAATCCCGACCTTCTCTTTTGCCTTTCTGTTTCATATAAATCTTTTGCTTCTGTAATCAAAAGCAAGGAAAGTATCTAGCAAAATTCAAAAGAATAGCCTCGCATGACTTGATACAAGGGCAATCAGTACACGGTTATATGTACTACAGAAACCTGCCCAAAAGCAAAGAATGCAGACAGCCATGACCAATTTAAGTCCAAACATCCTAATCTCGATATCAAGAGCTCGAAAGGTGTGAATACAGAGAATGAGTAGAGATTTCCAGTTATTCGGGATTGAATTTTGCAAATAAACAGATAACGGTGCCAAGTCCAGTCTCAACTGCACTTGCTGCTGTCTTAATCACTGGAAGTCAGCATCAAATGCAACCAGTATAAGAAATAGTTGCCCTGCATTGTTAGAGCAGCAACCAACCCCCACCGGTACCATCTAAGAAAGGAGTCTCCTTCAGTTCCTTTCATCTATCAAAGGGACATATATATGCACATCCGTGTATGAAAAGCTGAAAATATGTACTCAGCTGAAACGTGCCTTCGTATTTATAACCTTTCTGTTCGCCAAAATATTTAAAGAAAACAAAGGCCCAATTATCGCGTATATTCTAATTAGTTGCGGGAGTTCCCTTAACAAAATTTTATCTAAATTAATTGTTTGAAATTTTATATTATTCTGCGGAAATATAAAATAGAGCTAATGGAAGCAACATAAAATAAATACGTGTATTTACATGGTTTAAGACGATCAGAAGACTCAGACCAACCATACATACTCCACGAGCAGGGATGTAATGGGGCCAGATCTTCATATTATTCTTCTCAAAGATTGCAAGTAATATGATGGTTTATATATGGACCCACCAACCCATCTAGTCCCAATGCAATTGGATGCACTCGGATGAGGGAGAGGGGGGGTCATTTGCCTTTGGTTGGAAGGATAGGATTTCGAGGGGGTAAAATGGGATAGGGGTAGTTTTTGTTATTGCTTGTGGAAGGAAATGAAAGAGTTGATTATTATGTTGGCCATATGATTTTTTTACATAGAGAAGAGAAACCTTAGAGATGATAAGAGAGACATGATGAATAGGAAAATACAAAGTAACTTCCAATACTCTCCCACGAAATGGAGCATAGTTATCAATCATGCTCAACTTAAAATAATACCTTTGGAATAGCCCACTTGATACGGTCTTCGTGAAAACATATGTTGTATGTTCCATTGAGCCAATGTGGAATGTAGAGATAAAGTCATTACGTATCATATCTCGTGTGTAATGGCAATCTTTCTCAATGTGATTGGTCATCTCGTGGAAAGCGGGAGTGTTGGCAATGAATAGAGCATCATGGTTGTCGCAAAGCAACTGCATGGGAATAGGCACGTCAATAGCTAAGTATGTCAAAACGGATCTGACCCACATCATTCGACTGCCCCCCCTATGCCATAGCTCTATACTATGACTCCACACTAGATCTAACAACCATATCCTGCTTCTTGGTTTTCCATGAGAGCAAAGAACTCCCTTTTAAAATTATAGAATCAAAGCAGACTTCATGTTATTATGGCATCCTGCATATTTAGCATTTACACAGACTGCGAAAGCAAAAGATGTCACTCTGCTAAAAAACACCCTTGTACCCTTCGGATCATGTGAACAACATCCATGTAGGCATGTCATGGCTGATCCATAAACTAGCTAACTTTGTTCACTACAAAGGAGATATATGGCCTCATAATAGTCACCTAGAGCACATCCCAACAAGCTCCATGTATCTCCTCTTGTCCACCTCATATGTATCATGATCGTAGAGCTTCATGCAATGACAGGTATGCAGTCTGCCATCCTTGTCTCTAGAAAAAGACATATAACATACTTTTTCTTGGTCATTACAAGACCTCTTTGGTTCTTGGCAAACTCAAGCCCACGGAAGTGTCACAGTTCACCAAGGCCATTGGTGACAAACTCTTGTCCAAGGAATGACAGCCTCATTAATGCCATGTAAGTCATTTCTTGTAACGATAATGTCATCAACAAAAACCAAAATGATAATAATACATCTTTATGTCATGTATACAAAGAGCAAGTGATCTACAGTCAATCTCTTTGAGTCATACTCCTCTATCAAGTATGGGCCCATGAAATACTGAAGATATCGGAGGGTCTGTCCTGTAATCCACACAAGGCGAGACCACTGCATTTACGATGACAGCCCAAGAACATCTCCGATAAATTCAATAATTAACCCACGATATAAAAATCATGCAATGCAATATGGATGTGTATCGAAATTTATTTATAACAATGTGATGAATGTGTAGTGGACAAGCGAATAAGGGCCGAACAAAGGGAGATAAGTCGATATAGAAATATTATTATTTATAAATAAATAATAATAAATAATAATGTATATTTGTACAATATTCGCGCTCTTATTTATTCAAGTTTTAGTGGCTTTTATTTAAATATATATATTCAATTATATTAATTTTTTATTTTTAAATTTTTTATTTTATTTTTATGTTTTCTAATTTTTTTTAGTTTATTTTTTTAATATATAATAGAGGTATATTATAAGGGTACATATATGTAATATGTATAATACAATAATATATAATATAAAATATTATAAATGCATAAAAACAGAGATATACCTAAAGAACAGTCCTTTTTATTTTTTAAAGGGATTTAAAATATTTATAAGGAATTTATAATAATTAATAATAATATTAGTTATAAATAACTACATATATAATACAATATTTGGTATTATAGTTATAAATATAGATATATAGTCAAAAATTACAAAAAAAATATTTTTTGAGTTATTTAGGTTTTTCTATATTTTGATAATATTTTGCTAATTTTTAGGTATTTTTAAAATCCAAAATATATGAAATCAAGGACTTAATAAATAGGCCGAATTGTTTTGAGATTTAAAAATATTATATAGCGCCAAAATTTCTCAAAACTAATTTAATATGCAGAGAATAATATATATATATATAATAGAAACTAATTTTTAAATTTGCAAAAATATTTTATGAATTTTTTAAGGTTAGCAAGGGTTTGGTAATTTTTAAAGATTCTTTTGATATGTTTATTGTGATTTTTGATCTGGAGTAAGAAAATATGGTAATAAACACTAGGTTTTTTGAATTTTTAATTAAGGTTTTATATTTTTTGTATTTTCCATGGAAAACAAGGACTGAGCTTGTTCTTCTAAAATTTTAATAATTATAAACTGGAGATGAAATGTAAAATAAATTACATACTATGAACATGCATGCCATCGGGTATTTATCCCTATTTTTCATGATTTTTGGATCATGGAAGTATTTTTAGAAAATAGACAAACATGCACAAAAATAATTAAGTTGGTAGGGCATTTTTGCAATTAAATACAAATATGAGGGAGCATGTGCGAAAATACTAACACTTTTTATAAACTACGAAAGCAGAAGGGGATTTGTTATTTACTACACTTAAGTGTCATTCATCGGGTGACGCTCGTGCGAACACATGGCATATCTGACGCTCATGGGCTCATACTACTTTAATTATATTGGATGATCCACATTAGATCTGGGTTGTGTTCTTGATCCTACAGCTCCGGAGGGTGTTGGATGAACTACCCTAGGACAAGGCCTAGGCGTACTTCGATCAATTGTTCCCAGTGTCTCTACAGTCTTCTTTAAACTTGGACTGCAGCTATGAATTCCTGGGCTGACTCTACGTGTGACGACGGCCTCCAATGAGGCTAAGGTGGAGCATCGACGGATTTGGAGTTCTAGTTAGCTCTAGGTGGCTGAAGCTTCTTCTCAAATGTTTGTGTACTTCAAAGAGGTCCTAGAGGATATAAACCTGCAGCAAAGTATTCTATGGCTCGAGTGTTAGACATGTGAGCACTGGGCGAACCATTCTTACAATAAATGTTATTGTAATATTTATGTTTATCAATAAAAGTTATTGATGTTTCACTCCCTTTCTGAAATTATATGAATGAATGCACTATAAGGTCCCTCTGTACAATTAGGGTTATGTACCATGGCCATCTTGATGATCATATAGTTGTTGATTCATTAAATGAATCATAGAGGCTGGTGTTTGGATGAATATATAAGGAGTTAGATAGAAGACTCATCAAGCGCCGTCAAATGATTATTAAGAGAGATCTCCAGCCTGAGTAGGAGATGGCAATCCTTTCGATGCAGGTCCTCTGCATGGGAATAGTGATTCGGAGGTGTCAGATTAGTTAGGTCAATGGGTTTACTTAAAGAGATCGAGATAACCTAAGTCCTATGTTGAATGATGTCACAGCATAGGCACGCATCCTCTGACCGGAGACAGATGTAGTGCTATATGTCTGAGTATGTTCATTTGGCAGACCAATAGGTTGATGGCCTAACCAAGGTCTATATACCGGTGAGCTGGTGTGCATATAAGGGCGTATAAGCAATACGATCTCTCAAAGTGATCATACAGGTTCACTTATGAACCGAAAGACATGAGCTCACTCATGAGGTATTGGGACCGATCAAATTCCATGCATGGTCATTGTGATTTGGAAGCATGACATGAATTTGATGGTATGATATATGCTTTGGGAAAGCATATGATCGATACCGACTCCCAATGACCGAGATTGAGAAACTTAGTGATCAAACCCTGAAGAAGACAGTGTAAAATTTATCTTGATCTTCTGGTTGACCATGGGTCTTTCAGTATGCAGGAAGTATAGGTATTGGAAATACCTTAGGGTGATGTGATCGTAAACGATTGTATATCCATGACGCTTCCATTCCGAGGGAGTGATGAAACAGGTCTGGATTTTAGTGACTCCTTTCAGTAGAGAAGCAATCCGATCTTAGTCCAAGTGTTGGACATTGGTCTGAATGAGATTCAGATTCAATGAGAAGATTAGAATTGTGGTCTTGATTTAATCAAGCATCTGTGGGAGGTTCGTAAGATCTGGATTTGAGATAAGATCTCAATATCCAAGTCACTATACGTGGAATAATACAATCGCCATGTCCTTATCTCCATGTATCTGCGGAGAAAGCACATTATTCTCGAAAGGGTTCAAGAATAATTCATTTGATGAAATGTGTATCCAAACAAGAAAGACTTGATGATTAAATGAGATTTAATAATCAAGCATAATATGAATGGGATTCATATTGTGAGAATAATTATCCAAGATAATTAAATAGGATTTAATTATCAAGGATTAGAGAATGTGGATAATACTATCCATAATATTTGTGTATTATAAATATGATTTATAATATACATATATTCAAGAGAGAGAAATTTCGTAAATAGCATTTATAATTATTAAATGTGGATTGGATTCACATTTACTAATTAATTGGAAATGTAATTTACAAATTAGTTTGGGTTGTGAATTTGATTCACATATTTTTCGATGGCATGATTGAAATATTCACAAATTAATTTGGAATTAATTTGGTGGATATTATTGCAATAATAGATATAACAATATAAAATAAAAGGCGACAAAAATTACCACCTAAATAAAAGGTGGCGCCACCTATAACTCATTCATGGGTGACGCCCCCTATAATTTAGGGTGGTTTGTTGCCTCCTTTTTGTTATCACATTATCTCTTGATATATTAATTTATGTTAAATTAAATTGTATTGATAATGTTGCAAAATATATTTAATTTAAATATAAATAAATGTTGTTGGTTTTAGCCAACAACAATCATAGCCATTGATTATTACATAGACCAAGCATGGTCGTTGGATCTATGTGTCCAATGGATTGAGATCCATTGGATCCTAAACTAATATAAAAGGAGGGCTAACCTAACCTTTCTTGGTACATCAACAAGAGTTGTAGAAGCCTACTACTCTCTCTCTCTCTCTCATTCTCGTCTAGCCTCTCTCTCAATTTCAAGTGGCCGTCCACTTTGTGTATTGAGGAGGAGAGCATCTTGCCTTCGCCTTCGACGACTCGAGGATCTCCTTCTTCTTTGGAGTTGCTTACTCTAAAGGAAGATGACGGATTTCGTTTGACGAAATCATGGGATCCATTGCTTGGATCTTCATCGAGGATTGCGGGAGAAACGTGACTCATCATCGCGCTCGCAAGTGCGTTCTTCGTGGATCGGACTTAAAACAGGAGGATCTTTGTTTGGGATCTCACGATCACAACCACGCTTCAAGAGATATTCCTTATACTTTGTGGTTTTATGAAACGATCTGAGAAGTGTTCTCGTGATCATGTGGTTTCATCTTTAGTTTTAAAATTTTTAGTTTTCGTCGCATCTAGCAACAAGTGCGACTAGTTGCTCTGATTGCATACGATGCAATTGACACGCTTCCGTGATGCGCTTAAGGATTCTCAATATCCTTCAAGTGGTATCAGAGCCATAGGTCGAATAAGATTTTGGATGTGATCCATAGACCTAGGACGACTTGGGCTTGAAAGAGTCGCGAAAATTTTTGTTGCATTTCAATTTTCGCACCTCTGTCTAATTGATTTTTTCGATACTGTTAAAATATTTAAACACAAAACTTTCAATTAGATTGTGTTCCCCATTAAATAATAAAATCATAGGATCTGGGTTTGTGAAATTTGGACTTCATTTGCTCAAGATATGGCTTTTTGAATATGCATGTATTTACTGTCGCGGGAACTGCGGATTTAAACGTGATTAATGAGATAATTACAGTTTTGATCCGCCACGAAATGCATGAATTATCACTTGAGTTATTTAATAAATCAAATTGGCAATGTTAGGAAACTAATTTTGCATTTTTTGGATTTAAATTGATCAAGATAAGTTAATTTTAGTAATTGGGGGTCACTGCTGGAAATTGACATCTTTTGATCATGAACCTTGTGATAAGTCATTCAAATATGTTGATGAAAATTAATTGTTAATTTCCTGAAATAATTAGTGATGAATATTTGTGAAATATTAAAATAGATAATTATTTCATTGAATGACATTTGCCTAAACTACAATGATGAGTAAAATATCTTGATCATTAGTTGATATGAATTCATCAACAAACATTGATTTCATGAAAAGCCTTAGTTTATCCTACAATAGTTGTAGGACAAATTTTACATGAAAAACCCTTTTTCTTGAATAGGATTGGGGATTTGTTTAGCAAATCTCCTTATAATATAATCAAAATTATTTTGATGTATATTATATAGTATAATTTCGGTTGAAAAACTGATGAGCATCTCAAAGTACATGATGATCTATCCGGTATTATCCTTTCCTGAGGTGGATATGGTGCCTAGTCGGAGAGCATTGGGGTCGCGGGTTGCAACGTATGTGGTCCGTCCAACTCTCGTCGGTACTGGCCATGACAACGGGCAGGGACTGGATAATGCCGGAGAAGTCAGAATGTATTTTTCTAATTATTAAAATTCAAATAATACGTACTTTGAGATTATACCTACTATTCAAGTAATAATCAAGTTTTTTGATTGATGATTGGATTAATGATTAACTTAATATGATTAAATTAATTATATCCAATTAACACTCTATTATGAATAGATGTGTATTTCCCTTGGAAGAGTTAATTATGTGAATATAATTCACGATAATTAATTATAAAATTTGAATATGAGATGGAGGATACATAAGTGACATCCATGGTCTCCCGTCAAGGCAAAGGATTCCGTCGCCCGTTGTTGTGTATAGGAGAAGCATGTCCGAAGTGACAGATCCTGTATATGATTTAATTGGATCGGGTTCTTTGCTTCTCGATAGAGTAAGGTCGTATACGTAGTGACCCCAATATCGAGTCCTCATATTATTGGGGCGATATTGGATTGCGTATAGTGAGTTTTAAGCCTGTTGACGGTTGGTTCAATTAACAACGGGTCAACATCATCTTAGGGGTGGTGGGCTCGGGTGTTAAAGACCGAATTGGGAATGCAAGTTGGACTTGCAAGGCGGAATGAGTTCCCGCTTCTGTTTATCGGAGTCGCAGGGATGTGACAAAGATAGGAAAGGAGATCCCAGATCTTGCTTGAGATATAGCGGTAAGTGTATCTCTTACTTTGAAAGAAAAATAAGGGAATAATCTTTCAAAGTTGACATGGCAAGACGAATTTGTTTTAAAATATCTTTATCAAATATTTTAAAATGAATATATATTTATCTATATATTCTAATATAGTGCATTCTTAATTTCAGAAAATGAAGTCCATGAACCCACTTAGCAGGCTTCTTGAGGTCAACCAGTTGACCGGACCAAATTATTCGGATTGGATCCGAAATTTGGATCTTATTCTATCGCAACTCTATGTGTTGAGCAAGGACAAGATAGCAAACCCTAAGACTGTAGAAGATAAATCATATAATGAGAAAATGATGAAGACCATAATCTGGCAAGGTGTTACATCCTTGGTTCATTATCCAATGTGCTTCAGAAGCAACATGTGGGGATGAAACATTTCCAAGAGATTTATAATAAATCTGAAGGATATGTTCGGTGATATAAACCACACACAGCGTTACAATGTGATGAAAGAGCTTATTCGCTGCAAGATGCAGGAAGGGACCTCGGTCAGAGAACACGTACTCAAAATGTTTGGGTACCTCTCTGAGCTGGAAACCCTGGGAGCCTACTTGGATTCTGAAATGCAAGATGATTTCATTCTCCTGTCGCTCCTTAAGTCTTTCAACAACTTTGTCGTGTCTTACCACATTAACAAAGGAGACTTCACTAATGTTGAGTTGTTAGCTGCATTGAAGTCTGCAGAAGGTGTCATGAAGAAGGATGACCCCTCTGCTAGTACAATGGTTGCACAAGTGAGAGGAAAGCACGGGCGGAAGCAAGGTTCTCGGAAGGGCCCATCCCCGAAGAGAAAGAAGAAGAATCAAGGAGTTGGTTCGTCTTCTAGTGCTTCCACACTGATGACATCGAAAAAGTCCGATGTTTGTCACCACTGCAAGAAGTCGGGGCACTAGCGGCATAATTGCCTAGATTACCTGAAGTCTGCTGACAAAGGTAAAGCCCCGGCAGGTATGAAATCTACTTTCATCATTGAAACTAGCTTTCTCGTTGGACGAGAAGGAAGTTGGGTCATAGATTCTGGTGCTTTTGTTCATGTATGCAATTTGTTGCATTTGTTTCAGGAAACTAGGAATCTGGAGCAAGGGGAGATAGTCATCCAGATGGGATCTGATGCAAGTGTTGCAGCAGTCGCCATCAGGACGTGCAGACTATCGTTATCTAGTGGTCGAGTCCTAGTACTTAAAGAGTATCTTTATGTACCTGAAGTCAGGAGGAATTTGATATCTGTATCTAAGATTGTTAGACATGGATACTCCTTCCTGTTCCGTAATAAGTTAGTCATTAATCATTATGATAAATTTATTGCGGAAGGTGTTCTGATTTCCGGTGGACTCTATGAATTGTGCATTGATGCATGTGTCATAAATGTCACTACCACTGATAATAAAAACCCTAAGAGATCCAGGGAGAATGAAAATCATTCGAATATGATTTGGCATCAAAGGCTTGGTCATTTGTCTGTTGATAGGATCAAGAGATTGGTAAATGATGGACCTTTAGATTTTCTACAGGTTCAATCTTTACCTACCTGTGAACATTGTATTTGAGGTAAAATGATCAGGATGCCTTTCCGTAACAAGGTTACGAGATGTGAAGGTATTCTTGACCTAATACATACTGATGTATGCGGTCCCTTCAGTACCGCAAATAGAAATAGATTTTGATATTATTTGACGTTTATTGATGACCATTCGCGATACGGGTTTATCTTCCTACTACATCATAAATCTGAAACCTCTGAAAAGTTCAAAGAGTTTAAGGCTTTGGTTGATAACCAAACCGATAGGAAGATCAAACGGATTCGATCTGACCGAGGTGGTGAGTACCTCTCAGATGAATTCAAGGAATATCTTAAAGAGAATGGAATTGTCTCCAATCTCACTCCCCCTGGAACTCCCCAACTTAATGGTGTTGCTGAAAGGCGCAACAGGACCATCACGGACATGGTCCGTTCAATGATGAGCAAAGCATGTTTACCTCTTAATTTCTGGGGATATGCAGTAGAGACTGCAATTTATATCCTGAACAAGATTCCTAGCAAGTCTGTACCTAGGACTCCTCACGAGCTCTGGTATGGGACCAAACCTAGTGTTAAACACTTGAGGGTTTGGGGGTGCTTGGTCCATGCGAAGAACGTGGACGCAAGTAAGCTAGAATCACGCACTCGTGAGTGCTACTTCATTGGGTATGTTAAAGATGGTATTGGATACTAGCTTTATGACCCTGAGACCCAAAAGGTTTTTGTCTCTAGGGATGTGAAATTTCTAGAGGATGATTTCCCTAAAGGTCAAGACAGAAATGAAGTAGAGGAACTCATTGAATCTCTTGAGGATTCTGAGATTCCTGAACCAGAAACTGAAGAGATAAATGAAGATGAAACACCCATACCTCTTCGAAGGAGTTCGATGGTGGTTGCACCACCTGAAAGGTATGGATTCCATGTGTCAGGTGAGACTGACAATAATCCTTCTTCATTTGATGAAGCACTCGCGGATCATGACATGGATAGATGGATGCTAGCAATGAAGTCAAATATTGACTCCATGCATAAGAATGGTGTATGGACCCTAGAGGATCCACCTAAAGCGGTAAAACCCATTGGGTGTAAATGGATCTTCAAGAGAAAGAGGGGACATGATGGAAAGTAGAGACTTTCAAGGCACGACTCGTGGCCAAGGGCTACACACAGAGAGAAGGCATCGACTATGATGAGACATTCTCTCCTGTGGCTATGCTTAAATCCATCAGGACACTGCTAGCTATAGTTGCATCTCTTGACTATGACATCTGGCAGATGGACGTCAAGACAGCTTTCCTCATTGGATACCTCGAGGAGGATATCTATATGGAGCAGCCCCAAGGCTTCATAGTTGAGGATGGTAAAGTATGCAAGCTGAAGAAATCCATCTATGGGCTCAAACAAGCTTCTCGTAGCTGGAACATTAGATTTGATGAAACCATAAAGAGTTATGATTTTGTGCAGAATCTTGATGAACCTTGTGTGTACAAGAAGCTTAGTAGGAGCGCCATCGTGTTCATCGTGCTTTACCTAGATGATATGCTTATCATTATGAATGATACAAGAATGATGACCAGTGTGAAAATTTGGTTATCCCATACCTTCGAGATGAAAGATCTTGGAGAAGCCTCCTACATCTTAGGCCTGAAGTTGTTCAGAAATCGAGAAAAGAGAATACTGGGATTATCACAGCATGGATACATCAAGAAAATTCTTGAACGATTCCGTATGGATATCAAAGAAATGACTCCTCCCCTTAGGACATGGTATCCATATGTCCAAAGGGATGGCTCCTCAAAGTGTTAAGGAAAGGAAAGCCATGGCTGGATGCCCTTACGCATCAGTTGTAGGAAGCTTGATGTATGCCATGATGTGTACTAGGCCAGACATCTGCCATGTAGTGGGAGTGGTAAGTCGTTACCAATCCTGCTATGGAGAGGAACACTGGAATGCAGTAAAGAACATATTCAAATATCTAAGATAGATGCAAGATTACATCTTGGTCTATAGGGATGGTGATCTCCAAGTCTTGGGATATACAGATTCAGACTTCCAGTCAGATATTGATGATCGAAAGTCGACATCAAGGTTTGTATTCCTGTTGGACGGTGGTGATGTGAGCTGGAGAAGCAAGAAGCAGGACACTACAGCGGATTCAACAACAGAAGCCGAATACATTGCCGCATCGGATGATGCAAAGGAGGCGGTGTGGTTACGCAAGTTCATCTTGAAGCTTGGCGTAATTTCCTCTGATACTCCCGTCCCATTACTCTGTGATAACACAGGAGCCATTGCCCAAGCAAAGGAACCCAGGTGCCATCAAAAGAGCAAGCACGTGGAAAGGAAATATCACATCATTTGGGAGATTCAAAAGCGTGGTGATATCATTATCACCAAGGTGGCCTCTGCCGATAACATTGTTGATCCTCTTACCAAACCTCTGACACAGAAGGTTTTTGACCAGCATGTAATGAGTATGGGTTTACGGATTGTACCTGAATGGTTCTGAGGGCTAGTGGGAGATTGTTAGACATGTGAGCCCTGGGCGAACCATTCTTACAATAAATGTTATTGTAATATTAATGTTTATCAATAAAAGTTATTGATGTTTCACTCCCTTTCTGAAATTATATGAATGAATGCACTATAAGGTCCCTCTGTACAATTAGGGTTATGTACCATGGCCATCTTGATGTCATATAGCTGTTGATTCATTAAATGAATCATAGAGGCTGGTGTTTGGATGAATATCTAAGGAGTTAGATAGAGGACTCGTCAAGCGTCGTCAAATGATTATTAAGACATGATCTCCAGCCAGAGTAGGAGATGGCAATCATTTCTCACATAGGCTGATATCTGACTGGCCTCTTAATGCAGGTCCTCTGCATGGGAATAATGATTCGGATGTGTCATATTAGTTAGGTCAATGGGTTGACTTAACGAGATCGAGATAACCTAAGTCCTATGTTGAATGCTGTCACAGCATAGGCACGCATCCTCTGACCGGAGACAGATGCATTGCTATATGTCTGAGTATGTTCATTTGGCAGATGACGAGTCCGTAAAAACCGCGTTAAGGATGTGTTTTTATGTTCGTGCGTAAAATGATTAAATATGTCGTTCGTTGTAGGCGGCGATCGGAAACAGTCAAGAAATAACCACAATTTTTAATCAAATTTAATCAAGTGGTTTTTATTTTTATTTTACTTGGGAAAGTCCCAAGGTCGATCACAAGGAGGCAAAGGAACAACCTAGAGTTTTGTCTATCAAATTTTTAGTTCGGTTTTCAAGGCGGTCTTTTTTTGGAATTTTTTCAATGCAATCTAGGGTGCAATATGCAAATCTGGCCTACTTTATGGACTAAAATGTGAATTACATTCAAATAATGTCCGAAAAATACGAAACTTGGCCACAATGTAAATGACGATGAAATGAGTGCATTGTAATTTTTTTGGAATTTTTAGATGCAATATGATTTTTTTATGAATTTTTAAATGCAAACCAATTAATTTTCAATATTTAATTTTAATAAATATTAAACCTAATTATTTTCGAGAACCAAAATTATCTAAGATCTATCACTAGGTAATAGATCTTAGAAAAATCCTAGACCTCAAAAATGTGGGATTTAATACCTATAAAAATAAAATAGTGAAATATGCAAAATGATTTTTACAGAGCAACATATGCATGCAAATGTAAAGATTTTTGGGCACAATGTTAATCAAAATAATCTCTACAATATATGATTTTTGGGGAATTTTTAGAGTAACGATTAATCAACTATGAATTTTAGAGAGCAAATGAGACAAAATATGCAAGTTTCCACAGAACAAATAATTATTAATTAACCGTTGATCACATGAATATCCACAATATGTTCAAATGTAGAGAATTAAGTGAAGAACAAAGTGCTATTTTTAAATAAATAAAATGATGTCTAAAAGATGTTCAAAACAAAGGGAGAACACAGGGGTGTATATGCAATTTAAATATAAAATAATTCAGAACAGAGACCTAAGAATAATTACCTATAAAAGGGGGGGCGAATATGCAGTTTTACCAGGGGGTCACATGTGGTGACTGTGACCTTCTGAATCTGGACTATGGTGCAAATGGGCGGGGCTCTGAGGGTTCCCTTGTAATTTGCCCAAGGGGCACGTGCGTAGCACGTGGCCCCGGGCTGGGCTCCTGCTGACGTTGCTCCCTCACTCGCACGTGCGTAGCACGTGGATGAGGGCCTCGGGCTTCACGCCCGGTGGCGCTGCGCGGCGGAGTTGGAAAGGTCGGCCGGCGAAGGTGTGGTGGAGGCGAGGCCGGCAAGGTGGCGTGGCAGAGCTGGTGTGTCGGCCAAGGCGTAGGGCGTCCTGTGATGAAGACGACGGTGGCGGACTCCTGCCGTGCTTGTGTGGCTGCTGCGGGGTAGCTGCCGCCGGAGACGGAGGCGCGCCTCATGCGCTGGAGAAGAAGGCGGTGGCGTGGGGCGGAGTGGACCCGGCGGTGCTGTTGACGTGGTGGAGAAGACCCGGTGTTGATGGCGTAGCAGATGAAGTCGAAGAAGACAGCGAGGTCGTCGAAGCTGGTCGGTGGAGGAGTTTGCAGGAGACGAAGGCCGTTGAAGGCGGTGTCGTAGCAGCTGGAGCTTGATGGCGTTGTCGAAGTCGATGGCGGCGGAGATACGAAGTCGAAGACGATGGTCGGTGGCTCGACGCGGGTGGCAGAGCAGGAGCAGAGGCGCGGCGAAGTGATGCGGCTGCGGCGAAGCCCGGAGGACTTCGGATCTCGCCGGGGTTTGAAGATGCCTGGGCTGTCACCACCAGTCACCGTCGTCCCAATCGGCGGATGAAGAGAAAAGGGGGGCGGCAGGGGTTTTAAATACGGCTGCGAGGGAGGAGGTTGGCGGCTGGCGAGAATGGCGGGGACGGTGGCCGTTGCGAGAGAGCGGGGTCAACGGAGGTTGCAAAGTTGGCGGCGGTGAGCGCGAGGATAACGGAGGGCCGGTGCGGGCGCGTGCGGTTGCGGGAGTTGAGGAGGAGCGGCGGAGGTTTCGGAGGGCCGGTGCGGGAGGTTGAAGATGGGTTCCAGGCCGTTCGATCGGCCGAGATCGAACGGCCAGGTATGGGCCACGTGGCGGGGGCCTGGGGAGAAGGCGCGGCACGTGCGGAGCACGTGCCTGGGGGCACGTGCAACGCACGTGTGCGGGTTTATTTTTTTAAAAAAAATTTTTTTTATGAAAACTATTATTTAAAAAGCCCGAAAACGAGTGACACGTGGCGGCCTCTGAGGCTGCCACATGTCAACACCAGAAAAAACCAAAAAATAAAGGTTTGTAAAATCGAAAAGAAATAGCAAATGACCTCGGATCAAAAAAGTTCCTTCACAAAAAATGCTCGTCTCGATGAGATCTACAACTTTCATGAAGACATCAAAGCCAAATTCGGTCAAATGTAAAAAGTGAATTTTTGGGATATCCCATGTACATAGAATACCTTGATTTTTGGGTTTTCTAATTTTTTTGTTATTTTTAAAACAAGATAAAAATCCGAGAAAATCTGGAAAACTCAAATAAAAGACACCTAATTCTAATTTTTTTGGATTTTTATAAATTAAGAAAGTATATACATAAAATACAAGGTCAGAAAACTGCGAAAATATACAATGTGCAAAAGAGGCCCAAAACCCAACTTTCACATACGAGTTCCGATTCACTTGAACTTGGTCTTGTTTTGAAGGTAATTGAATGTGCATTAGTTCAAAAGTGAGTAGGATCAAATCGGACACTGGATGGGGAAGATATGTGGCTTTTAGTCCGAAAATCCTGAAACTAGGGTTTGGGTTTTTGGTCCACTTATTTGAGTTAGTGATTTTTTTTGTATTTTTCATTTATTCTTGTTAGTGATATGTACACAGTGGAGGTGGGTTTGTGGCATTCGGAGTTAGCATGGAGGAGTTAAAAATAGGGGAAGTTAGGCTATTTACAAGTCATTTTTTTGGCTTGGATTTTTGGCTTCTTATTTGATGCAGAATTTAATGCTAAAATGCAATTCTTATGAAATCATGCACAAATGCTAATTATGCAAAATAGATGCAGATATGCTGTTGATTTTTAGGGAATTGAGCTTAATAAATGAGATTTAGAGTGATGAATCCGAGATTCATCAGCAGACCAATACGTTGATGGCATAACCAAGGTCTATACACCGGCGAGTTGGTGTGCAGATAAGGGCATATGTGCAATACGATCTCTCAAAGGGATCATACAAGTTCACTTATGAACCGGAAGACATGAGCTCACTCATGAGGTATTGGGACTGATCAAATTCCATGCATTGTCGTCGTGCTTTGGAAGCATGACATGAATTTGAAGGTATGATATATGCTTTGGGAAAGCATATGATCGATACCGAGTCCCAATGACCAAGATTGAGAAACTTAGTGATCAAACACTGAAGAAGACATTGTAAAATTGATCTTGATCTTCGGGTTGACCATGGGTCTTCCAGTATGCAGGATGTACAGGTATTGGAATACCTGAGGGTGATGTGATCATAACGATTGTATATCCATGACGCTTCTGTTTCGAGGGAGTGACGAAACAGGTCCGGATTTTAGTGACTCCTTTCAGTAGAGAAGCAATCCGATCTTAGTCCAAGTGTTGGACATTGGTCTGAATGAGATTCAGATTCAATGAGAAGATTAGATTTGCGGTCTTGATTTAATCAAGCATCTATGGGAGGTTCGTAAGTTCTGGATTTGAGATAAGATCTCAATATCCAAGTCACCATACGTGGAATAATACAATCGCCCTGTCCTTATCTTCAAGTATCTGCGGAGAAAGCACATTATTCGTGAAAGCTTCTCGCTCCCCTGCTCCCTTGTCACAACCGAGCTTCTCGCTCCCCTGTCCGCTTGAACATGAGAGGATTCAAGAATAATTCATTTGATGAAATGTGTATCCAAGCAAGAAAGACTTGAAGAAGAAATGTGCTTCTCTTCGTCCTTTCCCGTAGGCTCTAAGCTAGAGCACTGAGACTAGTGAGAAGGGGATCAAACAAGGGTCGGCCCAGCAGAGTGCTTTCGCTTCTTTCCAATCTCTACGCATTTCACCGCTCCACCGGTCTGTCCCTACCGTACTCCAGCTTGGTAGTTTCCATGGGTTGATTTGACGGCGGACTTGAAAAGCCACGCTTGACACCCGCTTGCATCCTCCGTCTGACCGCGCACGGAGTTAGCCTTCCTCACGTCATTGCTTCTTCTCCGAGAAAAGAAGTTGACGACCCTTCTACCGTCCGTCAGGCTTTCGGCAAATTCCCCACAGCTGCCTCGCGTAGGAGTCTGGGCCCTGTCTCAGTCCCAGTGTGGCTGATCATCCTCTCGGACCAGCGGTAAGACATTGCCTCACCAACTAGCTAATCAGACGCGCAGACCTCCTGCGTATCCCTCCCCATTGGCTCCCATATTTCTGGGCCAAAAACATCTCTAATCGAACTGGACGCTGACTATAAGGTATAAACGTGAAAAGGCTCTGAAAGCGCTGGAAGAGGGAAGGAAGAAGGTTTTTTTTCGGGCCCTATATTCTGCGGATGGGAAAAATGGACTGGCGCCAACTACTTCTCTATAGCGGAATACGTCACATCGGTTCACTTGAGAAGGGACATCCCTCTGCCTCAGTCCTTCTGCATCTCATAAAGAAGGTGAAAGATCTTGAGTGGAAAGTCAAGTGCATATATTCGCGATTGATCAGTCCGCCCTGCTTTAACTATACATCTTGAGGTACGTGCACGTCTGCCACTTTGAACAAGGGTGGGCGCGGGTCTTGTGCAAAGCCCTCGTGGACGAAGAGTCAGAAGTACGCTTGTCTCCGGGTGCGGCTGGTCCGCGATGACTTGACAGTATAGATATCGTGTAGCGAGGCCCTAGCCTCATTCTCGGGGGTTCTTCCCCCCGTGCATCTACAAGATATCAAGATATATAGTAGCGGGGGGAAATCTTTCCCTCTGGTTGAGCGACGGAGCGGAAGAGCTCTGGCTATCGCGAATATTCTCATGCTTTCGTCAGCCCAGAAGATGCTAATCAGTCCCACAGGCGAAGACTCGACTACACTGCATCATCACCTACGGTGCCGGGTTGAGGGTGCGCACTTTTGAATCCGCCAAGGACTCGCTCTTCTGAACTACTCGCATATAGCTTTCTTCTTGGGAAAAGGACAAAGACTCGCATCAGCATCTCAATAGGGGGAATGACGGAAGGTCCCTACTCTGGAGCTGAAAGTCAAGCCTTCTGTAATGGGTTACTCCAGATTTAATAATCATGCATAATATGAATGGGATTCATATTGTGAGAATAATTATCCAAGATAATTAAATAGGATTTAATTATCAAGGATTAGAGAATGTGGATAATACTATCCATAATATTTGTGTATTATAAATATGATTTATAATCTGCGTATATTCAAGAGAGAGAAATTTCGTAAATAGCATTTGTTAATTATTAAATGTGGATTGGATTCACATTTACTAATTAATTGGAAATGTAATTTACAAATTAGTTTGGGTTGTGAATTTGATTCACATATTTTTCGATGGCATAATTAAAATATTCACAAATTAATTTGGAATTAATTTGGTGTATATTATTACAATAATAGAGATAACAAGATAAAATAAAAAGAGACAAAAATTACCACCTAAATAAAAGGTGGCGTCACCTATGACTCATTCAAGGGTGACCCCCCCAAAATTTAGGGTGGTTTGTTGCCTCCTTTTTTGTTATCACATTATCTCTTGATATATTAATTTATGTTAAATTAAATTGTGTTGATAATGTTGCAACATATTTTTAATTTAAATATAAATAAATGTTGTTGGTTTTAGTCAACAACAATCATAGCCATTGATTATTACATAGACCAAGCATGACCGTTGGATTTATGTGTCCCATGGATTGAGATCCATTGGATCCTAAACTAATATAAAAGGAGGGCTAGCCTAGCCTTTCTTGGTACATCATCAAGAGTTGTAGAAGCCTACTACTCTCTCTCTCTCTCTCATTCTCGTCTAGCCTCTCTCTCTCAATTTCAAGTGGTCGTCCACTTTGTGTATTGAGGAGGAGAGCATCTTGCCTTCGCCTTCGACGACTCGAGGATCTCCTTCTTCTTTAGAGTTTCTTACTCTAAAGGAAGACGACGGATTTTGTTTGACGAAATCAGGGGATCCATTGCTTGGATCTTCATCGAGGATTGCGAGAGAAACGTGACTCATCATCGTGCCCGCAAGTGCATTCTTCGTGGATCGGACTTAAAATAGGAGGATCTCTTGTTTGGGATCTCACGATCAAAACCACATTTCAAGAGGTATTCCTTATACTTTGTGGTTTGATGAAACGATCCGAGAAGTGTTCTCATGATCATGTGGTTTCATCTATAGTTTTAAAAATTTTAATTTCTGCCAACTTCTAGCAACAAGTGCGACTAGTTGCTCTGATTGGATACGATACAATCGACATGCTTCTGTGATGCGCTTAAGGATTCTCAATATCCTTCATCGAGGCTTGATGAACGCGAAATCCACCTCTTTAATAATCGTGAATTGTAGTATAGGAAGTGAATTTCGGTCGTCAAAAATACCACAATCTTTGAATGTTGTGGACTATTTTTACTTGGCAAGTTTACCAAGGTCGAACTCAGGGAACGGAGATTTTTAGTTGCGTGGTTTTAAATCAAATTAAATAATTAATTAATGCTTGATTAATTTGTGTGTTTGCAAAAATATACAATGCGAAGATGCGAATGTTATGCACAGAAAATGAATGGGAACACCAATTCAGCTCAGGATCTTGTGATTTTGCACGATTTAAATCCTCAATTAACAACTTCAATTAATCGTCAAATATTATCACAGATCGAATAATAATGTAACCAAGAAAAATCAATCGACTCCAAGTTCGCTGATAAAATGACTTTTCTAAGTTAATAGTTGATCACCCAAATAGAGAGTCAAAAATATTGGTCCTCAATTCAATCCCTGTAATGATTAGGAATAATCAACAATAAAACAAGGGGTTAATCAAATTAAAATCCTTAACGGAGCTCCTGCAACAGGTTTATCGTTAATTTCTCAAGCACAAGTATGTCAAAAGAAACCTGCAAGAGTCTATGATGATCCTCAAATAATAATTGATAACAAACACCTCTAGATCTGATCACAAACTATGCTAAGTGATAGAGCACAAAAATAGCTTCAAAATGACATATTGTATGCTAAAATCGGAGTCCGTATGACAAAGATATGCTAAAATGAAATTTTAGGGACTGAAATGTAAATAAAATAAAGTTTTCCTTGCAAAGAGGTCCCTAGGAGGACTTATCTGTAATTAGCAAAAAGTTGAGGAGCCTTTCCGAAATTTTCCCTGGCAAGGGTGTTTTTGCAATTTCTATAAACGCCAGGGGCTCCGATGCAAATTTTCCCAGATGCACGTGCCTAGCACGTGCTTGTGCAGGCTTGGGGGCGAAGCGGGAGGCTCGGGCGCACGAGCCTGAGGTTCGGTAAACGAACCTGAGGTTCGGACCCGAGGCGTAGGGTTGGTGGGTGGTTGAGCTTCGGGGCCCCCGAGCCTTGAGGCTGGGGCCGAGGCGGAGGCGGCGACGAGGCTGCCCGACGGAGGCTGCGCGTTGGAGGATGGCGGCCTGAGGAGGTGCGCCAGCGCGCGGAGGCGCGAGCGCGGGCGGCGCCGCTCAACGGCGAGGCGGCAGCGGGAGTGCTGGGCGGAGGTCTGGCTGCGCGCGGTGATGCGCACACGCGGAGGAGGGCGCACTGGAGCGGAGCTGGGTTCGGCCGAGGAGGCGAGGGCTGAAGGCGGAGTCGGTGGCCGAGACCGGCCACGGCGGTGGCCGAGGAGCTCGGTCGTGGTCGGCGGCGGAGGTCGGAGCTGGGGTGATGGCCGGAGTTGGTCGAATCGACGTTGGGCCGATGAACCTGCAACAGGAATAAAAAAAATCAAAGAGAACAAAGAGGGGGGGTGTGTCGCCCGGAAGATAGGAGGAGCAGTGGCTTCCTCCCAATGTTGTGGCCCTCTTTCTCCGGCGAAGGGAGAGAGAAGCTCGGCTGCTCGTGACGTTGAGCAGCAGCAAGGTGCTCGATGAACTCCTTGGATCACGCCACCAGATGTGCCGCTGTCACCGGCGTGCTTGGAGTAGGGCGGATAAGCTCGAGGGTTGGGGAGTGATGGAGCTTTATAGGAAGAAGGGTAACGGTTGTGACGGAGGGCGTTACGCGAAGGTGGAGGAGGTGGAACGGTCGAGCGGAGGTGGGTGGCGCGGGGCGTTACGCGCGGGGGCGGCTTTGCAGGCAACGGCTGGAGAGGGGAAGAGGAAGGAGGGTCACGTGCCTGGCACGTGACCCATGTGTGGCTGGTGGAGATAAAACAGCGGGGTGCCACGTGGCACGCCCTGGAGCTGCCACGTGGCACCAAAAAAATTTCAGAATTTAGAGTGGGAAAAAGAGATAGAAGATGACCTCGGATCGAAAAATTTTCTTCACGAAAGTTGTTCGTCTCGTCGAGATCTACAACTTTCATGAAGAGTTCGGGAGCAAAAGAGGTCACCTGTGCGAAGTGGTATTTTTGGTGGCTTTCCATGTGTATAGAAAGCCGACTTTTTGGGATTTTGTATTTTTTGGTGGTTTTAGAGGGGATAAAAATTATAGAAAAAATACGATAAAATACAAGAAAATTATTTACATGCAAATCTTATTTTTTTAGATTTTTAAAAGATAAGAAAATAGGAAAATAAAATAAAAGTAAGAAACAAACAACTTTTGTACAGACCGACAATGGACACTTGAACTTGGTCAGTTTCTTTGATCTTAGTTTTGATCTGGATTTGGATCTTTACGTTTCTTATTAAAACTTTCATCAAAGTACACCAATGAAAAAGAAATAAAATTAAAAGAGTTAATTATGCACATAAAAACTCAGGTCAAAATTGGCAAAAAGTTAAAATGCGCAAAAGAGGCCCAAAACCCAACTTTCACAAATGAGCTCCGAATTTTATGAAATTGGTCTTGTTTTGAAGGTATTTGAAAATGGAGTACTTTAAAAGTAAGTAGACCAAAATCAGACACTGTATGTAGGAGATATGTTCATTTTAGTCTGTCAGATGTGAAATTTGACTTTGGGATTATTTGACACTTATTGGGGTTAATAATTTTTTTGTATTTTTTATTTAATAAAGTTAGTAATATCTACACAATGGAGGTGGTTTTGGGTCAATCGGAGTTAGGATGAGTTAACTAAAAATGTGAGAATTTAGCGGCTTTTTGGACTAATTTACACTGGGAATTTTTAAATGCAATTATGCTTGATGAAATGCAGATATTATTTACACATGCATGATGGCTAATAATGATCTATTAATGAATAATTACAGGTGGATGAAGGGGGACAGAGCCTAAATGACTAATTTTAGCATGATGAATACGAGATTCATCATACCCCTATACTTAGACCATGCTCGTCCCCGAGCATGAATGAATGACTTAGTTGAATACATCCCTGACTGTGTATGTGAATTTTCAGGGCTTAATTCAGAGAAGACCCTTAATTTGAGTGATCCTAAAATTCTGCTCAACCAAGCTTTAATCAAAAGGAACCCAACTTCTTTAATTTTCAGACTCTCTGTTTGTACATATAATATAAGGATATGATTTTAAGTGTACTGCATTTCATGAGAGTCGAGTCGGGGCATCACTCAAAGTTCCAGTCCCAAAGATCCTCCTCTAGACCTAATCCTCAACACTAGAGAATAAGTCTATTCTTGCTTCAGTCAACCGTCTCATTAGTTTGTCAGACTTGAAAGTGTATATGGACGGCCAGTTGATGGAGGGCATAGGATTGTGTGTAATTTTCTCTCCCTTACATTGGAACAAGGTGCCTCTCGAGTGTCTTATTACTCAACACAAGTATATTTTTATTTTGTTGATCAATGTGTCCGTCAAGAGAATTTGGAGTCGTCTGCACTTGTTTTTCTGGGAGTACACCGGGGTGTGTCTCTTTTGAATATCTAAGATACCTTCGACACCCAGACTTGTATCGCTTACGATGCAGAGCCCTTTTATGGTGTCAGCCCGACTCCTTGGTCCTAATTAGCGCTTGGTCCAAGTGGACACTTTGAAAAGTTTGGGAGCGCTCGCTATTGGTGGAAGCTCATTTGGAATTTGACTTTGGATGATAGAGCTTTTCTTTGACATTTCTCTTTTTTTTTCTTTCTTTTTTTTTCTTTTTTTTTTGGCTAGCTCCACTGCTTTTACCAAAAGTTGGCGCACACTGATCAACAATTTTCCTTAAGTTTCATCACACCCTGGCACTTAGGTTAATATCAAAAAGATAGCATATGAATCTTGTTCACATACTGGCTAGTGTTTTGCTGACACTCAGGTTTTCTGAAGCCTTCATTAACTTTATCCCATCCTCGAATATCATCAGACCGGATCTAGACTCAAATCTCTAGTCCTAGTTCCTCAAGTGATATCTCAACTCATCTCATCAATCATGCAGTTGTGGGAGTGATTGTACTGATCATATTCTTTTTGAAGGTAGAGATGAAGAGTGCAATATAGCGCTCAAATCTTTCAAACTAGGGAAGTGTGGATTATTAAGTTCAAAACCCTAATGACTAAGGCAGGCTAACTCAGATTCTCAAGATTTCAGAAATCAAGTGTCCTCAAAAATCCTCAAGCCTTGAGTGATAGTGAATGTGTCAGGAATATATCAACCAAGAAATGCATGAAATGCTTGATGAAATGCAAGACCATGAGTGCTGTTTTTTTTAATGCAATTTTTTTTTCAAAAAAGTTTTATTTTTGGTGTGTTTTGTTTTGTTTTTTTATTATTTTTTTTGTTTTGTTTTTTTTTAATTTTTGTTTTTTTTTTTGAAAAACATGTATTATACACACTACTTGTACCCATCCCCGATGTTAGATAAAAACGATTAAAGTACGAGCTATGGATAAAGTAGATAAAGTATATACAAATACACCCCCCTATACTTAGCTTGTGCTATGTCCTCATGGCACAAAGTGAAATGTTGACATAGCTCGTACTAAATATAGAAGGATTAAAAACAAAAGAAGTGATGTATAAACAATGGATGCGGTCCCCCTATACTTAGGCTCAGGTCAGCCTAAGTATAATCGGTTAATTACAGATGGGGAACCGGATAGATTTGCGGATGTACAAGATCAAGGAGGTTTGTGACGGACCTTCTTGCGAGAATGTGGAGGGAGATAGTATGGAGATGTGGAGTGTGATGAAAATGGGTCCGATGAAGAAGACCAGCCATCGTCAGAGTCGTCCTCAGGAGAATAGTAGTCGTCTGCAGAGGATCTCCAACTTTTGTCGATCAGAGGTAAGTGCCCATGGATCAGAGCTGTACCTATTGCACTTATCTGATGAACCTCATCAGGACCGGACGAGGACTCATCAGAAATCACCTGATGTCTAAGGTCAAAGGTGACTTTCTTGGTCGGTTTGTTTCCTTGGAAAGTATTGGGAGGAAGTTGGACAGTCTTCATCTCCCTGTCTTGAGTAACCGGTGTGGCATTTGTGAGTTCCTCATCAGATGAATCTCCATAAAAGTCGACCAAATCTTGAAGTGTCATGCACTGCTTTGGTCGAGGGAGAGTGTTCCTGCGAATCTTGTGGTTTATGGCTGGGGGTGTTGATGTCACTTCGGAATGATCATGAGTTTTGGTGACATCAGATGTTTCTGGAGTCGGTTCCTTATATGGTTCAAGTATCTCATGAATTACTGCCGACTCAAAGATTGGACCTCTCAAATAATCGTGGTGATCTTCAAAAATATGGTCCAATTCTTCAGAAGCTCCAAAATCTTGAATTTTCCTAGGAGCAGTGATAGGGTGGTGAGAATCCGAAGTTTGTCCAACAGTCAGTTCCTTAGGTGACTCTCCTAGGGTATGTATCAGTGTGTCATGTGGATATGTCTGATAATGTGAATTATTTATCTCCTGATCATAACTGTTGGTTTCAAGTTGATTTTCCTCAGAGCATGATGTGTCATTGGGGTCGTGTTCATTGTGGTCCGAGTTCGGGAACTTGATTTCCTGAGTCTTGCAATCGACAATCGCCTTAGCGGAGGCTAAGAACGGCTTTCCTAAAATAATAGGAGACTCAGACATCCTTCCGGGGTGCTCAATGTCAAGGACCGTAAAGTCCACCTTATGTTCTTTACCTCGGAAAGTTACGACGACAGAAACGATCCCCCGCGGTCTTTTGATAGATCGATCAGGTAATTGAACGATCACCCTAGTCTTTTTGAGTTGTCCGAATTTAAGTTGATTAAAGACGGACTTTGGGAGGATGTTTAATGTGGAGTCATCGTCCAATCGAACATGAGTGAATATAGAATCCCCAATTTCACATGTGACCCGAGTCAATTGCTTGACTTTGCGGCTTTTGAGTTTATGATTCATCACCAAAGAACTAGCCATAGATATGACATGATATTCAGTCCTGGATCGTTTCTTGCCCGTCTTTTTGGGTATCAGTCGACTCTTCACAAATCTCTTAAGATCGGGCACATATTCTATGGCTTTGATTAATGGAAGCTCTAAGATCAGACTTTTGCAAAATGCTTCCATTTCAGAATTGTCCAATTTTTTTGAATTTTCAAATTTTTCAATTTTTTTGATGTTTTCTGTAATATGGTCAGTCGGGGGGTCAGAGGTCAGTGGTTGTGTCTGATTGTGATGATCCAGTGGTTCACATGGTGGTGACCTCACTTCTTCTGAATTTTGCATTGACTGCATGAGATCATATATTCTCATAGTTAAAGTGTCTGCTCTATGATTAATCCGAGCGATCTCATCCTCAAACATCTCATGACTAGTGATTGAATAATCAGTCTCCATGTGTTGTGATTCTGGTATGTAACCTCGAGTAGAGTGTTGATTGTTCATAAACATTATGGTCTGGTCATGAGTTGTATTTCCTTGACTTTGGTTTTCTCGTGGATTGTCGAATGAAAATTGATTATACTCAAGAGAATAGTCATCCTGAGTAGAGGATGGTTCAATAGGTTGTGAGATCCTAGTGACCGGAAATTGTGTTCTCCTATCAATGATGGTCACTCTATTGTTCATCCCCGATTCTGGTCTCTCTCTCGTGTCCATAAAATTGTCAGAATGTGAGAGAGGACTATTCCAAGAAGAAGAGAGGTCATAGGGTGGGATGTATGGGCGGGAAGAGAATGATGGCTGAGGGGAAGAAGAATATCGGGACATGGTCGTGGAGATCGGGAAAGAAGACCATTGTGCCGACATCTTGTCAAGAGGGATGGACTGATCAGCGAACCACGATTTGCTTGCAATTGCAAGGTCTTTGACGCACACAAATCAAACACAAAACAAACACGTTGATTCACCCACTCAACACAGATGAAGGCACGTCAGGGTTCGGCCGCTTATCTTTTCAATTTTAATTTAATGGTAAAACAATCTTGCAGGTTAAGCGGAGCTGTTAGGTACTGAAATATTTCTCAAAGACTGTCCCGAGTTCGTACAACTAGTTGCATCTACTCTCATCCAGTATAGGTGGAAGTACGGACCGTATAAACGGCTACCCGTGTTGCTTGAGGACGGTGCCTCCCGCGGTGTCCTCTAAACCACCCACTCTGCTAAGGGAAGTCGGACCGTAAAACGGCTACCCGAGACCCTCACTGAAAAGTAGATAATTGTTTTTAAAAACAGTAGTCTTTGTGAAATTTCTCAATTTTGGCTCTATCCTAAGTGTGCGATCTGGTCCTTACAAACAATGAGTGGGTTTCTCTCCACCAGACACAGGTTAATTTTAGATCAGTTTATTTACAATCACCTTGATTAGCAGTCCCGGTTTTAGGTTAAGGTTATCACTGTAGTTTATGTGAGCACAAAAATTCACGCCTACCGAACAGTCCCAATTCCTTTAAATCCTAAGTTGTAAAACTCGAGGAGGGAGAATCGAAAAAGCCAATGCAAGCGTAAATCAATGATGCATGCTTAAGAGAAGGACTTACAGTGAATCCTCGCGTTCTTCATGCGGGATGCAAGACAAGGAATTTTAAAATTTACACTAAATGATATGCACAGATGAAAAATGCCCTAAACAGATAGTTCTATTAGCGGGAAGAATTGATTTAAAATTTGGCTAATGTTGAACGATCTATAGTGCGTTTAATTAGTGAAAAAGTGTGGCCTAGAGATTACGAGCACAATCAATAATAAACAAGCAAGCGTATATGTGCCTAAGTCCTACGCCACTCAAGTCGGGTCCCAACCACACAGAAGGGGTTGAAACAGACCCGACACACCACAGGAATGTTCAGTCTTAATTATTACAAGGGTTCAAAGAGAGGGACCCTGAGAATATTGCAGAAAATAAAATCTATGCTAACTCTCTCTCACAAAATTAAAATTCAATCTTCCTTGCAGATCCTTGATTAATATCCAAAGTTGGGCTCCCAGTAGTCTGCGAAGAGAGAATTTGCGGTTAGTAGCAGAAGTAAGAGGTAAGTGCAAAATAAAATGCTGAAGGAAAAAAAAAATGACACAAAAATTAACCTCACAAAAATCAATTAAACAAATGATTTAAAACCCTAAAAATTCGCCGTTCCCCGGCAACGACGCCATTTGATGAACGCGAAATCCACCTCTTTAATAATCGTGAATTGTAGTATAGGAAGTGAATTTCGGTCGTCAAAAATACCACAATCTTTGAATGTTGTGGACTATTTTTACTTGACAAGTTTACCAAGGTCGAACTCAGGGAACGGAGATTTTTAGTTGCGTGGTTTTAAATCAAATTAAATAATTAATTAATGCTTGATTAATTTGTGTGTTTGCAAAAATATACAATGCGAAGATGCGAATGTTATGCACAGAAAATGAATGGGAACACCAATTCAGCTCAGGATCTTGTGATTTTGCACGATTTAAATCCTCAATTAACAACTTCAATTAATCATCAAATATTATCACAGATCGAATAATAATGTAACCAAGAAAAATCAATCGACTCCAAGTTCGCTGATAAAATGACTTTTCTAAGTTAATAGTTGATCACCCAAATAGAGAGTCAAAAATATTGGTCCTCAATTCAATCCCTGTAATGATTAGGAATAATCAACAATAAAACAAGGGGTTAATCAAATTAAAATCCTTAACGGAGCTCCTGCGACAGGTTTATCGTTAATTTCTCAAGCACAAGTATGTCAAAAGAAACCTGCAAGAGTCTATGATGATCCTCAAATAATAATTGATAACAAACACCTCTAGATCTGATCACAAACTATGCTAAGTGATAGAGCACAAAAATAGCTTCAAAATGACATATTGTATGCTAAAATCGGAGTCCGTATGACAAAGATATGCTAAAATGAAATTTCAGGGACTGAAATGTAAATAAAATAAAGTTTTCCTTGCAAAGAGGTCCCTAGGAGGACTTATCTGTAATTAGCAAAAAGTTGAGGAGCCTTTCCGAAATTTTCCCTGGCGAGGGTGTTTTTGCAATTTCTATAAACGCCAGGGGCTCCGATGCAAATTTTCCCAGATGCACGTGCCTAGCACGTGCTTGTGCAGGCTTAGGGGCGAAGCGGGAGGCTCGGGCGCACGAGCCTGAGGTTCGGTAAACAAACCTGAGGTTCGGACCCGAGGCGTAGGGTTGGTGGGTGGTTGAGCTTCGGGGCCCCTGAGCCTTGAGGCTGGGGCCGAGGCGGAGGCGGCGACGAGGCTGCCCGACGGAGGCTGCGCGTTGGAGGATGGCGGCCTGAGGAGGTGCGCCAGCGCGCGGAGGCGCGAGCGCGGGCGGCGCCGCTCAACGGCGAGGCGGCAGCGGGAGTGCTGGGCGGAGGTCTGGCTGCGCGCGGTGATGCGCACACGCGGAGGAGGGCGCACTGGAGCGGAGCTGGGTTCGGCCGAGGAGGCGAGGGCTGAAGGCGGAGTCGGTGGCCGAGACCGGCCACGGCGGTGGCCGAGGAGCTCGGCCGTGGTCGGCGGCGGAGGTCGGAGCTGGGGTGATGGCCGGAGTTGGCCGAATCGACGTTGGGCCGATGAACCTGCAACAGGAATAAAAAAAATCAAAGAGAACAAAGAGGGGGGGGTGTGTGTCGCCTGGAAGATAGGAGGAGCAGTGGCTTCCTCCCAATGTTGTGGCCCTCTTTCTCCGGCGAAGGGAGAGAGAAGCTCGGCTGCTCGTGACGTTGAGCAGCAGCAAGGTGCTCGATGAACTCCTTGGATCACGCCACCAGATGTGCCGCTGTCACCGGCGTGCTTGGAGTAGGGAGGATAAGCTCGAGGGTTGGGGAGTGATGGAGCTTTATAGGAAGAAGGGTAACGGCTGTGACGGAGGGCGTTACGCGAAGGTGGAGGAGGTGGAACGGTCGAGCGGAGGTGGGTGGCGCGGGGCGTTACACGCGGGGGCGGCTTTGCAGGCAACGGCTGGAGAGGGGAAGAGGAAGGAGGGTCACGTGCCTGGCACGTGACCCATGTGTGGCTGGTGGAGATAAAACAGCGGGGTGCCACGTGGCACGCCCTGGAGCTGCCACGTGGCACCAAAAAAATTTCAGAATTTAGAGTGGGAAAAAGAGATAGAAGATGACCTCGGATCGAAAAATTTTCTTCACGAAAGTTGTTCGTCTCGTCGAGATCTACAACTTTCATGAAGAGTTCGAAAGCAAAAGAGGTCACCTGTGCGAAGTGGTATTTTTGGTGGCTTTCCATGTGTATAGAAAGCCGACTTTTTGGGATTTTGTATTTTTTGGTGGTTTTAGAGGGGATAAAAATTATAGAAAAAATACGATAAAATACAAGAAAATTATTTACATGCAAATCTTATTTTTTTGGATTTTTAAAAGATAAGAAAATAGGAAAATAAAATAAAAGTAAGAAACACACAACTTTTGTACAGACCGACAACGGACACTTGAACTTGGTCAGTTTCTTTGATCTTAGTTTTGATCTAGATTTGGATCTTTACGTTTCTTATTAAAACTTTCATCAAAGTACACCAATGAAAAAAGAAATAAAATTAAAAGAGTTAATTATGCACATAAAAACTCAGGTCAAAATTGGCAAAAAGTTAAAATGCGCAAAAGAGGCCCAAAACCCAACTTTCACAAATGAGCTCCGAATTTTATGAAATTGGTCTTGTTTTGAAGGTATTTGAAAATGGAGTACTTTAAAAGTAAGTAGACCAAAATCGGACACTGTATGTAGGAGATATGTTCATTTTAGTCTGTCAGATGTGAAATTTGACTTTGGGATTATTTGACACTTATTGGGGTTAATAATTTTTTTGTATTTTTTATTTAATAAAGTTAGTAATATCTACACAATGGAGGTGGTTTTGGGTCAATCGGAGTTAGGATGAGTTAACTAAAAATGTGAGAATTTAGCGGCTTTTTGGACTAATTTACACTGGGAATTTTTAAATGCAATTATGCATGATGAAATGCAGATATTATTTACACATGCATGATGGCTAATAATGATCTATTAATGAATAATTACAGGTGGATGAAGGGGGACAGAGCCTAAATGACTAATTTTAGCATGATGAATACGAGATTCATCAAGGCTATGCTCCCCGACCATCAAATGAAGCTAGAAGCAATGAAGGGTGGATGGGAGATGTAGCTTCAACGAGGGTGACAGACAGGAGCTAAGGTCCCATATCCACAATGGATCTGAGTTGGCAAATGAAGGGAAAAGATGGAGAACTTGAAGGGGTTTGAGCGGATTATGATTAAGAGACGAACAAATTTGACCTGGAGCTCAAGCTCTAAGTAAAAAGGGCTTTTGATTAATGTTAGATTAATAGCTAAAACCTTGAATTAAATGCAGGAAATGCAAATAGGAACTAAAGTCTACCTAATGCAGCAGAAAAAAGGTCTATATCTGGTTTGAGAATCACGGAGGCAAAACCTCCAGCGGACTTGGCCAGAGATGGAGGAACTCCTCCAACGGCCCTCCTTCTTGCTACAAGACTCCATCTGCACACTCCTATCACCAATGACAAGCTTCAAGGGAGTTTTAAGAGTCTAAGAAGGACCTAGGAAGGATCAAAATTCAAAAAAGTGAAGAGGGTGGTTTTTAAAGATGGTGGAGCGGTAAACTTCAAGGCACAATTGCATGGCATGGAGCTGGAGTTAGTGGGCAGGAGATGGTCGACGAAGAGGATGGATACGGGGGTTGTGCAAGAGTGAATCTCGAGGCGAAGGAGAGCATGGAGATGGTGTAGGAAATGGGAGAAAAGGGACCTCCTATGAGTTGTGACAAATGCCAAAACCTAGGGAGGACAGTAGACCAAAGTCAACATTCGAAGAGCCCCGGTTTGTCCACGTGGACCAATCAGGAAATTCCAAGGTCAAAATACCTTGGAAATGAATAAATAATAAGAAATAAATTGATTAATTTAGGTTATTAATTAAAAATGTTTATAATTTTATGTATTATGTAATTTATTTATTTATTTATTTGAAGTTATTTATTGTAAGTTAATATTTAGAAGTATAAACATAGGTAAAAATACATGTACATAGTGTATTCCATTTTTAATTTGCATTGTATATATTTTAATATATAAATGTATTTTATATATTTTAAATTTATTTAAATACTTAGTTGAGTATTTTTATTGCATTTTTCTAAATTTATCTACATATTTAGTTAATTATTTACACATTCTTTATAGATATATCATAGTATACTTACCTATGTATTGAAATACGTTATTTATTTTAATTTATTATAATGTTTTTATTTTATTTTAATTATGGATATATGTTTTAAGTAAAATTTAAAATTTTATAAAAATAAAAGAATTTGAAATATAGAACGAATAAATATAAAGATTAAAATATACATGTATATTGCACAATAGGTACCCAAAATCTAGATTTTGCATCTTAAATCCAAAATAAATGAAACTACCTTCATTAAATAGCTTATTAAAAGTTATATACAATTTAAGGTAATTATGATTCATTTTGATATAGAATGGAGAAGACATAGTAGGTCTGTGAAGTTTTTATTGTGACTTTTTATTTTATGTGTTCCGGGCACATTATGCATTATTTTTCTGTGAAATAATTTTGTATTTTATTTGTATTTTTATCCACAATATTCATATAGAGAGTTTTGTTATTTGAAGTGTAAAAATAATATAATAAAATCAGGGCAATTAAAATAGGGTTTTGTGTGTGGTTTTCTGTGTATTTTCCGTACAATTTCTCTACCCTATATTCCCCTACTTTATTTCCTGTCGACCAAGTCATCATTATGACTAGGTCCTGGGGTCTATGGCCACTCAACACCTAGGTTATCTCATTTCCTTTTTTCTTCATTTATTCTTTTATTTTGGAATTAAATTCATAATATACAATATTTTGTACAATTTCTAGAGTAATTGTTTTTATAAATTAATGATATATACATGCGCTTAGCTAAAGATTTAAGGCCAAAATGAAAGAATAAAGGTGATGAAATGGAGATTCATTACCCCCTTATACTTGTCTTTCCTATTCCCTAGCAAACACTTATTCTTATAAGTGTAGAAAAGAGAATAGAAAAAGAAACAACTTGGATTGTTTTGAACTTTTAAACTTGTCTTCATATATCGAAATTTGGAGCTCAGCCAAACCATTGGATTTTTAGTTTGGTCGGAACCTTGTTCGGGAACCTGATGTGAAAGACAACAGCCTCCAAGAACCACAAAACTCTGCCCAAGTCTACCCAAAATCTAGGTCAGAACAAATCGACTTCATATGCAGTCCCTTATGACTATGAGTCTATCATGAACAGTATATGTGATATAGGGCTCCTCTCGGTGAAGAGGTAAAAGTCAGGCTTCTCCAACATTGTGATCCTAATCCCCCAATCCAATAACTCTTTCCTCGAGAAGTGGTGTATTCCCTTCTAAGTTCAAGTACAACTAGCTCAAGACGAGGAGGTGGAGAAGAGAATGGATGGTAGCCTGTGTAGATACTTATCCTAGGATGCTTGACTAATGTAGGCAAGTCATCTGGTTGATGGCTCTCATGAATAATTGACTTTGAAGATCAAGCTTGCTAATTGAATTTATACATGCTCCGATGGGAATTGATTTTTCATTGACTTTTACCCATCTAATTTTTGGAGTTTTTGATGTTTGCATTTTTAAATATTATATGCAATATCATTTACATATGGACTTTATCCCCTTGAGACAATAGACTATACCTCTTTTGAAGTATTATTGCAACCCGCAACATTCTACCCTAGGACCCCACGGCTATTGGATCAGGTTGGGGTACAACGGCCACAGAGTTGTGACTTCCAATGTTTTTATCAGCTTGTGTCTCATGATGACAAATACATCCCTCTACTACTTCAACTGAGATAAGTAAAGTGCAAGGTGCAGTGTGCAAGTTAGGACACTATCGATAAGAGTCATATGTGTATTTCGAAATATTCAACATAGGCAGTCAATATGACACTGAACAAAGTCTGGTGGTCTCAAAGAAATAAGTCAAGTACACTTGAAGCGCCTCAACTACAGTTCCCTTAAGGTTCTAGTGATTAAGTGGATTAAGGTCCAATCAAGCTCCAATCCTTGCATTTTTTAGACTGCTCCATTATCATTGTCAGTCTGTAAAATGCAAATGATATGCATAATGGAAGAAAATACTTTTGTGATACATTTTTTGATATTGAACTTTTTATGGATTTTGAAAAAGTTCCGTAATTTTTTATGCAAATCTTGAAAACATTTTGCAATTTTTATGATTTCTTATTTTACAAATTTTTGGGATTTTTCAAAAATAAAAGAGTTATAAAAAGAAATATATGCAGATATTTATACGGGAGTGCATCTTATTATTTACAAGAATTGGGTGAAGAATCTACACAATTTAGTTATTATTTACAAGTTTGTGTACAGATTTTGTAAAGAGATTTATTTTCTTAAATCATGTATATGGTTCTCAAATAATTTTAAAAGAGTTTCACAAACATAAAAACTTTAATTTGAAAAATAATTTGATAAATAATTTTTACAAACATTTACAAAATTTGAAAATAATTTCACAAAGGTTTTTCAAATAATATGTATAGGTTTTTCAAATTTTACAGCCATTTTCCAAACCATTTGCAACATATTTTCAAAACATTTTATTCAAACATAGAAAAGAAATTTTTAGAAACAAAATGTTTTTACAAGGTTGAAAATATTTTACAAAACATTTTCTAAACAATTTTCAAAAGATTATTCGAAGAGATTTTCTAACCAATTTTCAAACACTTTGCAAAATATTTTAACATGTTTATTAATCAGTAATTGCAAAGAGTTTTGATGTTTGTTTTAACTATTATTAATTAGCCATATTATTTTAAAAATATGAAATTACGAGTTATGGCTAAAATATATACAACGTATATATGACCCCCTTAAACTTAGCTTGAGCTTTGTCCTCAGAGATCAGGGAGAAAAGGAAGACACAACTCGTACTAAGTATAGGAAAATCTATACTACAACGATTGAATAAAAAATGATAAGTCAACCATCCCATCTATACTTAGGATCGATTATTCCCACGTATAATAGACTGTATTCAACCTGCAGGGAGGGTCGATGGTGGGAATGAATAAATCACCGGCTTGGACTGCCCCCCCCCCATACATAGGGTAAAATATCCCTAAATATGGTCATAAAATCAAGAGTTGAGGAGATAGGTGAGGGATCTAAGAATGAACACCTGAAAGAGCTCCCCCCCCCCTATATTATGGATGAAGCATATTCTAAGTATAGCACATATGAATGGGGTGAGAGAAACACGGAAGAAAGAATTTGAAGTTTGGAAACAAAAAGAAGAAGAGAAGAAAAAGATTAACTAACCTAAAATATTTTTGAGTGCCATGTCTGATTGCATTAATGTTGCGGCTTCAAGCTCGACATGGTAGACCACATGTATTGAATCAACCATGGACATGAACACATCGTGTTCAAGATATGGCTTCAGTAACTGTCTGTTGATCACAAATGGTTGTGTGTCACTTGACAAATCAGATATGATGATGCTTTCATTGTCATGCGCATGCTTCACCACAAAAGGCCCGGTCCATTTACTCTTCAACTTCCCTAGGAATAATTTGAGCTTTCCATTGAACAATCAGACCTTCTAACATGATTCGAAAGTCTTAAAATGGATGTGCTTATCGTGTCACTTCTTGACCTTCTCCTTGTACATTAGGTTTTTATTGTATGCATAGTTAAAGAATTCAAGAAGTCGCTTCAGATTTATCTTTATATTCTTTCTGATATTCTTGGTATCCAAATTATAGACATTAATTGTCCACAAAGATTTGTGAATGAGTTCCACTATAGCAGGCAGTAGGGAGACATTCCCAAAGGTGACTTATACGCAGTCTGATAGGCTTAAAAAACGGAGTCAAGGAGTTATGACCAGTTCTTCCTATCATGAGAGACTAGCATCTGCATAATTATCTTTATCTCCTTATTTGAACATTCGTCCAGGCCGTTAGATTGTGGATGTACAGAGAGGCAACACGATGTTCAATACAAAATTTTTATGTCAGTCTTAGTTTGTGATAAATGCAATCTTTGAAAGATTAACGAGCAATTAGATGTATGTATTTCCCTACATACTAACTCGTTTCTTATGACTAGTTGCACCCACTTTCATCCAGTATAGGAGTAAGTGCGAACCATATAAATACAGCTACTCGTTTCTTGAGGACAGAGCCTTGCATGGCATCCTCCAAACCTCCCACTCTGCTAAGGAAATCCAGATCGTTTACCCTCTACACGTAGATCCTCACTGAAAAGTGGTAATCGTTTCTTGTAGAATTAGTAGTTTATATGAAAATCCTAGCTTGGCACTATCCTAATGTCATCTCTCTTTCACTTGCAAGTAAATTCAAACAATGAGGGTTTTATGCAACCATAAATAAGGTTCTTTTTATTCCATTTTTCTTAATCAATCTGCTCAATTCAGTCTCAATTTTAGATTAGATTGTCATTTGAAATTTAATCTGAGCATAACAAAGCACGTCTACCGTTCAGTCATGATTCCTTTTTGAATCTTAAGTTGTAAAACAAGAGAGGAATCGAAAATCAGAATACAAATGTGAAACGATGATGCATGCTCAGAAGAATGTATACTTACAATTACTCCCAGCACTCTCCATGCATTATGCAAAACTGAATTTGTAAATTTAAGCTAAATGCATGCAGATCGAGAAAATCGTACCTAAATAATATACTATTAGCTGGGAAGAATTGAGTTAATTTGAGCTAAGTAGTATGTATCTGTGCGCGTATCATTATGAATTTTATCAGATGTATGAATCTTCTAAGATATGTGTGGTCTAAATTACGAAGGCAAAAATGAATTTGGTGTTACACTACAGTGTGCCCATCCTTAATCTCACCACTCAAGTTGAATCACACCCTCACCGAAGAGTAAAACATGTCTCGACACACCATAAAATAATGTCAAAGTCTCTTTTATATGCGCGAGCTCTAAAATAAAAGCTGCTTTAAATGAAAAAATTACCTAAATTATTACAAAACAATAATTACGAAATAATAATAAAATGAAAATGCTCTCAAAAATAAATTAAATTCCTTGCTCTTTAGCAATTGACATGCGTCGCGTCCGTCGACCTCCGATGCACTCCAAGTTCACCGGGCCCTCGCAAAGAAAATAAAATTTATGTCAAAGAGGTAAACAACAAAATATATACAAAAATGAGCAGAAAAATAATTGAGAAGAAGAAGAAGAAAAAATGGATTAATGACAAGATGGCTCACGGGTCAAACTACCCAAGTGAGAGAAAACCAAAATCAAATTTTCTAAATTAATCCCTAACATGTTTGCCTCCCTGACAACAGTGTTATTTGACATATTTTGCCTGAGTGGGCATATTAGGTATGCGTTGTAGCATGGCACTCAGCCAATTAATCAGAACCGAATCAAATGTCTCTGTGAAGAGGACTCGGTTTAAATTTATATCTTGGGCAAGTCCAGGGTCAAACATATGGAGGCAAAGGAACAACTTTGGATCAAATCAGAAAACTTAAGTTTAGGTTTCCAATGTAATTTTTTTGTATTTTTTAATGCAAAATGAATGTGAATGCAAAATGCGGGTGAATTAAGTTAATAAGAAAGCATACAACTTAGCCAAATTAATTTTAATGTGAGATTAATCCAATTTAGCCAAACTAAATTTTTCCTAGAGACCTAATCTAGTGATGAATGTAAAACACATCTTTTTTGGAATTTTAAGGGTTAAAATGTAACAATGAAAAATACACACTTTTTATGGATTTTTATGCAATTTTCACACAAATAGAATATAAAAATTATGAAAATTTTACTGGAAGTTAAAAATGATGAAATGAAATACAGTAAAAAAATTTTAAATTTCTTGACAATATATGATTTTTATGAATTTTTTAATAAAAATAAAGTAGCTGCAAGTATTTAATTCCTGATAAATCCACAATGCCAATTTATCCATAGCGAATTATCTTAAAGAGGTATTTATATATGCAATCCACGAGAGTTGGAATTTCATGAAAATAATGAGTGTGGATTTAATTAAAAATCATTTACTAAAATTACTCTACAATTTATTTAAGGTGCATACCAACTCTAATTTAAATGAAATTTGGATATAAGTTAAACCACATTTCAAAGCATCATCTCTGATTTTTGAAGAATTTTTGGAGCAACCATGAGCTAAATATGAATTTAAGAGCTCAAATTGGGTAAAATATGTAATGTTTCAATAAAAAATTTTATTTAATTATCCAATGCTCACAAAAATCTAAATAAATAGCTAAATTATAAAGAATTAGTTACTCAACATCATTACATTTTTCATTAAAATAAATGATGCAAAATGGATGTCCAATTTAATATGCAAACACAGGGGTATCCGTGTAATTTCAGAAAACAAAATTGACAATGTAAACTGTGCACAGAGGTACAAAATTGATAATGAAAACTTAAAATAAAAAATAGTGTATTTTTACAAAAAAAATTAACCTCCTTCATTTAGGGCGCTGGTGTGGAGGCAGTGCGCCCTGGCAGAGGATCTTGGTTGAGTCGTGGCCATGCACGGTGGCGGACTATGGCCGGGGGCGAGGATGGCCAAGGGGGCCGTGCGTGGAGATGCAGGAGGGGTCACCGCTGGTGATGGTGGCTGGGGTTGTTAGAGACGAGGAGGCATCGCGATGGTGGTGTTGGATGGTCGAGGGGCGACGTGGGCGATGGGAGGTGCTGCAGGGGGTGGCCGGTCTGGGGGTGGCAACTGCCGCTGGGTTTTTTTGAATTTTTTATTGTAGTGTTTTGAATGATTTTTTTAAATTTTTAATTTTTTTAGTTTTCTTAAATAGGAAATAAAATATGCAATATGATGGTGTGGAGATGATGATGATATGAAATAGGCAAATGCAAAAAATGATGAAGATGATACAGTGATGTGATGTGAGAAAAAATGAGAAAATAAACACGATGATGAATGATAAAAAGGAGAGTTACTTACAATGGAAGTGTTCGCCTATGGTGTGCTCACGAGAAGCACGATTTTCGCTCGAATCACCAGCGAGCGATGAGCTCGAGCAGCGCGCAAGGGTGGTTGCGATGTTGGTCGGAATGCCAACGGATCTCACCGAAGAGGAAGCGGTCGTCGCTGTTACCGAGACGGGTGGTCCGAGCTCTCAGTTCTCTCTCGCATAAAGGTGAATCAAAGGAAAAAATGAGAAGAATGAGATGTATAAAAAGAGAAAAAAAATGGAGGTTAGAAAAGTCGGTGGAATGGTGGAGTTGAATGGGAGGTTAGATGGAGACTTGGTGGTTAATGGAAGAATATGGAAGTTAGTGTAGATAATGAAAAATAAACAAAAGAAAAGAAAATACAATAAAGTAGGCTACTAAAATAAATATAAATAAAGAGAAAAGAGAGTGGAAAATTTACAACATAAGACAAACAATATGTACATGTTTTTTTCTTTTCTAATTTTATTTTTTGTATATTTAATAAAAGACATTTACAACATAAAAATAAAATAAAATACTAGAAATAAAATAAAACACAAAAATATTTTTTTGGACTTTTTAGTAATTAATAAAAGTATATAAAAATGAAGAAAGAAAGAATATTTACAAAATATACAATGTACACCAAGGTCCCAAAATCCAAATTTTGAAAACGGGCTCTGATTTTAATGAAATCATTTTCATTGGATAGATAATTTTCTAACTTAAACATTAAAAGTAAGTTTGGTGAATTCGGTAGCTGGGAAGTTGGACTTTACATCTTTTTCTCTTTGGGATCTAGAAGTATTTATTTAAGATGAATTTTGTTTTATATTTTTGTATTTTTCTTTACATTTTTATAAATAAGTTAGAGAATGAAATAGCAAAAAAGGAGTAGAAATGAACTTATTAAAAAATACATTGAAGTTTTGGCCTATATACAAGTGAAAAACTCCTTTACTTTACAACTTTTATTATTAATTTATTTTGTTAATATATAATAATTAGTGTATTTTATTTACAAGAGTTGTTTTATTAATTTATTTTTATGGACAATTATTTGAGATTTTATTCAATGATTTTGCTAAGATCACTAGATTGAGATGATGAATAGCGGACTCATCAGTGAGGGACTGGACATTTTTCATCCATACCCCTCTGGGTTTGGATATTTATGTTTAGCCCTATATTTTGTATAAATAGCGTTATATTTTGTGATAAAGTGCATGCAAGGACCTGCTAGTTTGTTTAGTTACATTTATACTCCTGGCATGCATAAATTAAATGGAGATATTTGGAAAAATTGCTATGATGCCCATGGACTTTGCTTAGTGTGTTATTAAATGTATTTAAAGTTCTTTTAAATTGCAAATAGGTCCCTGTCAGTTCTTAATTTTTTTTCTTGTGTATTTATTTTTTGAAATAGTAGTTTATACTTAAATATTAGGAAAAATATGTAAGGTGTTTTCTACATAGATTCATATCATATATATTTTTTGACAATATTTTAAGTGAATTCCCTATTTATTAAAAATCAAAAAAAAAATCCCTGATTGAATATTAAAATACAAAAAAAATATAAAACCATCTTTACAAATTCTAAAAAATGGAGTTAGAGTATTATTATATATTTTATCTTCATACAAAAAATCACTAAAAATATAAAAAGAAAACCATAAAAATCACAAAACCCTAAAAACTTAGAAAAAAACAAAAAACTTCATTTAAAATTCAAAAAAAAACATTTTTTGTTTTATTTGTTTCTTTATTATAGTATATATTAAAAATAGTTTTGGGAATTTTTTATTTTATTATCTATTTTTAAAATTCGAAATAATTCGACTTTATTATTCTATTCATGTTTTGTACATTTTAATATTTTAAAAATACCTAAAATTAGAAAAAAAATCTCAGAAAAATTACCAAAATAGAGAAAATATTAAAAACACAAAAAATGTATTTTATGACTTTTGAGTATATTTATATATATTTAAAAATATAAGACCATATATGCACTAAATATAATTTATATTACTTATATAATACATATTATTATTACATATAAATATATATTATGATTTGAAAATAAAAAAGAAACTAAAATTTTGCAAAATTAAAAGAAAATAAAATTTAAAAGTATAGAAATATAAAAAATATAAAACTATTAAAAATCTATGAAAATTCACTACAGTGGCCATTCGCTCTTTGATCGATGATTTACCATCTCTTACATTCAGGGATCCCACTTATTCTCAAACCTGGTGGCTCGGTTGATTGGAACTAATGTATGCTCATCTTGCATACAAATTCTGGGAGTAGCAAGTCCTGCATCCACCAAGAACATTTTTTTCCTCCGATGTAAGCATAAAACGGAAGATAAAAAGGCATTTCCATTACAGTAGAGGTAACTGGAATTAGATCTTGGAAATGATCGATGGAAGCTCATCTTGACACTTTTTTCCCTCCTATTCCTATTGATCACACCAACCTTCTTTTCTTTCTTCGACCTTTGCTCCTACCTCCTCTTCTCTCTCGTGTTGCACTCCAAGCAAATCAGTGGTGCGCGAAGTCAACCTTCTTCCCTTCCGATCGATCCCTTAAAAACCCACCAAAATTAGAAAAAGTACTAAAAAGTACAATAACTTTCATCTCACTTTGTTTTTATTGCATATATTGTCGTGGGTTGATTGTTGATTTGAGTTTATTGAGTTATGGTCCGAAAGATGAGAGAGGCTCGATACAGTGATTGCCATGTCCGACTTGTTGAACACCGCAGGATCCTCCAAGATCGGATGTTAGGCACTTGTGACTTGATATCTCTATTACTCCACCACAGTAGCCTACATGCATGTAGAGCTATGGACTCGCTCATCAATCCCCCCACTACACCCTTCCCCCACAAGGGAAGCTTGTTGCACCAACCCTTGGCCCTAGCCCTTATCGAACAACCCCAGCTTTCTTTAGATCTCTAAGCACCTTCTATGCTCCTTCAGATAACGGTGAGGGTACCTCATCCCAAATCCCCCTCGCATATCGAACTGCTCTGTTGTGACATCACCCTTTGATGATGCCTAGAGAGGGCCTCATGGGAATCCAAACCATCAGTCCAAGACCTAGCAGGCCTCCTCCTCGTAACAAGGCAAGAACTAGGAAGGACCGCTGAGACATCACCCTCAAGAGATGGATGGGTTAGGAGCCAAAACAAAGGTCCATCAACCTGATCCGAAGGTTCACATTGAGGTACAACACACTGGGAGATCTCACCCGATTCAATAATCGGTCCATCTCCTGTGCCAAAGTAAAGACCAAGTTGATACTCAGATCGAAATTAGGGATGCTTCTTGCAATGTGTTGGACTTCTATTTCGGAAAAAGGCAGGGGCATGACTCCTACAATAGATCTGGGGATATTCACTGGAAGGCCTTCGTATGCAATAGTACTTGATAGGCGAATGGAGTCGAGTGCGTAAGAACCGATTATGGGTGGCTCCGGTCCTCTCTTGAATCCGGGTACTGTTTCAGGTGGATATATCTCATCGGAAACAACACTCGTGATCACCTCGAGCCTCCATCCAACCAAAGGCAACCCTCTGATTGACACCCTCCTCGCCACATGAAAGCTACACATTCCTTCACGCATGAGAGGGGATCTCCAGAGCACCCTCCCAGTCGCCCTCCACGATAAATAGAGCAGCTTCAAAGCTTCATCTCCAGCAAAACCACAAGTCCTTCCAGCTTAATCACATCTCCAGCAAAATTGCATCTTAAGGTGCATCCGATGTCTTCCATGGCATCCACCAAACCCTCTCCTCCCTTCTGCATACAGCAACAAGTACCCAAGAAGTAGCCTTCCCTTCCACAAGAACCTGATTTGGTTCGTGAGTTCAACCCGGGTTGCTCGGATAACCCGGACATGGGAGGGTGTTTGGGTGGGAGGGTGTCCAGGTTGCCTTGTGAAGGACTCGAGTTGGCTATTGTTGCAAGTGGCACCATAATGGCATTAAATAAGGAAAACATTAAATCAACTTTACCTTTTCCAAGCAGAAAAAAGGTAAGATTCTAGGTCATCGACAACCTGCAACATTATCGCCCACCTTCACCCGTGATCGAGATCCGCTCGCACATCTTCATCAACAGGGGGGTGTTCACGTAGTAGGGCTTCAGGCTATGTCCTTCCTTTGCATCTCATGCCAACCTTTGATCTTGACAAGTCGATGGAAAGGTTGCTGGAGGCGAGTCCGTGCCCTACTCCTCGTTGCAACCATTTACCATCTTCACCCTCCACATACCATGATGATGGAAGGGAAGGCATCCTCGCGTAAGTCAACCACTTCTGTCCACTCCTTTATGTCGTTGAGGGGTGGAAGGAGAATATCAAAGGCATATGAGGATGTATTTGTCTATAAATTGTGTGCGACCGTGATCATTTCCTTGCATGCACTTGTCCAAGTTGAGATTTCTATTGGAGTGAATGAGCTATAGGAGATTCAGATGAGCTTGAAATTGCTACTTGGAAGGTATGCTATGTTTCATGTGCCATCCGTTTTGTGTTGATGGATGACCGTAGATTTCAGAGGTACAGCCCCCTTGCAATGGCCCAACCATTCTTCGTCTGGGAAACCATTCAAGATCTCCACCATTCTTCTTACGCAAACTTACTGAAATTTCTGCACGAATACGTATAGTTGGATGCCCATACCTTGAACATCACATATGTGTTCGATGATTGCTACAATCCGTTATAAAACTTAGCCACAAAATCATGAGAGATCTAACAAATACAGACATGGGATTATTGTAGTTACTGTCAGAATAAAAAGCTGGATCTTTAAAATCTGGTTGATAGCATGGTTGCATCCAACTCACTTCTACTTTTATAAAATTACGTTGTTAGGCTTGGAAGCAAAATTTCATTTTTGGACCATTTGTTGTAGATACAACAAGTGCTCCTTTATGATTAGAAATGAGATATGATGGTTATTATTTAGATTTTGGATATTGTTCATATTGTTCTAGTTACCCCCAAATGTTGTATTTTGCTCTAGTTATATATTGTTCATGAATTATGTTGGTTAGTACGAGATATGTTTCATCTCATTGCAAAACTTTTGAGTTTTTTTACATTGTTGCATTTGATCAGTATCTCACTACTTTCATTGTTGCTTTATATTGACTGTGATACAGAGGACTTAGACACCAATTTTTACTGTAAGTGCCTCTTCACAAAGTCTTTTTTAGAAGAGCAGGTACAGAATATTGATGGTTCTATGGCTCTCCTTAATATGGCCTTTTGATGCACAACTGAATGTTGATCCCCAACAAAGTATTAAAGTCATATTAAAGCCATAATTTCAGTTTGTGGAAAAGATTGGATTGTGTTATGTTCTTTACAGTTTAATTTTAATATTTTCTATTTTTCCTTCGTATACGTTTTGACATTTATGGCATCCCCTTCTTTTTAGAGTTTGGTAGGTGCAATTGGTGGATGTCGGGTATTCGAGAGAATGTGGGGGACAAGGTGTTAAGAATACAAACTTTCTGATGGATCTTTGAGTCACCTACTTACTGTTATATATCCCTTCATTGATTGATTATTTCTGATTGTGGTTTCCTGTGGATACCATGATTTGGAGTATTATGTTCTTTATAGGGTTGCAGTGATATGATATGGTTACAGAATGTAATGTTTTTGTTTTCATGTGTTAAGTCCGGACAATAGTATTCTTATGTTAAAGCTGATGGGCATTTATTCCCAATGTCCTTTATGAGAAACATCATACATCATACTTGGTTAGCATTACAATTTTAAAGCTGATTTTATGTCTGTGTGGAGGGGAAATAGAAAGAGTTATGGACGGATCATCTGAGGTCCCAATAACATGCTTAGCACAAATTGCACAACGGAACTCTGCAGTGGATAGGATTTTTGTAGATGCGATGTTAGAACATGAGACATCGTGGGTTGGAAGCACCTTTACAATCCCCAAATGGCATTCAATTATGAGGAAGTTCAATGAAGCAAGCTGTCTTAGTTATATGAATGTGCAACTCCAACATCGATGGAAAAACATGAAGAAGGACTGCGCATCATATCTCTACCTCCGCAACAAGTCTGGCTGGAGATGGGATGGCATCTACAACAGACCTATTCCTCCATAAGAGGATGCTTGGTTTGAGGTAATCTCTCATTTTAAATTATTCATGATATTTTCGAACCTCCCGGTCTAATTCAACTCCCTAAAATAGCTTGCAGATCGATATCGCAAATATCGCAACAAGCTCTTTCTGTACTTTGGTGATATTCAAAGGTTTTTGTCAAAGGGCATCGCTATCAAAGTGCATATAACCTCTTCACGACCGACAAGGGACAATCAACCAATGGGGCCATCAAGTTCACCACAACCAACGAGCCAAAGAGAACGGAATTTTAATGAAAATCTTGATGATTGTATGCCAGATCCACTGGAGGATGTGGATGATAAGCTATGAGATGACTCCTACATCCTCATCTCGAAATAGAAATACCGGTGATCAACGTACAACTAGCAAAAAATCAAGGAGTGGAGGGTCAATGAATGCAGCAGGGCAGGAATTGCTAGAGAAGTCTTTAAGCATTCTTCCCAAAAAAATTGTTGAGGTGAGTATCATCCTGACGAACTGGAAAATGCAGCATGCAGGGAAATAATCACCTTCAGGATGGACCTTGGCATCGATTTGTTTGAAAGGATTGCAGAAAAGTTAGCTACAACAAGGGGTAGAAATGTCTTCTACCATGCCAAAGACGACCCAGATAAGATGAACACATTGATTGAGAGGACCATTCGTCCTTGACGAATATCATTCCAAATACAATTTAGTCACTTCGCAAACACCGTTAGACATTGCTAAAAACAGCTTCGAACTTTGAATTTGTTAGGATAATTTAATTACTCTATTGCGTAAATTTTATTGCATTCTGTTGGTCTATGTAATATGGTTTACCTGCGGGAATTGGGCTCATCATAAGAATATGCTTTGTCAAACAAGAAACAATAGTTCATGTGCAAATTGCATGTCCGAATAGTTAACTATGTTTTCTTGCAAGATGGTCATGTTATGACCTGCAGCTGTTGTTTATCTATTCATTTATGGCATGCTTTATCTGCTAACTTAATGTGTGCACAATGCCTGTAGTTATGCACATATTGGAGGTCGGATTAGTTAACCTTGTTTTCTTGTAGGATGTGGTCATGTGAAGACCTGCAACTGCCATTTATCTCATCATTTATAACGTGATTTATCTATTAGTTTAATGCACCCACAATGATTGTCTCTTAGACTACAATAAAACAAACAATAGTAGTTACATTGCTTAGGATAATTTTTGTTTTGACATAGGTCCTTTGTTAGGGATGGCTTTGATTAGCTACAATCCATTCGAGGATGTTAGGGATTAGGTTATCATAGCATGTGTTGGAGTAGTATGTGCTATGGCAATAGTGGAGTGGGAGTCAGCCGAGAAACGAGTTCCCCATCCCTTGCATACAGGGCCTCTTAGCGGTCAAGATTGGGTTAAGGAGATGCTTGTCGAACATGACGATAGAGCATTTCAGAATTTCCGAATGAGACCGCACATGTTGAGAAGGTTCTTCCTTGTCCTATCGGACATGGCATAACACAAACAAGACATATGGATGTGGATGAGCAGGTCTGTATCTTTCTATATGCATTCACCAATGGTCATTCTAATAGAATCATCCAAGAATTCTTCCAGCATAGCGCAGAAACCATATCACGCCACATAAAAAGTGTTCTCGCGAAGATATTGGCATTGGAGCAGGAGTATATTCGGTTAGCTCCACCAATGACTCCAGAGAAAATCACTTCAGACCCCTGATATTACCCGTACTTCAAAGTAAATTCTCAAATATAAAAGACTTTGCTTCTACTACCCTACTCCTCTCGTTTTCCCTCTATGGCACAGGGACTGATAGGAGCGATAGATGGAACATACATTACATTCCAACTCATGTTGTTCCTGAAGAAGAAAAAGCATATCGATGCAGGAAACCATTTTCGACACAAAATGTTATGGTTGTTGTTGACTTCAATCAATGTTTTACATACATCGTTACCAATTGGGAGGGTTTCTGTGCGGATATGATTGTTCTTCGTGATTCTGTCGAGAGTGGCTCTTTTGTTGTCCTTGAGGGCTGCAAATATTTAATAGAATGTGGTTACTCGAATACAGACACGTTCATCGCTCCATACACGGGGTTCCCTATATCATCTTCCTGCTTGACAGGCACATGTTGACAGTATGAAAATCATAAGGACTTATTTAATCATCACCACACTAGTTTGCACAATGAAATGGAGCGCACCTTCGGTGTATGAAAGAATAGGTTCCATTGCTTGCGAGATATGTCATCGTACACGTTCAACATATAAAGGGATGTGGTTAGAGCCACATATATCATTCACAACTTTATACGGCTGAACGACAGAGATTCTATATCCGATGATGAAAAGAGGACATCTTGCCTGAGAAGGTCGATGAAGACCAACATCATACTGTCGGCATCCTTCGTGATGATATTCGTCAGGGGGAGGTTTTGTGAGACAGCATTGCTCATGTAATGCGGAATAATAGAGGAAGGAGACAGTCATAGTGCATACCTTTCAATTCGTGTTTCCATCGTTATTCTGTATCATAATGTTAATGGTCGTAGTTTTACTTGAGATGTTTGAATATAAAACTTACCCCTTTCTGCCATGCATCAACTTATTCTTTATCTGCCGAAGCAACTGCCTACCTATGTAATCCCTTTTTTTTGAAATTATAGAACGTTAAGAATGGAGTCAACCGAAAGATGCTGATGCGGATACCAGCTGATTTTGAAGTACGAAGATGGGAATCAAAATCCAGTGAGATGACTCTTCTATGTGTGCTCAATGAATCGATGTGATCATCAACGATTGTATGTGTGTACACCAAGGACAATGGAAAATATCGCAAAAGAATTTTTCTTTCTGGCTCAACGATTGTGGAAAAAGGAAATTGAAAATATGGAACTTCATCGAAAGATTGAAAATGCCTTGAAACAGATACAAGAAAATGATAACGAATTGAGATGTCTCTATTCGGAGCTAGATGATGCAGGGGGTACGAGAACTTTAGAGGAGATGGTTGAGTCGCTGCAACTGCAAATGCGAGGTGCATGAATTGAGGCGATGGAAGACTGCATGATTGATAAGCACGTGATATGAATGCAGGCTTTTGTAGTCTTCTTATTAGATAATGTAATCATAGTATGGTGAGACTATTCCTGAGAAAAGGGTTGGTTGTTTGTATATCATTGAAAAATATTTCTTGTTGGTGTGTCATCACATTGTAACGTATTTCCGACACCAATAGATCATAATATGTACACATTGCAATTGTTCCAAATTGGGGCTGTTGGCAATGCATGCGGAAAAATTTTGGATGTCGCCTTCCTAATCATAAATGTATTTAAGCATTCAAGATTGCAAATAAAATGGATGAACGATGTATACAGGATTCTAACAATGATACACATCTATTTATTTTTAAATATATATTTTGTTGTAAATAAATTGTGGTGCGAACTTAAATTCCCCAATATAAAATACTGATAGAAAGCCACTGTCATTACTTTAAATAATATTTTCCCATTAATCATAAACCAATCACAATAACTACAATCAATCATCACATCAAATTATGTCACATCCAACTCCAACCTAACCCATCCTCTATCCAAACACCTACTATTCAAATCAGGTTATCCATCCTGCCATCCATCTCAAGGATGGGCTATCCAACCCAACCCACCAACAAATGGGCCCTTAGGTTTCCACACCTGGGCTTAAGTGCACTGGGACCAACGATGACCACTTCTCCCGCAAGCAAAACACATCACCACAACTCTGCATCCGTCAACACGATGACCTCGGCTACCATATCTCAGGCACAACCCATGGAAACGCCTCCCACGTACTCTCGAAAACCTCCACAAAGGTCTTCAACGGAGGCCCCAAATGCCAATGTCATCGCTCCACCATCAACCAACCCTCTGCAACCCCACTCGTCGCTCTCATCTTTTTCCTCCTATCCTCCGCAATAAGGCATATCTTCTAAGCAATACTCAACTTTTATGTGTATTTGATGCAGATAATACTGAATGTACGACTAATTAGAAGTCCATCGTTGATTTCTGTACGTAACTAGGAGACATGTTAGTCACGTGGAGGAGGAAGAAAGGAGTACATAAAGCCATTACTAGGTAGTCATTTATTTTTACCAATATAGGTTTAGGTATTGGACGCTCTTTCAACAAATCAAAGATTACCATTCCACAAGCACTTTCAGTCCTACTTTGTGCAACTTTACCACTATACTCAAGTGGAAGGCAACACATTTAACTCCCCCAAACCAGAAGGCCAGATGGAAAATAAGAGAAGGGCCAACGACTAAGGTTTTCAGAAACCCCAACACCAACGCGTTCACTATGCAACTCAAGACAGGAGGATGGGGATCATCTTTTCTCCTATTAGTTGTCTGCCAAGCAGGTCTAGTCAGCTGCAGGGACAGAGGCACCTGTTCATAATTTCATTCGTCATAGAAACTTCAACCCTGTCATCCCTAGTAGCCATCTAATGACTCTTCAAAAAAAATAAACATTGGCAGCAATGCATCCCAAGTGACCTACCGATCACCCATTACATAAAACCATTTGCAGTGCAGTTATAGTCAAATCTATGAACACGGCGAAACTAATTATGATCCAAGGTATCCTCGAAAATATGTCTGATGTTCTATAAGTCTATTTTAAGGAATAACCAGGGCAAATCAGGCTGCCCACTCTGACAACGAGACACATCAATATTGTGGACAGCCTTTATCTAGAAGCTGACATATCAACTTCCCAATAACCTTCTAACTTGATCAGGACGGTCTCAGCAGAGGCCATTCTTCGATCATATTATAAATTTGAATCCACGTGTAAGCAAGTACATGGAAATTATACTCCATCTTTGATACCTTAAAACAACTTCCATACATCTAGTTAAACATGTAGTGAAATACATTATGTAGGAACAGAATCATCACTGTCCATGGCACAAACCAATAGCATGGGCAATCTTAATCTAATAGCTGCCAGATCAGCTTCCCCATACATCTTCTATCTTGATCAAGATCTGCCATTAGGGAGTCATTCAATCGTATTTTAAATTTGAATCCACATGTAAGCAAGTACACTGAATTTCATTAAGTTGTTGATACCTTAAAACAAACTTCATACATTTGGTTAAACAGGTGATTATATAGTACCAGTAAACTCATTGCACATGAAGCCTGAGGAACAACTAACCCACGGAACTACTACATATATATACAGAACAATAAGAATACAGAAATTAGAAAAAGCAACAAAAGTTATATCATACTGATTCACTATCAAATCCCAACAATTTGGCAACAAGAACATGCTACTCCTGACTACCAGAAGATCATGTATTGAGATCACATTTCATCTATGACGAAATAATGTGTTTAATCTGAATCCACACGTCATTTTTTCTTGCTAGATAAGAACTCCAATTTTGATTTTTAGCCTGAAGAAAAGCAGAATTATCTCAAAATGGACAATGAAAATGATAATACAGAATTCTCTCTTCATAACCAACTTCTAGTTATATGATGATGGACCCCCTCCCCCATAACCAACCTTATCCATCATTTTCTAGTATGTATACCTTCCGTGATGACCCCTAAGTTGCTCAACATGAACCTTCTCAAATTAGCGATTGTAGTGAACTAATTAACATCTTTTGGCAATGATCCAACTGAAGTTGTCCACAACAGAATAAATCTCATGACCAAAGACATGCAACAGATTAAAAGATCTCAAATTATTAGCACTATAAATACAAGTGAAGCCTTTGGCCACAAGTGAGAGCCTGAGACATCTATCGGGTCATTTCTTGAGGCTGCAACCCATCCTAGATTCTCACGTCTGCACCTTAACCGCACCTAGACAAAACAAAGCATATACCTATGCCATGGGGTATTAGTTTCCAAGTAGTTTTTCCTTGTAACAGCCTTGAGGAGAACACGTGTCGACATGCAAGCTGAGTCTCATACTATGTCAGGTTGCACCTCACCTTAGATTTGGATCCCTCGACTGACCCAATAAATCAACGCATACACTACACAAAAAATGCTTAAGGTTTAAGCCTGAAGACCTCAAGATGTGTTTTTTAAACAAAGGTTGTAACACTTCTATATTAAAGAATTTCATGCCCAAAGAGCATTAAAGTGACTAGATGGGAAGAATATATCAAATAAGAAACGGATAAAATAAAGACTAAAAATATCCATGGGTTAGTGTTAAATTCTACACCATAAAGGAGAGGAAGATATATAAGAACCCAAAACACAAGGAGAACCTCCATTTATCATATCACAGACTGCAAGGGCCGCGGAGTACAAAAAAGGTAGGAACATTCATATGAAACATTTAAAAAATGGCAAAGCCTTCTCCCATTATAATAAGGGTTGGCTATATGGATTCTTGCTCAAATCGATATTGAACGATTCGACAATCTTTTACACTGACTGTCGACTACCTAATGCAACCCCCACAAGGGGGGATTTGAACTCTGATCTTTTGGGTGGTAGGCACACTGCACTACCACCAGACCATTTAAGTGGGTCAATTCATATGAAACATTACAGCAAAGAAAACATCTAGCAAATGGCATAGTTGATGCTCAGCTATACCGTTTTGCTGAGACGTGCAAGAACATAACCACCAATGAACAACATTTAAATCAAAAAAAAAAATAAGGTAGACAACGATTCCAAAAACTGGACCCATCAAAGACACGGATGTCAAAAGAAAATGGATCTATAATTCAGAAAAGAATTCCCTGAATCAGCAGGGATCAAACCTAGTCTCTGTAATAAAAATGGAAAATTCCTATTTCATAATCAACTAACACCAAAAAAAACATGTGTACCTCTTTCTACTACTGAATCTGCAAGGACAACATAAATCAGAATGAATTATTGTAAAGGAAATAGCTCCTGTTTATTTGTCCCATGCTTACAAAGGAAATACTAGACAAAGCAATACAACTATACAAGCCATCAACCTCACGTCTCACATAAATCAGACACGTCATAGGCAGATTCTATCGAGATTAATACCAAAAAAAGAAACATACAATGCCAAAATAATCTGAATGGTAAACCCAGCCCAAACTTATGTACATGCAAATGAAGATGACTAACAAGTTAACAAAATTCTCTCTTGATATGCTCATTCTGACAAGAAAGACGGACTTATCAGCACCTCAAACATGAAACGGCTTACAAAGTTAAAGAAGAAAATTAGGAAGAATTACTGATAGAGATTAGAGATGCACCATAATCTACAATCAAATTGAACTTGTTAGAGGGGTGTGCTTGGATAAACAGATCTTTGGTGTGGGCCCGTTTACCATGTTCCCTATAAATATTGTATACACCAAGTCGTTCACTAAGTGGAGTAGAACGAAAACCTAGTTGCATGTATGCACTAGATCGGCCTTTTATGTGATCTTTCCCTTCCATTGAGAATGGCTATCCACGTAAATCATTGTTCACATAAATCATTGTTTATGTACGATTTTCTTTTTCTGATTCTATTTCAATGTTTTACTCAAGCCAGTCCAATCATGGATTGGTTTTTTGTCTTGTGAAGAAGCTTACACCAGACGATGAGAGCATGCGCAATTTTTATGCCGTGCTTGATTCAAGATCTTAGCACGTTAAGCCAAGATAGTCCACATAAGAACAGCATTTCTTTTCCATGAGAACACTGGGAAAATAATCCGAGTGATAAGTATCACCCATAAGATTCCCAATTCGTCACTCGTCAGGGCATCACATTTGATGGAGCAACTTTCACCTTTAATAGACAATCTTTCTACATGTAGGTTTGTTCTTTACCGACCAAGTAGTTCGACAATGTGATCAATGATCAATCACTATCTCAAAAGTGATCGATCAGCCTATGCTCATGGTTTTTTTTTTCAGAAATTTATGTGATCTATCACATTTCCAAGTTTATGAGATCTGCTGCAATCACCACTTCAGAAGTTGGTAGATTCAATTCTCTATGGTCGGTCACTCTACTATTACCGATTGATCATCGTAATTGTCGTTATATTGGCAAACAAGACTAAAGCTGGAGAAGAAAAGGCTCTCTCCGTGAAATTTCCCACTCACGTGAGCATTCATCCACCAAGATCACAAGGAATAACTACCTTCTTTGGGATGTTGCAGTAGAGGGGGATCGTTAGGCATCGGCATGTTGGCTATATTCGAGTCTCAAGATACAAAGAAGGCGCCAAAGGACAACCCGAAATAGGAGCAATAGTATCCCGAGGATATCTAAGTAAAAGGATGGATCCTCCACTTGGTGTCTATGGAGTTGCAATCTCTGGTCATCGGGAAGAAGAAAACTTATCTTATGTGGGCTATCCTTTTATAAAAAAACAAGGGCTAATCGCACATAAAATAACACCATAACTCATATATTCAACAGCACTATGGTAAATTACAAGGTTAGGAAGATCGCGCCTTATGTGACCTGTTCTTACCAATTGTTAGGCCAAAAGAAGGATGTTTGCATATACTAGCTCGAGGTAATTTTTCTAGGAAAAATAAGGTGCGACATCGAGGAGACTGCTGGGAAAAATGATCAATCTATTATTCATGAGAACCCTAGGCTCTCTTATATAGGAGAGAGACCTAAGGGTGAATTACAACAAAGAAAACTAAAATAACGAAAACATTATATAAAGAACGGAAATATCTCTACACTCCCCCTCAAGTTGGAGCATAGATATCGATCATGCTCAACTTGGATGAGCATTTCTGAAATGGTGCCCTGAGTAATGCCTTGGTGAAGATGTCGGCAGTTTGTTCTCCTGAACTGACATGAGTGATATGAATCAAGCCCTTCTGGATCATATCTCTGGTATAGTGGCAATCCACCTCAATGTGTTTGGTTCGTTCATGGAATGTTGGATTGTTTGCAATAAACAAGGCTGCCTGATTATCACAGCTGCATGGGAAGTGGTGCATCGATGTGCAAATCAACAAGCACTGCTCTCACCCCACATCATTTCTGTGCTTGCTTGAGCCATAGCCCTGTACTCAGATTCGGCGCTTGACCTGGCCACCACTATTTGTTTCTTGCTCTTCCAAGAAACCATAGAACTTCCCACAAACACAGCAAAACTCGACGTGGACTTTCTGTCCTTTGGGCATCCCGCATAATCTGCATCAGCACACGCAGATACTGAAAGAGATGCTCCCTTTTTGAATAATAATCCTGCACCTGGAGAAGACTTCAAATATTTCAAAATCATATATATAGCATCCATATGGACCTGTCGAGGTTGCTCCATGAATTGACTCACACGACTTACTGCAAAGGCAATATCGGGTCTCGTAATAGTAATGTAAAGTAGTTTTCCCACCATTTCTCTATATCTCCTTTTATCAACCTCCTCTGTATCATCATCATACAGCTTCATACTAGGGTCCATTGGGGTACTGGATGGTCGACACCCCACCATACATGTCTCAACAAGCATGTCCGTGACATATTTCCTTTGGGTAAATACAAGACCCTGAGCATTCCTTGTAAATTCAAGCCCCAAGAAATACCTTAGAGTACCGAGGTCTTTGGTAACAAAGTAAAAACCCAGAAATTCTTTTGCCATCTTCACCCCCTACACATCATCTCCTGTAACAAGAATGTCATCTACATATATCATAATGACTATAGTACCTAGTTGTCTTCTGCACAAAGAGTGAGTGGTCCGAGTTGGACCTCTTGAAACATTCTTTCTCAATTAGATCTGACAACTTCTGAAATCGCGCCCTCGGGCTTTGTTTAAGGCCATATATTGTCTTATGAAGTCTATAAACCTGCTGACACTCCCCCTCAGCAGTAAACCTGGTTGGTTACTACATGTAGACTTCCTCCTGTAGATCACCGTACAAGAAGGCATTTTTAACATCCATCTGAAACAAGGGTCAATCATGTACCACAGCCATTGTAAGGAGTATAAGGAGGGTAGAATGTCGAGCTACTGGAGAAAAAGTATCCAAGTAATCCACACCATAAGTTTGCGTGAACCCCCTTGCTACCAATCTGGCCTTTGTACCGATCTAGAGTACCATCTGCATGATATTTGACAGTGAAGACCCATTTGCAACTGACAATGGACGCAACAGGGGGTAGAGAAACCAAGGTCCAAGTACCACGCGATCGTAGTGCAGCCATCTCTTCTTCCATCGCTAAACGCCAAAAGCTATGCTTCAATGCGTCCTGGTAATTCCGTGGAATTTCTACAGTAGATATTGCAGCAGCAAATCTCTGAAAGTCGTTTGTCAGTCTGTGAAGAGAGACCTATGAGGCAATAGGATAGGAGGCACAGGACCGCTTCTGCTTTCGAAGTGCAACAGGTAAATACAGATCTGTATAGGTGTCATGTATCCTGGAAGTATCCCCCTGTAAGAAGTACTGCACAAATATATCGTCAGACCCATCATTAGAAGCTTGTATATCAGAACAAACCTGGGGCTTAGTGAGGGATGGATGTGTGCCAGGAGCGGAGACGGTCCGACGGGTGTAGAATTTAGTAAATGGTGGTACAGTGGTAGGTGGTGGAGGAGGTGGTGGTGGTGGTATAGGTGAAGATGGTACTACTGGTGGTAAACACAAAGGAGGAGGAGGCACAAAGACTCCATCAGAACTGGACAAAACCAACCGTTCACTTGTGGAAGAGAAATAAATTACCGATTCAAAAAAAGTGACATCGGCACTAATATAGTATTTTCGACGCAACGGGTCGTAACACCAATATCCCTTTTGAGTCAGTGAGTAACCAACAAACACACACTTGACAGCTCTAGGAGAGAGCTTGTCAAGACCTGGAATTAACTGATGAACAAAGGTCACGCAACCAAACACCCTCAGAGAGAATATTTCTTTTTCAGGGAAGACAAGAGAGAAAGGAGTTTTCTCACCCAAAACAGTTGATGGCATGCGATTGACCAAGTAGCATGCAGTAAGAACTGCGTCACCCTAGAAAGAATGTGGGGCACGGCTTTGAATCAGGACAGTACGGGTAACATCAAGCAAGTGACGATGTTTCCTTTCTGCAACACCATTCTGTTGGGATGTGTAAGCACAAGATGTTTGGTGTATAATACCACGAAATGAAAGGAAATGAGACAAGGCACGAGTACAGAATTCCAAAGCATTATCAATTCTCAAAGTTTTAATGGAGACCGAGAAAATATTTTGTACTTCATTGATAAAAATTTTTATTACATCCCCAGCTTCAGATTTATTTTTCAATAGAAAAACCCAAGACATACGAGAAAAGTCATCCACTGCAACAAGATAATAACTGTCCCTGGTGATCTGGAACATGACTAGGACCCCATATGTCAACATGAAACAAATCAAACGGTGTACCACTGCTCCGACTCAAACGACTAGGGAAAATAACGTGATGATGTTTTCCCAACTGACACGCCTCGCATTGAAAGGATGCTTGATGCAGCACAAAACTAAAATATAGGGCTTGATATTTTTATCCGTTAATTTTATTTATGTTTATTCGATTGTCGCATTTTTATTTAAATAAAGAGATCACGTGTGATCTCAATTTAGTTAGTTAGAGTCGATTAGAGATTTCAATTTATTTCAAATCAATTAGTTAGTTGGTTAGAGTCAATTAGGATAAGTAGTTTTGAATTTGAATTTAGATTTCTATTTTTGTAATCTCATCCCTCCTATATAAAGAGATGATAGGCTATTGTTTTTAGACAGGTCAGAAGATATGAAATCTGAGTTTATCTCATTATCTCTCTCGCTCTCATTCTATCTCTCTTAACGCGATCTTCGCACTTCATCTCCAAAACCCCGCATAACCGACGCGTTTTTTCCTTCTTCCTCCCCTCTCTAAATTTCTTCCACAAAAATTATTTTCTCTACCGTTGAAAAATCTATTTCTGCAACAAGTGGTATCAGAGCATGGCAGCCGGATCGTTCTTACGATTCGACGATCCGATCGCATTTTAGAGGATCCAATACGATTTGAGTCATCTCTCACATGACTCGTATTCACGCTCGCGTTCAAAGATGTTCAAGAAACGTATTATACATACCATCCATGAAAGTCCAAGCATGCTTGGACGCGACAATCAACGAGGATTCGCTCGACGACGAAAAAATTCAGATCATCGAAGCTGCTGTACAACCTATTTTTGAGCAAAAAACGAAGGTATTTTCATACAAGACATATATTCTATAGATACAACATCGATACAAAACGAAATCGAAGACCTAGGCCCCATATTCAACGAAGACCCTACAGAAGAAGCATGGGAAATCGTCGATCTGCTTGCTGTCCAGGAATATTCAGACTTACAATCGTTGGAAGAACCGATTCCAGTGCCACCCACGACTCCCTCCCGAATCCCTGTTGCAGCCCCCACACCTCCGGTACCCCCAATCTCCCAGTTGCAGCCCACTGTCATCCTCCAAACTGCCACACTGCCTCTCCTACAACCCATCTCCGTCACCCCGGCAACCCTCCCAGCCCCGACGCCCCCTCAGTTAGTCCTCGCACCCCCATCGAGCCCCCCCTGCCCCATCGCTGCCATCACCCCCTCCCTCTGCCCTCTCGCACCCTGTGGAGCCCCCAACCCCGCTACAACCCAAACCACCTTCCTCAATGCCGCACGTTTCCTCCATCTCCCCGTGCCGCCACCATCCTTCACCTCCCAATGCGTCCCTTGCGGGGACCCAACCGCCATCGTTTGTGCATCCAACGTGATCATCGCTGCTGCCCAAGGATCCGAAACTTCTGTCGTCGTCGCCGCCAATTAAAGACACGAGAAACCCTAATATGTGGGTTCTCTTCCAGGGCAATCGAACCCCATAAGATCAGGGATGTGAGATTAATTTGGAGAAATTGCAGTGAAGGCCCCCCTTACAAAAGTCTTAATTCAAAGGGGATATTCAAAAACTCCACTTACAAAATTGTTTCAAATGAAGGGGTAGAAAATTTGCAGCAATGCCCCTCAGTTGAAAGAAATTACAAACGTAACATGGAAAAGATCAAAATTTGGGTTATCTACTCAACCAATCCAGATAAAATTCTCCATCGACGGATTAAAGATCGAGCCCCGTCAGGAGATGAATTTTTCAAGCGGAGGAGAATTGATGCAGCACAAAATTAAAATATAGGGCTTGATATTTTTATCCGTTAATTTTATTTATGTTTATTCGATTATCGCATTTTTATTTAAATAAAGAGATTTATTTCAAATCAATTTGTTAGTTGGTTAGAGTCAATTAGGATAAGTAGTTTTGAATTTGAATTTGGATTTCTATTTTTGTAATCTCATCCCTCCTATATAAAGGGATGATAGGCTATTGTTTTTAGACAGGTCAGAAGATATGAAATTTGAGTTTATCTCATTATCTCTCTCGCTCTCATTCTATCTCTCTCAACGCGATCTTCGCATTTCATCTCCAAAACCCCGCGTAACCGACGCGTTTTTTCCTTCTTCCTCCCCTCTCTAAATTTCTTCCACCAAAATTATTTTTTCTACCGTTGAAAAATCTATTCTGCATCAATGCTCCTGGTGAAATCTGAGGCAATACACGACAAAGCTTCTGAAGTGGGAGATGACCAAACTGCAGGTGCCAGGTGTAAGGAGAAACGAAGCCTGACTCAGAAGAAGAAACACCAGCAAATGATCCCTGGTCAAGATGATACAAACCACCTTGCTCACGACCACATCCAATCACTTTGCCAGTAAGAATGTCCTGAAATACGAGACAAAGGGTCAAAAATAGCTCGACAGTTCAAGTCTTTTGTAATCTGACTAATGGATAACATGTTCATAGAGAAATCAGATGCATATAACACATTCTTCATATGCATAGAGGGTGTCAATGTAACCTCCCCCTGTCCTGTGATTGGGGAATGTGTCCCATCTGCAATCACAACTGTTCTACCAGATTTAATCTGTTGGTAAGACGTAAGCTGATTCCTATTACCGCATAAGTGATGGGTAGCACCAGAATCCATAATCCAGTCAGAAATCACAGAACCATGACATGACGTGGTAGCAAAGGTACTACCTGAGGTACTGGGAGTGGTAGAAGTACTCGTAGACGTTGAGGCAGCAACATCAAAATGACTTCCAGGTGATGTGGTGGAAACAGGAGACATAATATCTTTCAGTCTAGCAACAAGATCACCAAATCTCTGATCAGAAGGTGGGGTAGCCTGAAACTCAGCATGTTCTGCAACTCGTGCTGAAGCAGGAAAACCATGCTTAGAATAGCATGTTTCCTCGGTATGCCATGGACGGTGACAGTACGTGCATGGCTGACGAATGCGTCCCCCTCTGCCACGGGGTCCACGCCCACGAGAAAAGGAAGAGCCTCCTCGACCTCTGAAGGTTGCCATGGTTGATGAAGACTGGCCAGGAATAGTAGATGGAACTGTGATCCGACTGAGTCTGCGGAACGTTTCCTCCATTGGAGGAATAGTAGCATCCGCCAAGATCTGAGAGCGAGCCGCGTCATATTCCGGGTCTAGCGTTGCAAGGAAAACACCAACCGTAGTAGCATACTAGCATTCCTGTACGTCTTCTGTTGCTCCGGAGTCGCAGTCAAAGGTATGAAACTGTGAAGTTTCTCAAACATCCCTCGTAGGGATGTATACAAAGAGTGGAGAGGACGGCCATTCTGCTTCACTGTAAATTATCATGATGTAGCTGGAGAATCTTCATCTCGTTCCTTGCTTGAGAATATGTAACCGCAAGAATGTCCCACATCGCCTTCGTCGTAGGTTGATGTAACACATCATTGGCGATCTCAGTTGTTAATGTGTCAGAGAGCCATACTTTAGCATAAGCATCGTCTGCCTCCCAAGAGGCATGCACTCCAGTCTTCCCCAACGGTTCTTCTTTGATAAGAATATGTTTCTTACCACTCGACTTCATGAGACTCAGAAACTGCATAGCCCAGAGCTTGTAATTAGTCCCGTCCATTTTAACAATAGGCGTCGGACTTCTGAAAGCATCAGTGGATGGAACATCAACCTTGCTCTCTGACATGATGTCGTTGGAGGAAGACAACCAAACAAGAACTTGTAGCAACAAGTGTCTACACAGACATGACTAGATTTGGTTACGCGTGTAGACTTAGACCGTAACCAAATCCATCAGAAAATCGAAGACGCGTGCGCGCCTAGGGCAAAACAAAGCGAGTCGAAGGCCGCTGGCTGCGCAAGGGGCTAGCGGCGCTGGAGGCCGAAGGTCGCAGGCGACGCAGAAGGGTCCCGCGGCGGCGCAGGGGGCTCACGACCCCGAGAAGAGTGCCGCGGTAAGACTAGCGGCACCGGGGGGTCACCGCGCGGTGAGAATAGCGGCACGAAAGGAGAGAAGAGTGAGAAGGGGTCGGCGGTAGGGTTAGGTTTAGGGTTAGGGCACGAGAACTCCGGTCTAGGACCGCCGCTCTGATACCATGTTGGGAAAAATGATCAATCTATTATTCATGAGAACCCTAGGTTCTCTTATAACAGAAACAGTATATAAAGAACGGAAATATCTCTACAGAGACGCCCACCTGTAAACTTCTATAAGCTCAAGATATATGTTCGTAGGAGAATTCATCATGGCTAGTTTTTCTATGAGGTCTTAACTCAGAATTTGATAAGTTTGAAGTCAAATCTTAATATCGATTATCTCCATCTTCTAGAGGAGATATATTACCAAACTCGAGCTAAAGAAAATCGAAGGTGGATAATGATAGTTTTGCTTTTGGACTCTGAGGTTGGATATTTGAACCATGGTGTCTTTCTCACTAGCGAGATCGCAGTGCAGGTCTAATAAGAGGTGTATGCACTATAACAAACATGGATACCTCGTTGACGATGTTGACAGCTACTACATGGGAAGAATTCTGAATCCACGAAGGAGTTAGTAGGGGAGAAATCATCTGATCCATCGCGCCAATCCCAACCATAAAAGTTCATTGTTGCGAATGTTATTGATGCACCTAAGGAGAGTATGGACTAAAGGACCTTGTTGACTAAGTCAGATATTTTTAAACCGCTCTCTCTAAAGCCTTGGTTAGATCAGATAATGGTTTGGACTCCACAACAATCAATAACGACCTAGTTGTCCAGAGCAAGCAAAGTACCTATTTTACTCACAAATCTTTCGATAAATCGATTGTGGATAATGGTGCCACGGATCATATGACTAGGAATGCATAGAATTTTAACAAGCATAAGCTTAAATCTGGTCGTAACCATGTTGCGCTTGTATATGGGTCCAAAATAAGGCCCTAAATGTCGATTTCAGTCACCATTTCGGTATCGACCAAAACAGAATTTTGGTGGAATTTCGACCGGAATTTCGATCATTTCGGTTATTTTTTGTACTAGGACCCCCATATTCGTTCATTTTGGTCATTTCGGTCGAATTTCGATTTCAACTGGATATCAATATTCGACAGAAATTCGACCGAATTTCGCTGAAATTTGAGGCCATGATCCAAAATTACTATTGTTGAGAAAGGAAATGTCACGATATGTGATCACTTTACACTATACAATGCCCTCTGTGTACCTGACCTTCCAATAAATTTGATTTCTATTTTTAAAGCTGAAGAGTTGAAATATAAGCTAGTTTTCTACAAGGATCTTTGTGTTTTACAGGATTTGGCGGTGAGGAGGAATTCTAGGATGGTATGGTATCTGAAGTTATCTACAAACTGCTCACAAAAATCATTGTCATCCCTTGTTTTGGTTCTCTCTAGCCTAGGAAATAAGCAGGAAAACTTAAAGTTAATCTTATTATGGCAATGACAGATGGATAACATCCACTTTCAAGCTTTGGAAAAAATCTTGATTTATTTTTTAACCCCCCTTAAATGGTTTAGTGGTAGTGCAATGTACCTACCACTCAAAAGACAATGGTTCAAATCCCCCATGAGGAGGTTGCATTAGTTAGTCGACAGCCAGGGTAAAATATAGACGAATCTTAAACATGGATTTGAGCAAGAATCCATGTAGTCGACACTACTTATAGTGAGAGAAGGCTTTGTCATTTTTTATTTAGTGACATTGATACATACAATGTCCAATATGAGGTCTACCAACTCACCAAGCATATTAGAGCAACTTTTCCATTATTAGACAATAAAAATCTTCTACTTTGAGTTAGTTCACTTAGATATTTTAAGGGCCTACTTGAATTAAATTTATGCATGATTTTTGTTTTTTTTGTTTTTACTGATGATTAATTTAAATACATGTTTACCTATTTACCCAATACAATCTGAAATCCCAAAGGTTATTATGAATGTTGTTAAGATGGTGCACAATCAATCTGATAAATCAATGAAGGCACAGCATTTATACAATCTAATGCATAGATAATATTAAGATCATCTAGATGTCGTCAAAAAATAAGAAGAAAGAGTTAGAGAATAGGTAAATGTTAATAGTTTGGTTTTTAGATAGTTTATGGGAGAGCAGACGTGGTAAGAGTTCCGTAGTGGCTGAACTCTTCTATTGTATATATACTGTGACTTGGGAGATACCCGATGGTGGCTCTTCAAGTAGAACAATGTTTGGACGACTGATTATAAATCAAAAGAGAAAGGAAGGATGTGAGGGGATGGTGTAAGCTCAAGAGAAACCGAAACGGGAAAGCTGTCAGTCTACCAAAAAAAGATTTGCTTTCTATTCACAGGTCTGAGGTCTTTTAAGGAATGTCAATAACAGGCGGGAATGTTTATGCTTTGAGAATATCTTGCCACATGCCACATCTCTGCAAAGTTTTTCTGCAAGATAAGGGTATCATGATTCATTCTACACTCCCAACAGAATGACAACGAGAGAGAAAATGGACATTTATTGGATAATGCCATAGCATTTCTCTACTAGGGTTATTTGCCCTGTAAGAAGTATGTCCCTTCAAAAAATCCACAAGAATACTTTAACGTGAGCTAGAATGGTCCACTTCCTAATTCTCTTGCACTCCACCTCACATCCTCCAAGGTCAAAGATCATAGGACCCCTCAAAGCTATGTAAGCCTTCCCAACTTTGAAGGTGCCATCACGCCAACACCAATAGTCTCGCCCATCATAGGACCCAGCCACGCCCTCCAATTTCTCAAGCAGTATCAAAAGGTGACGATATATCGTATCGACACGATACCGATACCGATATTACCTACATTGGCTCACCTGCCCCCCTCCACAAAAAGACCATATCATCTGCATACTAGAGAATGGGTATCGAGATCTCATCCTTGGAATAGTCGTTGCACAAACCCTATGTGGTTGCACGTTCAACCATAACCGATAGAACATCTATAGCAAGGATGAAAGGAGCAAAGCAAAGGACAGCCCTATCGGACTCCCCATTGCAGCTAGAAAAAACACCCCCATTGGATGACCGTTAACAAGCACCAAACAAGACATAGTTGTGATACATCTCTTTATCCAAGCAATCCGTCTGTCTGGGAATCCACGCATGTGAAGCGATGCCCATATAAAGTGTCAATCCATACAATCATATGCCTTAGAGAAATCCACTTTCCACAGAACTCCCTTTGTTTTTCACCTACACCAGTCAGCCACAATCTCTGAAGTCAAAAGAACGTTGTCCGTGAGATGCCTACCTGACAAGAAAGCACTTTGAACCGGAAAGACTATCTTATTCACTATCCCTCTTAACCGGCTTGCCAATGTCTTTGACATGTCCTTCAAGATATAAGTTCGAAAAATATGTGGCATACTATCCCACGAGTCAAAACTATGAGCATTTTTCATATACATTTGCTTTCATGGTTCACAGACGTATTGTGAAGCACTGGCTAATCCTCAGTGACAAGAAGCAACACGATAAGAAATACACTTCAAAAAAACAATATATGATATGCCGTGCATTCACATTGTCGGAACTAAATGGGTCTGCACCATTAGATATAGAGCAGATGGGAAAGTTAAAAGAGTTCAGACAACTTGCTAAGGATTACACGTAGAAATATTGGATTGATTATCTTAAGATCTCTGCTCATATGGCCAAGATGATTTTTACTTGGAATCATTATTTCACTTGCACTTATGTATGGATGGCACATGTTATTCGGGAAAGTGTTGCAAATTAAAAAAACATGTACTAGGCTGAAGCAAGTTCCTTGGGCTTTGCTTAATTATCCGCATGAAGTTATGAAGAAACAGAGATATAAGCAGGGGAATGGATATCATAACATCTTCTTCACAAGTGGAATCGTGAAGAACTTGTGCTCTTGATTATGTGTGTAGATAATATGGTTCTCACAAGGACAATGCGATTGATAAAATCAAGGCAAAGCTTGCTGAAGAATTTGAAATCAAAGACCCCAGAAGATTTTGATCCTAGTTGGGAATTGAGATGCTAGATTTCAATAAGTCTTGAACATTTGTCAAAGGAAATATATTCTTAATCAACCGAATGAGATTAGAAAGCCAGTATGTCGCCCAGCAAAAAGCCAAAACAACTATCACAAGCTGTCTTTTGGATAAATGTCTTGCATGAATCTCTTACAAGATGCTATTAGAATCTTGATGAGAATCTCGTCTATCTCATCTTTACTATGCTTAACATCACCAACGTTGTGAATATGGTAAGCCAATTCATATATGATCCCGATAGGTTCATCTCACCGCCATTTATGGAATACTTCGCTATCTAAAGAATAAACCAATCAAGGAGCTTCTTTGTAAAAGGAAAAGATGTCAACATTGAGGCATATATTAATGTTGATTGAGCTAAATATATGGATGATCACTTATCTACTTCAAAAAACTCAATTTATCTTGGAGGGAATCTCATTATATGATGGCGTAAGAAGCAAATAGTTGGTGGCATACCAAGTGTCGAGGTTGAGAATCGTGCAATGGCACTTGGGATTGCTGACAAGATATGATCATGCTTAATGATATAGACATCAAGATCAATCTTCTGATGACGCTCTACTGCAACAACAAAGTGACAATTAACTTCACCAACAATTACGTTCAAAATGATCGCACCAAATATGTTGAGGTAGATCGTTGCTACTTGTTTAAGGGAAAAGACCAATGATAGCCAACTCTGCCTAGCGTTCATCAAATCCGAAGATCAATAGATCGATAAAAGAAGACAAAGCCTTCTCCCACTATAAGAGGGTCGGTTACATGGATTCTTGCTCAAATCCATGTTGAAAGATTTGACTATTTTTTACGATGGTTTTCAACTACCTAATGCAACCCCCCACAAATGGTGGTTTGAACCCTGTTTTTTTTGGTGGAAGACCAATTGACCGATGTATTCATAAAAATACTTCCACGGAACAACATGAGGAGAGCGTCATTTATCTCATTTCTTATAAATGTCATGCACACTTGATCGTTGTTAACCAAGTGAAATAGAAAGAAAACATAGCCTCATTTGTTCACCAGGTTACCCCACCCATTGTTTTTCCTTTCCATTGGGAAGGGTTTACCATGTAATTATTTATGTTAAGTGTATTTTTTTCCTATTTGATTATGTATCCAGGGAACAGATGGAATCAGTCAAAGCAATAATACCTGACTCATGCTAAGGTTAAGGGTACACCATCAATAAAAGGAGGAAATCAAAATAATTTGTATTAATGCAGTAGATAGACTAACCTGATGCAGGGCATCTTCAATAATGAGAATTTCTTTAAAACAATTGAAAAAAAAATCAAATAGATGCTTCAAACTGAAAAAACGGATCACTGAATATTAACCAAAGCTGTTTCTATGGTGTGGGCTCTTATAAGGAGTACTCAGAGTCTCGCAGCATCTTGCAATACCACAACCTCCTCCGATTGACTAGCTCTCAATAAGGGCACCATGCCCACCAAACATCACTACTATCTTTATCAAAGGAAGGAAGCATGATGGAGATTTATGGGGAAAATTAGTATTTGAGGTGAACACGGCTATTCAAATCTGGTGGTAAACCTCCTATAAATCGGACCTGTTCTGCCAACTTATACAATCTCTAGCACTGCAATTTTTAAGTGTGACTCCGGTGGAAGAGACCTCCAACAGCATGTAGCAATACCCGGTAAATGAGGTCAGCATGCCCAAAAGAAAATTCACCCCTACCTCTATCAAAAGAAGCAACCATAGCGGTGATTTATGAAAGTAGGTGCTGTGAACACGGCTCCTCAAATGTTGTTGTAGACCTCGTGGAAGTCGGATTTGTTCTACCAACAAATAGAACCTTGAACGCTGCGACAGTAACGGAGATGTCCACGGAAAATCAGATAATTATAACGTGCTTGCCCTTATTTGGTTATGTGCTATTAAACATTCTCACTTCCCGAAAGCCACAATTACAACAAGGCTTTCAAATCATCTTGGGTAAATTACAAAAAAGGGACTGAGCTTTACATGGATTCCCAAATTAGGGACTAATTTTTAGTTTGTAACAAATAGGGGACTAAAGTTTAACTTAACGGTCCGGTCCCCAATTCCGTTAATGGACGGCTCAATTCATAATTTTACTTGACGAAAATAACCCTCCGACCTCTTCTCCTTCCCTTGGCTATGGCGATAGACATACGATTTACACTGTTGTCGTCCCGCTCATCGAATCATCCAACTCATCCAAATGCAATTGGCAGTTCATCAGCAGATATGCGGAGTGCAAGGCCTCAACGAGATCCGTATGGAACTTGGTATTCCTGAGCAAATTCTCGCAGAGCTTCCGTTTCACAAATTGTGAGCACTGGGCTTCGAATTCACGGTGACCATCGAACACGCCAAAGAAGTGGTCGTCGGGGTTCGTCCCGAACGGCGTGTGTATGCAGTAACTGTCCTGGTTGGCCTTGTCGAGGGCCTCGGGGTAGTAGCCTCTCTGCGAGAGGTAGGAATAGCGCAATTCATAGTTGCCGAGCGGAACCTTGACGACACGCGATCCGTCGGGTGGGAGGAACTGCACCGAGACACAGTTGAGGCGGTTTATCCCGACGTCTGAGTCGCGGCCGAGGGCCATCTGGGAAAGCTGGTCTTCGCCCTCGTCGCGTAGGCTCATGGTCTCCTGGGAGTACACGGATTCAGCGGCGGGGCGCCCATCGCCACTCCATCAAAGGCGGAGCCCGAGTGCGAAATCGAGTCGTGAGCTCATCTTGGGGGGAAATATGGTCCTTGTGTTCTCAGCCACTATTAATACAGGTGTGATTGGTAGGGGAGTGGAGGGGGATAAGGGGAGAGGCGGTGCATTGGGGGGGTACCGGAGGGTGCTCTTCGCCGTAGCGAAGGGAAGGAGAAAAGGTCGGAGGGGTATTTTCGTCAGTAAAATTATGGATTGAACCGTCCATTAATGGCATTGGGGACCGGGCCATTAAGTTAAACTTTAGTCCCCTATTTGTTACAAACTAAAGATTAGTCCCAAATTTTAGAATCCATGTAAAGCTCGGTCCCTTTTTTGTAATTTACCCTATCATCTTTAGCTTCATTTTTCCACAAATCGTTTTGTATCCTATAAACATAAGGACAGAACCTTCCTCTTAATTGTCAAGGCAATTGCTTTCATGAGCTTGCCATTTCCAATCAGAATACCAATATACCAAGTACCTATCAACCATATCCTTCCACGAAGATCGGAAGACCATTGCTTCATTTAAGCTACAAGTGGATGTCTATACAGCATGATTAGCTTCTTTACTTGCATATGTACAAGAATCCTAGCTAATTTTGCACAGTCCAGGAGCAGTACATTGATCCTTACCAACTTCTCACTATATTTGGACAATAAAGTGAAGTTGGGTGGGACCCCCCCCCCAACCGGTGGCCCCAACGCAAGCCGAATCAGTACTAAAATGCAACAGTTAATGGTAAATGATCAGACAAAATTTCCATTAATTGTCAATTACCTCGAATTGAGCTTAACTGTGGAATGGAAAAACATTATTACAGGCACATTTACCAAGTTGACAGTACACACAGAATTTCTTATACTGAGAAATCAAGACGAAAGTTGCACATCACTACGGATATGGTGCCTCATGAGTTGTAAAGAGTGCTTGCAGAAAATGGACCAAATTCTCAAAAAATAGTCAGTTCCAAGTATACCCCATGTCAGCACTGATGAGGGATAAAACTCCCTTGTCATGTGCCACTCACAAGATAGGTCAGAGTTCAAAAAAAGTGACAGCGTGTCAAGAAACTCACCAGAATTAAGATTCTAATCGGAGCAAAAGTCAAGCAAGCAAGTCCAAGAATCGAACAATAATGCCCATACCCGAGCATTCTATTCTCAGTAACATCCAGACAAGAGCCGAGCATGTGTCCATGAGCAAAGAATGTGGATCCAAACCGAGCATCCGAGTCTAGGCAATCCGTCATCAAATGCTTGGTTATTGTAGAGATAATTATGTAGTCGGTATATCTTTTATGCTATTTTTATTTTCCATGTTCCATCTTTATGTAATTTACCCATGGGTTGTCTCTATATAAGAGAGCATGGGGTTCTTTGGAATAATAGAATAATCTTTTCCACCAACATGATATCAGAGCCAAAACCCTAAACCCCTTCTCTTCCCCTTCCTCAGCACTGCCGCCCCTCTCTCTTCCCTCTCGGTGCCACCGCCCGCCACACCCTCCCCGCCATCTTCTCGTCACCCGACCCCTCCTCGTCGCATGGCCCACCTGCCGCCAGGGATCGCCATATCGCGATATATCGTCGATATATCGGCGATATATCGGTATCGACAGGTCACCGATATATCGCCGATATGGACGATATCGGATATCGACAAGAGAAAATGCTTAATGGATACCGGGTTTCGGCGATATGCGTCGATATATCGTCGATATATCGGCGATATATCGGTATCGACATTGTATCGAAACGATATCGATATCGATATTTCCTTCCTTACCTGTCGCCCCTCTCAGACCCTCCTATCGCACCTCTTTGTCGGTCCTCCCGTCGGCCCTCACTCGCCAGCCCGCCCCAGCCGATCTCTGCCCTTGTCGGTCTCACCGTAGCCATCTCGCACATCATCCATATGGACTTGAGTGCATAAAGTCTACATATGCACTCAAATCCTATGAAGTCTATGTAGACACTTGTCTTTTGGTATACAAATTTTAGTTCTTCATCTCCGACGATATGTCAGAAAACAAAGTCGATATGCCCTCCATAGGCACGTTCAAAGGTCATGCGCTAATCGTCAGAATGCATAGGACGAACTATGAGCTCTGGGCGATGCAGTTCATGAGCCTCATGAAGTCAAACGGTAAGAATCACATTCTTACCGAGGAAGAGCCGGCAGAGAAGACTGGGATTTATGGCTCCTGGGAGGTTGATGACTCATACGCCAAGGTCTGGCTGTCAGGCACGTTGTCGATGGAGATTGCTAATGATGTTCTCCATCAGCCCATCACTAAGACGATGTGGGACATACTGGCAGCAACATATTCACAAGTGCGAAATGAAGCCAAGATCTTACGGCTTCAACACAACATATTCATAATGAAGCAGAATGGGCGGCCACTTCACTCCTTGTATACATCCCTATGGGGTTGTTTGAGAAACTATACAGTATTATTCCTCTCACGGCCACCCTCAAGCAGCAGAAGACATTTAGGAATGCTACAATGGTGGGGGTCCTACTTGTTGCCCTTGATCATGAATATGAAGCTGCTCGATCACATATTCTTGTCGATGCTACCATTCCTCCTATAGAGGAAGTCTACCGAAGACTTAGCCGCATCTCTGTCACGTCCAGTGCCTCTACTCCACCATCCTCGGCGATGGCTGCTTCCAGAGGGAGAGGTGGGGCTTCTTCATTCCGTGGCCGTGGACCTCGTGGTCGAGGTGGTCGTTTTCGTCGACCATGCACATTTTATCATCGTACAGGTCATGCTGAGGATACATACTATTCTATGGATTTCCAGCCTCGGCGCGAGTAGCCGAGCATGCTGCATATCCGTCGACATCTACTTCGAATCAAAGGTTCGAGGAGCTTGTTGCGAGATTGCGAGATATTATGCCTCCAGTCTCTATTGATTCTCCAGGAGGCCCTTCGGATATTGTTGCTTCAGCTTCTGTCGGTACTTCTGTCACTGCTAGCATCTCAGGTAATGCTTGTGCTTTTAGCCTTTTCCATCATGTTATAGTTATAATGTTTCATATTGGATCATGGACTCTGGGGCAACACACCATCTTTACCACGACAGAGACAGACTTATGGCATACAAGGAGATTCCACCAGGGCGGTCAGTGGTAATTGCTGATAGGACTCATTAACCCATTATTGAACAGGGGGAGATTACTTTGTCGCCTTCCACGTATCTACAGAATGTCTTACATGCCCCTGATTTTTTGATGAACTTACTGTCTATTCGTCAGATTACAAAGGATTTGCACTATTGCGCTATATTCGACCCATCTTCTCTTATATTTCAGGACATTCTGACGGGCAGGGTGATTGGTTGTGGTTCTGGGCAGGATAGTCTTTATCGTCTGGTCCGAAGTTCATATGTTGGTGTCTCCTCTCATGCTATTGGATATGTCTCGTTGTATACATGGCATCTACGCTTTGGTCACCTTCTCCTTCAGAAGATGCGTCATCTCTTGCCTCAGATTTCTCCGAGTTCTTCCTTCCGATGTGAAACCTGTCAGTTGGAAAAGCACCATAGAGCTAACTTCCCTAGTCATCGGTGTTGGAGCAATAGCTCCCCTTTTGAACTACTTCATGTCGATATTTGGAATCCGAGTCGTATCCCTGATCACTAGGGACGCAGGTTTTATCTTGTAGTAGTTGATGATTTCTCTCGTTTGTCGTGGATTTTTCTATTAAAGAATAAATCTGAAGCAGGAGATGTTATCAGAAATCTTATAAATGAAGTGCAAAATGTTTTTTCCTCTCATGTGAAATATGTTCGTATTGATAATGCTTTGGAATTTTGCACTCGTGCTCTCTCACATTTTTTCGCCAAGAGGTATTATTCATCAAACCACATGTGCATGCACCTCTCAACAAAATGGAGCTGTTGAGAGGAAATACCGTCATCTTCTTGATATTACTCGAACTCTACTTATCCATAGTTGTGCTCCTATTCCTTTTTGGGGAGATGCCATCCTTACATCTTGTTATCTTGTCAATCGTATGCCGTCCTCGGTACTTGGTGAGAAAATTCCCCTTTTTGTTGTTTTTCCATACAAGAAATTATTCTCACTTACTCCTCGTGTTTTTGGTGATGTTGCTTTTGTCCATCAGTTGTCTCTTGGTCTTGACAAGCTCTCGTCTAGGGCTGTCAAATGTGTCTTTGCGGATTACTCTCGGACTCAAAAGGGATACCATTGCTATGATCCTGTAAACAGGAAATACTTTGTCAATGCGGATGTTACATTCTTTGAGTCTGTTATGTACTTATCTCCTGCATGTGACAGGTTGGCCTCATCCACATCTAATGACAAGGTCTATGTTCCTCCTATTTTGAGTTTACCAACGTCTTCTCCAGTTCAAGTGGTCATGTCAACACCACCGCCGCCGCCGCCACCAAAACCGCATGTCTCGCCATTATCAAAATATTATGCACGCCAGTCGAGTCCTGCTCATGTCGCACGTCAATCATCCAGCACGTCTCAGGTATGTCCAGATGTTATTACTAATGACGGGACGGATAGTGTGCATGGAGGAATGTGAATCGACAAGTATTGTGGTTGATCTGGATGTCCTTATTGCTATAAGGAAGCAGAAACGCACTTGTGCTTCGTTTCCTCCTGCCTCCCAAGTTTCCTTTCGTCATCTAACAGGGGACTTTCAGAGGTTTGCAGTGGTTGTCTTCCATGGAGATACCAAGGACTTATAAGGATGCCTTGAAGATTGATTGATGGTGTTCTGCTATGGAGGAGGAAATGGCTGCCCTACAATCACGGGAACATGGAGCTTGGTCCCCACTTCTTCAGGAGCATCTGTTGTTAGCTGCAAATGGGTATTCACTGTCAAGTATCATGCAGATAGTAATCTTGATCGTTACAAGGCAAGGCTAATGGCGTGAGGTTTTACTCGGACACATGGCATGGATTATATGGATACCTTCTCTCCAGATGCACGTCATTCCACTCTTCGTATTCTCATGTCAGTCGTTGTGGTACGTAATTGGCCCCTGCTTCAACTTGATGTTAAGAATACATTCTTATATGGCGATCTGCAGGAAGAAGTCTACATGCAGCAGCCTCCGGGGTTCGCTACTGAGGGAGAGAATCATATGGTGTGTAGACTTTATAAGGTAATATATTGCCTTAAACAAAGCCCAAGGACGTGATTTCAGAAGCTTTCACATCTAATTGAACAACAAGGATTCAAGAGATCAAATGCGGATCACTCATTGTTCATTCAGAAGACTCCTAGAAGTACGTTGTCATCATGGTGTATGTTGATGATATTTTGGTTACAGGACATGATACTCGGGGGATAAATATGGCAAAAGCCTTTTTGAGCCATCAGTTTGTTACAAAGTATCTTGATACTCTACAATATTTTATGGGGTTGGAGTTTGCCAGGAATGCACATGGTCTTGTGATGGCCCAAAGGAAATATATTACAGATATGCTTGTCGAGACGGACATGGTTGGGTGTAGACCCTCAACCACTCCTATGGACTCCAGCATGAAATTATATGATAATGATATAGAGGAAGTTGACAGGAGAAGATATGGAGAAATGGTGGTAAGCTTCTTTACATCACTATAACTCGACCTGATATTGCCTTTGCAGTCAGTCGGGTGAGCCAGTTCATGGAACATGCCATATATATGATACTCAGGTATCTAAAGTCGTCTCCAGGCACAGGGTTATTGTTTAGAAATGAAACAAATTTATCTATCTCGACATGTGCGGATGTTGATTATGCAGGATGCCCTAAGGATCGGAAGTCTAATTCGAGCTTTGCAGTGTTTGTGGACAGCTCTCTAGTTTCTTGGAAAAGCAAGAAACATACTGTTGTGGCTAGATCGAGTGTTGGATCTGAATATAGGGCCATGGCACAAGCAAGTACAGAGATGATATGGGTTCGAGCTATACTAGAAGACTTGCATATAGATGTACCTCTAGCCATGCAGCTACAGTGTGATAATCAAACCGCATTGTTCATTGCTAAAAATCCTACCTTTCATGAAAGAACTAAACATATTGAAGTAGATTGCCACTACGCTAGAGATATGATCCAAAAGGACTTGATTTCTACTTCACATGTTAGTTCAGGGGAGCAGACAGCCAACATCTTCACCAAGTCATTGCTCAGAGGACCATTCCAGAAGTGTACTTTCAAGCTGAGCATGATTGATATCTATGCTCCATCTTGAGGGGGAGTAGAGATAATTACGTAGTCGGTGTATCTTTTATGCTATTTTTATTTTCTCTCTTCCATCTTATGTAATTTACCTATGAGTTGTCTCTATATAAGAGAGCCTAGGGTTCGTTGGAATAATAGAATAATCTTATCCCCAACAGTTATCTTATCCAACAAATAACCAATCAGAAGAAATGACTGATCCCAAGACGATCAAAACCACTGATCATCCAGAGTCGATAAAATCGTTTAATATGTACGCCTCCATCTTTTACAGCAATGTTCCTCTGTGAAGTCAATTCGAGTCGCCAATTGGACACGCTCATCTGTTACTATTGTCGGAACAATAGAGTTCTCCTCCAAGCTCCGACTATCTGTGGTGCATTGTGCTCCTGATTTCTCTCTTAGCTTATTATTGTGTGCTCATAAGCTTTGTGTTGAGTTTAATTGTTGTGTGATATTTGATGAGTTTTGTTGTTATTTTCAGAAAAACCATACAAGGCATATTTTTTGTGGGGTCATGAGAAGGATGGCTTGTATTATCTTGACATACCCTCATATTCAAAGTTTGTTGGTGATGTGCCCATCTCCGAAGACCCATTTCTATGGCGTTTGCACCTTAAGTGTCCCTCTTCCAAGGTTATCTCCATGATGTTCCACGAACTCTCTACTCCGAAGACCTAGTGCGAGGTATGTGAGTTCGAGAAACATCATCAAACTTCGTTTCTTGTTCGTACTGAGTCGCGTATTACTAGTCTTTTTGGTCTTGTTCATTGTGATGTTTGGGGACCTTGTCTAATCCGAACATTGAGTGGTCATCGCTATTTTATTGTCTTTGTCAATGATTATAATAGATCTTCTTAGTTGTATCTACTAAAGGAGCATTTGGAGATTAATAAGATTGTCAGAGATTTCTTTCAATATTTTAAAACGTCCTTTTCTACATGTGTTAAGATCATTCGGATTGACAATGCTCTTGAGTTAACCTAACAAAACTTAACATCTTCTTTGCATCATAGGGGGTGGTTCACAAAACTTCATGTTTGTACACCTCATAGCAGAATGGGGTAGCAGAAAGGAAACTACTCCGACACTTGATTAAAATTGTCATATCTCTCCTTAGTCAAATAAGAGTTCCCAAACACTATTGGGGAGATGCCATCCTTATTGATGTTTATCTCATCAACAGAGTTCCTTCGTCTGTTCTCAGAGGAGGAACTCCATTCTCTTTACTATATCTACTGAGTTTTCTTTTCCTCTACTTGTGATTTTTTGTATAGTTTTTGTTCTTAACTTCCATGCAGCTGACAAATTATCACCTCAGGCTATCAAAAGGCTATCAATGTTATGATCATATTAAACATTGATACTATGTATATATTGATGCCACCTTCTTTGAGAAGACAAGCTTTTTCACACAGGTTGTGGGTGACAACCCTCTGGACCTCCCTCCACCAATCGTCTATACTTGCACGCATACCACTACGCCTCCTTCTACATCTTTGTTCGTTCCTTTGCATGTCCCTTTTGTGCTGGATGATATAACTATTTCGAGTGCTCCCACCACTGTTGCCTCGGATGTACCTGAGGAACTTCCTATATCTCTCTGCAAGCAAAAGTGGCAATGTACTTATCACCCTATGTCACATTTTACTTCTACCGATGGTTTATCTAGTTGTGACAAGAGGTGTACAGATGCCCTGAATGTTATCTCCATCCCCAGAGATCATCATAGTACGATGCAGGATCAGGGTTGGCACCTTGTCATGGATGAGATGGATGCTCTTACCTCCCAGAGTATGTGGGAACTTGTGTGGTGACCCTAAGAGTTCGACCAGTGGCTTGCAGATGGATCTTCATGATCAAGCAATCGTCTGATGGGTCTATTGACATGTTGAAAGCTAGATTAGATGCCAAAGGTTTCACAAAAATTTTTAAAATTGATTATTTTGAGACATTTCGCCAGTTGCTTGAATGGGATCAATATGTACCATCTCTTTATTGCTGTCAACAAGGTCTGGCCCATAAACTTGATGTGAAGAATGATTTTCTAAATGGTGACCTTGAGGAGGAGCTCTACATGATGTAACCATCGGGTTATGTAGTCGAGGGAAGTGTGTATTCTGACTACGCAAGGCCATCTATGACTTGAAGCAGAACCCCAAGGCACAATTTGACAGACTCACTACTGAGATCAGCACCCTTGATTTTCATAGGACGAAATTGGTTATTCTGTCTTTGTCAGACAACGGACTACTACACCTTCATTCTTGCTATCTATATTGATGATATGATTGTCATAGGAGATGCCGAAGATGGCATCTTAGAGATCAAGACCTTCCTCCAAAAGGTGTGTATCACGAAAGATATTGGCCAACTTCATTACTATCTTGGCATTGGGGTGATATACACTAAAGAGGAGCTCCATCTCTCATGGAGAAAGTATTGCCTTGACACTCTGACCGGTATAGGGCTACTCGGATGCAAACATATGGCATTCCTGCAAAAGTTAGAAAATATTTCACATCTACTGATCCAATGTTTGAGGATACTATACGGTATAGAAGCTTAGTGGAGAATTGCCATATCCCACTGCTATTAGGCCAGATATATCATACGTTGTCAGAAGAATCAGTATTCCACATGGAGAGGCCTCTTTACAGTCATTGACGGGATGTTCTTCTGATCCTTCGATACTTTAAGGAATCTCTGGGATGATGGAATCTTTTTATGGGGTGAATGGGCACACTAATGTCTCCGCCTATACAGATGTTGATTATGCCAGTTCTCCTGAGGATAGCCGATCCACTACACAATATGCCATATTTGTTCGAAGCAACCTAGTCACTTCGCAAAGCAAGAAGCAGACCATGGTCTCCAGACAGGGCAATGGGTCAAGCCACAAGTGAGATCGCAAGCCACAAGCAGTAAGAGAAGTACAAATCAGTATTCCACAAATCTCCACTGAACTTCAACTTGCAGACATCTTCACAAAGGCACTTCCGAAGAAATGTCTCTCGTATTTAGTTTCCAAGTTGGCATGATCAACAGATATGCTCCAACTTGAGGGGAGTATTGGAGTTATTATATTTTCTACTTTATTTATGTCGTGTAACCCTTCAGAGTCTTTTATGTATCTTTCCCTTTTGCCACTCTAGGGTTTTCTCTCTATATAAGAGACCCTAGACCAGTGGAATAAACACGACTCATTCTCTTCTCCACATCATGATTACAAACGAAAGGTGGAAAATTAATTTCCTTGGAATCAAGGCGATGTGTAGCCTCGAGGTGGTCAAGGCGTATGCCTCATTTTTCCAAAATAATATGTAATTAAATCAAAAATATTTATATTAGAATTAGGAAAACCATATTATTACAGATTCTGTTGGGGCGTTCCTTACTTGCGACGAGTTGCATCGCCCAAATGCAATGAAAAATTGGCAAGGACCGCTACATCGCAGCCTGGATGTAGTTCAAAATTTGCAAGGGTTCTCGCATGAGGAACGCGTGTGGATAATTAAGCTCGTTCCGCAGCATCACCGTCCGGATGCAGTCCAAAGTTTGCAAGGGTTCTCGCATAATGGACGCATGCAAATAAAGAAGTTAGTCCAAAAGAGTTTGCAACGGAAGTTGCGGATCGGTAGTTGGCATATTAACACTTTAACTGGAAAATTGATGGAGATAGTGGATATGATGGAAAGAAGGAAGATTCATATACTATATCTTCAAGAGACTAAATGGGTTGGAGAGAAAGCAAGGGAGATCGAGAAGATAGGATTTAAACGGTGTAGGAGTGGATGTTCATAGGGATTTGAAGGATTGTGTGGTTGAGGTGCAAAGATTCGGGGATCGAATTATTTTGCTAAAATTGATGCTTGAAGAAGAAATTCTGAATATCATCTCAGTTTATGCACCGCAAACTGGTTTAGATGAAAGCATGGAAGGACATATCGATATCAATATCATATCGATACAATGTCAATATCGATATATCGCCGATATATCGGCGATATATCAACGCATATCGCCGACATCCAGTATCCATTGTGCTTTTTTGGCATGTCGATACCCAATATCATCCATATCGGCAATATATCGGTGACCTGTCGATACCGATAATATCGTCGATATATCGACGATATATCGCGATATGGCCGTCCATGGATGAAAGAACTAAACAAGCTTTTTGGGAGGATTTAGATAAGATTTTACAAGGAATCCCACAAAAAGAGATGATTTGCATAAGTGGGATCTTAATGGACATGTGAGAAAACATGGAAGGTCGTATCGACGATATATCGGTCGACGATATATCGTCGATATACCCATATCGAGATGAGACCGATATGGGTACCGATACGGCGATATTTCCTCCTTTTCAAGCATTTCCTTCACAAAAAAGCGTCGATATGGTCGTCGAAATATCGAATCGACATGATATTCAAATGATATCGAAATCGATATGGCCTTCCATGGTGGGAAAAGATGCTTCAGGGTATGCTAGTGTTCATAGAGGACATGGTTTTGGGAATAGAAATGAAGAGGGAAAAGTCATTCTGGATTTTGTAACTGCATATGATCTTTGCATAGCAAACACCCTCTTCAAGAAGAGGGATTATTAAAAAAATCCAACTTCCAAAGCAATTCATGACTTATAATCATATGGTTATATATACCAATTCCAACATGACCGACGATATAGATGAAGGAGGAGCCTTAGGTCTTTCAATGCCTCACACACCTCATGTCATGCCTCGCCTCGGATTGCATCACTAAATCTAGGCGTATGCCGCATAAAACAAGCCTAAGTTGTGCACCTTGAGGTGAAAACAACACGCCTCACCTTACGATGGTATGTCTCGAACACCCAAGGACCTAAATATCAATTTCAGTCACCATTTCGGTGATCGACCGAAACAGAATTTCGGTGGAATTTCGATTGAAATTTGACCGAAATTTCGATCATTTCAGTCATTTTTTTGTAATAGAACCCCCATATTTTGGTCATTTCGACCATTTCAGTCGAATTTCGATTTCGACAGGATATCGATATTCGACCGAATTTCACTGAAATTTGAGGCCATGTGAACACCTCGATGTGCAATTTTTAAAACCATGCATGTGCATAGTGTTGGAGCATCACTACTTTACTAGTTTCCAGTACAGTTAATTAGGCCTAACAAATGAATGGCCTAAGATAATTTTGTTTGATAATATCTCTTTCATGAACTATAAACATCATTTTTTGCTTGCGCTAAAAAAACAATTGTTTTTATCATTGTAATTATGTTTCAGGCTTTCAGCTAACATCGCATACTATCTATGTTACTGAACATGTTCATGGGAAGTTCTCACCTCCGTTACAGATCCATCATCCACTACAGGATAAACTGTAATGTACCAGAGTTTGCACCTTTACATATTCCTCTTTACGAAGAGATCCCAACCACTCTGAATCTAGTCGCTTGTTAAATGCTCCTCTTGGTTCTCCTCTAACCTCCTCCAACTTGTCCATTGCTTTTCTTAAAGGTGTAAGATCATGCACTCTTCATTTTATTTCTCACTATACTACAGTCAATGCCATGTCTAACTCTAACAAACATACGCTGATGGCCATGTTGATTCCTAGATATTTTACTATAGAATTATAGGACTCCAAGATGGATGTTCTTCTCTCTCATAGCACCTGGAAATCGATTCCCTACCCTTCGGTTCTCACTCAGCTTGTATGTGGATGCATTTTTGCAGGCATACTCAAGATGGAAAAGTTGAGCGGTTCAAGGTAAGGCTGAGGTAAAAAGCTTGCCTCAACTATGGTGTTCACTAATTCAACCCTTTCCATCATCGGAAGGGATTTGTGTATATCATTCCATCAGTGGTGGCTAATAAGAGTTTTCTCAATATCAATTGGTATGAAAATGCAATCTTTTGTGGAAACTGTGAAGAAAATTATACGTTTCAACTACCTTATTATGATTTCCAGTGTTCAGGAAATCGGCACGTTCGGTTGCATATGTGCGAGCGGTTTCTCTAGCGCATCGATTTCCTCAAGCAGATATGTAGATTGCATACGCAGATCTATGCGGTTGTTGGGTTTAGTTGATCTGAGAAGCCACATTTTCCTTTAAGAAAAATATCACGGAAACATTGCTTCGGAAAACCCCAACCCCTCTTGAGAAACCTACTTCGAAAACCATGTTGGCCCTCTCCCGTGAATCCTCTCGCCTCCGCTTCTTCGCATGCTACTCGTCGCCCTCGCATCTTTGCCGAACGTCTACTGTCGATTGCTGCTCGTCGCCTCCACATCTACGTCGAGCGTCGACTGTCGGTTGTTGCTCGCCACCCTCAACTGCTCAGCACCCTTGTATGTCTATTGCTCACCACCTACGCGTCTTCGCTGTCTGCAGCTCGCCACCTCTGCCTTTCAGGCTCTCTCATCAACTCAGCTTGCCATCTCGCTCGTCTAATCTTGCCCTCTCTCCCAAGGTAACGCTTTTTGAAAATATTTTTTGATTTATTTTGATGTTGACTTTTCCTCAAAAATCAAAAATCAAGGATTTGCAATTCATTCCATAGTAGATGCTGTCAGATTTCAATCTAGTAGAAAACGATACTTATCATTTTACTTTATCTAGTAAAGGAAAACACTGATTTTACACTTCATGAGATGACATGAGCAAAAGCATAAGATAGTGATAGTGCAGATGTCTGTAACCACTTCAATTTGTAATACAAATTACAATTTCCGTATCTAGTCATAAAACAAGTCAATTGTGACATGATATAGAAAATACATTATAATTGTTGAAGTATGCAATAGATGGGTAATTAATTGGATTAGCCGCACATGTATGAGCGATAAGACTCCGGTCTGTCTATAGGGCTATTTAAGGAACCCCACTCCCCATGTACTCATTGAAGAACTTCAATAGAAAATCCAACCCTTTGAGGTCTTCTCTCGTGGTTTCATCTCGCTCCTGAAGGAGTTGGGTTCCACGTAAAATTCTGAATGTTCAATGTTTTTACATTTCTTGTTTATCGATTCGTTTCCGTTGTTCTTCAGGAATCAACAAGAGCTCCATATGAACCCTAGCACCTATGCCCAATTCAGATGATGGGATCCAAGTGCACTAGATCAAGGCAAACTCGTCTTCTCTCCAAATCCATGAATCTTGTTCTGAGCGCATTAGGGTTTCCATCTAGGAACCCTAGTTGATGATGAAGAGAGGCTACAGGCATGACTGATGCAACATGTTCTCAGCCTCGCGCAAACCCCAACCTCCTATGGCGACGACCGCGAGATGCACAAGAATTCTGACACATAAGCAGCTCCAGCACGAAAAGAAGCCCCGGCGTGAAAAAGCCTCTCGTAAGATCCTCCATCGCACCACAGAAACCCTTGGCAGAAGCCCTTGGCAGATGAGGCATCATCGGTGGCGCCTTTTCTCAGAAAACCCGAGCGGGTGCGATGGGTTCTCCACCTCCAGATTGATCCTTTATGCGTGGATTTCCTACAATCAAGCGAGTTGAAGCCCCCATGGCAGCACTCGAGCAGTGATTCCTCCAAAGGCATCCAAAGCTGGTGACAAAAGATGGGCTTCCCCTATCGAGAACCCTTCTTCAGGTTGATGATGATCTCCCCAAGTCGACTAAGTATCCTCCTTCAAGCGATTGCAGCTCCTCTAGGTTGGAGTCGTTGGATAGGCGGTAGCGGCGCATCTCAAAGATGGGGTAGGAACCCTATTAGAGTGGGTTTGGCACCCATGTGGCTGCAGCATAAGAGAAAGGGTTCCCAATGGTTTGGATGTTAAAAAAACGTGAATAGGCCCATTGGGGCCCGATCTGTTGCATGTAAAAGAGAGAGAAGGAGAAAGGAGCTAGGCCCAAGTGCTTTGTATTACAAAAAAGGGGGAGTTGAACGTATCAGCCCCAAAGTTTTCTGGTCCAAAAAAGGGGGGATACGTCTCAAAAAAAGGGAATGCTAACCAAAAAAAGGTGAACAATTTAAAATTTTAAAAAATGAGATTTTGAAGAAATAAAGGCAAATGTAGGAAAAGAAGTCGTAGAAAAAATGGCTGAGAAAAAAAGTGGGAAACAACTACAAGAAAAAAGAGATTGATTTGTGCAAAAAAAGAAGAAAATGAGCACAAAAAGCATGTTATTCACTATTTCTCCCAACTTGATCATCCATGTTCTTATTCTATCAAGTATGGGAGAAAGGAGGAGTCGGAGATGGAACATATTCTTCATGACTTCTACTGCTTCTTCAAGACTTCTATTGTACGTCCATGAATAACATATTGGCACTCCAAACTAATACTGCTATCAGCCATCTTCACTGAACATCAACTACTTCGTTGGGGTGTCTCTATCCCTGACTACTACTTCATGCTAGACTTTCTTATTCTACGGCAACTCTTCTCTAGGCATGACCTGATATCGCAATGACTACTACAGGCATGACAGAGGTACTTCCCAGTGACCTGAGCGTCACAGACCCACCATCGAGCGAGGTCTTCCACCAGCAGCAGGCATATATTTTTATCAGACATATCGAGTGCAGATTAGTTGTATGCATTTTCTTTTTGTTGCAAGCTACAGTTTTCTCAGCTCCAGCTTAAGGGCGAGTGTTGAAGTATGTATTGGATCTCTCCAAGATCCACTTACCCTACTCATGTTTAGTCACACATGGATGAGCGATGGGACTCTGATCTGTCTATAGGGCTATATAAGGAGCCCCTCACCCCCTGTATTCATTGAGAAACTTCAATAGAAGATCTGACCTTTGAGGTCTTCTCCAGTGGTTTCATCTCGCTCCTTAGGGAGTAGGGTTCCACGTAAGATTCTGAGTATTCAATGTTTTATATTTCGTATTTATCGATTCGTTTCCGTAGTTCTAGATTTTCAACAATAACATTTGAGGTTTTTTAATCATATGCATACCTTATTAAAAACAGATTGCAACGGAAGTTGCGGATTGGTAGTTGGAATATTGGCGCTTTAACTGGAAAGTTGATGGAGATAGTGGATATGATGGAAAGAAGGAAGATTCATATATTATGTCTTCAATAGACTAAATGAGTTGGAGAGAAAGCAGGGGAGATTGAGAAGACATGCTTTAAACTTTGGTATTCAGGTAAAGATAAGGGTAGAAACGGTGTTGGAGTGGTTGTTCATAAGGATTTGAAGGATTGTGTGGTTGAGGTAAAAAGATTCTGGGATCGAATTATTTTGCTAAAATTGGTACTTGAAGAAGAAAGTCTGAATATCATCTCAGTTTATGAACTGCAAATCGGTTTAGATGAAAGGACTAAACAAGTTTTTTGGGACGATTTGGATAAGAGTCTACAAGGAATCCCACAAAGAGATGATTTACATCGGTGGAGATCTTAATGGACATTTGGGAAAAGATGCTTCAGGTTATGCTAGTGTTCATGGAGGACATAGTTTTGGGAATAGAAATGAAGAGGGAAAGGTCATCCTGGATTTTGTAACGGCATATGATCTTTTCATAGCAAACACTCTCTTCAAGAAGAGGGAGGAACATTTAATTACTTGTAAGAGTGGGCCAACTAGAACACGGATAGATTACTTTGCATTGAGGAGAAGAGATCGGTTGTGTTGTAAAGACTGCAAATTAATTGCAGGAGAGAGTTTGACAACCCAACATTGCTTGTTACTCTTGGATGTACAAATGAAATGGCTGGTAAAGAAAAGGAGGGTTTCTAAGATAACTAGAACTAGATGGTGGAATCTTCCACTAAAGAAAGCGAGCTTCAGGGAGAAGGTTTTAGGAGACTTATTCTGGGATTGTAGCGGTAGTGCAAACGAGATATGGGAGGCAGTAGCATCTTGTATCCAAAAGGTAGCTAAAGAGATGCTAGACGAGTCAAAGGGAGGAGCTCCAGGTCAAAAAGAGGCTTGGTGATGGAGTGAAGGGGTGCAAGAAAAGCTAAAAATAAAAAGAGCTTGCTTTAAAGTTATGTCTAATAATAGAACAGAGGAAATTGTCACAAACTACAAAATATCGAAGAAGGAAGCAAAGAAGGCTGTAAGCGAAGCTAAGTCAAAAGCGTATGAAGTTTTGTATAAAAATATCGACTCTAAGGATGGACAGAAGGATATATTCAGGTTGGCCAAAGCAAGAGAAAGAAAGACCAAAGACCTTTCTCAAGAGAGATGCATTAAGGACGAGGAAGGTCCTGTGCTTGTTACTCAGGAGGATATAAAGACTAGATGGGAGCAATACTTCCATAAACTTTTCATTGGGGAAGGAAACAGAGAGATCACTTTGGGTGATCTAGCTAGTGGTGAAAGTTACTTGAATCGTGCAAGCTATAGATGGATACAAAGAAAAGAAGTAGAGGACGCTTTGAAGGTTATGAGACCCGGGAAAGGTGTAGGACCGGATGGCATCCCTGTAGAAGTATGGAGAGTTTTAGGTGAGCGTGGTTTGACATGACTTACAAATCTATTCAATGTTATTTGGCGAAGCAAGAAAATGCCTGAAGATTGGAGGAGTATCGTGGTGCCTCTTTATAAGAATAAAGGAGACATTCAAAATTGTTCAAATTATAGAGGTATCAAGCTGATGAGTCACACTATGAAAATTTGGGAACGTGTGACCGAAAGAAGGTTGAGGCAAGTTTCCAACGTAAAAGAAAACCAATTCGGATTCATGCCAGGTCGCTCAACGATTGAAGCAATCCATTTGATGAGGAGAACAATGGAGATTATAGAGCTAAAAGGAAGAACCTCCATATGATCTTTATTGATTTGGAGAAGGCTTATGAGTCTGTCCCACGAGAGATATTGTGGAGAGTTTTGAAGAAAAGACAAGTACATATCCTATACATTAACCTCATAAAGGACATGTATGATAGGGCTTTATCTTGTGTAAGGACCCCATCTGGGAAGACTGGATATTTTGACATCAACATGGGTTTACATCAAGGCTCTGCTTTGAGTCCATTTCTTTTTACTTTGATTATGGACGAGTTGACAAGTCACATTCAGGATAAGTTACCTTGGTGTATGTTATTTGTTGATGATATTGTGTTAATTGACGAGACTAGAGATGGAGTAAATGAGAAGCTTGAGGTCTGAAGACATGAGTTGGAGACTAAAGGATTTCGTATAAGTAGGGCTAAGACGGAATATATAGAGTGCACCTTTGATGGAAGCAATGGTAAAGGAATCGAGGTGAAGATTGGTGACGATAACATTCAAAAGAGAGATTCCTTTAGATATCTGGGATCTATTCTGCAAAATGATGGGGAAATTGATGGAGATGTTACTAATAGAATAAATGCAGGCTGGCTAAAGTGGAGAGGAGCCTCTGTTGTTCTTTGTGATAAGAAAATTCCTTTAAAAATTAAAGGAAAGTTTTACAAAGCAGCCGTGAGACCTGCTATGCTTTATGTATCTGAATGTTGGCCTGTGAACCATAAACATGTGCAGAGAATGAGTGTAGCAGAAATGAAAATGCTAAGGTGGATGTGTGGACACACACACAAAGATCAGATTCGGAATGATGCAATCAGAAAGAAAGTTGATATATCTCCGATCGAGGATAAGATGCGAGAAAATTGCTTAAGATGGTTTGGACATTTGCAAAGAAGAACAGGTGATGCACCGGTTAGGAGATGCGAGTGTTGGGATGTTGAGCCGGCTAAGAGAGGGCGAGGACGACCCAAGAAGTGTTGGAAAGAGACCATACAAAGGGATCTTAGTTTTGTGGATATAAGCCCGAGATTGACCCGAGATAGATCTGAATAGAGACGAAGAATCCATGTAGCCGATTGATACGGATTGATTTTCGGCGACGACGGAAAATAAAATATTTGACGGTAGATTTTGGTGGAGAAGAAAATGGAGGGATTGAGAAGAGAATGGAGGGGTTGAGAGAAGAAGCTCGTCAGGAACACGAGGGGATGGAGAAAAGAAACGTGAAGACCACGTGTGGGGAGAGAGAGAGAGAGGGGAGAGAGAGAGAGAGAAGAAAATGGAGGGGTTGAGAGGAGAAGCTCGTCAGGAACACGAGGGGATGGAGAAAAGAAACGTGAAGACCACGTGAGGGGAGAGAGAGAGAGAGGAGAGGGAGATAGAGAATAAAATCTCAATTTTTCATATCAACTGAACTGACTAAAAACACTAGCCTATCATCCCTTTATATAGGGGGGATGAGGTTACAAAAATAGAAATTCGAATTCAAATTGAAACCAATTATCCTAATTTGACTCTAACTGACTAACCGACTAATTTGAAATTCAAATCTTCAACTAATTAATTGAGATCACAGGCGATCTCGTTTATTTAATTTAAAAACACGACAACTCAAATAAACGTAAATAAAATTAACAGATAAAAATTAATAAATGCAGCCTTATATTTCCATTTCACGCTGCATCAACTCTCCTCCGCTTAAAAAAATTCGTCTCCCGACGAATTGCTTGATCTTCGGGCTGTTGATGGAGAATTTCCTCAAGGCTTGTTGGTCGAATCTCCCAATTTCGTTCCGACGAACGATGGTGTTTCGTCGCGTGTCGGCGCGAATATCTGGATGGATCGTCAGATCGTGAGGACGATCTGTAGGCCATGCTCTGATACCAATTGATGCGGATTGGTTTTCGGCGACGGCGAAAAATGAAATATTTGACGGTGGATTTTGGTGAAGAAAATGGAGGGATTTAGAATAGAATGGAGGGGTTGAGAGAAAAAGCTCGTCGGGAACACGAGGGGTTTGGAGAAGAGAATCGCGGAGATCGCGTAGGGGAAGAGAGAAGAGACTCGTCGGGAATACGAGGGGTTTGGGGGAAGAAGAACACGTGTAGATCACGCGGGGAGAAGGAGAGAGGGGAGAGGAGAGAGAGATAAATCTCTATTTTTCATATCAACTGAACTGACTAAAAACACTAGCCTATCATCCCTTTATATAGGGGGGATGAGGTTACAAAAATAGAAATTCGAATTCAAATTGAAACCAATTATCCTAATTTGACTCTAACTGACTAACCGACTAATTTGAAATTCAAATCTTCAACTAATTAATTGAGATCACAGGCGATCTCGTTTATTTAATTTAAAAACACGACAACTCAAATAAACGTAAATAAAATTAACAGATAAAAATTAAATAAATACAGCCTTATATTTCCATTTCACGCTGCATCACCGACCCTACTTAATTGTGGGAAAAGGCTTTGTTGTTGTTGTTTGTTGTTGCATACCTTATTAAAAATCAAGAAATATGGCTTTCTCTAAATGAAAGTTGCAAATATCTAATATCCCCAACCCAAACAAGTTCATGTTAGCCCTAATCTTTCCAAATCAAATGAACACAAAGTTCTTGCAAAAGTTATAATCTTATAACTTTTATAGATATTTATTTATTTATAAATTAAAAATAGATATTTATTTATAAAACCCATTTATTGGTCTAGTGGTAGTACAGTGTGTCTACCACACAAAAGACCAAGGTTCAAATCCCACTCTTGCAGGGGTTGCGTTAGGTGGTCGACGGGCAACGTAAAAAATAGTCGAATCTTCCGACATGGATTTGAGCAAGAATCCATGTAGACGACCATACTTATAGTGGGAGAAGGCTTAGTACATTTATAAATTAAAAATTAAAAAATCATGACATATGCCCCTACATATGGCTTATTCACTATTTGATAATCTGTTCGAGCATATCATATACCGCTTTTCTGAACCTTTCATGTAATGTATATCATTCTTTTTTTTTACATATGTAAAGTAGTACTTCAGTTATAATCCTGTAACTTCTTGAATATATGCAAAGAAACTTGTATGCATTGAAACATAAATCATAAACAAATGTTGAAACTATAGTTATCGGATATGTATTAAACCTTAAATTGTCAGCAAAGATTGAAATTATTATCGTTGGATATGCATATTATACACATATCTAATATTATAATCAATAGGTGTTGCATATATACTTCTTGAATATATGCATTAAAGTAAAGAAATAGTTTTTGTGTATTTAAATAGTTACCGGATATGTATCAATAGTTTATGGGATATATATTAAAGTAAAGAAATAGTTTTTTTATTAAGTGTTCTTATGAGAAATATCATTTTATATATCACATATGCATCCATTATTGTTTTTTTAGATATTTATTTTTAAAAATTAAAAATTAAGAAACAAAATTAAACCGCATATATCCCGCATATGCTCCTACATACACTCAAACTTAATCACTATTCAGTGACCTGTCTAAATGCATACATATACCGCTTTCCTGAACCTTGATGTCTTCTATGAGGAGTATGTATGATGACTCGATAAGGTTGTATGTTATGTGGCTTGAGACAAAGCCCTCAGACCTAAGTTGGAAAGACTTAGCCCGAAGATAGCTTCTCTGTGATTTTGCGTACCTATTTCAATTTGCAACCACCATATGCTCATAAAAAGACACACAGGAAGCACAGTTGCTTTTGCATTCTGCTGTGTAGAAAACAAGATAACAAGAATACACCCACCAATACAAATTGCCCAACAACCTTTGGACAAAATCCTGAATTTGTTAAAAGGCCGATATTACAATAGACGCTAGAAGAGCATATGCCGGCATGCAATGACCTTATGCATTAAATCTAGATTCATTGAGCAGTTCATATACGCGGTATCAATTTTACAAGTCACGCGAGACGGTGAGAAGGGGGACAAGTTCATTGGCTATAAAAGCTTGTTGCGTTATCAAGGACCAAAGCCCTCTCCTAACATAAGCAACAGGAAAAATGTGTTTGCTTCCAACTTTCAAATGACGTATTTTTTTATTTAGTCCCTCTGCTAAAAATGGAGAACATGCTATCTATTGTAACAACAGACCATCCGATTCATCATTCCTCTTCCATTAGTCCAACAGTCATCAACTAACTTGAGTTAGTCCCTCAACTATTGCCGAGGCCTAGACAACTTCTATGGTCCTAAATTTAAATAAGTACTAGAATCAATCAAACCCGATATGCTTGAAGTCTCCAAGTAGGATTTTCATCATAATACGAGCAGTATTACAAAAACAAGGATACTGGACCTAGCCATGAATATTACTAAAGGAAGCAGATAATAATGGAAACACCAACATCGACGCTGAAATTGGACGAATTGCTAATTTTTCAAGAACAATCAAATGGGAACTCTATGTCAGAATCTTCCATGCTTAAGAATTGCTATTTGTCAAGAATTCAAATAGCATGTAACCCCTGGTTACAGAAAGTTTTTGTCATAATCGGGTAATCTTTTCATCTTTTGAAGATTTCGAATGAGAATGCCTACCTCAGCACAAAGAAGAATTTACAGCGTTCAAATTGAATTCTCTAGAAAAGCCACTGCAAGTGTCCATATCCTGCGCTTGAACTATCCATCAGCCGCTACACGCCGTCACCCGAGCTCGTTTAATCTGCAAGGAAGAAAAAAAACCTGTGCATAAAGAACCAAGACATCTTCTACTTGACCTATGAACTGCCCTCCATCTGCCCGATCAACCAACATTGTCTGACGATATCTCCGTGTCTTTCTCGACGCTTGTAGAAAGAGGAACACCTCCGGTGACAGCACTAGGCCCAACTTTCTCATTTGTGTGAAGAACATCCCAGAAGAAATTCGTCAAAACAGTTTCGTACGACGGCATCTTCGCGTATCCGGGGAAGTAGTTTATATCGATCACGAGGTAATGATTCCCGATCTTCACGTCCCGGATTACATCAAAATTGAACAGGTGCAACCCCAGTGCCCGCCTGAGCCCCTTCGCCAACTCTGTCAAGAAGCTCATAGGTGGCATCTCCGCATCCTCCAAATGCATCATCCTGTAATACTCCTCTGTCTTCTCGGGCGTCGTCACGTTCGACACCTGCGAGAATGAGACGGAGCTCTCAGACCACTGCAGCCGGTCCTCTGTCACGTCAGGCAGTGACTTCCGCTTCACACACCTCACGTGATTCCCGGCGACATACACCTTGAAGATGACTCCACCGTGGTTAACGAACTCCTGCAGCACGATGGGGGGTTTGAGCTTGAGCAGTGCCTCGCGGGTGAAGACGAGAGTCATCTTGTGGGACTTGGCGCTGCCATCCGACACGAGCGGCTTTGCGATCATGGGGAAGCGGAGGGCACCGAGAAGCTCGCCGGGGTCGGAGAGAACGAGGCGGTCGTAGACGACGACCTGCTTGGGGATGCCGAAGGTCTCCTTCTCCTGCGGGATGCGGAGCTCGGAGACGACCTGGAGCATCGAAATGCGATTGCGGAGGCGCTCGATGGCGTCGGGGTCGTCAAGGATGGGGACGCGGGGGAAGCGAAGGGCGAAGGCGTCGAGCTGAGAGCGCCAGCGGTCGCCGGAGAGCTTGTGGAGGACGCAGTCGAAGGGGCCCTGCTCGAGGAGGTCGGCGTCGGCGAGGATGGGGACGAGGTCGATGTCGCGGGAGGCGGCGAGACGGACGAGGGACGGCTGGATGAAGCTGTTCTGCTTCTTGGGGGCGAGGGCGTAACCTATCTTGAACTTTCGAGAACCTTCGGCCATCGCTCGGATCGAACGCGGACGGGTAGGGAATTGGCTTGGCTGTATAGGTCAGGGGTTACCGGATACGGGACATATGGAGATCGGAGTGGGGATTGGGGCGAGAATGAAAGGGGTGGGAGGCGGAGGTGAGGGGGTGGAGAGCGGATTGGCGAGAGTGTGAGTTGCGGGGTTGTTTCGAATTTGGTGGATTCATGTGAGGGTGGATGTAATCATGTAAATCTGCAATTCAGATTTCAGGGTGCTGAGCATGTGTGCCTATTGCCTTGGTTTGTTTTTAAAGGTTTTTTTATTTACTATATTAAGAAAGAAGATACCTTTACAAGGAAGTATCTCAACGGACAAATGTATTACATTAAGTAGGAATAAGGATGGGGAATAAGGAGAATAAGGATCTATTCTTTGTTCGGTTGGAGGATAGGAATAATGAGAATAAGGTGAAATAAAGGTAGGTAAGGTGGGATAAAGATAGGAATAAAAGTGAAATAAGATGGAATGAGGAGGAATAATCGTATCACAGGAATGCGTGTCGAAAGGAGAATAGGCCCCTTATTCCATGGACTATTCTCCAAACGAACAGGCCTTAAGGTGTCGTTCGTGTAATGGGGTAAACCCCCCTTGGGGTGGTTTACCCCCCCCCCCCCTTACCCCATATTTTCTCCCTCCACGTGGGTCTCACTTTTTATCTTTTTTAAAAAATATAAATAAATCAATTCTCCATCATCAATTCCATCAAAAAATAATATACTATACCATCATATCATATAAAAATTATAAAATACTCCACTTCTACTCACTTTTTCAAACTCCAATACAATCACATCACAATAACTACTTACTTTTTCAAACTTCAATACAATCATATCACAATAAATCCACTTCTAACCCACCCCCAGTTTAACTCTCTATCCAAACACCAAAACCCAAAAATGGGTTACCTGCAACCAGTTTAACCCACCTAAACCCACTATCCAAACACAACCTAAAGGGCATATTTGGTTACCATGTTATGAATCTTTGGTTGGAATTCCGTCTCAAATCGTGACATCACGTCACATTTCCCATTCAACTCTCTCTAATTTTCATAATCATCCAAACAGCTACTATTCACATTAGCTTACTCCAACCCAATACAAGCATGTTTGGTAAACTGGATTGAATTGCTTTGGAGTAATCACATGTGAATAGTATCTGTTTGGATGGTTATGAGGGTTAGAATGAGGATTGTGATGTGATGTCATGTTGGTTTGTGATAGAATTCCGATCCAATGGTGCAGGGGGAAAATCAAGTTACCTTGAGTTAACATGGTAACCAAACGAGCCATATAAGTTACAATTATAAAATCTCTGCTATTAACATGTTGTTTATAGTGTGGTGATGATGATGAGTCATCAAGTGACCCCAATTCTTGTCTCCGAAAAAACCCTTTGCATGTGCTTTTATTCCTATACATGAGGGGGGGGTCTGCAATGATACAAAGGTGTTGTTAATCGTGTTTTTGCCACTAGGGGTGTCTATCGAGAACGAGTCAAGTCAACTACAACTCAAACTCGATAACCAAATGAAGGCTCGAGCTCATACTTAAAAAGGTTCGATCCCAAGAATGCTAGCTCAGACTCGAACTCATTGAGTTCAAGTTGACTCGTAAACCTCTTAATAAGCATGGAGTTCTATCTTTCTCTCGACATTTTATATCATATTTGAAGTCACAGTGACGAAGAGGAAGCAAAAATATATGTGGTTATAACTAAATTATCCGTAGTAGTCTGTTTGGGTAAACAGAGGGATCTCATGTATGTGACATGTATGTGACATGAATCACAGTTGACCCGGTCGATCATAATTTGAATTCCACTTCAATGATCAGAAAATGGTCGACCATAATTTTTTATTTGATTAATCATTTGCATCTTATATATCATTAGTCTTTGTCTAGTCGGTCATTAGTACAAATCTCCATCGATGTGTTGCTAATTTTGTTTCCAACGCCCATAAATCTTGGACCCCTTTGCAAGTGACCCATATTCATTGTTGGAATACACATATTTTGAGTATTCACTCTCCCTCTCTTTAGAGAGCGAGAAGCTATTTTACGAGTGATTCTCTAGATAAGAATTTCTCTTGTTCTTTGATTTATTTGATTAATTTAAGAAGAATTTTACCTGTTGAAAGCTGAGAAGATACATTATCGAATCAATAGAGTTCCATCGCGCGCTAGCGCTTCACCTTTGGCGGTCCAGATGAATCCATGATTCATCTACTTTATATGAACATCATAGCAACATCGTATTAATAAAATCACTAATTAAATACCTTAAATTGATTTATTAACATTTACTAACTGTGTTAAAATTAGGATTAAAACTGTAATTAAATAACTTGTTTTTTGACCTTATTTAATCTTATTAGTTTATGTATAAAAAATATAGTATTTTAACCTAATCCTTTATCTATCACATTCTTTTATTGATTACCTAACTTGGTATAAAAATCAAATTGCTTAAAAATCAGAAAATCAAGAAAAAATACAAAAAACTAACATTGTATATTTTGTACATATTTTATCTTTATCGATTTTATTTTACAGCTTTCTAAGCTATAAAAATCCATAAAAATTAGATTAATTATGATATTATATACAAATTAATTCACTATTTAAAAACAAAATAAAATAAAAATAAAATATACAAATACGATATTTTATTATCTGTAAAGTACCTCCACAAATATGCTTTTTCAATTGACCTCTTTTGGTTAGGGTCCTTCACGAAAGTTGTATCTCGTCGAGACGAGCAACTTTCATGTTGATCACTTTTTGATTTGACTTTATTTACTATTTATTTTTTATTTTTTACTGAATCATTAACTTCTATTTATTATTAATATTCTATTTTTTGTTTTATGTTTAATCTTAAATTGATTTTATTTTATTTACTTTTTATTTTCTTTCTTTTCCTTTTTTCTTCCATTTTTCTTTTCTCTTATCTCTCTTTTCATTTCCTCTCTTCCCTCTCTTATCTTCTCCCTCTCTTCACTTCCCCATATCAAGTGTGCAGCACATGACCCCTCCCTTTCCTCCCTTTCCCTTGTTAAGCATGTGCATGATGAATCTCCATTTCATCACTTTATTCTATCATTTTCGGCTTAAAACCCCTATCTAATGCACGTAAATAGCATTAATTTGTACAAAATAGCATTCATTGTTTATTACATTTATTGTGTAAATAATACGATTTTAATGCTAAAATTATAGAATAAAGAGAAGAAAATAAAAAGAACAAAATATCGAAGATATTTTACGACCCTAAACCCTGAGATCAAGTCAAGAATTGAATTGGTCGACAAGGAATAAAGTAGGGGGATATACGAGCCAACAATATAATAAAACCCATTAGTTTTATTTTTCAATAAAGCATTTTGACATCTATTTTATTCTTTATTCTTTATTCATCAAATCAAAAAACTTTGTATATAAACGTTGTAGATAATTCTGTAAATAAAAATACAAAATTGACTTCATACAAAAAATAATACACAGTGTACCTTTTATACACGAAATAAAATCCCAAAAGCCAAACTTCGCATACTCATATCTCTCAAATAAAAACTGAAAAGATATCAAATCTTATTGTATATAACTTTTAATAAGCCATTTAATGAAGATGTTTTCATAATTTTCGGAGTTAATGTGTGAAAGTAAGGTTTTGGACCCTCTTTGTACATTATACACAAATAAAATATTCATTTTTCTAATTCCTTATTATTTTTACAATATTATATTTTTATAATTTTTTAATTATTATTTATAACTTATATACATACTAAAACCAAAATAAAACCCCATTAAATACATCAGGATAAAATAAAGTATATGACTCATAAATAAAATATCTATAAGTATCCTATATAATTTATATACCTATTTATTTAAGTATACAGATAACATTAAAAAATATAATAAAAATACATCTATACACTTAAAAATATGATATAAATATATGAAATAAGAGAATAAAACATAAAAAATAAAAATAAAATAACTAAAACATAGAAGAATATACCTATAAATACACCATTGAAATTAACTACTAACAAATAACACCAAAAAATAAATAAAAACATAATTAAATACTGCATTAAATAATAAACATTTTCTTTTTTATAATCTAAAATTAATAAAATCATTTACTAATTTTAATTAAATAATTTATAATAAGCATGTTATTTTCTCTTTTAGTTGTACTAGGTAGACCAATCACAGGCCGTCAATAGTTGACCGCCCGATCAACTCCCCCTCCAACCGGCCGATTTGGCGCACCCATCTGTCCTCGCGTCCTCTTCCTTTTTTCCTAATTGATTTATCGATCAATCAACCTCGCTTCCTTCATACAAAATGATCAGTGATCATCTATAATGCACGTGCATGCCTTGTATCTCTTGTACATGCACCCGATTCTTTCCATTTTGCTGGTTAATAAGGGTGCCAAGCTTCGCCTATAAATAAAAGCCTCCAACCTTCATCTCAAATTTGGTCACCCTTTCGAGTCTAGGAACCCTCGTCCTTGGTCTAGCAGGGCTTCTCGTGGCAGGAGGAGTCTTCTCTCGGCCAGACATAGCTCCAAGAGGACGGAGGTGTACCCACGACCGTCGTTGCCGGCGATCCTGCTCCCTGAGCTCTCTCAGGTATAAGAGCTACGTTTTTTTTCAATTATTCTAGGTACATTTTGATTTCAGCAGTTTGATTATGCATTTAGTTTAATCGTTTGACCATAATTTAGTGTATCATACTCGATTCATAGTTCGCCAAAGCGGATTCCACCGTGACTTGCTTATTCTACGCTATGCCTTTCATCCTCTTCTCACTCCTCAACACCTCCCACGTATTCTCACTCATCTTAATCTCGCTTAGATCGAACAATTTCTCCCTCCTCCTTCGTCGCTCGTCGGAGGGAGCCCATCTCGCCCATTTCTTGCCCATTTCCCCTCCTAACGGGATAGGGCAGTTTGCCCTCGTCCCTAGTCTTATCCTATGTATTTTTAAGGTTCAACAAGGAACTAGGGAGCAGCTTTGCCGCTTGTTGGTGGTACCTGGAGCACCGCCACTTCCCAGACCTCGAGGCGGTGCTCTGGCGGACCTCAAGACATTCTGAAGCCTCCTGTCGATGAAGAGACCTTCCTCGATCGTGTAGAGATCCACGCCACCGCAGAAAACCGTCGGGGGAAGGAGGATTCGTCGATCGAAGTTCGAGGAAGAAGCCATTCTTCTCTGTTCTTCAAAGATAGCAGTCAACGTCTGACGAGGGGTGATGAATCTCCATTTCATCATCTTTATTCTATCACTTTGGCCTTAAAATCCTAGTAAATGCATGTAAATAGCCATAATTCATGCATTTTATCATTGATGCATCTTTGTGTAAATATTGTATAAAATATGTTTTTAGAGCCAAAATTATAGAATAAAGAAAAGAAAAGAAAAATAATAAAATATTCAAATTATTTTATGACTCGAAAACCTGAGACCTAGGCACCTCGATAACTAGGTCGACAAGGAATAGAGTGGGGGAGATAAGGGCCAAATTCTAATAAAAACCCCTATTTATTTTATTCATTTCCTTCATTTTTGGGACCTATTTTTGGTTCCACTTTTTATATTTCAAATAAAGAAACTTTGAACATGAAAGTTGGAGGTAATTAAATATAGAAAAATATAAAATTTATTCATACAAAAATAATATACAATGTAAAAATTATACTATAAATAAGATTCCAAAATCCCAACTTCCCAGACCCGTATCTCTCAAATAAAAACTCAAAATGTATAAAAATCAATTTAATTGCTTTTAATAAGATATTTAATGAAGGTAGTTTCATATTTTTTGGAGTTACGGTTTGAAATTAGGTTTTGGACCCCCTATTGTATACTTGTAATGATTAAAATAATCTTTTTATTCATCATGTATTGTTTTTATAATTTTATTTTTTATAATTTTATAAATATTATTTATAATATGTGTACATAATAGAACTAGAATAAAATCATAAAAAAACCTTAAAATAAAATACTTGTATAAGATACATAGATGAATTATCTATATTTATACCGACATAGATAATATATCTATTTATTTAATTATATATTTCACATCAGAAAAATGAAATAAAAGTATATTTAAGTTCATATATAGATGAATTAAAAATACAAAATAAAAATAAAAGATTAAAATATATAGATGAATATACGGATAAACGCGAAATTCACCTCTTTAATAATGTGGAATTGTAGTATAGGAGGCGAATTTCGGTCGATCAAAAACCACAATCTTTGAATGTTGTGGAGTATTTTTACTTGACAAGTGTACCAAGGTCGAACACAGGGAATGGTGATTCTTAGTTCCGCGGTCTTGAATCAAATTAAATAATTAACTAATGCTTGATTAATTTCTGAGTTGAGAAAATGTACAATGCAATGATATGCAATTAGATGCAAATATACAGAGACAACAGTTCAGCACAGGATCTGGGATTTAGATTTCTTCTCCAAAATATGTTAATCAATATCCTCGAAATTTATCGCAGATCGAAAGAAATTTTGTCCGGAAATAATTATCAAAATAATTCCAACTGCGGGCAGAAGGAGAATAATACTGAGAGATAATCCTGCAATTTACTTAGATCATTATTTGAAGCCTCAATAAAATTATCCTATAAAGGAATGAGAAATCAATATCTATTCTGCAAACGAGCACTCCTGTGTAAATTTATACATCAATGAAAATGCACTACAAAGATGTCAAATTTAAACCTGCAAGAGTCAAGGATGATCATCAAATAATAATTGATAATAAACAACCTCAAATCTGGTCACAAGGTATGCTAAATGGTAGAGCATGAAAATAGCTTCAAAATGACATATTATATGCTCAAAACGGAGTTCGTATGAAAAAGATATGTTAGAATGATATTTCAGGGACTGAAATGTAAATAAACAAAGTTTTTCTTGCAAAGAGGTCCCTGGGAGGACTTATCTGTAATTTATAAAAGTTTGAGACGCTCGGATGTAATTTACCTCTGGCGGGGGCATTTATGCAATTTCTGAAAATGCCAGGGGTATGGCTGCAATCCCCCCCCCGGCACGTGCCTCACACGCGCCTCAAGAGGCCTGGAGCCGGACCAGAGGCTCGGGATCCCAAACCAGAGGCTCGGACTGTGACCTCGGGCTCGGATGAGGAGGCGGAGGCTCGGAGGGGCGGGGCTTAGGATCGGATGCCGAACCTCGAGGAGTGGAGGTGAACGGGGGCCCGCCACGTTGCAACTCAATGGCCGTTGGATCAAGGGTTGGCCCCTGATCCAACGGCACCTGTACGAGAGGCGGTGCAAGGATGGCGCCGCCGCGGTGCGGGGTAGTGGCCACGACCTCGGCGTCGATCGACGGCGCGGGCGTCGAGGCAGAGGCGTCGCGCGAGCCTGGGCGGAAACGGCGTATTCGAGGCGGTGGCGATGCCACACCCCGGCCGACACACAATGCGAGGGTGGCGATGCTGCGAGGCAGAGGGGCTCTGCGCGTGGGCGAAGGGCGGAGGAGCAGAGCTCCGGGCGAAGGTGATGGGGAATCGAGGCGGTTGCGCGGAGGAACGGAGAGGCACGGTGGAATCGACGCACGGCGAGGTGCGCCTGGAGGCTTGGCTGATTGCAAGTTGTAGAGGAGGTTCTTGGGGGTGGCGGTACGTCCAGCACGATCAGCAAAGGAGAAAAACAAAATAGGGGGCGTGCTTGGGAGAGGGCCCGGAGTGAGAGGAGGTGGGGTGCCACGTGGCATGCCCAGGGGCTGCCAAGTGGCACCAAAAAAATTTTAATTTTTGAAGAGGGGAAAAGAGATAGAAGAAGACCTCGGATCGAAAATTTTCCTTCACAAAAGTTGTTCGTCTCGACAAGATCTACAACTTTCATGAAGGATCTATGAGCAAAAGAGTTCATTTGTGCGAAGTGGTCTTTTGGGTGGTTCTCCATGTGCATAGAAAACCGACTTTTTGGACTTTTGTAATTTTTTGGTGGTTTTAAAGGGGATAAAAATTATTGAAAAAATACAACAAAATATGAGGAAATTAATTACACACTAATCTAATTTTTGTATTTTTAATAAATAAGAAAATAGGGAAATAAAATAGAAGTCAGAAACACACAACTTTTGCACAGACTGATGACGGACACTTGGACTCGGTCAGTTTCTTTGATTTCAATTTTGATATGGATTTGGATTTTTGTGTCGCTTAATAAAACTTTCCTCAAAGAACAATAATGAAGAAGAAATAAATTTAAAAGGGTTAATTTGTACATAAAACTTAGGTCAAAAATAACAAAAAGTCAAACTATGCAAAAGAGGCCTAAAACCCAACTTTCACATATGAGCTCCGAATTTTACGAAATTGGTCTTGTTTTGAAGGTAATTGAAAATGGATTACTTTAAAAGTGAGTAGACTAAATTGGATACTGTATGTGGAAGATATGCTCATTTTACTCTGTCAGATGTGAAATTAGACTTTGGGATAATTTGACACTTATTGAGGTTAGTAATTTTTTTGTATTTTTTATTTACTAAGGTTAGTAATATATGCACAATGGAGGTGGTTTGGGGTCAATTGGAGTTAGGATGAATTATTTATAAATGTGGTAAGTTAGCGGCTTTTTGGGCTCATTTACACTTGGGATTTTTAATGCAATTATACATGATGGAATGCAAATATTATTTACACATGTATGAATGCTAATGATGCTTTGTTAATGATTAAATGCATGTGAATGATGGGGAATAGAGCCTAAATGACCAATTTTAGCATGATGAATACGGGATTCATCATACCCCTATACTTAAACCATGCTCGTCCCCGAGCATCAATGAATGAATGACTTAGTTGAATACATCCCTGACTGTGCATGTGAATTTTCAAGGCTCAACTCATAGAAGACCCTTAATTTGAGTTATCCTAAAATTTTGGGCTCAATCATGCTTTATTCAAAAGGAATCCAACTTCTCAAATTTTCAGACTCTCTATTTGTACATAATATAAGGATATGATTTTTAGTGTACTGCATTCATGAGAGTCAAGTCTAGACATCACCCAAAGTTCCAATCCGAGAGACTCTCCTTTAGACCCAATCCTCAACACTAGGGAATAAGTTCATTCTTGCTTCAGTCAACCGTCTCATTAGTTTGTCAGACTTGAAAGTGTAGATGGACGACCAGATGATGGAGGGCATAGGATTGTGTCTATTTTTCTCTCCCTTTCATTGGAACAAGGTACCTCTCGAGTGCCTTATTACTCAACACAAGTAAATTTTTAGATTTGTTGACCAATGTGTCCGTCAAGAGAGTTGGAATCGTCTGCACTTGTTTTTCTGGGAGTACACCGAGGTGTGTCTCTTTTGAGTATCTAAGATATCTTCCCAAACTTGTAGTATTTACGATGCAGAACCCTTTTTTGGTGTCAGCCCGACTCCTTGGTGCTAATTAGCGCTTGGTCCAAGTGGACACTTTGAAAAATGTTTGGGAGCGCTCGTCATTGGTGCTCATTTATAATTTGACTTGGATGATAGAGCTTTTCTTTGACATTTCATTGCTTTTCTTTTGTTGGCTAGCTCCACTGCTTTTACCAAAAGTTGGCGCACACTGATCAAAAATATTTATTAAGTTTCATCACACACTGACACTTTAGGTAAATATCAAAGAGATAGCATATGAATCTTGTTCACATACTGGCTAGGGTTTTGCTGACACTCAGGTTTTCTGAAGCCTTCCTTAACTTTATCCCATCCTCGAGCATCATTAGATCGGATCTAAACTCAAATCTCTAGTCTTAGTTCCTTAAGTGATATCTTAACTCATCTCATCAATCATGCAGTTGTGGAAGTGATTTGTGCTGATCATATTCTTTAAAGGTAGAGATGAAGAGTGCAATATAGCGCTCAAATCTTTCAAACTAAGGAAGTGTGGATAATTAAGTTCAAAAACCCTAATGACTTAATCTGGCTAATTCATAATCTCAAGATCCCAGAAATCAAGTGTCCTAAAAAATCCTCAAGCCTTGAGTGATAGTGAATGTGTCAGGGATATATCGACTAAGGAATGCATGAAATGTTGATGGAATGCAAGACCATGAGTGATGAATTTTTTTATTGTAAAAAGTTTTTTTTTGTTTTTGTTTTTTTTGTGTTTTTTTTTGAAAAACAGGTATTATACACACAATAAACACTACTTGTACCCATCCTCGATGTTAGATAAAATGATTAAAGTATGAGCTATGGATAAAGTAGGTGAAATATATTCAAACACACCCCCTATACTTAGCTTGTGCTTTGTCCTCATGGCACAAAGTGAAATGTTGACATAGCTCGTACTTAGTATAGATGGGTAGAAAAATAGAAGCGATGTATAAACAATGGCAGCAGTCCCCCTATACTTAGGCTCAGGTCAACCTGAGTATAATCAGATAATTACAGATGGGGGATCGGGTAGATTTGCGGATGTACAAGATCAAGGAGGTTTGCAACGGACCTTCTTGCGGGAGTGTGGAGGGAGATAGTATGGAGATGTGGAGTGTGATGAAGAGGGGGCTGATGAAGAAGACCAGCCATCGTCGGAGCCGTCCTCAGGAAATAGTAGTCGTCTGCAGAGGATCTCCAACTTTTGTCAATCAGAGGTAAGTGCCCTTGGATCAGAGCTGTATCTATTGCACTTATCTGATGAACCACATCAGGACCGGTCGAGGACTCTTCAGAAATCACATGGTGTCTAAGGTCAAAGGTGACTTTCTTGGTCGGTTTGTTTCCTTGGAAAGTACTGGGAGGAAGTTGGACAGTCTTCATCTCCATGTCTTGAGTAACCGATGTGGCATTCGTGAGTTCCTCATCAAATGAATCCACGTAAAAGTCGACCAATTCCTGAAGGGTCATGCGCTGCTTCGGTCGAGGGAGAATGTTCCTGGTGATTTTGTGGTTTATGGCTGGGGGAGTTGATGTCACTTCCGGATGATCGTGAATTTTGGTGACATCAGATGTTTCCGGAGTCAGTTCGTTATATGGTTCAATTATCTCATGAATTGCCGACTCAAAGATTGAACCATTCAAATAATCGTAGTGATCTTCAATAATATGGTCCACTTCTTCATAAGCTCCAAAATCTTGATTTTTCCTAGGAGCAGTGATAGGGTGGTGAGAATCCGAAGTTTGTCCAACAGTCAGTCTTTTAGGTATCAGTGTATCATGCGTAGATGTCTATGAATTTTTTATCTCCTGATCATAACTGTCGGTTTCAAGTTGGTTTTCCTCAGAGCAGGACGTGTCATTGGAGGTTTGTTCATTGTGGTCCGAGTTCGGGAACTTGATTTCTTGAGTCTCGCAATCGATGATCGCCTTAGCGGAGGCTAAGAACGGCTTTCCTAAAATGAGAGGAGACCCAGACATCCTTCTGGGGTGCTCAATGTCAAGGACAATAAAGTCTACTTTATGTGCTTTACCTCGGAAATTTACGACGACAGAAACGATCCCCCACGGTTTTTTGGTAGATCGATCAGGTAATTGAACGATCACTCTAGTCTTTTTGAGTTGTCCGAATTTAAGTTGATTAAAGACGGACTTCGGGAGGATGTTTACTGTAGAGTCATCGTCTAATGAACATGAGTGAATGTAGAATCCTCAATTTCACATGTGATCCGAGTCAACCGCTTGACTTTGCGGCTTTTGATTTTATGATTCATCACCAAAGAACTAGCCATAGATATGACATGATATTCAGTCCTGGATCGTTTCTTGCCCGTCTTTTTGGGGTTCAGTCGACTCTTCACAAATCTCTTAAGATCGGGCACATATTCTATGGCTTTGATCAATGGAAGATCTAATATCAGACTCTTGCAAAATGCTTCCAATTCAGAATTGTCCAATTTTTTTGAATTTTCAATTTTTTCAATTTTTTTGGTATTTTCTGTAATTTGGTCAGTCGGGGGGTCAGAGGTCAGTGGTCGTGTCTGATTGTGAGTCACATGATAATCTAGTGGTTCGCATGGTGATGGCCTCACTTCTCCTGAATTCTGCATGGATTGGATGAGATCATATATTCTCTCAGTTAAAGTGTCTGCTCTATGATTAATCCGAGCAATCTCATCCTCAAACATCTCGTGACTAGTGGTTGAATAATCATTCTCCATGTGTCGTGATTTTGGCATGTAACCTCGAGTAGAGTATTGATTGTTCATAAACATTGTGGTCTGGTCATGCGTTGTATTTCCTTGATTTTGGTTTTCACGTGGATAGTCGAAGGAAAATTGATTGTACTCAAGAGGATAGTTATCCTGAGTAGAGGATGGTTCAAGAGGTTGTGAGATCATAGTAACCGAAAATCGTGTTCTGTTGTCAATATCGGTCACTCTATTATTTATCCTCGATTCTGGTCTCTCTCTCATGTCCATAAGATTGTCAGAATGTGAGAGAGGGCTATTCTAAGAAGAAGTGTGGTCATAGGGTGGGATGTATGGGCGGGAAGAGAATGATGACTGAGGGAAACTTGATTTGAATGGCAGGTTCCCCTGAGGAGTGTGAGAAGAAGAATATCGGGACATGGTCGTGGAGATCGGGAAAGAAGACCACTGTGCCGACATCTTGTCAAGAGGGATGGAATGATCAGCGAACCACGATTTGCTTGCGATTGCAAGGTCTTTAACGCACCCAAATCAAACACAAAACAAACACGTTGATTCACCCACTCAACACTGGTGAAGGCACATTAGTAGGGATGCAAACGAACGAATATAAACGCGAATTCATGTCATACCATAACCATATCCATATTATTTTACGAATACGAATACGAATGTTACACGAATATAAAAAATCAAGATCCATATCTTTAAAATACGAATACGAATACGAAACGAATCTTTTACGAACGAATACGAATATACAAATGAATGTTAACTTTAACATGAATATAAAAATATAAATAAAAATCTACCTAGATTATTTAGTGATGACTTCCGCATGACTTCCATCTTTAGTTTAATCGCGTTCCATGCTTCAAACAAGCAACATATGTTGTATAAAATCTACATTATATGCCATAATATAAGAGATCCTCTTGTGCAATCACATAAGAAATAGTAGACTTGAATGAACATTAGAAGAATAAGATGTTATACCAGATTGGTTGCGGTTGCGAGGGTGGGCGAGGGCGGCGCTTGCCTCTGGCTATGAGGGAGGATGAGGGAGGACGGCTGCGGCAGCGGCTGCGAGGAAGGGCGAGGGAGAGCGGCTGGAGGTGGGAGGTGGGGTGCGGAGGTCGTGAGGGAGGCAGGCTGGGCACAAGGGGGGCGATAGGCGGTGGGTGCGGCTGGGTGCAAGGGGGCGGAGGTCGGGAGGCGGCAAGATGGCCGCAAGGGGGCGATAGGCGGCATGGCGGTGGGCACGGGCTGGGTGCAAGGGGGGCGGAGGTTGAGAGGGTGACAGGCTGGCGCACGGGGGGCGGTAGGCAGTCGGGGGGTGGAGGGTGGGCACAGGCTGGCGGCTGGCCGCAAGGGGCGGAGGTCGGGAGGGTCGCAAGCTAAGCCGCAAGGGGGGAGGAGGGAGATAGGTCAGGGCCGAAGGGGGTGGGAGTCGGGGTCGTGGGTGGTGGGAGTGGGCGACAGGGGAAAATTTGTGGGGAGGGGGAATAAACCCTAAGTGCATATTTTAAAATATATATATAAGTAATGAATATTCGTATTCGTAACCGGATTCGTTTTTTTTTCGTGTTTGTATTCGTATTCGCATTCGTTAATCCAAGATTCGTATTCGTATCCGTGTAAAATTCGTTTAGAATATTCGTATTCGTATTCGCCTATTTTAGGAAAACAAGAACCATAACCTCTTATAAACGAATACAAATACGAACGAATACGAATATAACCGCATCCGTTTGCATCCCTACACGTTAGGGTTCGACCGCTTATCTTTTAATTTTAATTTAGTGACAAAACAATCTTGCAGATTAAGCGGAGCTGTTAGGTACTGAAATATTTCACAAAGACGGTCCCGAGTTCGTACAACTAGTTGCACCTACTTTCAGCCGGTATAGGTGTAAGTACGGACCGTTAAACGGCTACTCGTGTTACTTGAGGACGGAGCCTTCCGCGGTGTCCTCTAAACCACCCACTCTGCTAAGGGAAATCAGACCGTAAAACGGCTACCCAAGACCCTCACTGAAAAGTAGCTAATTGTTTTTAAAAACAGTAATCCCTGTGAAATTCCTCGTTTTTTTTTCGTGTTTGTATTCGTATTCGCATTCGTTAATCCAAGATTCGTATTCGTATCCGTGTAAAATTCGTTTAGAATATTCGTATTCGTATTCGCCTGTTTTAGGAAAACAAGAACCATAACCTCTTATAAACGAATACAAATACGAACGAATACGAATATAACCGCATCCGTTTGCATCCCTACACGTTAGGGTTCGACCGCTTATCTTTTAATTTTAATTTAGTGACAAAACAATCTTGCAGATTAAGCGGAGCTGTTAGGTACTGAAATATTTCACAAAGACGGTCCCGAGTTCGTACAACTAGTTGCACCTACTTTCAGCCGGTATAGGTGTAAGTACGGACCGTTAAACGACTACTCGTGTTACTTGAGGACGGAGCCTTCCGCGGTGTCCTCTAAACCACCCACTCTGCTAAGGGAAATCAGACCGTAAAACGGCTACCCAAGACCCTCACTGAAAAGTAGCTAATTGTTTTTAAAAACAGTAATCTCTGTGAAATTCCTCGGTTTTGGCTCTATCCAAGGTGTGTGTTCTAGTCCTTACAAACAATGAGTGGGTTTCTCTCCACCAGACATAGGTTAATTTTATGTTAGTTATTTACAGTCGCCTTGATTAGCAGTCCCAGTTTTAAGTTAAGGTTATCACTGTAGTTTATGTGAGCACATAAATTCACGCCTAACGACCAGTCCCAATTCCGTTAAATCCTAAGTTGTAAAACTTTGAGGAAGGAGGATCGGAAAAGCCGATGCAACGTAAATCAATGATGCATGCTTAAGAGAAGGACTTAAGTGAATCCTCGCATTCATCATGCGGGATGCAAGACAAAGAATTTAAATTTACACTAAATGGTATGCACAGATGGAAAACGCCCTAAACAGATAGTTCTATTAGCGGGAAGAATTGGTTTGAAAAGTTATCTAATGTTGAATGATCTATAGTGCGTTTAGTTAGTGATGTGTAGACTAAAAATTACGAGCACAATCAAATTATTATAATCTAGCGTATGTGCTCCTAAATTCTACGTCATGCCACAGAGAGTCCAGTTCCTGAATATTACAAATTAACAGGGTACAAGGAGAGAGGGACCCTGTGAATAATGCAGAAAAGTAAATCTATAATAACTCTCTCTCACAAAATTAAAATTTAATCTACTTCCTTGCAGATCCTTGAATTGAATCCAGAATATGCTCCGAGTACTTTCTACAAAGAGAGAAATTGCGGTCAGTATCTGAATAAGAGAGAGATGCAGAATAAAATGCAGAAAATGACATAAAAATTAATTTTACAAAAATTAATTACAAAAAATGATTTAAAACCCTAAAAATTTGTCGTTCCCCGGCAACGACGCCATTTGATGAACGCGAAATTCGCCTCTTTAATAATGTGGAATTGTAGTATAGGAGGCGAATTTCGGTCGATCAAAAACCACAATCTTTGAATGTTGTGGAGTATTTTTACTTGGCAAGTGTACCAAGGTCGAACACAGGGAACGGTGATTCTTAGTTGCGCGGTCTTGAATCAAATTAAATAATTAACTAATGCTTGATTAATTTCTGAGTTGAGAAAATGTACAATGCAATGATATGCAATTAGATGCAAATATACAGAGACAACAGTTCAGCACAGGATCTGGGATTTAGATTTCTTCTCCAAAATATGTTAATCAATATCCTCGAAATTTATCGCAGATCGAAAGAAATTTTGCCCGGGAATAATTATCAAAATAATTCCAACAGCAGGCAGAAGGAGAATAATACTAAGAGATAATCCTGCAATTTACTTAGATCATTATTTGAAGCCTCGATAAAATTATCCTATAAAGGAATGAGAAATCAATATCTATTCTGCAAACGAGCACCCCTGTGTAATTTGATACATCAATGAAAATGCACTACAAATATGTCAAATTTAAACCTGCAAGAGTCAAGGATGATCATCAAATATTATTTGACAATAAACAACCTCAAATCTGGTCACAAGGTATGCTAAATGGTAGAGCATGAAAATAGCTTCAAAATGGTATATTATATGCTCAAAACGGAGTTCGTATGAAAAAGATATGCTAGAAAGATACTTCAGGGACTGAAATGTAAATAAAACAAAGTTTTTCTTACAAAGAGGTCCCTGGGAGGACTTATTTGTAATTTATAAAAGTTGGAGAGGCCCGGATGTAATTTACCCCTGACGGGGGCATTTATGCAAAGGCGGTGCAAGGATGGCGTCGTCGCGGTGCGGGGCAGTGGCCACTACCTCGACGCCGATCGACAGCGCGGGCGTCGAGGCGGAGGCGTCGCGTGAGCCTGGCCGGAAACGGCGTCTTCGAGGCGGTGGCGATGCCGCACCTCGGCCGAGACACGGCGTGAGGGCGGCGGTGCTGCGAGGCGGAGGGGCTCTGTGCGTGGGCGAATGGCGAAGGGCGGGGGAGCGGAGCTCCGGGCGAAGGTGATGGGGAATCGAGGCGGTTGCACGGAGGAACGGAGAGGCACGGTGGAAGGTGCGCCTGGAGGCTTGGCCGATTGCAAGTTGCGGAGGAGGTTCGTGGGGGCGACGGTGCGTCCTGCATGGATAGCAAAGGAGAAAAACAAAATAGGGGCGTGCTTGGGATAAGGGTCGCCAGAAGTTGGAGGAGGAGTCCTCAACTCCGGTGGTTGCTCGAGCTTCCTCGACGAAGGAGCGAGCTACGCGGCTCGAGGAGTCGCAACAAGGGAGAATAACACCCCCTGGATCGCGCCGATGTGGAGGTCGTGGCCGGCGAGCACGAGTCCTCTGTCATAGGTCCCGTCTCGAGCTCCTTCCTTGCATATGATGGCGGATCCTTGGTAGGCCGACGAGGGGATGGTTTATAGGAGGAGGGGCGTTATGGGAGGTGGCGGCGGTTATGGCAGCGCATGGCGGCTTTGATGGTCGCATGCGGCGTTATGCGTGGAGGAGGCAGAGGCGAGAGGGGAACGGCTGGAGGAAGGGGAAGAGGGTGGGGTCACGTGCTGGGCACGTGACCCGGGGGGAGGGCATGGAGTGAGAGGAGGTGGGGTGCCACGTGGCACGCCCAGGGGCTGCCACGTGGCACCAAAAATTTTTCGGTTTTTAAAGAAGGGAAAAGAGATAGAAGAAGACCTCAGATCGAAAATTTTCCTTCAGGAAAATTGTTCGTCTTGATGATATATACAACTTTCATGAAGGATTCATGAGCAAAAGAGGTCATTTGTGCGAAGTGGTCTTTTGGGTGGTTCTCCATGTATATAGAAAACCGACTTTTTGGAGTTTTGTAATTTTTTGGTGGTTTTAAAGGGTATAAAAATTATTGAAAAAATACAATAAAATACGAGGAAATTAATTACACACTAATATAATTTTTTATATTTTTAATAAATAAGAAAAAAGGGAAATAAAATAGAAGTAAAAAACACACAACTTTTGCACAGACTGACAACAGACAATTGGACTCGGTCAGTTTCTTTGATTTCAGCTTTGATCTGGATTTGAATTTTTATGTCGCTTAATAAAACTTTCCTCAAAGAACAACAATGAAGAAGAAATAAATTTAAAAAGGGTTAATTATGTTCATAGAAACTTAGGTCAAAAATAGTAAAAAGTCAAACTACGCAAAAGAGGCCCAAAACCCAACTTTCACATATGAGCTTCGAATTTTACGAAATTGATCTTGTTTTGAAGGTAATTAAAAATGGAGTACTTTAAAAGTGAGTAGACTAAAATCGGACACTGTATGTGGAAGATATGTTCATTTTAGTTTGTTAGATGTAAAATTAGACTTTGGGATAATTTGGCACTTATTGAGGTTAATAATTTTTTTGTATTTTTTATTTGTTAAGGTTAGTAATATATGCACAATGGAGTGGTTTGGAGTCAATCGGAGTTAGGATGAATTATTTATAAATGTGGGAAGTTATCGGCTATTTGGGCTCATTTACACTTGGGATTTTTAATGCAATTATACATGATGGAATGCAAATATTATTTACACATGTATGAATGCTAATGATGCTTTGTTAATGATTAAATGCATGTGAATGATGGGGAACAGAGCCTAAATGACCAATTTTAGCATGATGAATACGGGATTCATCATATACCTATATATAGCCCTTAAAAAGTAACTTGTAATTCTAGACCTCGAATAAATAAATAAATATCATAATAAAATACATCATAAAATAATAAACATTTTTTATTTTATAACCTAAAATTCATAAAATCATATGTTAATTCTTTTTGAATTTTTAAACCTTTTTGCAGACAGTTTTTCCTGGTTGGTCCACGTAGACCAACGAGGTGGGTCGAATAGTTGACTACAGGTCAACCGTCTGACCCCCTCTCCTGCACATCTGACACCTCGGTTGACCCCTCTTTTTGTCGATTTTTGCAGGCTGATTCGTTCATAAGTTTGGGTCAATTTCTTCACACCTTTTGTTCCTTGACTAGTGTAGATTCACGCCCTTAGCTCTCATCGGGCTGAGGATTTGAGATTCACAAGATCTCCTTCGATCTTCAACCCGTCCCACTCGATGTATAAAATCGCCCCTCCGTCAGACCTCCCATTTTTTATCCTTTTTTTGCCTCCTAATCCTAGATTTGAGCCGCGAATCATTATCCTAGTGACAACAGGAGGTGACCCGTGCTCTTACCATGGTGATTGTCATAGAATCGAGGTTCGATCTGTTGCTCGCCGTCGCATTCTGTCGCTGCTCCAGCAGGGGGGTTCTTCGCATCGGTAAGCTCCTACCTCTCTCCCTTTTCATGGTTCTTAGGATGATGATACCCTTAGGAATTGTTCCCCTCATCTACTTTCCGCTTCTATCGATCGATTTACCCTGAATCCCCTTGTGCGTAGTTCGTTGGAGTTGAACTACGGTGAATCAGTTATATCCCTTCCGCCTGCTTCCCCCGACTCAAAACCCTTCCAATCAGGTCCACATCACCTCCTTGACATCAGTCGAATCTCTGGCCCCCTTGTTCTTGCACAGAATAGGAGATCCGCACTTCCCTCTTCACCGCTCGTCTTAGGAACTCCACCCGACCATCTCCCTTCACCATTCCCACCTCTAGAGCTCGCCCGAGCTTCACCGTTTTTGGTTGGACCAACATTGTGTAGGTTTGGACACTCAAAAAGCGAGTTTGATGGGTTTTTGACCCTCATCGGAGTACATGGAGCTCCTCACCTTCCCCAACCTCGTGGAGGAGCTCCGGTGAGCCGAGAGGCCCCTTGACCCATCCAACCAACAAAGGAACCACCCAGGAATCTACCAAGCAGTTTTGAAGCATCAACGATCGCCGGAGTGGCAAGATTTGGCTAGTAGAACTTTGCCCCAATGGAGTTCTTCCCGGTTCTTCCTTCGACCTCCTCAGCTGTCGATTTTCCCTTGATCTTCCCACAGGACTGCAACCGTCCGATCCATCTGCATCTCCATCATCAACCGTCTCGGAGGGATATTATCTAGACCGCCCACTCGAAACACCATCGCGCATTTTGGAGCCGCCATGTAGCTTAAGTGGAAGATATCAACTGTCGGATCAACCCTTTACGAGCGTATTTTGCAGTCTTAACCCTGCAAGTTTAGTATTTAAAGTTTTAGCACTCAAACTTTCATTTGTTGTTTATTTATATTTATAACTTTTGCAAAAGAACCCATGTAGTTTCTGACATTTGCATCTTGGTCGTTGCCAGCGAGGCTCACGTGTTTAGGCATGTGAGCTTGGCTACTTTGTGACGAGGCCCTCACGACTTTTCATATTTCATATTGGTCATGTAATTTTTATATTGCATTATCAACTTTATGTGAAATTTGCACTTTGTCCCTTGAGCTTCATGGCATTTACATATATGCCCTTGCCAGTAGTGTAGTTTCTTTTTATTGTCTCTATTTATTTGATCGTCTATATAACTCAAAAAAATCCCCCAAAATAGACGTAGCTTCCTGATTGCACATACTTTCATGCCATATTTTATTTTGCCAATTATATGACTTTTTATTATTTATAAAAAAATAAAAAAACATGCATTTTTCTCCCTCTTTACAAAAGAAAATACATAAAAATTACATTTTTTTTGAAAATTTCCAAAAAAATATTTCATATTTATTAACTTATTTTACAACTTCAGATCAAAAATCACTTAAAAATATAAAAGAGAACTCATAAAAATTGGAAAATCCCTAAAACCTTTTATAAATATCTAAAAAATTCTTCAAAAATCCCAAAAATATTATTTCTATTTTTGAATTTTATTTTTATTATTATCCTTGTAATAAAATTAATTTGGAGAAATTTTGACTCTATTTTATATTTTTCATCTCCTTTTCAATTTTGGTTATATATTTAAACACTGATTTTGGGTATTTTTGACTTAAAAATCTCTAAAAATTAACAAAATTATATAAAAAATCTTAAAAATAGTAAAAAATATTTCAAAACCCCCCAAAATAAATTTATTTTTTTGGTTATTTTTATCTTTTTTTATATCTCTCTCTTACCTATATTTTATTCATACTCTTCACAGTTTTATTCATACTTTTATTCGAGTAGTCGCCTCAGCGACAGTGAGCCTGAATTGTTAGGCCATTACTTAGTAACTCCCATCTTTTCATTTTTCAAATGGCGTTGCTGCCGGGGAGCATCAGCTTGTAGAGTATATTTTATCTCTTCACTTGCTTAGCCAATTTTTATTATCTCTCTTTGCTTGGTTATTAATTTTGAACTGTCTGACGTCTTTTCTCTTGTCTTCTTGCGAGGGACTGCGAATCGAGGAATATCGCTTAGGTGATTTTACGCAGCCTTGCAATGAGGAGCCGACAAGAGAGAGCATGAGACTCTTGAGAGAGAGAGGATAGTTTAGGATTTTTATCCTTTGGTAAGAGAGAGATTTATTTGACTATTAATTTGTAATAATACAAGTACTTTGGACTTTGAATACTCGAGCCCAATTTCCAAGTGTTTGTTTACTTGGAGACTCACCGCGGATTTCCGAGTTTTTTACCGCTTTTTTCACTTTGTTTCCCGCAATTTGTGCTTTTCGCCTTTTTCTATTTATTTTGTGGAATGAGCCCTTAGTTTTTAGGTTTACTTGATCGTGTAATCTAAGGCCAAACACCTAACTATTCTAGATGTACATGTAGTCTTCACATTTGGACTTAGAAATTAATTAATTGTTTGACATTTAGTTTGAAACCACGTGCCGTGAGAGCCCTCCATACAACGCTTGTAGGAACCATTGTGGTAGGCACCGAGGAGGCTCCAAGATCAGACTTTTAGGTTTCACTCTTTGTGTTTTGCATTTGGTTTTTCACGCTAGAAATTTCCCGCTTAGGACGATTTCCATATGCATATCGACATATAGTATAGGTTTATAAATTCATGTTTTGCATCTCGTATGGAGAGAGCTGGTAAACACTGTAAGTCTTCTAACTGAGCAATCATTATTTAGGTACTAAGGTGAGATTTCCATCTTAGTGTTGCCTTGCGTTGCTTTTCCGACCTTCTCCCTCTGTTTTTGGATCAAATAGGAATCAAAGAAAATACCAAAAAACATTAGGCGCTTGTATTAAATCTACTCAAAACAAGTGATAACATAAAAAAATTAATTAAAAGAGGGACTGCTAAAAATACTTGGACTAAATAAAATTAATTAATTGGATGTATTGCTTTGGGTGAGCAAAGCCCTCGTTTGTTTTCAGGTTGCATTGGAAGGTCTCCTTCCCAACGAGAGAGTGGCTTTGTAAGGATTAGAGCCTAAAACCCAGTATGTGGCTGCCTTGTGTATCGCATGGACTTCTGAAGTATTGGCGCTTCTATCGTAAGTGGACAAGTAGGGCATGGTTAGCAATGATGCTCTCTATTGTGTAGAGCGTCGACCTCGTCTGAAGTATCAAGCATAGGCCACGCATTCACGGGGGTCTCTGTCTCATCGTCTTGCGTCCGAGTAGGTTCCTGCACGCTCACGGGTGATTCCGTTGAGAGCGAGATCCGAAGTATTGGTTTCTCCTATCGGCTTCCTCCCTCTATTTTTTTGGTTGAGTAGGGATCCAGGAAGAGTTACAAGGACATTAAAAAGTGCAGACCACACGTTACAAAGGAGGAAGACAAGTACGGGATACTTTTCCGGCAATACTCTCTCTCCTAAAGGCGTAGTGCCTAAGGACTTGTTGAAAGATAAATTGCCTGAATTCAAATCTAAAACCAACAATGATAATTGTCAAACCTTCACGGCTTCACGGTTTGAGTTGGTGAATCCATTGTTTTGAGGTTTGATTGATTAGTTTTATTAAGGTCAAGATCAAAAACATCGCACAATTGCGCAATCTTGCTCTCCTTCCCATTTGACCCTTTCTCATTGTGAGCCTTCTACTGTTTTACACTCCTTTTATTCCTTATTTGCCTCCATACTCTTCATCCATCATCTATCCCTTTTGTCCCTCTCGAGATATAGACAATCATGTTTTTCTTTTATTCCTTATTTTTGCCCATCCACCACATTACAATGTCTTGGTTGCTTAGGATATACTTTGTCCTAATTACAGGGAAGGTGGATGAGTTGAATGATCTTTCTTCTTTTCTTCTTTTCATTTTTATTTTCTCTCTCTTCTAAACAAGTATCACCCCTACTTTATTTATATAGTTAGGATGTACCTTATCCTAAATGTAGGAGATGTTTACCTCGAGTTGTGCATTCTTTGATCCCTTACCTGTCCCGTCAACTTTTGACACTCTATCTATACTTAGGGATATTCTACCCTAAGTATAGGAAGGGATAGGTCGAGACGATGATTTCGTATATTCCCACCATTGACCCTCCCTACCTTGTGTACAGTCTGTTATACATAGGATTATTTTATCCCAAGTATAAGGGGATGGTCGACTTCTCATTCATTTACTCTTTCATCCAATATTCTATCGTTGTTGTATAGGCTCTTCAATACTCAATACGAGTTATGTCTTCTCCTTTTCTCTCTAATCTTTGAGGAAATAACTCAAGCTAAGTATAGGGGGCATATATACTTCGAATATACTTTAGGCATAACTCATACTTTCGTATTTTTAATAAGTATGGCTAAAAAATTAATTACACACAAGTACACAATTCATTAAAATTCTTTCTATTTAATGATTAATAAGTCATGTTAAAAATATTTTTTGCAAAATTTTTTAGAAATAGTTTGAAAAACATTTTGAAAAACCATTTGAAAATTATTTAGAAATATTTTGTTAAATATTTTACACTTTTTATAAAAATGATTTGCTTTGTAAAAAATCCTTTCTTTATTTTTTTGAAATAAAATATTTTAAAAATCTATTTACAAATGATTTGGAAAATTGTTGTAAAAAATAGTTTGAAAAATATATACATACTATTTGAAAAATCTTTGTAAAATTATTTTCAAATTTTGAAAAATGTTTGTAAAAAGTATTTATCAAATTATTTTGCAAAATAAAATTTTCAAAATGTTTGCAAGAATCTACTTCAAATTACTTTGAGAACCATGTGCAGCAATTACAAGCCTCATAAATACAATCTTGTAAATCCTTTAAATCTAAAATTCTTGTAAATAATAAACTACACTCTTATGTAAATATCTATACCTATTTCGTCTCCAAAAAACTATTGTTTTGAAAAATCTCTAAAAAATCAAAATTAAAAATCCCAAAAACACTTGCAAAATCTTTTCAAAAATTGCATAAAAATTTACAAAATCATTTCAAAAATAAATAAAAAGTTCAAAAATGAGAAAATTGAATCACAAGAATATTTTCTGCTTTGCTCATATCATTCATATTTTTTCAGATTAAGCTTGATAATTGAACAAGTCTAAGTAAAATTCGAAGATTGCAGCTTGGTTGGACCTTAAATCTACTTAATCACAGGAACCTTATAGGATCTAGAATTGAGGTTCTTCAGGTCTATTTGACTTAATTCTATGAGATCACGAGACTTAGTTCAATATCATCTTGACTACCTATGTAGAGTATTTCGGAGCACACGAATGAATCTCGTTGATAATGACCTAGCTTGCACACCTACACCTTACACTTTGCTCACCTCGGTTGAAGTGGTAGAGGGGCGGATTTATCGACATGAGACAAGAGCCAACGGAAATAACAGAAGTCACACATTTGTGACCATTGTACCCCAATCCAATCTAATGGCGACGAGGTCTAAAGACAAAAGTTGTGGGTTGCAATAATGATTCAAAAGAGTAATAGTCTACTAGATTAAGAGGAAAAATCCATACGTAAATGTTGTTGTATATAATATTCAAAAATGGAAAAAAAAATCAAAAAACTCCAAAAAAGTGGACAGGCCTGATTGAAAATAAAACGTCTGCCGGAATGTATAGTTATTATATAGTCAATAAGAAAGCTTGAGCTTTAAAGTCATATGTATGTGAGCCTGTAACTAGATGACTTGTCTACAATGGTCAAGCATCATAGGATAGGTAGCTACACTGGCTACCATCCATTCTTCCCTCCACCTCCTCTTCTTAAGTTGATTGTACATGGAGAGGAATGACTTTTACTGCTTCAGCTGAGGAGAGCTATATATCACACATATTGTCCAAGATAGATTCATAGTCATAAGGGTCTGTGTATGAGTTGACTTATTCTTACTTGTCTATTGAGGAGAATTGAACAAAGTTTTGTGATTCTTGAAGGTTGTTGTATTTCAAATTTGTTTCTCAATAAGGTTCCGACCGCATCTAAAATCTGAAGGTACAACTTAAGCTCCAAACTCTAATTTTATGAAGATAAGTTTAAGAATTAAAATCAATCCACTTTCTTTCTTTTTATTTTCTTTAACTTTATTTCCTGCACTTATTTCTTAAGTGTTTGCCATGGACTAGCAAAGGCAAGTATAGGGGGGTGATGTATATCGTGAACATACTTAGATATATATGAATACATGCCTCTATCATGATAGTATACGACATAAGTCATGGTTATCTCGTGATCGTTAAGTCAACTCTTTGACCTAACTTATCTAACACCTCCGAATCTCTATACCTATGTAGAGGACATGCATCAAGAGTCTGGTCAGATATCAACCTTTAGAGAAGGATTGTCGTATCATTCTCAGGTAGGAGATCTTCTCTTAACAATCATTTGATGGTGCTTGATGAGTCCTCAATATAACTCTTTAGATATCATTCAAGCACTAGCCTATATGATTTAACCATTGAATCAATAGCTACATGATTATTAAAATGGTAATGACACATAACCCTAAATGTAGTCAGGGATCTTATAAGTGCCCCAGACAAGGAGTGAAATAAACTAATAACCTTTATTGATTATCAAAGATTACAGTAACATTTACTGTAGAAATGGTTTGCCTCAGTCTCACATGGCTAACACTAAGACGCAAGATGATGAGATAGACACACCCGTGAGGTCATGACCTAAGCAAAATACTTCAAATAAGGGAGGATGTTAGACCCAACTTGAGAAAACCATCATCGATAAGGCCCAACTCACCTACGTGTAATAGAACACCAATACTTCATGAATCCAGGCAACAACAAGGCAATATGCATGCTGGGTTTTGGGTCCTAATCCTTATGTGTCATGCCTCACTCAGTCTGGATAGTACCGAAACACCATTACGAATTTTAATTAGATCAATGTTTATTAAACACTCTCCTTGTTTTAATTTTTTATTTTCATTTTTTGAGTATTTTTTTCAAAATATTTTACCTAATATTTTTATATATATTCCTTTAATTTCATAAATGATACAAAACTAGGAGCAAAGACGAAAAAGTCGTGCAAGTTGAGACTAAGGTGAAAATCTCACTCGAGCATCTAATGTTGCATGAAAAATAAGAAAACAAACTTACAGTGCTTCCACAACTCTCTCCATACGAGATGCAAAGAAGAATTTTTAAATTTACACTATATGAAGATGCAAGCCTAAATCGCCTTAAGCAGGGGCTGCTATTACCGTGCAAAATAAATTGAGTTTGCTATATATATATAAGTGTAAACTATAAGTACATGCAAGTATTAGGTGTTTCGACCTAAATTACTCGAACAAGCGTGTCCTAAAATCTAAGGACTCATTAACAATAAATAAAAATAAGGTGAGAAAACAAAAACAAGAAAAATAAATAAATAAAAGTGGAAAATAGAGAGAATAAAAGTGGATAATGCGAGAAAATTTTAAAAAATCCAACGAGGCCCCCATGTGAACAATCACCCAAGCAATGGTCCTCGGAGTTTTTCTAATATCCAAAATATCATTGGGTATCTGTATTATTACAAATAATTTAAAAGAAATGTCTCTCTCACTTACAAAAAAGAAAAAAGTCTATGCTAATATATGCTATTCTCTCTCCCCCCCTCTCTCTTGCCCTATCAGATTGACCTAGAAAGAAAAGGTGAAACTCCTCCCAGCTCAGGTACACTGGCTTTCTAAGAAGTTGCCTTCACCATGCGATCCCTCGTAAGAAATTAAGCAAAGAAGATAGTTCGACACAGATAAACAAATATAAAAGAGAAATAAAAGACAAATAAATATACATATGGACATACACAATGAATCCTATCATACGTTCCTTCCCGACAACGGCGCCATTTTATTGTAAGGATTGAGCAGAGGTTCTTAACAACGGGTCTTGGAGGGCCTACAATGCCCGACAATTGCTACGTAAGCCGCTTTTGCAATACTCGGATCGTGGTCAATCACTCAAACGAACAATCAACTGCAATAATAAATAAATCAATGAGAATGTATGGGGTGAAATTTATTATACCTTGCAAATAAATTTGCATAGCAAGCAAGTGTGGGGGTCGAACCACTGAGAGCAAATACGTGAATAGGCTATTTATTATCTAAAAATAAACAACAAATGTTTTTGAACTTTCCCTTCTTTTTAAATTTTTGTGGATTTTTAATTATATTTAATTTTTATGGATTTTTAGTAAATATATTATATTTTGTTCTTTTTGTAATTATCTGTTTTTTATTTTTTTTCTTTTTAAGATATAATAAAATTATATATTTATAATAATATGTATAATATAAATAGTTTATATGAATAAATATATAATAAATATATAATCATGAAATATAATTAAGTATGATCCATTTTATTTTTAAAGAAATTAAATATATTGATAAGTATTTATCATAGTAATATTAACATTAATAAGTATATAAGTGCATATAAGTATATATAGTCAATATATTTCTTTATATTTATAAATATAACCATTAATATTCAAGTTTTCATAAAAATAATAGGTTTTTGTCTTTGTATACTTTTCTCTATTTTTGATTTTTTGGTGATTTTTGCTAATTTTTATGTATTTTTAATACTCCAAAAACGGGGAGTTAATAAACATGCAAAATTGTTTTGAGATATAAAATTAGTTAATCAGTTCAAAATTTCTCAAAACTATTTTTAATATACTCTATATGATATACATAAAAATATACAGAAGAAAACAAGTTTTTTTAGATTTTATATTTTTTTGCAATTTTTATATGGTTAGGAGGTTGTTCTTTTTCAAGGTTTTTATTATAATTTTTTGTGATTTTTTGTCTGGAGTTATATTACATAATAATATATAATATCTAATTTTTTGGAAATTTTATAAGCGGATTTTCTATTTTCTATATTTTTACAGTTAAAAAGGGAATAAATATGCTCCTTTTGATTTTTAATAAATGAAAAAATGCAAGTAAATGATAAATACAAATCATGGCATGAATAAGCATATTATTAGACATATACTGTAATTTTTTCATGATTTTTCAAGCATAGGAGATATTTAAATAAAAATAAAAAGACACAATTTAATTTACAATATTAGTGGGGGTATATCTGCAATAAAAATAAATTTTGATGGCCTCCATTCAAATAAACCCAAAATTTAACACCATTACAATTTTTATGCACTTAAAAGGTAACAAGAGGAGGGGTACCCTGCAAATTACCCAACTCACGTGAGGGACCACCTGAGCTGAGTTAGCACATACCTATATGTAATATAAAATAACCTCAGGGGTTCACTTGCATTTTTTACAGTATTTTTTAAAATGTACTTAAATATTTACATGATCTATTTGTAAATACAAAAAGAGAAGGGGTTACTAATAAATTTATGCCTCTAAGGAACGCATCTAACGGTGGAGGACACTCCACGTAGCGTGATGAACGGTTGCGGGACGCGACTATTCACCTTTGGATTGGACGACCTAGATTAGATCTGGGCTATGGTTCTTGATCTAACAAACCTCGAGGGTTCACGAGGAACACCTCAATAACAAAGCCCCAATGACTTTGATCTTTGATTCCGGTGCCTCCATCCACCAATTCCCTCGCTGAAGATCTCCTCCTCTTCACGATGACCTTCCGCACTTGCAGGGTCCTTTAAAGTTGTCCGAGCCCCGTTGGAGGGGCCTGGAGGCTCGGTCCACCTAGATCTTTGTTAAGAGCTTGGATGTCTGCTCCATGTGGCCTCCTTGATCTCTCCTGCACAATAACGCAGGGCACTTAGAGGGATGTCTCGGGCCCTCTCTTGAAGCTGCATACACAAAGGAGTAGAGGGTGAGGGAGCTCCGACGACAGTGGAGGAGGGAGCTCCGTATCCAACTCAATCCGTGCAGGATAGAGTGGGAAACAAGGGGGAAAGATGGAGCAACGTAAGCGGTATAAGATGAGATGAAAAGTGCAATCGGAAATAGTCGGGCACATGGGAATTTGAGACTGAAGCATTTGGATCTTAAAACTAAGCTAAGATTAAAACTAATAGTTGGAATTAATGATTACAGAATTAATGATTACACTATGAAGCTGCATTAAATCTATGCTAAAAACAAGATAAAACAGCTCGCACATGCCGGAGATAAGGAGCAGATGAAGCTCATCAGAGGTGGTCGGCGAAGCTCGGACCTCCATGTTCTACTGCCTTATCCTTGCCTTGGAGACTAGAGATTCGATGTTGTCACCAACGTCTCAACCTAAGAGGGTCCTTCAGGGGTTACGGTAAAGAAAAAAGGGATCAAAATCAATAAGGGGGTGTGAAGGTGCTTTATTTATATACTGAGCTGGGGTAAAATGATAGAGAATATGGAGGAGGAAGGATGATAGTTGGTGAGAAGTAGGGACATGGCAAGGGTGGCAGGTGAGCGGGCTGCAGAATGGTGGTCGGGTCGAGGGAGATGGTGGAGTGGGGAAGGTATATAAAAATGGAGAAGAGATGGATAGTGAAGTTGTGACACAGGCAGGGGCTGGAGTCACTACAGTTGACTCGCCTGGTCAACAAGCAACAACTCTGGTTGGTCCAGAAAAAATGAGATAAATGTTTTATAAAATCAATTAAAATAGATTTTGATTTTGTTAAATTAATGTTAAAACATGAATAAAATTTGTAATTTTATGTAGTATTTTATTCTGACTTTTATTTGTTTTTACAAATTAATTTATTATATGTTAATTTTTACATGTGTATATATAGGTATATATACTTGTATTTAGCCTGTTTTGTTTTTTTGTATTATGTATTTTATTATTTTATATACATATTTTCTATATTTATGATTTATTTTATTACATATTTAGATGTTTTATTGTATTTTTATGAGTTTATTTATACGTAGATAATTATGTACATATACTATATAGGTACATATAGATATCATTCATCTAGATATTGAAGTACATTGTTTATTTTAATAACTTTTATGGTTTTATTTATTTATATTATTTACTTGTATTTCAAATAATATTTACAAATATATTAAAATATAATAAACTTAAAATATAAAGAATAATATAATGAATATTTTATACTAGTATATTGCACAATGAGGGCCGAAACTGCATCTTAACTCCAAATTGAAGGAAACACCTTCATTAAAGAGACAATTTAATTTTATGAACAATGAAGGTGAGCTTGGCGAATTTTGTATATATATGGAGAAGATACATGTCTGTAAAGATTACTTTGCGGCTTTTTTCTGTGTCGCGAGCGCACTATGCATTATTTTTTAATGAAATAAAGTTTATATTTTTCTTTGTGTTTTTACGTACAACCGAATGTTTATTGATTTGAGGTATAAAAATAAGAAATAGAATAGGTCCCATAATGTAATTATTGGGCTATAAAATTAGGGTTCTTAATTGTGTTCTCTGTACAATTGGACGTCATATCCCCCTACTTTATTCGTTATCGACTAAGTCATCATGATGATTGGGTCTCGAGATCTACGGTCACTTAGTGTCATAGAAACTTCACTCCTTTTCTTTTCTTTATTATTCTTTTATTTTGGAATTAAATACAATATTACTTACAATATTTTATATTGTATTTTATGTGAATTATCTAGTATTATTTTGTGAAAATTAATGTAATATGCATGCATCTAGGTAGGGATTTAAGGCCAAAATGAAAGAACAAAAGTGATGAAATGGGATTCATTATAGCTTAATCAACATCAACCTTGTTTATTTCTGAAGTTCATAACAATTCGAAATGACCTCCGATTCTGATGAAATAACTTCCGTCGGTTTCATCTCATCAGCTAGATATGATATCCATATGCATGGTAGGATACTAAGAAGTTGATTTTTATGGCTTTACAAGGGATTATCTTAAAAAAGATTTGAATAGTTTTGCCCCATGTCTACCTCAGACTCCCGTGGCATACTCGAATTTCTCCATTACCAAAGGACTTTCACTGAGGGCATTTCCTAGTACTTCAACGACTTTACCTAGTGATCTACGATCCGAACTGGTTCCTCTAGGTGACTCAGGTTTATGTTGACTTGAAGGCCATAGTAGTTGATCATGTGTGAGGGGAAGTTCAAGTTCGTATGCAATATAGTCGATCCTCTCAAGGATCTCAAAGGGCCTAAAAACATGGTGCTAATTTCCCCTGAACTCTAAACCACTGAACTCCCTTCGCAGGAGATAGTCTCAGGAAGACAAAACTCCAACTTCAAAGTTAGTATATTGTTTGTTGTTGTCTTTCTTTTGACTAATATATGGATTTGATAGTTTATCCTGAGCTATCATGACTGCCTTAGAAGGTTCCTACAAGTATTCTATCTTATGCAAAAGGTTATGCCTTATTTTCTGCTAGCTCGAAGGTGTATAATACCACCTTTCATACAACAACTCAGAAGGGCCCATGCCTATAATGGCATGGTGACTGTTGTTTTACGCTAACCCTACTAACTGTATGTCACGACCCCACTTACGGGTCATTGGATCCTCCCATAACCAGGTGTGATTACTCAACAATAATTTATTCAGTAATCACGACTAATATTTAAAAACAGACTGCAAATAAAATACTCAAAAGGAATTATTTCAACACTTTTTCCATTCACAAAATAAAGTTTTACATGATACATTATCACCATAATCTTTTACATGTACATCAACTAGAAAGAGATACAAAAAAAGATTACCAACTACCTTACAGAATAAAGCTACTGTTACTGGTTGGATGGCTAAAGTCCTTGTGATGTTTCGCCGACACCTGTTGGGTCTTTGATGATTACATGATATGCTGTGATAATAGGCTTAAATTATGTGGAAGACAATATCAATTCTTGATTTACAAACTCTAAAATCACATAATCTATGTCTAAACTATTCCATGTACACAACAAGAGAAAAAACCCCTTAATTACACGTAAATAAACAAATCATGGTTTTATATCTGGGAAAATATTTTCAAAGATGTTGATCAATATTTTATTTAGCAGGATTATTCAAATATCGAGATTAATAACTCGTCCATTATTCTCACAAAATAAACAACCATTTTTAAGAGAAAGAAAAAAATGTATTGAGAAATAACCAACACTTTCATTTAGGCTCTACAAAAGCCTATAACTTTTTGTTGGAAAGAAATGAGAAGGGGTAATAGTATAAATTTCTAAAACCTTTAAATGCTTGAGGCCACCCATGCATGTACATTCCTTTTTATTCACCTTCTCTCTCCCATTTCCCATGTAAGGGTCGCCCAACTTAAAATTCTCTCTCTTCCCATGCATAAATGGAATTAATTGATTTTGTCTTTACTTGCATGTGAATGGCTTTCATAAAAATCCCTTCCCCCATGCAAATGAAAGACAACCGTCCCTTACCCTCTCTCTCTCTCTCTACTCATGCAACTCCCCATGCATGAATGCATTTATTGGTTTTGTTTGTTCATGCATGTGACTTTTTGAAGAGATGCATATGGCTAATATAAAAAGAGACCATCTCCCACGTAAATGACGACCCCTCTCTATCCCCTTCTCCCCATTCACGCAACTCTCCTCTTACTCCCCCTCTTCTCTCTTTATTCTATCTCTCTCTCTCTTGGTCTCATGCAGATGAAGATGAAGGCATAGGCATCAACAGCTCCCTGCCCTCGATGTTCTTCTCTTCCTCGATCCCGACGATTGCCAGTAACCGTTGTGTGCACAGCCAACAACCACGCACGGCCGTTGTTCTCTAGTGCATCCTCCTCCTCGCGGTGCTCCTCCAGCCCGTTGCCGGCCACTCTCCTCCTCCTTGCGGTTTACTCTAGCCCGCGCCACCGTCCGTGCGTCCAGCCATCTCTCTCATGCAACACCTGCGACATTCTCCCCCGTGCACCAACAACAATCGGCAACTCTCCATGCGTGCATGAGAATTACTCCATCTCTCTCTCTCTTTCTTTATTTATATGTCATTTTCATTGCAGCCCTTGAACTCTCCTTTATGTTAAATTTTCCAAGCATAGTCCTTAATTTCTTCATCAATTAGATTGCACATCTTTAAAAGAAATCTTTGTCAAATTGTATCTCTATATCTCATTTAGCATTTTTTGTGTAAGATGTCAAACTTAAAAATTGAAAATTTACTTGGTCCCTGTGGATTCGAACCTCTACTTGCCGCATACTTTTTGTGTACATCCATCGTGCTCGTAGTTGTAATATTATTTGTTTGATTGCGATTTTTCATGAACCAACAACGACGTGGTAAAATCATCTTTTTAAACTGCGGAAAATCATGTCATCATTTTGGCGCCGTTGTCGGGGACTAAGCAACGTTTGCAATTTTTCTTCTTCATTCTAACTCAATTTCAAGTATCTAATCCGTGCATTTTTTTATTTTGCAGTTACTTAGACTTCTAAAAGGAAAAAAATCATTTGTTTTTATGCATTTTTCACAAATTTGTAATTTGTAATGTTTTTTCCCTCCCCTCCTTCTCGGAAAAGCTCGCCATCAGCATGACAAAACATTACGGATTAGCGCCAGAAGTGCAGGCACTGAGTCCCTCTTTCTCTTAGGCATCTTAGGCTTTTAAAAATTTCTTGCATTTGTTTGTGCTCCGAACTTAAATCGAAAAAATTTAAAAATACTTCTTCTTTGCATTATCTCTGTGGTCTTCTCTCTCTGCTCACCTAAAAAGATCACCAAAGCGTACTTTATCACGCTAAAAAGATAAGCTTGAAAGGCCACCGCAGTGGCCCGAGCAGAAAGCGGGAAAATTCTGATTGCTTGTTTTGATGCACGTGTATGACACAAAAATCACGAGCACATAGAACCCTTGGATAGAGACAAAAATTCCCGGTGCTACGTGGGATTGCAGAGAGAAATCGTAACTCCTCGATGCGTTGGGCACATGCTCTTGTGGGAAGAGCAGATCTAACGATCTGATAGGACATCGATTTCTCACAATCTTCCACACTCACCTCATCCTTAAGGACTCTAATTTCTCTGAAAACTTTTGTTGAATCACTAAATTAAAATCGAAAAGATAACCGCTTCTGAGGTAATTTTTGTGTGAGTTCGTGAATCAACAAATTGTCTGGTGTATTGTGCTGTGTATGCTAGAAAAACCTAGTGCGACCACCATTAGAGTACGACCCGATTTATAGAAGAAAATCCAACCATCTCCCTCAACCGAGGAACCTGAGAATTCATCCAACCTAGGAGACATGGGTGAAGAAAGACCAAACCCTATGGATCTCATCCTGCATCAACTGCAACTGCTAAGAGAAGAAAATGCCACAATCCGCCACACCATAGCACCTCTCATCCGACCACCGCCCATAAGCACACATTACAACCCGGCTGTAGAAAACTTAGTTCATTGGGTCCAACTCCCGCCTGAAGTAGGGGACTTTGAAATAAAACGTGCATCACTCTCCTTAATCCCAAAATACTATGGAAATGACTCTGAAGTTCCCTTCCTCCACATCCAAGATTTCCGATCTGCTTGTGACACCATGAGTATCCCTGGGGTAGAAAAGAATACATCCACATGAAAGCCTTCACCCACTCACTCAAAGACAAAGCACTCCAATGGCTCCGAAATTATGGAACCCCACTCACCTCCTGTGACTCCTTAAGAGAGGCATTCATCAAGAAATACTTCCCATTAAAAAAGACAAATGCCCTGAGACAAGCCATATCGTCATTCACTCAGAAAAACAGAGAGCCATTCATGAAGTCTGGGAACGATTTAAGGAACTTCAAAGGAAATGCCCTCATCATGCCATCCCTAAATGGAAGTTAGTTCAGATATTTTATGAGGGCATATATATATATATATCATTTAAGAGGGTGATTGATGACTCCTGCGATGGAAACTACATCAGCCGTGATGAGCATTTCGTTTAGATTTTGTTTGAAAATATGGCCGACAATTCGGTGAATAGTTCCTCAATTGAACAATACAGTGAGAATACAAGGATAGTCAATATCATTGACCATGAAAGATTTAGCAATGAGAATCCAGACAAATGAGAAACCCTCTCAAAACAAATGAACCTCGTGACTGAAGCCATAGAAAAATTGGCCATGAATATTCCCACCAGCCATGAAGTTGACCACACCACATTCACCCATAATCAAGACATAAATCCTGAGACTGTGAATTGGGTGCAGAGAAATCAAGGAGGAGCATATTCAAATAACCACAAAACATGGAGAGAACAATCAAATTCTGGGTGGAATGGACAAAACAACTATCATTTCCAGAATCCCACCCAACCCAGACAACCAATAGCACAACCCGTAGCCCAACCCTCCACCACTGCGGTTAAGTTTGATGCCTTGGCTCAAGCAATACAACAATTGGCTATAGCATAGCAATAGGCCACTGAAGCTCAACAAAAAGCCAACTCTGAGAATGCCCGACAGTTTGCCGAGATCAAGTCATATATCCCAACCTTGTCACCTCAACCTCTACCCAATCCCAACACCAACAAGGCTAGTTCATCTGGAGTACTTCAAACTCCACCACCTCCCGGATTTTCACCTCACTACCTGGTTTCCAAAACCAGAATCAAGGATTTTTTACATCTTCTAGGACAAATCAAGGGAACCCACAACAAGCACCTAAAAATCAAGTTAATTTCAAAACCCTACCCCGTCCAAACCAATCTGCTAATGCTGTCAATCTGAGAAATGGGAAAACCACTTCTGCCTACACCAGACCGCTAGCTTCAGAGGATCAAATTGAAATAGAGGAGGAGGTTGATGATGAAGAGAAGCTAACTGAGACACCGATGCCCCTTCCTGTCTCCCCATCCATAACTATCCCCTTTCCCAAAGCTCTTCACCGAAGAAAACCTCAATCTTCCACCATCGATCGAGAGCTAGAAAAACTATTCTCCGACATTGTCATTGAAATCCCGCTCTTAAAAGCCCTCGAACAAGTTTCAGCCTTCTCCCGATTTTTGAAGGAAAAATGCACACCAAAACGAAAATCCAAGGGAAAAAGTAAAAAGGACAATGAAGATATTGAAAGACATGTGCTCCCTCGAGCAACAACCAATGCCATCTCCCAATTCTTACCCACCAAAAAGAAAGATCCAGGAGCTCCTCTAGTTAGATGCACAATTGGCAAATTAACCTTCGATCACACCCTACTAGATAATGGCGCTTTCATCAATCTTCTCCCGACTGCTATTATGGAGCAATTTGACCTAGGAAAACTGAAACCTGTCTCAATGATTTTGCAAATGGCCGATCGATCTGTGAAAAGACTAAAAGGACTACTTGAAGATGTGATAGTTGATGTTCAAGGTCATAAATTCTCGGTTGACTTTGTTGTGGTGGATATGGATCAAGAAAATATATTGAGTGAGACACCAATCATACTGGGACGATCATTTTTGGCCACTGCTAAAGCTCATTTTGATTTTGAGGTTGGAAGAGTTGAAGTTAAAATCAATGGTCAAGTCATTCTGGTAGATCTGGTCACCCCTACTCCCACTGAATCTGAGACTAAAGACTGTGGTTGGATAGAAAGATGTGTTGTTCTCAACATTCAAAAAGACTTTTCCCCCATCCACCTCACCAAAGATCCTTCAAAGGTTAGCCTGAACACCTCTAGATCCACTTACAAAAGCACTTCTCATGAAATTGCCACATACAATCTGAATCTCGCACTAGAAGCTCCACCATGCCCTCTCACCGGACATGAAATTGATGAGCTTGATAATGCCTAGGACACATTAGACTCTGAACTCGCATTGACTTCAACCATGATCATGCCCATGATGGAACCACCATTTGAGACCATTTCTGTAGTAAATTCAGGAAACACTACAACTCTGACTCCACCAACAACCACTGTTGAATTGAAACCACTATCCAAAGATTTGAAGTATGCTTTCTTGGATGATGCACACACTCTACCAGTCATTATCAATGCCAACCTAAATCATATGCAAGAGAGCCAACTAATGGAGGTTTTGGAAAAGAATTCTCGGGCCATTGGATGGAAGATAACAGATATAAAAGGAATAAGCCCCACATTCTGCACTCATCACATATATCTAGAAAATGATAGTAAACCCCCTCGAGAAATGCAAAGACGGTTAAATTCCAATCTGCGAGAGGTTGTAAAGAATGAGATTTATAAATGGGCAAGTGCGCGTATCATTTACCCTATCTCTGATAGCCCCTGGGTCAGTCCTCTCCAAGTTGTCCCCAAGAAAGCTGGATTAACAATTGTCAAAAATGAGAAAGGCGAGGACATACCCATCAGAGTAGCCACATCTTGGAGAGTCTGTGTAGATTATAGGAAACTCAATAAGGCTACCCGAAAAGATCATTTCCCATTGCCATTCATTGACCAAATCATTGAGAAGCTAGCCGGAAAAGAATTTTTCTGTTTTCTGGATGGATATTCTGGTTATAACCAAGTAACCATAGCACCAGAGGATCAAGACAAAATCACTTTCACTTGTTCAATTGGAACATATGCCTTCCGCCGCATGCCTTTCGGACTATGTAATGCCCCAGCAACATTTCAAAGATGCATGATGGGAATTTTCACTGATATGATCGGCGATTTTATGGAAGTATTTATGGATGATTTCTCTATTTTTGGAGACTCTTTTGAGGAAACACTGGGATTTTTGGATAGAGTCCTCTAAAAATGCATTGAAGTAAACTTGATATTATCTTGGGAGAAATCACATTTTATGGTGAAACAAGGGATTGTGTTAGGACATGTTGTGTCAAAGAAAGGGATGGAAGTGGATCCATCAAAAATTGAGACAATCACCCATTTAAGTCCACCGGTGAAAATAAAAGGTGTTCGGTCCTTCCTAGTCACGTCGACTTTTACCGCCGCTTCATCAAGGACTTTTCGAAAATTTCACGCCCTCTCACAAAATTACTGGAAAAAGATCAAGATTTCACTTTTACTGAGGAAGCATTCGAATATTTCAAAACCCTGAAGAAAATCATCACTGAAGCACCCATCCTACAAACCCCCTGATTCGAACTGTGAATTTGAGATCATGTGTGATGCATCTGATTATGTTGTGGGGGCAGTATTGGGTCAAAGGAAAGATGGGAAACCTTATGCCATTCACTATGCCAGTAAAACTCTGGATGATACTCAAAAGAACTGCACTGTGACTGAGAAAGAACTCTTGGTTGTGGTGTTTTCCTTAGAGAAATTTCGATCTTACATCCTAGGATCCCACATCATCATCTACACAGACCACTCTGCTTTGGAATATCTCTTCACAAAAACCGATGTTAAGCATAGACTCATTAGGTGTGTATTACTGCTCCAAGAATTTGATTTAGAGATTCGAGATAAAGCCCGAGCAAAGAATGTTGTGGCCGATCACCTTTCAAGACTCCCTTCATCGAACACAGATACAATCCTAATTTCTGATAACTTTCCAGACGAAAGTATTATGTCTGCTTCTCAACTCCCTTGGTATGCCAACATTGTCAATCACATCGTCACCTCCACCTTTCCTGATGATTGGCCAAAACATAAGAAAGATAAAACTAAAACCCAAGCCCGATACTATCATTGGGAAGATCCTTTGCTCTTCAAAGAGGGTATTGATTTAATATGGAGACGATGTATCCCTGAATATGAAGTCAACGATGTCTTAACTCACTGTCACACTTCTGGGTGTGGAGGACACCACTCAGGGAAGCGCACAACCGCTAAGGTTCTACAATGTGGTTTCTACTGGCCCACACTCTTTAAAGATGCCCATCATTTTACTCAATCTTGTCCTGCTTGTCAGACTGATGGAACAATGACCCGCCGCAACATGATGCCCCTCCAACCCGTACATATAGTTGAGATCTTTGATACTTGGGGAATAGATTTCATGGGACCTTTCACCACCTCACAAGGCTATCAGCACATCCTACTCGTTGTTGACTATGTGTCCCGTTGGGTTGAAGCCATTCCCACTCGCGCTGCTGATAGCGCCACTGTTGTTAAATTCCTGAACAATCTCTTCTCCCGATTTGGATTACCCAAGGTAGTCATTAGTGATGGTTGATGAAACCCGATTTCATCATTACAATTCTCCATTATTAACCCCCTTGCTCAAATTTGTGTCAATAAAAATCAGATAATGTCCTGTAATTATCAGCGTCTTGAATAAATTAAAAATCATAAAAAAATCACAAAACTAAAATTTGTGATATTTTTAGCCTTAAAAATACCCTCAAAAATATTTTGTATCTACAGATGACCTCATCTCCACTTTTGGTCAACATGAAACTTGTAGATCTCATTGAGATCTACAACTTTCATGTTTTGAGTTTTCTCAAATTCGACCATTTAGCCCCTCAAAAATCAAAATTTTGTTTGGAATAATCTGATTGGGCCACGTGGCCCGTTCTGGGTGAGCCACGTGGCCCGCTCCCCTTTGCATCTTCCGCCCCCATCCCCAGCCGTTGGATCCCTTCTTGATCCAACGACCAGAGTACATCCACGCATGCGCCTTATCTCCCACCATTCAATCTGTCCCCTAAAGCCATCCTCACCGCCCGCTCGCGCCTTGTCCAGAACCTGCCACGTGGCGCATCTTGCACCATTCGATCGCGCCCTATCCTTTTCATCCCAACCGCTTCTTCCAGCCTCGCACCACGGCCATTTGATCATCCTCCAGATATGATCTGAATCGCCCGCTGCCGCCTGCTTATTAGCTCGACGCGTGGCCCTTCGTGCGCCATCTGATCGAGCAACCTCGATCACATCGCTACCGCTCTTAGGCGCCTCGATCCAGACTGTTGGATCACATGATCCAACTGTTACGGACTCTTCGTCAACCTCCGGGTACCCCCTCTCTCCCACGTTCGCCACCTCGCGCGGAAGCCTCGCCCTTTCCATTTTCTCCGTCTCCCCCGACTACCTCTTCCTTCGCCAACCGCCTCACGGTCTTCACCCATCTTCCCTCTTCCTCGCGGACACGACCACCATCCACGAGTCTCCCCCAATCACTCCATATCTCCCTCGCAAACCACGACTGCACTTCACCAACCGCCACTCCCCATCTTCAAATACCTCGCCCCCTCCTCCGATAGCCCCCGTCCACCTTTACGCGGGAGGACGCCCAGCCCTCCTCCATCTCCCTGTGATGGGGGGAGGTGGAGGATCGAGCAATAACGATCTAGCTTCCCCGATGTTGACCTACCGTCGATCACGACGGTGTTGCGGCACGCCCAGCCCGCTTGAGCTGCCTCCAGCGGCTGCGGAGGTCCAGCGAAGACCAGAGCTCTTCCTCAGAGCTCGTGCACAAGCCTATACCTCCATCTCCGACCAGGTAAGCATCTCGACCTTCTTTTTATTTTTCTTCGACTTTTGCCAAATTAATTAGGTCTCTTTCGATGCCTTTCCCCTCCATTGAACCCCCTCCGAGTTTCATCGCACTACCCCCTTTCACGTGCACACCTCCGCTCATACTCACTCTTTTCTTCGCCTCTGACCACCTCTTACCCATCTCCTCCGCCCTCTCCGGCGGAGGAGCTCCGGTTCCTCACCTCCATCCGCTCGTATGGAACTTCATCTTCACTCACGAACACATGTCCTTCTCACTTGCACGCACAGAAGCTTTCGAACTAAGTTGCAGGTGGAACTCCATCAATGGCCGGAAGACCATCGGAGCAACCTTTGTCATCTTCGCCTTCGACCTATGAGCTTCGATGAACCGATTAAGAATGTCCGGCGACTTCCCCGATCTCCCCGCTACATCGGCTATCGTCCATGATGCTCTGGGGAGGTCCACTGTGGTCGAGATGGAGCGACGGAGCTGGATCTCTTACACCGGAGCTCGGATTCCGCCGCCCGCTACAGCCGGAGAGGAAGATACAGGTACCCTTGGATGTGCCTCCCCGGAGCACATCCAACGTCGGAGGAATAACCTCGTCGCCTATCAGCGGAGCCTCCTTATACCGTCGGATGCTAGAGATCTTACAGGTCTAGACCCGCCACGCGTCAAATCCCAAGGAACCCCAAGCCTCGATACCAAACCAGCAGGCTTGGGGGGCTTCAGGCCTACTCCGAGCCTTTTATGACTCCAAGCCTGAAGGCTCGTATGTGCCGAGCCGACCCGAAGCTGTATCAAGCCTATCCCGAGCCTCAGTGAGCCCCGAGCCTGGAATAGCGCGCTCCTTGCACGTACTTTATGGGGAATTTTCACAGAGGTCCTTCAGGTGCTTCCAATTTGCAGACAGGTCCTGACTACACGTGCTAACCATGTGCGCCTGGGGTTATTTGCATCTTAGCCCTTGTGGGTTCCAATAATTGCAAATATACCCCCACGCGTGTGGGATTTTTACAGTGAAGGCCTCACACTCTATTTTTATTGCATTTTAGTCCCTCCCAGGGACCTGTTTGTAGTTATCTTTTCATGTTTTCTTGTGTTTATGCCCTTGTCTTCATTGTTGCATATCTTGAGCATCATGTTTCCGTTTCAGTTGATTTCAGTCTCATTTAAAAGCTTGCTTGATGTACTTTTTAATGGCATATTTAATCTCTTATCGTGGACACATGAATTTTAATGTAATATCTTGTTAGCCAAGTGTCTCTTATTATTCAACTTATGCCTTATTCACCTTATCAATCAAGTCTGTCACTTCACGTAAACCTGAAATTGACTCATACTTAATTTGCTCATCATATTTATTCTGTTCTAGGGCATATTACTCGTGTTGCATTACATCGCATTCATTTTCCTGATTAAAATAAAATATAAAAAAAATGCATGTTTGTTTTAAAGCATTGTCATGTCTTTATCCATTAGCATTGTTTGACCTATTGATCTTTCAGTCAACACTTAGATAAATAGATAAAAATCTGGATAATCACGAAAGAGGCTCATGTCCCTGAGTTTGACATTGGTTTCTTGCCAAGTAAAATAATAAAATACGACCATCTGATTCTTATTGACATATCAATTAGATGGTCTTTGATGACCCAATTCGGCCCGACTGCAATGATACATTAAGTTTTAAAACAACATTTTTAAAGGGTCGATTTAAAACAACATTATTAAACAGCTTATTCATTTTCTTTGATGCTCGAGGACGAGCATAGTTTAAGTATAGGGGGGTGATGAAACCCGATTTCATCATCACAATTCTCCATTATTGACCCCCTTGCTTAAATTTATGTCAATAAAATCAGATAATTATCAGAGTCTTGAATAAATTAAAAATCACAAAAAAATCACAAAACTAAAATTTGTGGTATTTTTAGCCTTAAAAATACCCTCAAAAATATTTTGTATCTACAGATGACCTCATATCCATTTTGGTCAACATGAAACTTGTAGATCTCATCGAGATCTACAACTTTCATGTTTTGAGTTTTCTCAAATTCGGCCATTTAGCCCCTTAAAAATCAAAATTTTATTTGGAATAATCTGATTGGGCCATGTGGCCCGTTCTGGGTGAGCCATGTGACCCGCTCCCCTTTGCATCTTCCGCCCCCATCCCCAACCATTGGATCCCTTCTTGATCCAACGGCCAGAGTACATCTACGCATGCGCCTTATCTCCCACCGTTCGATATGTCCCCTAAAGCCATCCTCACCGCCCGCTCGTGCCTTGTCCAGAACCTGCCACGTGGCGCATCTTGCACCATTCGATCGCGCCCTATCCTTTTCATCCCAACCGCTTCTTCCAGCCTCGCACCACGGCCATTCGATCATCCTCCAAATATGATCTGGATCGCCCGCTGCCGCCTGCTTATTAGCTCGACGTGTGGCGCTTCGTACGCCATCTGATCGAGCAACCTTGATCACATCGCTACCGCTCTTAGGCGCATCGATCCAGACCGTTGGATCACATGATCCAACGGTTACGGACTCATCATCAACCTCCGGGTACCCCCTCTCTCCCACGTTCGCCACCTCGCACGGGAGCCTTGCCCTTTCCATTTTCTCCGTCTCCCTCGACTAGCTTTTCCTTCACCAACCGCCTCACGGTCTTAACCCATCTTCCCCCTTCCTCGCGGACACGACCACCATCCACGAGTCTCCCCCAACCACGCCATATCTCCCTCGCAAACACGACTGCTCTTCACCAACCGCCACTCCCCATCTTCAAATACCTCGCCCCCTCCTCCGAAAGCCCTCGTCCACCTTTACGCGGAAGGAGGCCAAGCCCTCCTCCATCTCCCTGTGACAGGGGGAGGTGGAGGATCGAGCGATAACGACCTAGCTTCCCCGGTGTTGACCCACCGTCGATCACGGCGATGCTGCGGCACGCCCAGCCCGCTTGAGCTGCCTCCAGTGGCTGCGGAGGTCCAGCGAAGACCAGAGCTCTTCCTCAGAGCTCGCGCACAAGCCTCTATCTCCATCTCCGACCAGGTAAGCATCTTGACCTTCTTTGTATTTTTCTTCGACTTTTGCCCAATTAATTAGGTCTCTTTCAATGCCTTTCCCCTCCATTGAACCCCCTCCGAGTTTCATCGCACTACCCCCTTTCACGCGCACACCTCTGCTCATACTCACTCTTTTCTTCGCCTCTGACCACCTCCTACCCATCTCCTCCGCCCTCTTCGGCGGAGGAGCTCCGGTTCCTCACCTCCATCTGCTCGTATGGAACCTCATCTTCACTCACGAACACATGTCCTGCTCACTTGCACGCACAGAAGTTTTCGAACTAACTTGCATGTGGAACTCCTTCAATGGCCAGAAAACCATCGGAGCAACCTTCGTCATCTTCGCCTTCGACCTATGAGCTTCGATGAGCCGATTAAGAATGTCCAGCGACTTCCCCGAGCTCCCCGCTACATCGGCTATCGTCCATGATGCTCTGGGGAGGTCCACTGTGGCCGAGATGGAGTGGCGGAGCTGGAGCTCTTACGCCGGAGCTCGGATTCCGTCGCCCGCTATAGCCGGAGAGGAAGATACAAGTACCGTTGGATGTGCCTCCCCGGATCACATCCAACGTTGGAGGAATAACCACGTCGCCTATCAGCGGAGCCTCCTTATACCGTCCGATGCTAGAGATCTTACGAGTCTAGATCCACCACGCGTCAAATCCCAAGGAACCCCGAGCCTCGATACCAGACCAGCAGACATGGGGGGCTTTAAGCCTACTCCGAGCCTTTTATGACTCCAAGGCTGAAGGCTCGTATGTGCCGAGCCGACCCAAAGCTGTATCAAGCCTATCCCGAGCCTCAATGAGCCTCGAGCCTGGAATAGCGCGTGCCTTGCACGTGCTTTTTGAGGAATTTTCACAGAGGTCCTTCATGTGCTTCCAATTTGCAGACAGATCCTGACTACACGAGCCAAGCACGTGCGCTTGGGGTTATTTGCATCTTGGCCCTTGTAGGTTTCAATAATTGCAAATATACCCCCGCGCGTGTGGGATTTTTACAGGAAGGCCTTGTACTTTATTTTTATTGCATTTTAGTCCCTCTTAGGGACCTGTTTGTAGTTATCTTTTCATGTTTTCTTGCATTTATGTCATTATCTTCATTGTTGCTTATCTTGAGCATCATGTTTCCGTTTCAGTTGATTTCAGCCTCATTTCAAAGCTTGCTTGATGTACTTTTTAATGTAATATTTAATCTCTTATCTTGGGCACATGAATTTTAATGTAATATCTTGTTAGCCAAGTATCTCTTATTATTCAACTTATGCCTTATTCACCTTGTCAATCGAGTCTGTCACTTCAAGTAAACTTGAAATTGACCCATACTTAATTTGCTCATCATATTTTTTCTGTTCTAGGGCATATTACTCGTGTTGCATTACATCGCATTTATTTTCCTGATTAAAATAAAATATAAAAAATGCATGTTTGTTTTAAAGCATTGCCATGTCTTTATCCATTACCATTGTTTGACCTATTGATCTTTCACTCAACACTTAGTTAAATAGATAAAAATCTGGATAATCACGAGAGAGGCTCGTGTCCCTGAGTTCGATCTTGGTTTCTTGTCAAGTAAAATAATAAAATACGACCATCTGATTCTTATTGACATATCAATTAGATGGTCTTTGATGACCCAATTCGGCCCGACTGCAATGATACATTAAGTTTTAAAACAACATTATTAAAGGGCCGATTTAGCGGTTTATCAAATGGTGGAACCCATTTTCTGAACACTTCAGTCAAGAACTTACTTAAGAAAAATGGGGTCGAACATCGGGTCTCAACTGCCTATCACCCACAGACCAATGGAATGGCCGAACTGTCCAACCGGGAGATCAAGACCATCCTTTAGAAAATTGTCCGCTCTGATCGTAAAGACTAGTCTCAACACTTACCTTCTGCTCTTTGGGCCTACCGTACAGCCTTCCGTACACCCTTAGGAATGAGTCCATAATGGTTGGTCTATGGAAAGCCTTGCCATCTACATGTAGAGATACACCACAAGTCACTCTGGGCGATCAAGAAATGTCATTTGGATTATGATGAGGTTGGAAAGAAAAGACTATTGGACTTATCTGAACTGGAAGAATTGAGATCACAAGCCTATGATAACAACCTGCTATACAAAGAGAAAATCAAGATGTGGCACGATGCCAACAATTCGAGGAAAACATTCAAAGAAAATAAAAAAGTATGGCTATTTGATGCAAAATTGAAGTTATTTCCAGTAAAACTGAGATCGAAATGGAAAGGACCATACATTGTAACTCAAGTATTCGATAATGGCTCGATAGAAATTTCTGACCCAAACACTAAAGCCACTTTCAGAGTCAATGGTCAAAGACTAAAACCATTGTTGAACCATCTGGTCCTATGCCTGTTTGCACAACATACCTTCTGCAGGAAAAATGAACCACCACATCGCCAAACTGAGGCGTTAAATCATGCACTCTCGTGAGCATCACCTCACAGGTATCTTTTCGTCTTATTGCTCGCATGTTTATTTTCACTGCATTGCATTAGATAAGTATGGGGGTATCCCTCTGCATTACATTAAAAAAAAAAACAAAAAAATACATTTCACATCCCTTCTGATCCTCCTATTACACATTGTCTTCACCATGAGGACATGGTTTCTGTTAAGTATGGGGGTGTCTGCATAGTTTTTCAAAATTGCATACTCTTTCAAGTGAAAAAAATCTCTTTTGCAAAAATTCCCCTAATTTTTTTTTCAAAAGCAAGAAAACCACCAAAAATACATCCTTCCTAGTTTTATCCTACTTTGAGAAATCAGATCTTCACTGCATAAATCATAAACTGAAGTTGAGTTGACCCTAATCCACTTAACTTCATCAGAATTTCACTAGGCATGCGTTTTTAAGCTTCCTTCAGGTCCATATGGACTTTATTCTCTCAGTTCCACTAACTCTACTGGTGAATAAACTTCTGTATCTAACTAGATCACCTGAGAAATTAGTAGCACTCTTCTCTTTAGTGGATATTAAGCAACTGCACATTACACTTAGTTTGATTAAGTTTATTTTACGAGATACAATTACAATCTAGTTGAGGTGAGGAGTTGTCCTCTTGGTTGTGCCAGTGCCTGAACCTTATCTATAGCTAATGAAGGAACTTGACTCGGGAGCAACATGATCTCCCTAGTCTAAGTATGTCAGCAAATAAGACAGTATCGTGCCTGCAAAATCAATATTAAGCCGATACTACCTTTTGACGCCAAACCCAAAACAAAAACACCACAAAAAGGTATATCACAATACAAATGTCAAAAACCACCAATCATGCAAAGATGTGCGAAGCAAAAGCAATGAAAGAAGATCACCAAATAAACTTTCTCCACCAAAAAGTCGTGGTAACAATCCAATGATGCTACCTAAATTTTTAAAAGAGGCCCAAAGAGGCCCAGGGTTATGCTCTGCAAAAAGAAAAGAATGAGAGCAACGGACCGAAGCGGTCTACGGAAAACCCCAAAAATTAAAGTCCCGTTTTCTAAAGAATTATGACATATTTCTTTATGCTGACATACTTGGATGAAAAAGAGAATATGCATGAATTCAGGTGAGGACTGAGGCTATATGAGTAGGGAATCATTCGGTACCTTGATAGATTGTGTTGTTAGCTCGTTCTCTTGACTCACGAAAGGTAAAACATCACTAACACTGTTTATATCCATTCAAAGTCAAAGAGAATACTTGTTTCTTAGGGATGAGCTGACCTGATCGACCTTCTGAAACCATGTCTGATTTTGTTGGAACTAAGAGGCTGTTGAAACTACAAAACTCGAGTCAAGTCGACAATTCGAACAAATCATTAATCCATGGGTCGACTCTATTGAAGTTTGAGAATTTGTGTGGTTAGGATCTGAAAAACTCAAGACTTTGTTGGTATGTCTGCTGTAAACCCCCACCCAATCTATCTTGGTTATTCTCCTTGTCCGTCATTATTACTTATCTTATTCTTGCTCGAGGACTAGCAAGATTTAAGTATGGGGTGTGATGATTACATGATATGCAGTGATAATAGGCTTAAATTATGTGGAGGACAATATCAATTCTTGATTTACAAACTCTAAAATCACATAATCTATGTCTAAATTATTCCATGTACACAACAAGAGAAAAAACCCCTTAATTACACATAAATCAACAAATCATGGTTCTATATCTGGGAAAATATTTTCAAAGATGTTGATCGATATTTTATTTAGCAGGATTATTCAAATATCGAGATTAATAACTCGTCCATTATTCTCACAAAATAAACAACCATTTTTAAGAGAAAGAAAAAAAAATGTATTGAGAAATAACCAACACTTTCATTTAGGCTCTACAAAAGCCTATAACTTTTTGTTGGAAAGAAACGAGAAGGGGTAATAGTATAAATTTCCAAAACCTTTAAATGCTTGAGGCCACCCATGCATGTACATTCCCTTTTATTCACCTTCTCTCTCCCATTTCCCATGTAAGAGTCGACCAACTTAAAATTCTCTCTCTTCCCATGCATGAATGGAATTAATTGGTTTTGTCTTTACTTGCATGTGAATGGCTTTCATAAAAATCCCTTCCCCCATGCAAATGAAAGGTAGTCGTTCCTTACCCTCTCTCTCTCTCTTACTCATGCAACTCCCCATGCATGAATGCATTTATTGGGTTTGTTTGTATATGCATGTGAATTTTTGAATAGATGCACATGGCTAATATAAAAAGAGACCATCCCCCATGCAAATGACGGCCCCTCTCTATTCCCTTCTCCCCATTCACACAACTCTCACTCCCCCTCTTCTCTCTTTATTCTATCTCTCTCTCTTTGGTCTCATGCAGATGAAGATGAAGGCATAGGCATCAACAGCTCCCTGCCCCCGATGTTCTTCTCTTCCTCGACCCCGACGATTGCCAACAACCGCTGTGCGCACAACCAACAACCACGCACAACTGTTGTTCTCTAGTGCGTCCTCCTTCTCGCGGTGCTCCTCCAGCCCGCTTCTGGCCACTCTCCTCCTCCTTGCGGTTTACTCTAGCCCGCGCCACCGTCCGTGCGTCCAGCCATCTCTCTCATGCAGCACCTACGACATTCTCCCCCCTGCACCAACAACAATCAACAACTCTCCATGCGTGCATGAGAATTACTCCATCTCTCTCTCTTTCTTTATTTATATGTCATTTTCATTGTAGCCCTTGAACTCTCCTTTATGTTAAATTTTCCAAGCATAGTCACTAATTTCTTCATCAATTAGATTGTACATCTTTAAAAGAAATCTTTTCCAAATTGTATCTCTATATCTCATTTAGCATTTTATGTGTAAGATGTCCAACTAAAAATTGCAAATTTACTTGGTCCCTGTGGATTCGAACCTCTACTTGTCGCATACTTTTTGCATACATTCATCGTGCTCGTAGTTGTAATATTATTTGTTTGATTGCGATTTTTCGTGGAACAACAACGACGTGGTAAAATCATCTTTTTAAACCGCGGAAAATCGTCTCATCAATTTTCCATAAATCATAGGATAACAATTAGCGAGTGCTAAGCAACGAAGAAGAGAAAAACAAATAAATGTGTAATTTTTCAAAACTTGTTATCATAAAAAGATTCATTCATTCTCATTAGTTTAATTTCTATTCCTTTCCATTCCACGTCAGGGACTAATCTAATGAATTACCTCACCAGTCACCACTATATGGACTTTAAAGTTGTAGACATTTCGGGATTAGAGATTGCTTTGATCTGGTAAGCTCATGCTGTCACACGTCACCTCAAGCAATTCTCCAATACTACTTTGATAATTTCCTTTTCTTTTATTAATCAAGGTCTCAAATTCTCAGCTTGGTAAACAAAGGAGCACACTGTCCTCGAGGACTTAGTTGCTTAAAACCTCAGATTAAAATTTAATCATATAACCTAGCGGCTTTAAATATATGTTATCGTGACCCACCCGCTATCCAACCACCCGTGCCTCTACATGGCACGACTACATCTTCCGTCATTCAACCGGAAGATATTGGCTCCCAGTACACGCATTGCAAATCATTCATTTCGTGTGCACTTATCATAGCAGGCAACCATGTGCCACATAGGTAGGGCAACGCCAATACAGGTTCCTTCCGACAAACCTACAGGCTGCATGCCCGACTTGTAGTTCTACTGAAAGTCATTCCTAACGTACGACGTGATCCTTTTCAGGATCCAACTCAAAACACATCAAATCCCGTGATGTAGTTCTTTCGTTAAGTCTTCAATTTGCATGATCATCAAACACTTAGTACAGACTCACATATATATTATTCATATGCATATATACTCGTATTTATGCTTATTTTAACTCCCAAACCCTAACTTTCCAAGCCACTGCATCAATTCGATACTTAAACTTTATTTTAGTGGGAATCACAAAGCAACTTTTCATATTTTCTCAAAAATATCTAAACTTAGGATCCTTTGTAGCGATAAACATAAAATCAGGAATTTCAATAATCTCTTATGAAAACCTAATAGCAGAAAGAAGGATTTCGTTACCTAATCGAGATCTCTCGTACGTATGCAGTACTTTATCATGATTCACTTTCATAAAGGATGATTTACGGCTCCTGAAACGATCGAATTTCATCTTCGTATCAAAAACACTGAGAATGTGCCGAGAACGCGAAGAACAAACGAAGAACGCGAAGAACACACGAAGAACATAAAGGAGGTAAAGAACATATTTTTCTCTTGAAATTTCAGCAGAGCCTCCCTTTATACAGGGTAATATTTTTAGAAAAATTGTGACATAGTTTTCCTTTATATTGAGACATATTTCTAGGAAAATTTCGACAAAGTTTCCCATTATACTAGGACATATTTCTAAAAATATTTCGGTAGAATTTTCCCTTATATCAGGACATTTTTAAAAGAAAAATGAAAAGAATTTATTCTATAAAATCACCGATAGGAAAACAACAATGAAAATGAAAGGATATAATCAATCAACAAGAGATGGATAATTGGTAGACACTACATGTCTTAGGTGAGTGAATGTGTGATGAATCACAGGGTTCACTGACGTGCATAGACGTCCGCACCAAAGTAGGGTATTACATATATTTCTCTATCAAAATAACTATAAAAGCAGAAAGGAAAGAATATAACCATAAGCGATGGAGAATCGGTAGACACCACACGTCTTAGATGAGTGAAAGTATGACAAATCACAGGGTTCACTTATGTGCATAGCCGACCGCACCTAAGTAGGGCGTTACATAGATTTCTCCTCAAACCACAACAGAAAATGAATCAGAAAGAAGATGAATCGAAAATCAAACTGGAAAAAGAACATGAATAGAAACGAAGCCTACTAGAAGAGGATCGTACCTTTCTCCTTCTCGTTCTCCCGATAGTGTTTCACTAGCGCTCTTTCCCCACCTCCCACTCCTCCTTCCGACCTCTCAACCCTAGCCCTTGAGGTGATGGTGGTAGTGGGAATCGTGTAGAATGAATGTGTGGGGGTATTTATAGGCTCCAGAAAACTGCTAACCATGGTTAGTAAACCATGGTTTAGCCCTTGACTATGGTTAGCGGCCTTGTGGTTTTGGCCCATGATTTTGGCCAAAGCTTATTCGAAACTTAGGGCTTAAGTTAGAACTTTTCAGAATATACTGGATTCGCTAATGATGCTTAATTAGCGCTAATCGTGATTAACTTTCGCTAATCACGATTTAACTCCCGCTAGTCGTAATTTAACTTTCGTGACTTACCTTAACTTCTATTGATCTATGATCAGTATTTGATAATGTTGATTAGCGGTCCTTGATCCATCATTAGTTTCCTTAATCACAATTAACCGGTTTTAATGACGATCATTAAGGTTTAATGACATCTTAAGCCTCTTTCTCTTTCTTCTGAAAATCATAACAATTTGAAACAAAGTCTGATTTACACGAAACAAATTCCATTGGTTTCCTCTCGACGAGCCGGATCTTACAATACAGGATCCGAGATATACTAAGTTCAAGACTTTACACTGTAGGTGGTCCTTCCAAGACCCTTTACACTCCATAACACATGCTCGAAGAAAATTCTCTAATGTTTGAATCGTCCTCTCGAACTGACCATCAATCTAAGGAAGGTGAGCTGAAATGATGCACAACCGCGGTTCCAAAAGAATTCATAAACTCTCTCGAGTAATGAGTGGTGAAACTTGGATCAAGGAAATGTATGATATACTTTGGTAGACCATGAAGTCTAACAATCTTCTTCAAAAAAAGATCATTGCAAGTTTTATGGGAGTGCACATCATACCCACGAGCATGAAAGTTTTTGGGTAATAATTTAAGTGGGTGTAGAGTACACTCCTACGAGGGGTGTTCCACTCCAAACCCACTCTCAAATTCTCTCCACAAACAAAGAAAACCCAACTTTTGTTCTCTATCTATTTGATCAGGAGTTTGAAGATGGTCGATGAATAAAAGATCAATCAACACACTCCACGTGATTGATCAACTAACATTTTACTATTTTCTTCTATTTTCTCCATTCCTGTTATGAATTCATAGTCTTTTTAGGATTTGTTTACATGTTATTTGTTACAGGAAGCCCTACAATCTCATCCCATCTATTCTCATCCCATCTATTCATATGGCTCTCAAAAGGTCTGATGTGGTAAGTCCTCTAACAACGATCCCCAGAGCTTAGGCTCGTGAAACTGTCTCGTCTACTTCTCAAGTCTCCTCTTACCCCATATCCATTGGATGAACTTCCAAGACCACTTCCCCTCCTATGTTGATCCCTACCACTAGAATGGTTTTCTTTAATTAGACATTCTCCTCTATATTTTTGGTAAATTCCATCGCATAGTAAACCGTTGTAGAGTTCTTTGCGAACATATCTAACACTAGTGGCTCCAAAATTGGTTATCACTTTTAAACCATCGTAGAACCAATCCATTATCATGGATGCATATGTCATCCATCACATTTTTGGTTTCCCTAATGTGTGATCACCCATTTATGATATTTTGTTAGTTTATCATGATGATTGTCGTAAAGAAGTCCTTACCATGCATGCTATTACCATGTGGAAGCCTCCCACTGCACCGTATTTCAAACCCCTTTCTAGGTTCCTAAATCGAGTGTTCTTTTGGGATGTTGGGAACAAGACGACCAACCTCTCGCATGTTACGTACGACATGCTCATCTTGATTTTTACCTATGTGAATTGTCGCTCATTCAATTGGTGCCGCTACATATGTCAAATTCTAACGATTGCTCCCTCACACCCGTTTTATTATGGATTCTCATCTCCGCTTAAACATCCCCCCTTCCCCAAGGACCCTAACAATATTCATATTGTTAGTCATTTGTTATTAAAGTGCTCTAATTGTGAAACCGATGTTAATCCTAGATCTCATCCCCTATTTCGCAATCTAGCCCCTATTCCCAACCCTTTCTTCCAAGGCTATGTTCCTCCTCATGTTCACCATGACCCCTTGCATTATGACCAGACTTGTGCCTACCAAGAACACAAACTTGGCCCTACCTAAATTTTGGGATAGCAAGAGATGATTAAGTCGCTCTACCTCCTATTTAATGAGACTTGAGAGAATGCCTAGCTTGTGATGAGACACAACATCAACATGTCTTAATAGGCGAATGATTATTCATAGTTTGTCAACAATCAAGTGAAGCTACTATAAAAAAACTCTCACTTGAAGTAAAGAAGAAGAAGCCTTCGTCCTCACCCGCATCACAATAAAGTCTTTCTCCTTCTCTCTCAGTTCCTTCTCCTTCTTAGTGACCATCCACTTCGACCGGCTCCCCTTCTTTCTGTGGCAAAAGGATTTTTATAAAACACATGGAATAAGAAAAGGTCTCATCCAATTCAAATTATATAGGCTACAACTAATGTTGCAGCGAGACTAGATATCATGTTCTAGAGTGCAACAAAAGATGCCACCCTCCCACCTCTCCTATGGGCTCTAATGGTAGTGATTAAAATCCATATTGAATTGACTAGTCTTCTTGTAGTATTTTATAGCAGTTCTCTCATTTGTCCCTTTTCTTATTTTCTTCTCCTTTTGTAGTAATAGAGATTCGTTCGAGCTCATAACATTGTGTACTAGTTCCTTAGTATAATATATGCATGTTTTGAGGTAATCCATTGTGCTTATTTACTTTTCTGAATTTTCATTGATTATAAACATGAGAGAATTAAGAATATGAAAGAAATTAACTTGACTAAAAGAATTAAAACTTAAGCTGCTTAATCCTTTAAAAGAAAAAACATCGTCTTTTGGAGGAGATTTGCTTAAAAAGTTTATTTGAGCATAATATTGTTTGATGCAACTTCTTTTCACAAACTCTATTTTTATAAAAAATAGGGGGAATGTTAGTTCTCTGTAATACTATTAGATTTTGGAAGTTTTTTTGTCTCGATCGTGTTTTAATAATGACACGTACTTCTCAAATGACTTGCATAGTATATATATTTGACTTGCGGTGATTATATGTTCTTTCAAGAACAAAAAGGCATCAAAAAATCAAAGTCTTATTTTGAGATTTTTTTCATATCATTGTAACTTGAATTGTCAATATCAACAAACACACACACATGCATGTATTCTTGTGTATCATATTTATACGCTTGTATTACTAAGACTTTTGATTTCATCAGAAGCTCATGATAGGTCACTTTCATCTTCTGATTGGACAACTTGTAGCACCTAATCATCCATTACTTGATTATTCAACTTATAGCCTTGATTGATCACTTCCTGATTAATCATCAATTTCCAATTGATAGATCACTTCATGATCGATCAACTTCCAATCTTGATAGATCAAGACTAGTTCAAATCAGACACTATATAACAACTACTTTTCATTGATTAAGCATGATGACTTGATCGATCAACTCCTCTTTTAATTGATCAACTGAGAAATATCTTGCTTCTTTTTTTACCGAATTTATTCCAACGACCATATTTTTGGAAGGTACGTCTATAGAACTAAAAACGGGACCCTATAACTTCGCGGAAAGACATTGGTCTCAAGGTAAAACCTTCCAAGATCTTATCTCTCTTATGTCTCTCTATATATCCTTCATTGTTACTGACATTGAGATAATTATTGTTTTGACAACAATTTTGATTGTTTTTATTAGTTTTAGCTCTCGAACCAGCATCGATCGCCTTCAAGCTTCCAAGCTTCTCTCCAACTAGTTAGAGGTTTTTTTTCAAGGTAACGATACTATTGGTGAAAGGTTTCTAATTTCTTTGTTATAGTCATATGTGCCGATATTACAAGATAATGCTATTACGTGTTATGTTATATATCTCTGATACTGGTATCTAAAAAGATATTGCAGATTGTGTTTTTTCCCGATAATCTTTTATGTAGGGAGTCTTGGTGTTTGATCTAAGCGTTGCAAGTATCTTTGTGTTTAATCCAAGCATTGCAGGTGCCTTGGTGCTTTATCCAAGAATATTAGAGGACACTTTGCAGTCTAAACAATCCTCGGTGATACCTTGATGTTTGATATATGTGAAGACTATAGTGCTTAATCTATAGAAAGGACTTGGTATTTGATCCGAAGTTTGCAAAACACTTTGGTATTTGATTCAAGAGCTTTTGTAAATGGTTGAGTTGTTCGTGTTAAATAACTTGTATACTTAAGTAGTTGATTGGCACGTTTGCTCGGGAATCCTGAGTCTCGGACCCGGGTCATGGTTTTCACCTGATTGAGTTTCCATATTAACATCACTGAACATACGGATTGAATATCTTATTTGATTTCCTGCTTAGCTTTATTAAACCCCGTAAATTATTCTAACTCGTAAAAATCAGTGGATATTGCTGTTCACCGTCCCCCTCTCATAGTGTATCGATTCTACATGCACTCTTCAGTCTTTCTGATACTTAAGGGTGTGTTCGACTACAAGGTTAAACCACCCCCGGGTTGGTTTAACTTCCCTATCCCATGTTTTCTCCCTCCTCGTGGGCCCCACTTTATTCCCTTTTTAAAAAATTTAAAAAATAAATTTTACATCATCAATCCTATCAAAAAATAATATATTATACCATCATCTCATCTAAAAAATATAAACTACTCCACTTCTACTCACTTTTTCAAACTCCAATACAATCACATCACAATAACTACTCACTTTTTCAAACTCCAATACAATCATATCATAATAAACCCACTTCTAACCCACCCCCAGTTTAACCCTCTATCCAAACACCAAAACCCAAAAATGGGTTACCTGCAACCAGTTTAACCCACCTAAACCCACTATCCAAACACCCCCTAAGACTTTTAAACCACGTGCCCTACAACCTTGAGTGGTCGCTATAGATTATGACCGATGCTCTAGAATTTGTTATAAGAGACATAGATCCATGTTAGGAATAAATGGATGGAAAATATTATACCATCTACTACATTACAAGGTAATGGATATGGCTCAATGTAATATATATATCGAGGTGGAGCTACTCGTAATATTTTTAACCCTAGAAAAGGTCTCATCCTATCTCTTAGGATCTAAAATAGTTGTCTCTATTGAGATGCTACACTAAAATGCTTATTCGATAAGAAGTTCGTAAAGACAAGATCGATTAGATGAATTCTTTTACTCTGAAAATTTGACCTTGAATGTTAGATACAAGGTCAGGGTAGAGAATGTTGTAACGGATAATTTCTAAGGAAAATAAAAAGAAGATATCCGATCATTGATACCATTTCATGTGATCCCAAACATGTTATTTCCATCCCATGATATGCCAGTCATCTCCATGAGTTTTTATGATAGATTGGAATGAGGAAATACATATAAAAATTTCTAATTGATATCATAATATATTGTTGGGAAGATCAACTTCCATGCCACATTCTTTTCAAAGAATAATGGGCGTAGGAGTTGCATCCCTTAGAAGAGATTGTTCGTGTCCTTGCATATTTGGACAACTTAGAAGCATGCGAGCACCATTTTAGAAAGAGAATAACCACTAAAGTAATATAATGTAGACTTTTGCTCGCTCATTTTTTTGAGACCCTGCCAACTACATCTAATCTTGAGTCATATGCTGATAGTCAAGAACCATGATAAAAAAAGACGGGATGTTCCTAGGATAATTCACATTTGTAAGATCTTTAATGTGCGAGATTCCAGTATATAGTCGCACATCATCTCCGATCTCCTTCACGAACATTAGATAAATTTGCAGGCAATGTTGTAAAAGTTGCTCGATTGGTTCGACTAGTAGGTCCGATTAGTATAGTCAGTGGGGTGGCTGATCAAGTACTGACTAATTCCGACTAGGTCCATTAGTCGCCTAATTTTTGCTTGGAGATACCTTATTCAAAATCGATTAAAGCCCGATTAAATCTGATTAATCACCCGATTGCCGATTAATCCTTAGTCACTGATCGACTGACCGAGTACCGACTACCGACTTTTGCAACCTTGATTGAGGATCTTGATGTATGATCAAGAAATCTCCAATGAATATGATAGGCCTACTGGCTCATTTGTTTGGTCCAGGATGATTATAGTTTAGTATTCCGTGGCTTGAGGAGTTTTCACCTCATCAACATGTGGAACTAAGCTCCACACCTACATGGTGTTCTTATAAAAACTCATTATGGTGCTTAGGTATATCGTTGAAGATGGAGATGTAAAAGCCGCAACCCATTAAAACAAAAATGTTCACTAACTAATAATAATCATCTCAAACTAACGAAGACAGAAGTTGCCAAATCAATTATGTTGCTATATGGCATTTGTCCTTCAATCAAGTTAATTAAGACTACATAAAGGCTACCTATTTGTTGATTTTAGTGGAAAAAGAGGTAGATGTAGTCCTCAAATCATTGTAACTTGGTGGAACATTGACACCTTACCAATACTCAATGTGTCAAATTAAGGTTGCTTGCAGAAATTATAAAGGACATTAATATCATGCTAATTAGATCTTCAAGATGTTCTAACCGACAGAAACACATATTTTCTAATGTACCAATCCATTTCTAAAAAGACCATAGCTCATAGATAATCCAGTTAAATCCAACTAATTCACGAACCAAGTAATCTCAGTTATGCATACTGACACCAAAGATCAAGAGCGAGATAAGCATCACACAAAGAGATACGTTGGAATTTGTTGCATCATTATGTATGGTGTGATAATCCATGTCAACCATCAATCTTGAGTTCAATGTCGTTGTACTCATGGTAGGCCTTCGGGTCATTCTACTATAGAATCAAAGACCTATCATATGTTTAGTTCGATCTCCTGATATATACTTCAGAACCTAAAATACCTAAGTCTTTTCCGCAGATAAGCCTATGAATTAGGGTTAATACTAATTTCAGTCCATTCGAAATAATGGAACAACATGTCTTCGCATGAGTTATCTAGTTTTGATGAGAGGTCTTTGGATCAACCTATCACCACCACCACCACTACCAATCTCTTTCCTCTTCATCTACCACCCAAAGAGCCGAGCCAGGTCCTGGCTCAGGCTCGAGCTCGATAAGCCCAGTTGGGCTCGGACTCAGGCTCGAGCTCATTCTAGCCTAGGCGAGCTGGTTCGGACTCGGACTCGAGCTCGGTGAGCTCGAGCCTCTTATCGAGCCACGTCGGGCTCGATAAGGCTGGAGCTGAGCCCCTTATCGAGCCTGGTCTAGGCTCGAGCCTAGTCAAGTTCGTTAAGGAAAATATGTATTTTTTGGTGGAAAAGTGTTGATGCCCGGGCTCAAACATACAACTCTTCTCGGATGACTGTCTTCCTTACCAGTAGGCCTCTTTCTGAGTTGTAGACAAAATGTTAAATTATAACATATATTGTAACATTCTATTTTCTAATAAAAAATACTAATTATCTAATTATAACATAGAATAATATAGATAAAGTGTATGAAGTCCAAGTCTACAACATAGTCCACCCAATATTACCGTTACATAAAACCACATAAACACATAGTTCACTATTCACAATGTTGCAAAACTAATAAAAATAAATAGAATATAAAACATGTATTCCATATCGAGCTCCTTATTGAGTTATCGAGCGGAGCAGGACTCAACTCATTAACTCATCGAGCCCGAAAATCTGACTCGGGCTCGGCTCAATAGCTTAATGAGCCGAGCTCACGAACCCTTATCGAGCCGAGCTTGAGCATGGCTCATCGAGCCGTGACTCAATAACCAACCATAACAACAATGTCTCAATTGCTACAGCTGCGCAACCGCCATCTCATCACGACCACCACTGTTGCGTTACCACCACGATCATTGTGCCACCACTCTATCAATGCACCGTCGTGTACCATCATTCATCGTCTAAACACCATGGCTGTTGCGTGCTTGCACCACTACCACCAACATCACTGCTCACACCACCACTATCCCTCACACCATCGCACATGTGCACACTACAGTCGTTGCTCACTTGCACTGCTTCACCATAGTGTCATGTTGCATCATCAAGTATCGTGCCATCGGGAGGTGCTTCTCTTCTTCCCTAAATAATAAATTTGAAAAAAATAATTAATTCTTAAAATTCACGACACGTGTCTCATTGGATGATACGTGGGATATAAATGTCATGTTGGATGCCACAAGAGATGCCACATGGAATTTGGATTGGTTGTTGGATATACACACATCTCAAGAAAAAAGAAGAGAGGATGAATTTTCGAATAATTGAATCTAGAGAGATCACGTAAATAAATTACCCCTAAAGAATCCCGCAAAAACGGGCACGGCGTTGTCACTTCCTCCTCACCCACAGGTCCACCGTTTACTACCTGAAGCTCAGACGTGGGCGCAACTCCCAAGCTCTGAGGGTTACCTCTTCCACGACTCCAGAAAGCTATGCCTTCGTTCTCCACCTCCTCTCATCTTCCCATCTCCTCCAGAGATCCCTTCTTCTCCGCGCGCTCGCCTCCATTCCGCAATCGAGGTCGCCGTTTCTGCAATCGCATCCAATGTCGGTAAGTTCCGTCCCTTCTTAATGTAGATATCCCCTTCCTCGTTTCCGATCGGAGAATTCTAGGGTTTAGTTGCATCTTTTGTTATTTAAATGTGATTTTTCTTAGTGGGATGCTCAGCTTAGTGATCTTCGATTAACTTTACGCAATCGATCTTAATTAGGATTTAGATGCTTTTGAAACGCAATACCACTGGATGATCGATTGATGATCGTTGTGTTCTTCTTACGTATGACGCATCGATCTGGAAACGATTCGTGTTTTGATCTCCCGGGGAAAAAATAATGCAGCTTCGGATCTATGGATAATCGAATAAGGTCGTTTGGTTTCCATTCCCCAATGAACTGCCAGATAATAATGCATCTATCACGGCAATCCGGATTCTGATTGATGTGAAGATTCTTCTGGATTATGATTGATCAAAGTATCCATCCACATTCCGATTAGAGAATACTATAGTTGATTAGAGGATCTATCTTCATTCTAATTGTTTCCGAAGTCGTTTCTTTTCATCACTGGAGAGATTTGGCGATCTTCCTGTTTAAATACATTTTGGGAAATCTGTCCATTTATCGAGATTCGAGAATCTTTTAATTTAGGAAGATTTGTTTGTATGGGTTACTGTATAAATCCCTACAGGATCAGTCGTGGAATTATTCTATGTACTACAGTTCTTGCACCATATTCGGAGAGATCTATCGTTGACAACAACATAGTCCAATTACGGGAGACCTTGTAAACATTGCATTGTGGTTATTTTTGCCTGCTTCTCTATGTGTTTGTTTCCGCACCCCCACTTTTGCTGCACCCATGGTTTTCAAAAGCACACCTCAAGTTGTTGAGGCGTATGTCTCGAGCGGTTTTAGAAGAAAATATCCTCGAGACGATAGCCTCTGATTGCTTTGTTGAGGCACAATCTTCGATGGATCGAAGTGGTAATTGAGGCATTGCCTTTGGTGGTTGGGTGAGATTTTTTTTGTCCTCTTGTTTAAAGTCTGCACATGCTAATAAGGTAAAAACTTTGATGGTTGCTACCAATTGATTCCTCTTGTTGAAAAAGATGCATTGATATTGTATACAACCGTTTGCCTGCTGCTCATTCAACCAAAAAAAAACAAATTTCCAAGTCAAGTTTGGGATATTTAGTAGGTTGGATCAAAGAGGTGGATTATAAAAATGCCAAATTTGTAATGTGGATGAATTCTTTTGTGAAGCTGAATTCTTTGGTAAATTGATCAGAGCCAGAGGATCCATCTGCATACTATTTGTTTCCAAGTCGTTTGTTTTTATCATGGGAGAGATTTGGTGATCCACTTTTTTAAAAACATTTAGGGAAATCTGTCCATTTAGCGAGATTTGAGAATCTGTTCATTTAGGAAGATTTGCCTGTATGTGTTACTATATAAACCCCCATAATATCAGTTCTTGGAATTATTCTATATACTTCAATCCTTGGACCATATTGGGAAAGATCTATTGTCATCAACAATTACTTAGTCTAATTAAGGGTGAATTTGTAAATATTGTATTATAGTTGTTTCTTGCTTTCTTATCTATGTCTTGGTTTCCGTGCTCCCACTTTTACGATACCCATGGTTTTCAAAGACACCTCGAGACATTGAGGCGTATGTCTTGGGGTGGTTTTGGAAGAAAATAACCTCGCCTCAGATTTTTTCATCGAGGTGGTAACCGAGGCAACGCTGCCTCCGTTGGTTGGGTAAGATTTTTTCCCCTATTGTTTAAAGCCTGAAAATGTTAATAATATAGGAACTTTGATGGTTGCTACGCATCGATTATCTTGTTGAAAGATGATGCGTTGATATTGTGTACAACCGTTTGGCTGCTGCACATTTTTTTCCAAGTCAAGTTTGGGTTATTTAGTAGGCTGGTGTGTGGATGAATTCGAAACTTTGGTGTCTGCTCTTCAGCTGGAATTCTTTGAATTATGTACAATTACTTAAATTGTGTGATGTCACTTTAATTGTGTACAATCATTTCAATTATGTTTGGTAAAATTGGCCTTTGCGCCAAATAAATCGTTCAAAAAAGTGACTGTACACAAAACACAAAATTAAGCAATTACTTTGATTGGTGCCAAATCTACCGTCACGAGATTTAATTCTTGCGAATAGTCACTTTAAGTATGTACAATCAATTTTAGGAATTCATGTTTGTGCCAAACCATAATTTGGTTCTTTAATATTGCATACAATCAATTTGGCACATGTGTCAACTTTCATTAAACATCACTAGCAGTGTTTTGAAAATTGGATCGGACCGGCCGGTTCGATCGGTTTGATTGGTGAATCGGGCATGGACCGGTTCGGTTAACGGATTTGTATTGGTTTGGTCCGAAAGTTCGATTTTAGGTCTAGTCACTATTTAATTGGCTTTTTCAAACCCTGTTTAATTCGATTCAATTGAAATTGAACCATAATTAATTTTAAAGTTATTGAAAGTAAATGACATTGTTGGGAGTTGAACACATAACATTTAGTAACCCATAGCACATTGCTAATGAACTAATCCACCGCAAGTTCTTGTATTAGATTTAAATATAACTTAACTACTGTCATTTCATTAAGCATATTGTTTAAATGTGTTATATATATGGGTTTAATGTGGCTGCCCCTAAGGGGGAGCTAACTTGGCTCCCCCGTGCCATTTCACCCATTTTTTATTTTTATTTTTGAAAATTTCTTCCTTGAATATTCATCACTATATCCCTATATTATGCTATTAAAATTTCATGTGAAACAGAGACTCATACGGCCTCCAGCCAGACAGTCAATTTTTTAACGGTAACAGAATTGCTAAAAATGACCACGTCTGGATGGAGGTCGTATGAGTCTCTGTTTCGCATGAAATTTTAATACCATAATATAGGGATATATTGATGAAAAATCCACGGAAGAAATTAAAAAAAAAGGAGAACATGGAGCGGGGGGAGCCAAGTTAGCTCCCCCGCAAGGGGGCATCCCCATTTTACCCTATATATATCCATATGCATAACATTTGATGCTGCATAGTAAAAATATGTTTTATGTATACTAATATATATATATATATATTTATATAAGGTACATTTCAAATGAGACTGTGATGCAATTATTCCCAAATTGATATCAGATTCTTAGTGATGCAATGACTTACCTATATCACTTAGAGTCCAAGACTCCTAATGATATCATATTCTTTCTCAGATCATGAACATGTCGTACTTCTATCACTGTTCTTACGACTCCATCATGCATCTTGATCTTTACAGAGCTGATCCCTACAATCTTACACACTGCATCATTCCCCATGAGACGTTTCCACCACATATCTTCTCATAGGTGCAAAATCGATCTTCATTAGGAGTCATATGGTAAGAACATTATGAAACAATAATCCATATGTTATACACCGTCTTCTGATATATGATGGTGAGAACTAGATCATCTTCGTAGGGCGCCTCCCTAAGCCACGACATCAGTTGTGGATTTCCCTTTCTTCTTCGACAATCCTTCTTCCAATGTCCATGTTCCTTGTAATAATTGCAGATGCCCTTAGAACTGTGATTCTTCGACTTGGACATCTTCTTTCCCTTCTTCGCATAGCCGGAATCGGCACGACTCTCCTCATGAGTCATAACCAGACCTGCAGTGTTAGAGTCCTACTTCTCAATAGCCATATTCCAAAGTTCATGCATATGCAGACTCGTGTGAACTTCTTCTAGGGTTATCGATTCTTTTCCCACAATCAATGATTGAACAAAATTCTTATATGACAGCGGAAGAGAAACCAACAAAATCAGTGCAACATCCTCATTTTTAATCTTAACATTTACATTTCTTAAATCCATCAACAATGTATTTAAGCGATCTAGATGTTCTTTAAGAGATGTACCTTCCTACATGCGGAGAGAGAATAGACGTTGCTTCAACAACTTGTTGGTTGGAGACTTCGTCATGTACTGACTTTCAGGTCTCAACCACATAGTGACCACGGAATCCTCATCAGCAACCTTCACGATAATCTCGCCCGTCAAACACAACATGATCGTCGAGTACGCCTTGACGCCTTCTCTTCCTCCACCATTAAATCAAAGGGTGCGAAACCCTTCGCTTGCTCCTAGTCCAATGATGCCTAGATCCCCTGCTGCTTCAGAAGGACATACATCATGATTTTCTATAGACTGAATCCATTCCTCCCTGTGAACTTCTCGATCTTCAGATTTTGTGACGTCATCTTTCGTGATGATCCTGATGGAACTTGATACTCTGATACCAGTTTGTTGCGAATTGCGGAAGCACGTACAAACAAGTTCAATCCCGCAAGCACGAAGACATACGGATTTACACGGTTCACTCATAACTGGGCTATGTCCTTAGGTGACGACGATCGGTTTTCACTATGTGGAGAAGAAGAAAATACATATGATACTGAGAACCATAACCCTAGGGGAGTTTATATATTACTACCGTACATACATATTCTAGATACAGACGAATCCATATACTCGAATACAAATATAAACCCCCCGTCTTGTTGGGGCATGATATGGTAGGAGGGGGTGCATACGACGGTTCTTCAACCTGGATAAGGTTGTTAGAATTCAAGGCATATCAAAGATAAAGTATCCAAGGAGGTATAACAAGGCTATATAATAACAACCAAGTCCTTTCCCATTATAGGTAGAGTCATCTACATGAAATTCTATGCTTTCAAGTAGATCTAATTTGGATTATATCATGATTAGGATACAAAATAGCGTATTCTTCGTATAGTTTCCTTCTAACATTTCTTTGATGATCTCGACCCTTATGACAAGGCTCTTCTTGTGACTCACAACACCTTATTGGAGCACTAGTTGACCTTCTCTGTTCATTTCCAAACCACCTTAATTGACTCTCTCATTCAATCTTCTATAGATGCTATAACAACCCTTTATTTGATTCTCACTGTGAATCTTATCCTTCTTTCTGCAGCTACTCATTCATCACAATATTTTCATCTCAGCTACACATTTTCTATACATATATAATTAACGGCTAAGACTAACTATCATAAAGTGTTGTAGGCTCTTACCTTTAAGGCTAAGACTAACTATCATAAAGTGTTGTAGGCTCTTACCTTTGAAGGTATTTTCTTATCAGTTATCAAAAAAGAGCTCCTAAAGCTCCTCTTTGCTTCATCCACCTTTTATTAATTTTATGAGTGACATCCCCATAAATTCCGTAATCCCTTGAAAGATTGAACACACATATTAAAAAACATTTACCTTAGTGACATCTTTATCATCCTTTCATTAAACTAACATCTGTCTTTGTTTTACTTAATTAGAATTTGCATGTTAATTCATCCAAAACGAAGACAAACGAGGTTGTTCTGCAGGTGGACTGGGGCATGGTGACGAAAACAGAAGGGTGGTTTAGGGGTACCGTGTGTGGAGGAAAGGAACAAGGTGCTTTTGGCAAAGTGGGTGGAACGGATTTGGGGGTGTTCTGAGGATCTTATGCGTCATTTGTTGAGGCATATCTATGGGATCTCCATGTCTTTGGAGGTGGTGTTGAGGCGTACTCCATCACCGTTGTGGCGAGGTATTGCTAAGATTTTACAAGAGATGACGATCAAGTTGCGACCGGTTCTTGGGGACGGGGAGAGCTTTCATTTCTGGCTCGATGACTGAATGGGGGATAGGATCCTGGGGGTGCGTTTCCCGTGCCTCATGGGACTGGTTTGTAACATGGATGTTTTGGTCAGTTAGGTGTGGGAGTAGGGAACATGGTCTCCTCTTTTCTCATCGGACTTTTTCGAACATAGGCTGGAGGAACTTTTTCTACTACAGAGCGAGTTGACACATGTGGAGGGACCGACAACTGGTCGGAACTATTTCATTCGGGCGGGGAGATTCACGGTGAAGAAGCTTACTGCTTCTTTGTGGAGGATGGGGAAGTGGTGCATGAGGATTTATGGGCGGATATGGAAATGATCAAGAAAAGTAAAGCGCTGAATAGAGTAAAAGTCTTTTTATGGTTGCTCAGGCTTCGTAAAATCCTTACCAAGGACAACCGCTGTTAATTGTTGCGTACTGAGGATTGTTTGTGTGATAGATGTGGGTTAGTAGAGGAAAACGTTGACCATATATTTTTCTTACGTTCCCAATTTGCACTGGTGTGGGGTAAGACCATCATACTTTGGCTTTGGACAGATGTTGGCTTAATTTTTTGGAGAAACGTCAGATCGGTGTGCAGAAATGGCCATGTGGACAACTCCTATCCTTTTGCAATCTTGTGGGTGATCTAATGTGGTAGAAATGAGGCCATATTCATGGGGCAACGTTTCTACTCGGAGAACATGCTGGAGCTTTGTAGGGTGCTTTGTTTATTGTTAAGATATATATATATACACATATATATAGTTCTCTGTCTATTTTATGTTATTGTCTTTCCTCAAGTACTTAGTATGTAATTAACCCAAGGGCTATTCTCCTATATAAGAGAGCCCTCAGTCTATTCTAATGCAAGAACTATTTTTTCTCTCAACATGGTATCAGAGCAACGAACCTAGACCGGGGTTCCTTTATCCCATCAAAAATCCTAACCCTACACCCGCCGCCCCCCTCGCGCCGCCACAGCCGGGACTGCTCCGGCACGCCGCTGCCCACCCCGCGACATCCCTCCAGCGCTGCAGCCCACCTTGGCGATGCCGAGGCCCTCCAGCACCACCCCGCCTTGACACCCTGACCCCCCTCGCCCAAGCAAACCGCCGCCGGGGGCGGCTAAGCCCATCGGGGCTGTTGCCGTGCGGCCTGGGGTTCCGTGACCTGTCCTAGGTGCGCCGCTGCTGCTGCTGCACCTCACGTTTGCGCGCCTAGTGTACGTTAGGTGACTACAAGCTTCAGTGAAGGTCCGAGGGCTCGCATGAGAAGTCAGGATGGTTGTATGAGTCTACACATACAACCTATCCCTTCTATAGATATGTAGACAAGAAAAAATTGATTTTATCCCTCAGTAGTTCTGTGCTTCGTGGCTCTTTCTTACCATGTCATAGAACAAGGGTGTCGTTTTCTCCTCTTCGGGTGCTTTCAAAGGCCCGACCCCTATTGTGAAGATGGATGGGACCAACTATGAGCTTTGGTCTATGCAGTTCCGTACCCTTATGCAGTGCCACAATAAGGAGCACATACTGACAGATTCCGAGCCGGTGGACAAGACTGGGGCGAATGCGTCGTGGAAACAAGACGATGCCTATGCACGTATATGGCTCTCCAGGACACTGACTACGGAGATAGCTAATGATATTGTAAATCAGCCAACTGCGAAGGCCGTGTGGGACATATTGGCAGATACATATGGCCAGTCGAAAAATGAAAGCAAGATACTTCAGTTGCAGTTCGATATCTTCTCGACCAAACAGAATGGTTGACCGCTCCATATACATTTCTCTCACCTACGGGACATGTTTGAGAGATTACACAGCTTCATGCTCATCACCACGAGCACGGAGCAACAACATGCATATGGAAATGCCAGGATGACCAAAGTTTTTCTGTCCTCGCTTGATCCTGAGTACGATGCAGCTCGTACTCAACTTCTGACTGGAGAGACCATTCCACCAACGGAAGAGGTCTATAAGCGCTTGAGCAGGATCACTACATCTACGAGCACAACACAGACTACTCCTTCGGCGATGGCTGTTACTAGAGGCAGAGGCGGATCATCTCATTTTCGGGGTCGGGGACCTCGTGGTCGAGGAGGAGGCAGACATCGTGGTCCGTGTACGCATTGCCATCGTCCTGGTCACTCTGAGGAGACGTGCTTTCATAAACATGGGTATCCAGCATTTGCACGAGTTGCCGAGCAGACTGAGGCTTCCTCTGTGCCCACTTCAGACACCCGCCTTGATGACATTATATCCCGACTTTGGGAGATGATGGGTACTCCAACGTCTTCGGCTTCAGGTTCCACAGAGGCCGCGACTCCTGCCAACGTGTTGTCTAGCTCATCAGGTACTCACTATGCGTTCACCAGTAGTACATATTCGGACCTGATAAATTGTATTATGGACTCCGGGACATCCCATCATATGTGTGACGACAAGATGCAATTTACTACCTACAAAGCCCTTTCACTTGGCAGATCAGTGGTTATTGCCAATGGGGTTCGCTTACCCATTGTTGGTCAGGGGAAGATTACTCTAACACCTTCTATGAGTCTTCAGAAAGTCTTATATGCGCCTGATTTTCAGATGAACCTTTTGTCAATTAGTTAGCTTACGAAAGATCTACATTGCCGTGCCATATTTGATCCATCTTCTTTTGTGTTTCAGGACATACTGATTGGCAGAGTGATTGGACATGGTCGTGAGCAGAGAGGCTTGTATAAGCTTGCTTTACCATCATGCGCTGGACTTGCTACCATTCCCTCTAGACCTGTTTCACCACTACTTTGGCATCTTCGCTTTGGCCATCTTCCTCTACAGAAGATGTGTCATGTTCTACCACAGATATCTACCCGTACTGCATTGGATTGTGAAGTCTGTCAGCTTGGGAAACATCATCGCTCTTCCTTTCCAAGTCGTCCAAGTCGTCACAATAGTCAGTCCTTTGAGTTGTTTCATTTTGATATTTGGGGTCCGAGTCGTGTCCCTGATAATCAGGGACATCGTTATTATATGGTTGCTGTCGATGATTATTCTAAATTGTCTTGGGTGTTCTTATTGAAACATAAGTCTGAAAGAGGTGCTATCATTAAAATATTTCTTCTTGAAGTCAAGAATATTTTCTCTGCAAATGTCAAAATCATTCGTACGGATAATGCGTTGGAATTTTCAACATTAAATTTGTATGAATTTCTAAGTTCTCTTGGCATTATTCATCAAACTTTGTGCAGTTATACTTCGCAACAGAATGGTGTGGCTGAACGCAAACATCGTCACCTTCTTGATGTCACACACACATTGTTGATACAGAGTCGTACCTCTCACTCATTTTGGGGGGATGCTGTTCTCACCGCTTGTTACCTGGTGAATCGCATGCCGTCAACTATTCTTGGAGAGAAGGTTCCCTTCTTGATTGCGTTTCCCAAGAAGGAACTATTCTCTCTCACACCCAGAGTCTTTGGGTATGTGGCATTTGTCCATGATTTCACTCCTGGTCATGACAAGCTCTCACCCAGAGCTGTCAAATGTGTGTTTGTTGGATATTCTCGTACCCAAAAAGGGTATAGATGCTTTGATCCTGTTGGCAGAAGATATTATGTGAGTGCTGATGTTACCTTCTGATGCAAATCGGTTCGGCGTCGACGATGATAATAAAATATTTGGTAGAATTTTCGGTGGAAGAATAAGGGAAGGGTTGAGAGAAGAAAACTCGTCGGTAACGAGGGGTTGAAGGAGGAGAACCGCGGAGATCGCGTGGAGAGAGAGAGACGAGAAGGAGAGAGAGATATAAATCTCAAATTTTGATTAATACTTGACTGAATAAAACATTGGACCCTCATCCTATAGGAGGGATGAGTTTACAAAAATAGTAAACTAATTTAAATTGACAACTATTTAACCTAATTAGACTCTAACTAATTAACCGACCAAATTTAAAAATTAAATCTATAACTAATTTGTTGGAGATCACATGCGATCTCATTTATTTAATTAAAAATTCGTCGACTCAAATAAACGTAAATAAAATTAATTAAAATTTCCGACGACTCAAATAAGCGTAATTAAAAATGTGGCCCTATCTTCCAGATCCACGCTTCATCAATTCTCCTCCGCTTTTAAAAATTCATCTCCTGACGAATTGCTTGATGTAGGCTTGGAGGTCAAATCGACGTGCTCCGCCATCTTCTGGAAGAACTGGTGTGGGGCGAATGGCGGACTCCATATGCGGGCACGGCTGTCGTTGTGGAAGAACATGTGTGGCGCAAACGGCCGCGTCTTCTGGAATTTGGCCTCCTCATTGTGATGATGGAAAAATTGATGAGGCATGAATAATATGGCCCTCAGAGAATCCATAGTGAAGAAATGGCACAAGGAGAGGAGAAGAGGAGATGTGTCCAAGGAATGAAGCCATGGGGTCCTTATATAGGGGAAGCCCAAGGCCCTAGTCCTATTTGGATAAGGAGGATCTCCAGATTTCTGATTTGTAGCCCTTTTTTTTAAAGATTTCGGCCGCCTGGGGTGTGTGTGCAAATTTCGCACCCCTTTCAATCTTCTTGGCTTTCCTACTCCTTTTGACCCTTCTGCAAATATGGGGTTTTTGGGTGTTTTCTTGCAATTTTCCCCAATCAGCCTCAACTCCCGAAAGTGGAGGGATTTGGTTCCCTTAACTCCCGATAGGGTTTCTTTCCTCAACACGAGGCGGCGAGACCAATGCGGTTTAGCGAGGAGGCGGGGTCGTTAGGGGCCTTGCGTGCGAGGGCGCGGGCACTGGGTGGGGCAAGGGAAGGTGGGGTACACGGTGGCGCAGTCGCGGGGTAACTGGGGTTACGCGGGGCTCGCGCGTGGATAGGCGCGGGGGCGGCGATGGGATGGGAGTGCGGTGAGGGAGGGGCGAAACGAAGGCGCGGGGCGCTGGTGATGCTGGAGGGGTGGCGACGAGGGGTTGGCGGGGAGGTGGATCGGCGGAGGCCAAGAAGGCCAGTAGGAGGCGCGCGTTGGGAAAGGGGGCGAGATGCGGGAATGGGGAAAGGCGGCGGTAGAAACTTGGGGCTCGGAGAAGTGAGGGGCGGGGGTTGACGGGTTGTGGGGGAGGCAGTGGGGGAAGAGGAAGGCGGTGGCACGCAGGGGGGGTGCGGGTTTGTGGAAAGGGCCGGCGTAGGCGGAAAGGGTGGAGGCTCGCGACTGTGAGGGGGGTAGCGCAGGAGGGTCGTGGCCGGTGTTTTTGCGATGGTTGGGCGTACATGGCCTTGAAATTAGCCATGATCTCTCGAACTTTGGACTGGGCCTGCTGGATCTCACGTCGCGCGTCCATGTCCTATTTGTATAATTCCTCGGCTCGTCGTAACGCATGGTAGTCTTTCGTCGCCTGCCGGCGTGAACGCCTGTACGGATCGTCAGATTGCGAGGACGACCTGTAGGCCATGCTCTGATACCAAATGATGCAAATCGGTTCGGCGTCGACAATGACAATAAAATATTTGGTAGAATTTTCGGTGGAAGAATAAGGGAAGGGCTGAGAGAAGAAAACTCGTCAGTAACGAGGGGTTGAAGGAGGAGAACCGCGGAGATCGCGTGGAGAGAGAGAGACGAGAAGGAGAGAGAGATATAAATCTCGAATTTTGATTTGACTGAATAAAACATTGGACCCTCATCCCTTTATATAGGAGGGATGAGTTTACAAAAATAGTAAACTAATTTAAATTGACAACTATTTAACCTAATTAGACTATAACTAATTAACCGACCAAATTTAAAATTAAATCTATAACTAATTTGTTGGAGATCACATGCGATCTCATTTATTTAATTAAAAATTCGTCGACTCAAATAAACGTAAATAAAATTAATTAAAATTTCCGACGACTCAAATAAGCGTAACTAAAAATGTGACCCTATCTTCCGGATCCACGCTGCATCACCTTCTTTGAATCCATTATGTATTTCTCTCTTACAGGTGATAGGCTATCCAATAGCAATTCTGGGGAGGAAGTTGTTCCTCTTCCTCCGTCACTTCCACCAAATGACCCACATGTTGCACCTCAATGGTCACCTCCCCCACCACCTCCACCTCCAGCTATTCAACAACGATTCCTACCTCTGGTTTACACTTGCAGGTCTTCTACTAGCACCTCTGCTCATAAGCCGTCCACATCATCCAGCCCACCTCAGGTATGTCATGATAACATTGTTTCTACTGATGGTACTGGAGTTCTTCATGATACACAGGATGACTTAGGCCACCAAGACAGTAGGGATGCTGATCTGAATGTTACTATTGCCCTTAGGAAGCCTCGACGTAAGTGTGCCATGTACCCGCTTGGCGCACATGTTTCTTTGGATCACCTTTCAGATGAGTACACGAGGTTTGTAGTGGGACTCTCCGCGGTCACTATCCCACGTACATATATGGAGGCCTTGCAGGACAAGAGGTGGCGCCAGGTCATGGAAGAAGAGATGGAAGCATTACGGTCACGTGGGACGTGGAGTGTTGTACCAACACCCAACTGTGCATCGATTGTCAGCTGTAAGTGGATATTCTCCATCAAGCACAATGCAGATGACAACGTGGATCGCTACAAGGCAATGCTTGTGGCACGTGGTTCACCCAGACTTATGGGATGGATTATCAAGACACTTTTTCTTCTGTGGTGAGACATTCGACACTGCGAATTCTACTTTCTGTTGCAGTTTCAAAGGATTGGCCGTTATATCAGCTCGATGTGAAGAATGCCTTTCTTTATGGGGACCATCAGGAGGAGGTCTACATGTAGCAGCCACTTGGGTTTGCTGCTGAGGGGGAGTCTCAGAGTGTGTGCAGGCTACACAATGCGATTTATGGCCTGAAGCAGAGTCCTAGAGTGTGGTACCAAAAGCTATCGGAATTGGTTGAACACCACGGGTTTGTGAGGTCTACTGCGGACCACTCACTGTTTGTTCAGAAGACAGAGAAAGGTGCGGTTGCCATTCTTGTTTACGTAGATGACATTATTGTTACATGAGATGATATTCAAGGCATTCGGCTAGCCAAGGAGTTTCTAGGTCAACAATTTGTGACTAAGGACCTTGGCACTCGTCGTTACTTTATGGGGTTAGAATTTACCAGAAACCAGCGTGGTCTAGTGATGACTCAGAGGAAGTTTGTGATGGATCTTCTTTCTGAGACAGGTATAACTGGATGCAAGCCTGCTACTACTCCTATGGATCCAAGTATGAAATTATATGACAATGATAATGAGGAAGTAGACAGTAGGAGATATAGAGAATTGGTTGGGAAGCTGTTTTATGACTATCACCAGGCCAGATATTATGTTTGTAGTAAGCAAAGTTAGCCAGTTTATGGAGTAGCCCAGAAAGGTACATATGGATGCAATCTATATAATCTTGAGATATTTGAAGAACTCACCTAGTTCGGGTCTCTTATTCGGTAGGGATACATCCCTTGAGGTGACAACATGTGCTGATGCTGACTATGCAGGTTGTCCCATAGACAGAAAGTCTACTTCGAGCTTTGCAGTTTTTGTTGGAAACTCACTTGTCTCATGGAAAAGTAAGAAGCAGACAGTGGTAGCCAGATCGAGTGAAGAATCGGAATACATGTCCATGGCACAAGGGAGTGCAGAGATAATGTGAGTTAGATCGGCGTTGACTGATCTTGCCATTGAAGTTCCTTTTCCAATGCAACTTCTATGTGATAATCAAGCTGCATTATTTATTGCCAATAATCCTGCTTTCCATGGGCAAACAAAGCATATTGAGGTCACTACACCAGAGACATGATACAGAAAGGGCTCATATCTACCTCTCATTAGTGTTCAGAAAGTCGGCCTATGCTGCCGAATACGCGGCCGCATATGCGTAGGCGGCTCCCATACCGCACCGAGTATGCTATACTCGGTCAATATGCAGGTCCGGGGGTATACTCGGCCGAGTAAACCACATATGCAGCCGCATATGTAATAGAGGTAACTATTTGCTTCTTCACCATCTTCTCGACTTCCACATAGGTTGCTCTTCCACCATCTTTTTCTCCTCTGCCAAGGTTTGTTGATTGATCTATTTAGCTCTAAATCTCTCTATTTTTTAAATTTAGCATCAACAAATATCTATTTTTTAGATTCTCCAACGATAGCTCTAACTTCTACATTATCTCATAATTGCATGAATATCGAATAAATTACATATATATCTTAGATCTTTTTAGATGCCAGATTTGCATGGAATTTTTAACTGCACAGAATAAATTACATGTATTTAATTTAAATGGTTGAATTTTTTAATATTTGACTTTGAATAGACAAATACACCATTTACTAAAATATGAAGGTTCATGGTTGTGTTTACTAACAATGTTACACTTCAAAAAAAGGTTTCCTTCCAATTAGACAAGGATATCCACCATTTTTTTTCTATCTTCAATCAATTTACAACATTTTTTACTCTCTCCACCGTTAACTTAACATTTTTGTCGTTTGGAAATGGATGACCTTTGAAAATGCTTTGGTTGATATCACATTATACAATAAAGTCTTCACTTCATATTTCTTCCATGCTATATTTTTTAAACATAAATATCTAATGTTTGAATTTATTATTATATTTTTAATTATTTTTATTTAAAATAATAGAAACCGCATAATCCACATATACTCCCGCGTGCCCGCTTACTCCCTCCAGACCGCCTGACCGAACGAATACCGCATACCGACTTTCTGAACCTTACCTCTCATGTTTCAACATGGGACCAGACAACCGACATCTTCACCAAGGCTTTATCTCGAAGTCCATTTCAGAAGTGTTGTTCCAAGCTGAGCATGATAGATATGTATGCTCCAGCTTGAGGGGGAGTGTTAAGATAAATATATATAGTTCTCTGTCTATTTTATGTTATTGTCTTTCCTCAGGTACTTAGTATGTAATTAACCCAAGGGCTATTCAAGAGAGCCCTCAATCTATTCTAATGCGAGAACTATTTTTTCTCCCAGCATTTATCGATGCGCTTCCGCTTCCGCATTCTAGATTTCAGCATATATAATTCATTGCCTTCTCTAGTATTCAAGTTCCGGCTACCTCCGCTTGTGTGCTTCTTACTACTGATTTTTTTACATACAATAATTAGCAGGTCTAATGAATTTCACTTCATACACATGCTACAGCTTGCAATTTGCTGATCACATCAATTTCTCATTCCTCCATTATGTTGTATATGCAGGTGTGCACAGTAAAAGTCAGCGATATATCTCCACGAGCCACATTGCAAGATATAAAGGAGTTCTTTTCGTTTTCTGGTGATATTGTGTACATTGAAATAGAAAGGTTTTCCCTGGAACATTGCATGATAGTTCAAAGTGCCATGTCTTAGTTTATACGAATTGTTCTTGCTTATTGCAGTGGCAATGAGGTGTCGAAGATTGCTTACATCACCTTTAAAGATCCACAAGGAGCTGAGACTGCCCAGCTTCTTACAGTAAGTTCACATTGTTGGACGATCTTGCTGTTGAAAAATTCCAAATTTTGTACCTTTATCTAATACTCTAATATTTGGAAGGGAATAAATTGATTTAGTCAGACCGTCTGAAGGCACTCAAAAGGGTTCTTGGGTATTTAATCCACAAACTTAAACACGATTTAACCTCTCTTTAGTCGTGGAGCATCTAGTAATCCTTGCATCTAGCAGCCGATATGCTTTTCTTAATATATATGCGCCCTTGTCATCACGTATTTGCACTCAACTCTCTGAAAATCCATCCTTCTTTTTTCTCTTTTATTTTTTTCTTTAAAGTTCTCATCAACCCATATTTTAACTATGGATATTCCACAACTAATCACAATTAATTGTGGGAAAACACCATGCCCATTTACTTTGGGAAGTAGCAGGATGTCTGCATGCCAAAGGAGGATAGGTTAGGGCTTGGAAACTTGAGGGTATTCAATGAAGCTTTGTTGGAAAAGTGAATACCGAAGCTACTCAATGGAGATGACAACTTGTGGGGGAGGGTCCTTGGAAGCTGCCGTGGAAAATGTTCATCTGTGGTGGGGAGGGTACGCTTGTCAAGGAGAGAATCTATATTCTACAAAGGTACAATGGTGATGTTTCTGAAGGTAGTGTTTTTTTACAATGTGTAGGATACAAGAGGGATTTTGATGTTTAGCTTGATGATCGGTCAAGGAAGAGTGTTGACGGAGGCCTTTTTGAGGGATGTTTGGGCTCGCATCTAACAGATAGGAGTCGCTTGATCAAGGTGCAGCTGTAAACTTTTGCATCCCATGCTCGGTTGTTTGCTTGATCTTGGTGCTTGATGATTGTCCCCAAAAAGCAAGCTGCCTGACTCTTTTTAGTGGAAGCGCGATGATTTTATAGTGAAGGCAGGAGATGCCATGGCACTTGTGGCATTGGAATGGTGCAATTGAAATTGACGAGGACTTGTTGGCAGTCACATAATTGATCAACAATAAAATGCTTCTTTGAATGATTAATTTTATTTTTCATGGAGTTTTCTAAATCTTCATATATCATATGGGCTGTCCATATTTTTGTGAGCATTATTGCAATATTTTGTTTTCGATTTCCCATTGAGGAGCTCGACAATGTAGGATAGAATGGTGGGGGTAAGGGAAAGGGTTGATGAGGAGGGATGTGAAAGGCCTTGTGAAATGTGAATGGAAGCGATGCATGTATGTAAGAACCTTACCCGCATGTAAGGAAACAGAATATATCTCATCTCTTAGAATGAAAATAAACTTTTCTTTCACTAAAAAAACTTTGAAATCTCGGTCTATTTTTATATACACAATATGATATTTGAGTAATTTCTATTACTAAATCCATGACTATCTTGGTTATGATAGCAATATGAATTGGGATAATTACACCCATAACCCTGAGTAATTCCTCAATCTCAATCATGACCCTGTATAATCGTGAATTACGCTCAGGACCCTGAATAATTGCGCCGTCTTACGTCTATAACCTTCCGTTACTTTACCACGTTAACTCAACCACATGATTGAGTTAATCTAACCGATCAACGATCTAACGGTTGAGATTAACGTAAATAAAAAAATATCCCACTGCACAGCATGAAATATCCCACTGCACAGCGTGCTTTGTTGAGGCTCGGTGAAGGTGGAGTGTCGCCATCCTCCTTTGCTCCCTCCTCCTCGCGCCCGCCTTCCCTTCAGATGCGGCGGCATAGGGGCTCAGCGGCATAGGGTCATCGCACGGGGGCGGGGGGTTGCTGGTGTTGTCTCTTGCTAGGGCGGCACACAACAACGGTTGGAGGACGGTGCTGCAGGTGGCCTGCGGCTAATGCATTGGCTGCAGGGGAAGGTCATTGGTTGCTGGCATCGGTGAAGGTGATGGCGTCGGCTGCCCGGAGGGGTGGCGCTTGGAGCGAGGTGAACTAGTTCCTGCGCACGGGCTCGCGCGTGGTTGAATAGGATGATTAGGATGATCCTACTCATCTGGACGTCCATGTTGGAGCTTCCTCTCATGCGACCGAAACCGGAGTCGCTGCCAACAGATATGGCTAGATTCAGTTGACATATAGATACCTTTGATTTGATGGCTGTTCTTTTTCCAGCATTGGAAACTTCGAGGAAGGAGGAGGAGGTTGTCGGATGCTGCCATTTTTCTCCACGAAAGAATCACAACACCTGTAACCATCACCTGCAACTTCTACCGCTCCCTCCAACTATGGAGCGCCCTAATTTAGCTGGTCTTCGGAAAACCAAACCAAGCAACCGACCCGCATGGCTGCACGCCAGTCGTAAATTTTGACCATTATTTGCCTTGTCCAACACGAAGGAAGGAATCACAGTTCTTAGAAGGCACGGGATCACGTGGTCGAGCGAGGTGAACTAGTGCCTGCCTGGGACCTCGAGTTCGGCAGGCCGGGAGGGGGATGAGTAGGATGATTCAAGCAGGGCGCTGGGGAGCCGGGGTGGGTGGGGTGGTTCGATCAGGCGCGCGGGGGTTGGCACGGGGGACTTCGAGCTCGACGGGCCGGAGGGGGGGTGGGTGGGGTGTTTCGAGTGGGGCGTTGGGTTTCAGGTAGGGGAGGAGGGGAGCCGGGAGGGGGGGTGGTTCGAGCAGGGCGTTGGGTATAGGGTCGGGGGAGGGGAGCAGGGGAGGAGGTGGCGGGGTGGGTTTCAGGCAGGGGGCGAGCTTTTAGCAGAGGCAGTGCAGGGGGGTTGGAGCAGCTCGGCGCGGGGAGGGAGGGTTCGAGAAGGGGAGGAGGTGGCGGGCTGGGTTCTTCGAGCAGGAGAGGAGGTGGCCTGAGGGGGCTTGGACGAGCACGGAGCGGAGCAGCTCGGCGGCTGGTGTCTTCGAGTCAGGACATGGTGAGGGGAAGCGATGGTTCAGGGGTAGTTTTGTTTTTTTCAACGAAAACCGTTAAATATAACGGATATTTCAAACGGACTATAACTCAGGGTTATATTGTGTAAGAGTTAAGCATTACTCGGGGTTTCTCATGTAATTCGTGATTACGTAGGGTTATGATTGAGATTGAGGAATTGCTCAGGGTTATGGGTGTAATTATCCCATATGAATTTTGAGCCATGATCGAAATGTGAATATCTTCTCTAATAAATCAGCAAAACTTGGTTCTTTCTTGAATAAATCAGCAAAACTTGGTTCTTTCTTGAACAAAAAAACTTGGTTCTTTCTTGAACATCAAATATGCCTTCTTGATTGAGAATGTCCCGTCCGACCACTTCGAAATCCCGATGGTCCTTGAAAGAAGATGGGCATCCAACCACCCCAAGGACATCCAAAAGCAAATAAAATTCAACCAATCGCTGAGAAAAAGCGGCCCTGTATAATTTTATATTTACACACCGAACCTTCTATAATCATGAATTGCATTGAGAACCTTGAATAACGACTTTCGTTTATGTCCATAACCTTGCCATTATTTTTATCACTAACCTAACGATAGAGATATTTACGTAGTCGGTGTACTGTTTATCAATCTTTATTTTCGTGGTTACTACTCATGTATTTACCCATAAGTTCTCTCTATTTAAGAGAGCCTAGGGTTCTTTGGAATAATAGAATGATACTTTTCCGTTAACATGGTATCAGAGTTAAAACCCTAAAATCCTAAACCCTTTCTCACTGCTGCCACCCCCCTCTCTCTCTCGCCCCGGTGCCGCCACCTCGTCAGCTCTCTCTCGTCGGCAACTCACGCTGACCACTGCCCTAGCGGCTCTTTGCCGTAGCCGCCTTCTCCGCCATCTCAATGGATTTGAGTGCGTGAAGTCTACAAACGCACTCAAATTCTATCAAGTTTATGTAGACACATTTCTTTTGGTATACAAATCCTAGTTCTTCGTCTTCGATGATATGTAAGAAAATAAAGTCGATATGCCCTCCATAGGCACGTTCAAATGTCCCGCGCCAATAGTCAAGATGGATGGGACGAATTATGAGCTCTGGGTGATGCAGTTCATGAGCCTCATGAAGTCGAACGGTAAGAAGCACATTCTTACCGAGGAAGAGCCGACAGAGAAAACTGGGATTTATGCCTCCTGGGAGGTTGATGATTCATATGCCAAGGTTTGTCTATCAGACACATTGTCGATGGAGATTGCTAATGGTGTTCTCCATCAACCCATCGCTAAGGCGATACGGGACATATAGCGGTAACATATTCGCATGTGCGAAATGAGACGAAGATGTTACATCTCCAGCACGACATATTCACAATGAAGTAGAATGGACGACTACTTCATTCCTTGTATACATCCCTTAGGGGGATGTTTGAGAAGCTCTACAGTACTATTCCTCTCACGACCATCCCTGAGTAGCAGAAGACTTTTAGGAATGCTACTATAGTGGTGGTCCTGTTTGCGGCCCTTGATCCTGAATATGATGCTGCACGCTCACAGCTACTTGCCGATGCTACCATTCCTCCTATGGAGGAAGTCTACCAGAGGCTCAGCTGCATCTCTGTCTCATCCAGTGCTTCTACTCCACCACCCCCGGCGATGGCTACATCCAGAGGAAGAGATGGTTCGTCTTCGTTCTGTGGCCGTGGACCTCGTGGTTGAGGCAATCGTTTTTCGCTAGCCATGCACTTTTGTCATCGCACATGCCATGCTGAGGATACATGCTATTCAAAGCATGGGTTTCCAGCATCGACGAGAGGAGCCGAGCATGTTGCATCTCAGTCGGCATCTACTTTCAGATCAGAGGTTCGAGGAGCTCGTTGCGAGATTGCGATACATTATGCCTTCCGTATCTACAGATTCTCCTAGAGGTTCTTTGGATATTATTGCTTCAGCGTCTGCCAGTACTTCTGCCTCTGCTAGCACCTCAAGTAGTGCTTGCGCATTTCCATCATATCATAGTTCAGATGTTTCAGATTGGGTTATGGACTCTGGTGCAACACACTATCTTTGTCGCGACAGAGATAGACTCACGTCATACAGGGAGATTTCACCAGGACGGTCGGTGGTAATAGCTGATGGGACTCATTCACCCATCATTGGACATGGGGAGATTACTTTGTCACCTTCCATGAATTTACATAATGTTTTACATGTACCTGATTTTTCGATGAACTTACTGCCTATTAGTCAGATTACAAAGGATCTGTACTGTTGTGCTATATTTGACCCATCTTCTCTTATATTTCAGGACATCCTAACGGGCAGGGTGATTGGCTGTGGTTCTGAGCAGGATGGTCTCTATCGTCTTGTCCGGAATTCCTATGCTGGTGTCTCCTCTTACTCAGCCGGATCGGTCTCTCCGTATACATGGCACCTATGCTTTGGTCACCTCCCACTCCAGAAGATGCGTGATCTCTTGCCTCAGATTTCTCTGAGTTCCTCCTTCAAATGTGAAGCCTGTCAGTTGGGAAAGCACCAGCGTGCTAGCTTCCCTAGTCATTAGTGTCGGAGCAGTAGCTTCGCGTTTGGTTTACTTCATGTCGATATTTAGGGTCCGAGTCGTGTTCTTGATCACTGGGGACACATGTTTTATCTTGTAGTCGTTGATGATTCTCTCGTTTATCATGGGGTTTTTCTATTAAAGAACAAATATGAAGCAGGGGATGTTATTTGAAATCTTATAATTGAAGTGGGAAATGTTTTTTCCTCTCATGTGAAATATGTTCGTACTGACAATGCTTTGGAATTTTACACTCGTTCTCTCTCACCTTTCTTTTCTTCAAGAGGTATTATTCATTAAACCACACGTGCTTACACATCTCAGCAAAATGGAGTCGCAGAGAGAAAACATCGTCATCTTCTTAATATTAATCGAACCGTGCTTATCCAGAGTTGTGCACCTATTTCTTTTTGGGGAGATGCAGTCCTTACAACATGTTATCTTGTGAATTGTATGCCCTCCTCGGAACTTGGTGAGAAAATTCCTCTTTCTGTTGTGTTTCCCGACAAGGAATTATTCTCACTTACCCCTCGTGTTTTTGGTGCTCTGGCTTTTGTTCACCAGTTGTCTCCCGAACTTGACAAGCTCTCACCTAGGGCTGTCAAGTGTGTCTTTGTGGGCCACTCTCGGACTCAGAAGGGATACCGTTGCTATGATCCTGTCAATAGGAAATACTTTGTCAGTGCTGATGTTACATTTTTCGAGTCTGTTATGTACTTCTCACCTGCAGGTGACAAGTTGGCATCGTCCACTTCTACTGATGAGGTTTATGTTCCTCCTCCTATTCTGAGTCCACCAACGTCCGTCCCCGTCCCTGTTGTCACGTCAACATCATCCCAACCTCCACCACCACCCCCGCTACCACCACCAAGACCACCTATCTCGCCATTACCTAAATATTATACACATCGGTCAGGTCCCGCTCATGTTGCACGTCAATCATCCCATGCGCCTCAGGTATGTTCAGATGGTATTACTAATGATGGGTTGGATAGTGTGCATATGCAAGGTTTATCATTGCAGAAGGAATGCGAACCGACGAGTACAGTTGATGATGATCTGGATGTCCCTATTGCTATACGGAAGCAGAAATGTTCTTGTGCATCATATCCACTTGCTTCCCAGGTTTCCTTTCATCGTCTTACAAGGGACTTCCAGAGATTTGTTGTGGCTTTGTCTTCTGTGGAGATACCACAGAATTATCAGGATGCCTTGAAGATTGACTGTTGGCCCTCTGCTATGGAGGAGGAGATGGCTGCCCTACAGTCCCGGGGTACATGGAGCTTGGTTCCTGCTCCCTCAGGATCGTCTATGGTTAGTAGCAAATGGGTGTTTACAGTTAAGTACCATCATGGAAGGACATATCGATATCGATATCGTTTCGATATCATGTCGATATCGATATATCGGCGATATATCGTCGATATATCGCCGATATATCGCTATATCTAGGAATCTTTCTGAAGAAAACGCCTGAAATCGGATATATCGATATATCGATTTCGATATCGGTCCCATGTCGATATGGATATATCGGCGATATATCGCCGATATATCGGGATACGGCCTTCCATGAGTACCATGCAGATGGTAGTCTTGACCGTTACAAGACAAGGCTAGTGGCGCGAGTCTTCACTCAAACATATGACATGGATTAATATGGATACATTCTCTCCTGTTGCTTGTCATTCCACTCTTCGTATTCTTTTGTCCGTTGCTGTGGTACGTGACTGGCCCTTGTTTCAACTTGATATTAAGAATGCATTCTTGTATGGAGACCTGCGGGAAGAAGTCTACATGCAGCAGCCCCCGGGGTTTGCTGCTGAGGGGGAGAATCATATAGTGTGTAGACTTCATAAGGCAATATATGACCTTAAACAGAGCCCTAGTGTGTGGTTTCAGAAGCTTTCTCATCTAATTGAACAAGGATTTAAGAGATCAAATGCAGATCATTGCGTGTTCTTCCATAAGACTCCTGGAGGTACGGTTGTCATCATGATGTATATTGATGACATTTTGGTTACATGAGATGATGCTCAGAGGATAAAGATAGCAAAAGCATTTTTGGACCGTCAGTTTGTTACAAAGGATTTGGGTACTCTACAATATTTTCTGGGGTTGGAGTTTGCCAGGAATGCACAGGGTCTGTGATGACCTAAAGGAAATATATTACAGATCTGCTTGTTGAAACGGGTATGGTTGGGTGTAGACCCGTAAGTACTCCTATGGACCTAAGCATGAAATTATATATTAATGATATCGAGGATGTTGAAAGGAGAAGATATAGAGAAATGGTGGGTAAGCTTCTCTACATTACTATAACTCGACCCGATATTGCCTTTGCAGTTGGTCGAGTTAGCCAGTTCATGGAACAGTTGAGACAGGTACATATGGATGCCATATATATAATACTGAGGTATCTAAAGTCATCTCTGAGCACATGATTGCTATTTAAAAAGGAAGCAAATTATCTATTTTTGCGTGTGCAGATGCAGATTATGCAGGATGCCCTAAGGATCGGAAATCTACTTCGGGTTTTGCAATTTTTGTGGGCAGCTCACTTGTTTCTTGGAAAAGCAAGAAACAAACTGTTGTGGCTAGATCCAGTGCTGAGTCTGAATATAGGGCCATGACACAAGCAAGTACGTAGATGATGTGGATTCGAGCCGTACTAAACAACTTGCATATAGATGTACCTCTACCCATGCAGCTACACTACGATAACCAAGCTGCATTGTTCATTGCCAATATTCCTGCCTTTCACGAAAGAACAAACATATTGAGGTAGACTGCCACTACACTAGAGATATGATCCAGAAAAGCCTGATTTTCTACTTCACATGTGAGTTCAGGGGAGTAGACAACTGACATTTTCACCAAATCATTGCTCAGAGGATCATTCCAGAAGTGTTCTTTCAAGCTAAGAATGATTGATATCTATGCTCCATCTTGAGGGTGAGTGTAGAGATATTTATATAGTCGGTGTACTGTTTATCAATCTTTATTTCGTGGTTACTACTTATGTAATTTACCCATAGGTTCTCTCTATATAAGAGAGCCTAGGGTTCTTTGGAATAATAGAATGATACTTTTCCACCAACACTAACCATCTATTTGCTTAATCTAACCTACGTAAATCAATATTTGAGATTCTATTGTATTCTCATCCCTATCCTTCTCTCTCTATCGTTGCTATCTCCTTGCAAGCTTCGAGCTTTGGGGAGAAGGATCGGTGCCTCGAATCGGGTCGTTGGATTTCAAAGTTAATGGCGATAGAGGTGAGCTCTCTAGTATGGGTGATGAGAAGATTTGCATAGGAGTTCCGATCTGCTATTGTCAATGGGTGGAGACACTTTGATGAGAACGACGATGCTTCATCAGGAGAAGATATGGAGAAGCCCTCCAGGGAAGTATGCTCCAATGACAAGCCTCGGTATGGTGTCCTTGCTGTTGTTAAATGGGCCTAAGAGCCTCCAGGCAAAGCGAGGCTCGAGCAACGAATCTCAGCCGATGTGTCATGAAAAGAGGGTGATTGCGTGTTAGCACCTCGTATGGGTGCTGGAAAAGGGGAAATGATTGATCTGAGTTCCATAAAAATGAAGGTTAGGAAGGGATAATAGACACGACGAGAAAGTAGGGTGCAAACGATCAATTATTATCAGATTGGGAATTGGAGTTGAATGGGGAAGAAACATAGGGGACGAGATTCGAATGAAGATGAAGGTTGAAAGAGGGTAAGTAGAGAAATTGAAGGGAAGAAGAAGAAAAGAAAAATGGTTCACCTGTAATGTGTTATTCACGTGGAAATGGAGCTCGGTTGAAGGACATTGCATTTATTACCTCGAGTGGTGCAAAAGAGCATCATGATGGTTTGGTTGCCATCACCTTTGATGCGGATTCTGCATCTATGCCATCTTGATGTGGACGTTGACGAGTCCGATATTGCGCTTGTTAAGAATGGGTCGTGTATTATCAAATGCTTAAAAAAAATAAATGTGATGTTTCATTGTAGGCAGCATTCGGAATTGGTCAAGAAAATAACCACAATTATTTAGTCAATTTTTAATCGCGTGGTTTTATGTTTATTTTACTTGGGCAAATCTCAAGGTCGAACACAAGGAGGCAAAGGAACAACCTAAAATTATGTCTATCAAAGTTCGTGCGCATTTTTCGAGGCGGTCTTTTTTTTGTAATTTTTAATGCAATAAAGGATGCAAAATGCAAATTCGGCCTTTAGGGACTAAAATGTAAATGTCGATCAAACAAATGTCCAAAAAATATGAAACTTGGCCACGATGAAAATTATGATGAAATGAATGCACTATATTTTTTTTGGAATTTTTGGATGCAAGATGAATTTTTTATGATTTTTTAAATACAGAGTGAATCTCAATATTTAATTATAATAAATATTAAATCTATTTATTTTCAAGGGATAAAATTATCTAAGATCTATCACTAGGTGATGGATCTCAAAAAAATTCTAAATCTCGAAAATACAAGATTCAATACCTATTAAAAATCAAACACTGAAATATGCAAAAAAAAATTTTACAAGGCAAACTATGCATGCAAATGTAATTTTTTTAGGCACAATTTAAACACAATTAATTCTACAATATGTGATTTTTTCGGAAATTTTTGGAGCAACGGTTAATTAATTATGAATTTCAGAGCACAAAATGGGCAATATTTGCAATTTTCCACAAAATAATTAATTTATTAATTAACCATTGATCACAAAAATTGTCTACAATATGCCACAATGTAGAGAATTAAATGCAGAACAAAATGCTATTTTTGAATAATAAAGTAGTGCAATGTAGAGGTCCAGAACAATGGGGGAAACACAGGGGGTATATCTGCAGTAATTATAATAAATATAAATAAAACAAAATGCCAAGGAGGGCCAGAATGTGATTACCAATAAAAATGGGGGCTTCTTGCAAAATTTCTAGAGGGCTGCGCACGCGCCCTCTGATCGGCGGGGGTTGTTGCGCAAATGGGCGAAACGGCAGGGGCTTCCTCGTAATTTACCCAGCGGTCACGTGCGGAGCACGTGACCCTGGGTTGAGGTACAAATGGTTGTAGCCCCAGGGCTTGAATGCAAAACTCCCCCCCGTCACGTGCTAGCGCACGCGGGGAGGGGGGCCTCGGGTTTGACCCGGCCGTTGGCGCGTATGGTGGAGAGGCGGAGGGGGCTTGCGTCAGGAAGGAGGGCTCCGGCGAGCGTCTGGTGGTAGATGAGCAGCTTGCGTCTGGTGGAGGCTGATTGTCGGTGGTCGAAGCTCCTGACGATGCCGGAGAAGATGATCGGCGTGGAGAGCAGTCGAAGGGAGTTGCCGATGGAGCTGGTGAAGAGGGGCTCGATGGCGGTGGAGTTGAAGGCGGAGCTTGGACGGTTGGTGTTGATCGTCGGGGCATTGTTGGCGAAGTCGCCGGTGGTGGGCGTTGTCGTCGTGGAAGTCGTAGGCTCGACAACAGCAGGTTGGAGCAGAGCGCGCGGGCGCGGCGCGCGACGACCAGAAAGGTCGGATCGCGCCCAAGGATGAGCGTCGTGGTGCTGTCACCGCCACGAAGCTATCTTGTGTGCAGTCGACGGATGCGTCTGGAGATGGCGGCGATGGTCTTTAAATAAGGGCATGAGGTCAGCGAAGGAAGGAAAGTCGCTGGGGAGATTGCGGCGAAATCGAAGGAGATTTGGATGATATTCGACGAGATTGATTTAGGGATTTGAGGGTGACGCTCAGCCATGGATGGAAGGGGGAGATCGGAGAGGGATTCGCGACGAGGCGGTGATCGATTGTGATTTGATGGGTATCGGTGGAGATCGGAATGAGATCGAGAAGATATGGCTGGGCGGCGACGGAGTTTGCGAAATGGGCGGTAAAATTGTGGGGTGCAGCGGCGTTCCTGATTGGGAAAGGGGAGGAGGAGGAGGACGAAGAGCAGTGGCCATCCGATCGTCCGAGATCGGACGGCCACGATCGTAACATGTGGCAGCAGGAGAGGCCTGAGGAGGAGCACGTGCATGGCACGTGCGCAAGAGGCACGTGTCCGCACGTGCGGTGGTTTATTATTATTATTTAAAAACGAAATAAAAACCTCAAAAATAGGTGACACGTGGCGGTTCCAGGAGCTGCCACGTGTCAGTCCCACAAAAATCAGGAAATAAATACCTTAATAAAATGTAAAAAATAGTAAACAACCTCAGATCTAAAAAGTTTCTTCACAAAAGTTGCTCGTCTCGATGGGATCTACAACTTTCATGAAGATATCAAAACCAAAATTGATCATTTGTGCGAAGTGATATTTTTGGGGTATCCCATTTACATAGAATACCTTGATTTTTGGGTTTTATAATTTTTTTGTCATTTTTAAACCAAATAAAAATCCGAAAAAATATGATAAAATCAAAGATAGTTATTTACACATTAATCTAATTTTTTTAATTTTTATTAAATAAGACGACTGAGAAATAATATACAATATAATACATAGGACTTTTGTACAGACTATTAATGGACACTCAGACTCAATTAATTAACTTTGATTTTGGTTTCATTTTGGATCTGGATTTTTGCATATTTTAATAAAACTTTTATCAAAGAAGACAAATGAAAAAGAAATAAACTAAAATAGGTTAATTATGTACATAAAATAATGAGTTTTTATTAGTTGTGCCTCTTCGAGATCTTGCAATTTCAGTTATGCCCCTATCTTTTTGGTAATATCAGTTGTGCCCTCAACTTTTTGCCGTTCTATCAGTTGTGCCCCTCTGTTAGTTTAACCGTCAATGAATTGACTTAACCATGATTTTTTCAAACCATGGTGCCGGGGTATAATTGTCTAGACTTATTCTTCATCTTCTTCCTCCTCCATTTGTTCTTCTTCCTCTCTTCATAATTTCTCTCTCTTAATTACACCTTCATACATTCATAAAATCATTAAAAAAATTTGGGCATTTTCACGGATATATCAGTCATTGCGGATCAAATGGTGTTTTTTATTTCATTTTTGATGAACTTTCATGAATCAATTAATCAAAAATTTATCTTAAACAAACAAATGCTGAAGGTTGGAGGTGGAAGGCTGGGGACGGAGAGGTCGCCGACCTGGGAGGAGGAGGGAGGCTGGGGCAGAGGAGGTCGTCGGCTGGGGGCAGAGGAAGGACTGCGCGGAGGAGGAGGGAGGCTGTAGGCTGGGGGCGGAGAGGTCGTCAGCCCAGGAGGAGGAGGGAGGCTGGGGGCGGAGGAAGGACAGGGCGGAGGAAGGGGGAGGTCCTGGAGGTGCGGCTTGGCGCGGGGGCAGTAGGGGGTGGGGGGAGCTCAAAGCAGGGGGCGGGGGGAAGTCGGGGCGGAGGGAGAACCTAGAGGTGCGGGGTGGCGCGGGGGCGGCAGGGGGTGGCGCGGGGGCAACAGGGGGTGGCACGGGGGCAGAGGAGATCGTCGGCTGGGGGCAAAGGAAGGACGGGACGGAGGAAGGGGGAGGTCCTGGAGGTGCGGGTTGGCGCGGGGGCGGCAGGGGGTGGGGGGAGCTCGAAGCAGGGGGTGGGGGGAGGTCGGGGTGGAGGGCGTGGGGGCAGTAGAAGGGAGGAAGCTCTGGGAAGGTGGAGAGAAAGAGAAGGAGGAAGAGGAAGAAGATGGGAGAGGAGGAAGATGACGGGGAAGGAGGAAGATGAAAAAATGACCTTTTTCAGCTTTTACTTTTAATTTAATTCCCATTATGTCCCAAAATTAACGTCCGTTTACATTGGGAATGAACGACAACTAACCAGAGGGGCACAACTATAGAACGGCAAAAAGTTGAGGGCACAACTGATATTACCAAAAAGATAGGGGCATAACTGAAATTGCAAGATCTCGGAGGGGCACAACTTATAAAAACCCTAAAATAATAGATCAAAAACCGCAAAAATACAAAATGTACAAAAGAGGCCCAAAACCCAACTTTCACATATGAGCTGCGATTCTCTTGAATGGTCTTGTTTTGAAGATATTTGAATGTACATTAGTTCAAAAGTGAGTAGGATTAAAACGGACACTGAATGGGGAAGATATGAGGGTTTTAGTCCGGAAATCCTGAAACTAGGGTTTGGGTTTTTGGTCCACTTATTTGGGTTACTGATTTTTTTGTATTTTTCATTTATTCTTGTTAGTGATATGTACACAGTGGAGGTGGTTTTGGGTCATTCGGAGTTAGCATGAATTAGTTCAAAATAAGGGAAGTTAGGCTATTTACAGGTCAATTTTAGCTGGGATTTTTGGCTTCTCATTTTGTGCAGAAATGAGTGATAAAATGCAATTCTTATTAAAACATGCATGAATGCTAATTATGTAGAATAAATGAAGAAATGCCAATGATTTTGGGGGATTTGAGTTTAATTAATGAGATTTAGAGTGATGAATCTGAGATTCATCAGACGTCAAGCTCCATCTTGCTTATGGAGCACCTCATTGAGGCCAGGCAGACGCTCGCACACATGTGGTTGCTTCCCAACCTCACATTTAAGAACCTCATCGTGCAATGGTGTTGCGAACAAGACCTTTTGGGGTTGTCGACGTCGGGTTCGAAGGACTCTGTATCGAAGAAAGGAGGGGAAGGAGAAGCATGTTGTGAAGGGGCTCACAAACATCCAAGTGTCCCAGTGGCTATATCTGGGCTTCTCGGTAAAATATGATTCGCTGTAACATCATTCCAATGATTGTACCGGATTTAGTAATGACGAGATGGAGGAGTTTACCACCAAAGACTCATATCTCCTTATGCTAATAGGGCATCTTTTAGGGTAGTGCATTGTTGAGATTCCAGATTAAGGAAATAGGCATGTAATTGAGTAATCCATCTTCCCCTAAAATATTACTAGATTCTTAGTGACAAATACTTGTTGAAGAAAAGCTTCTTTTGTACCATGGATGCCTCTAGTATAATTTCTTTAGAAATTACGTCATCAATATAGATAACGGAGTGCTAATGAGTTATCATTGGATGGAGGCAAAGTGATTTGAGGTTTCCATGAACTGGAGAGATTTTTTCCCCGATATTCAATCCATCAATATAGTCTTATGCTTTAAACTATAAATCACCTTATGTTGGGAGTCACTGGTAGGTTAAGACATGCACATTGCATCACGGTTGCCAAAAGAAAAGCATTTTAATATCCAATTGATAGATAAGCAAATCCTTATAGGTCATCCAATAAATTTTGTACTATATAAATCCCGTCCGAGTTATTAGTGAGGTCTCAAAATATTAAATGCCATATTTGAGTAATCCTTTGCAACAAACCTAGCATTCAACCACTCAATAGTACCATCAGGGTCATGCATGGCAGTAATCACCTGTCTATATGCAACAAACACGATCCATTCAAGGTAGGGAACCCGATTCCATGTGCCAAGGAACATAAATACTCATTTAAGCATTAATTATATCTTTGTTAGAAACCAAAAGTCCATCAGTACAAGTATATAGAGACAAAGGGTGAAGAGAGCAAAAATCTCACAGCCTTGCATAAGGAAATTTGACAACTATATGTACTGCCCTTACAGAAGTTGGAGAGCAAAAATCTCACAGCCTTGCACAAGGAAATTTAACAACTATATGTACTGCCCTTACGGAAGTTGGAGAATCATCTGGCTGGAGTAGATAATGGTAAGTGGAAATATTCTGTATGTCTATCAACCTGAATATCTTGCACACCAGAAGGAAGAACACGAAATTGTAAAAAGATCGACTTAGGAGTTATTTTTTTTACATTTTATAGACTTGTAGTGAGAATAGTAACTCAACGGAAACATAATATCGACAAGCTATAATGTTGTAGCACCTATATCCATTCTACATGTGAGAATGGTCCACGAAAACACACTTGATTGTACAAGGGAGAGAGTATGTCCCAAGTCTGAAAAGGATGGACATAAATAGTACAATTGAAAATGGGTAAAGTAAAAGGAAGAATCGTGTCGGGTAGGAAAGAGTGTACAATTATACCCTTATTAAGCATAGAATGCGTAACGATATTGATCAAATAAATGGCAATAATGATGGCATCTTCCTAGCAAGGTTTGAAAAAAGGAGGGGTGGGGGAGAGGCCTTTTCCTTTTAATCGAGGCGATGCATAGCCTTGAGGCATAAATCTCATTTATAGAGAAAAATATGCACAGAAATCATGGCCTTGAATGTCAGTGAAATTCGACCGAATTTCGATTGAATTTCAGTTTCGATGGGTTACCGAAATTCGATCGAAATGGTCAAAATATTCAAAATATTGGGGGGGGGGGTGCTAGTACAAAAGTGATCGAAATGATCGAAATTTGGGTCGAATTTCGACCAAAATTTTGTTTCAGTCGGTCACCGAAATGGTGACCAAAATTGACATTTAGGACCTTAATAAAATTACATTTAAATATAGGGTTTTTATCACTTGTGCTCCTCTTAGAGTTTGCAATATTTTTCAGTTACGCCCCTCCCTTTTTTGTAGTATCAGTTGTGCCCCTATATTCTTGTGAGATTTACATTTATGCCCTTTTGTAATATCAGTTATGCCCCTACTTTACTTTAACGGAAGGGCAGAACTGTGAATTTCACAAGAATATAGGGGTACAACTGCTATTACAAAAAAGAGGCACACTTGTTATTGCAGATTAAGAAGGGTACAAGTGAGAAAAAACCCTTAAAAATACGTTGATGAAATTATATGTTAACTAACTGACGTATAATATATCAAAATATAATATATGATGAAATAATGAGATCAACATTGCCCAACAGGAAGATATAAAGACTCCATATCCCTTTCTGCGACATTTTCGCCCAATCGAAGATGGGTTCATTGAATGTAATTGTTATGAAAGAATGATTAAACAATACGTCTTTGAGTATAAAAATTACGACTAAATATATGTCGAAGAAATTATATTCTGTAGCTAACATATAAAATGATAGTATTGAAATGTCTTGAATCGTATCTTGTTTGTTTTGTCAAACATTGCAGAGCTTGTTACGTAACCCCCCAGTACTGGCGAGCGAAGCTTATTGTCTAGACGGGAGTCTCGTTGTCCAGTCAGTGAGCCTAGGAGGTCTAGGGTGCCCCATGTAGGGGCTCGGGGGCAACTTTCCCTAAAATAAAATCAAGTTTACGAGTACTGTTTGCTTTGATACTTGTGGATTTGTTTGCTTATGTGTGTATTATTAAGAGTTTACTGAAGTAATATAACATGTTTATCGGTAAATACGAACACGAAAGTAACTTAGATTTAAGCATTTATCTTGTATAAATATATCCTAAAGAAGCATACCTTTATACGTATCTCAAACTACAAATTAGATAACTAAAATAAGCAATATAATGCTCCAAAAAGCTAAAATACCTCATGCATCACCTCAAGGTTCAGGAAAGCGGTATGCATATGCGTTTGGACAGGCCACCGAATACTGAATAAGTGGTATGGGGGCATATGCGGGGTAAATACGGTTCTATGTGGTTTTTTAATTTTTAATTTAAAAATAAATAAACATCTATGAATAACATTATTATTGAATTTATATATCTAAGTGGAGTTAAAAGAAGATCTAAGAAAAACAATTCATATTAGATGATTGATTATATGCTTTTAATTGCCTAACATTTAATCACAAAAAATATTTAGCCATAAAAACTTCATATATTATATTTTTTTTATTGTAACTTCATATATTATATGATGCACAATAACAAAACTTTATTATACATACATGCACTGTATGAGCAAAACCTCAATCGACATATATTAAAATATTTGACGATACATTGCATATACTCATGAAAGCAATACACGAGGTAAACATAAAACATTGCATATATATAATGGTATAATGCATTGCAATTGTATACGAATGGAAGAAGGCAGACATGGAAGGTCGTATCGATATCGATATCGTATCGATACGATATATCGCCGAAATATCGCCCATATCGACGAGACTTTGTGAAGAAAATGCCTGGAAATCGGGATATGTCCCATGGCAATTGCCGATATATCGCCGATATTTCCTTCCATGAAGGCAGATCTACGGAATTAAGCACCTGAATGAGAGGATTGGGAAGTTGGAGATGTTTGAGCAGTATGCGGGACATATGCGGTCGCATATGCGGCCTGTGCGACCGATTTCATGAACACTGCATCACCTACACTGGTGCCCAGATGTGGCGGCGGCGTGAGGAGTCATCTAGAGCTGACAACGTGTTTGGAGGTGGCGGCGGTGCTGGTAAAAGTTGCTACAAGGCTTGCAGGGGGCGAGGTTTCGTGGAAACAAAAAGGGGGGTTGAGGGGTAGATAGGCGACCCACTTAAAAAATCCAACGCTTTGCCAGAATGCCTTGCCTCGAAGCATTCTACCTCGGCTACACCTCAGCAATATAAGGTGCACGCTTCGCAGCCTCGAGGCTAAATGGATCCACCTTGCCTCGAGGCACACCTTTATTCATACCTTGCTTTCTAGAAAGTCCGGTAACCTTTGTATAAACCAACAGAGTCTGAACAACATTCAAACTACGGTGCACCTTCCTTTCTAGTATCCTATTTCATTGCAAGATATAATGAGTTAAGGATATGAAGTCTATTACAAAGAGCCTTGAGAAGTGAAATTGAGAAGAGTTTGAATGCATAGTTTTAAGCACATTAGTAAGCCCACACACCTTGATAGGTAAGAAAAGTTTAATTTTATTAAAAAAAGTGCTAGATTACACAATTATTCTCAAACTAAATCTTTATTTATAATATACCAATGCAACCTACTATAGTCATTAACAAAATCCATATGATATCTGACCAAGCATTATCCGTCTAGGAGATAACACTCATATATCACAAGGAACCAAATAAAAGGAACATCGCAATGAGGTTCAGATTTACAAGAAATTGATGCTATGTGATATTTCCCAAGTTGAGAGGTTTTCACACTCAAAACCTTCAGTGAGAAAAAAATAGAAAACATCTAAGAGAGTTTGGAGGCAGTAGATGTTCAAGATGATAATGCCATAGTAGGGGATCTGTAGAAATCCGATGAAGCACCACCAACAAAACCAGAGAGGATGTCCAAGTAGTGGAGGCCGTTCTTCTCTTACTCTAATAAATTATCTGACTCGCTTGTCTGGCATGTGATTAAGGATCAAATTCATCCAATATGAACTTGTGATGTAATTTGCATAGTCTATAAACTGAAGCTAACTCATAGGTTACTCAAGTTTACATAAAACACCAAATAGTTTGAGTTTAGTAGTAAAATGAAGATTCACAAGAGAGATGGCTAGTGAGAATGAGCCATTAGGCAAATCGATTGAAGTAATAGTAGATGAAGACTAAGAAGCCAGAAGTGATTAACCTCTATACATCGAGTGATTTCAGGAATCTTAACCTTCATACATCGAATGACTTAAAGAACCTTGATTAATTATAAAATTGGAGGTAGATATAGATGCCAAACTGGCTAGGATACTTGTAGCACTAGAAAATATTGTATCAACATTGTCAGATGCACATATCAAAGCTGCACAAGCTGCCAATAGTCTTCAGAGGAAAGCTGTATTCTCTCATTATTGTGTACTCGGGTGGACTCATCATTGACATCAGACTGAGTTAGGACTAGTAACAACCTACTGGGTTATGAGAGGTTGTCCCACTGTCATCTGACAATGATATGTGTGGAAGAAAATGAAAGAATTGATTATTCATGGGGCCATAGGGCTCTCTTATATAGAGAGGAGAAACCTCATAGGACAAATTACATACATAAGAAATAAGAAAGGATAAATACAAATTAACTCTCAACACCCCCCATCAAGATGGAGAATATATGTCAATCATGCTCAACTTGGA